>OZ023264.1:152780805-153983305 GCA_964006375.1 Tillus elongatus | reverse complement strand
CTCTCTGTCTGCACCCCAAAGTGTATGTGTAGTCATTCTCAAGATATTCATTCCTCTCTCGCACCTTGTTTTGAGGTATTCGATGTGTTGCGTCCACAGGAGCTTTCTATCTAATATTACGCCCAAATATTTGAACGTGTTGGCAGTTTTAATTTTGTAAATATTACTAGGCATAATATCTGGTAAATGTGTTCGATGTCTGGTAAATATAACCACTTTGGATTTTTCTTCATTTAGCTCAAATCCCCTGGCCTCTGTCCAGGATTTTAAATTAAGGAGGATTTTACTATATTCGTTTACACACTCTTGATAAGATTGTTTTTCGACATATATGCAAACGTCGTCTGCGTACTGGATGCATTCTACCCCTTGATACATGTCTGTGTGTAATGATCTGGTGTATAGGTTAAAGAGTGTGGGTGAGAGAATTGCTCCCTGTGGGAGGCCACTGTATACACACCTTGGGCCGTGGAATTTGTTATTTTCGTCCCTTATGTAAATTAGACGTCTACTATATAGAGATACAATGTTTCTTGCGGTAACTGAGCTAAGCCCTATATCTTCTAAATCTTTTATCAACAAAGATAAATTAATTGCGTCAAATGCACTTCTCAGATCAACAAATATGCACATCATATATCGGTTTCGAGTTAACGTACACTGTATGTCTGTTACTAAATGTACCAGCGCATCTAGCGTTCCTTGTCCTTTTCGAAACCCATATTGATTTTTGCAGAATATGTTGTTAGTTTCGCAATAATGCTCCAGACGACCAAGAATCATTTTTTCGTATACCTTTGCTGTGCAGGGCATCAGAGATAGTGGTCTGTAGCCAGATGGATGATTGTGTTGTTTTCCAACTTTATGTATTAAACAAATAATTATTACTTTCATCTGCTCAGGATATTGTCCACTTGACCATAATTCGTTAATAACTCGCAACAGTATACCCATGGCTTTTTCAGAGATGTTTTCTAGCATCCTATTTGTTATTCTATCTACGCCTGGCGATGAGTTGCGTAATGACTTTATAACGGAAACCAACTCATTTAATGCAAATGGGTGTTCCAAAGGAAAACTTTTACTTTTATCGCATTCCCCATTGTTATACAAAGGTAATTCTACTGTATCTGGTGCCATGAGAGATAAGCTTTCACTTATTAAATCATCTGTCATAATTGATTTTCCACCATTTGATGATTTGTTATTCATTTTCCGAACAAACTTCCACACATCTGTTAAAGGCGTTTGTTTGTTGAGCCTACTAACATAACTTCTCCATGCTTCCCTTTGCTTCTTCTTGAGAAGTCTTCTCACTTTAGCATCCGTTTCTTGATATTTTAGGTAATTATCCATATTTGATTGATGTTTATAGTTTTGTAATCGTTGTTTGCGTTCTCTTTGCATCTTCTCACACTCGTTGTCCCACCATGCTGGTCTAGGTTGCCAATTTTTTACTAATTTAGTTTTTTCGAGGACACGGTCAGCTGCCAGAGTGATACTGTCTATTACGTGATTATACAAGCCCGCAGCTGTTGTTTCTGTTTCGTTATGTGCATCAATTATATTGTCAATCTCCAACTGAAATGCGCCCCAGTCTGCGCTCGACTCCCTTCACCTTCTATATGGAATTTTATCTATTATTTCAAAATTAATGTTATATCCAATAATTATTGGCAAATGGTCCGAGCCGAGCGATTCCTGCAGCACATTCCATGACAATTTACTTGTTATCGATTGTGAAGCGAAAGTTAGATCAACTGCTGACGGAGACTCTGTAGGTCTTGCGATCCTAGTGGGGGTTCCATCGTTTAAAATATTTAAGTTAAAATCTTCAGTGATATCTATTAAAATGTTACCAGAGGTGTCGCAATTTGTACTGCCCCAAGACGCATGATGACTATTAAAATCTCCGCCAACAATAAGATCCATTTTACACACTATATCTAGGAATTGTTGCCATTGTCTATACGTTACGTTAATGTTTGGAGGGCGATACAAACTCAATACATTTAATTTAAGATTTAAGATTTGTACACCACATATGTCAATTCGATCTGGTAAGCACTGTGGAAAGTTTAAAATAGAATAAGATAGATTGCTTTTTATTAATATGCCAACTCCTCCACCCTTTCCAGATGCTCTATCTTTCCTTACAAAATTATAATTTGGAAATTTTAATTGGTCATTGGAGTCTAACCAAGTTTCGCTAAGCAAAACAATATCAATTTGTTTCCCATTCAATAACCGGGATAAGTTATGTCGATTTTGTTTAATAGAACGACAATTCCATTGCAAAATAGTAAGTCCCTCAACTCTATTAGTATTGACTGCCATTTTCACTACTTGCGTCCATTTGCTCAAGCTCATTTTCTACAGTATTATTAATGATATTATCTAAAGTCCTTCTTATATTATCGCAATCTATATTTAAATCATCTGGATCAATTTTTGTTAAGACATTACCTAATATTTTAGTGAAATAGTTTGTTACTTTGTCTAATATATTTTCTTTGAATCTAATCATATCCTCTCTATGTGGGTTGGGAATCACTGGACTAAAGGAAGGATTTTTTTTATATGACTGAGGTTCTATTGGGGAGGTTGCTGCTCGCTTTAATGTTTGATTTCCAGTAGATGTATGTGAAATAGTTATAGGCCTCGACCGAAGGTTTGTATTAATATTTTTCCTAGAGATGTTGTTACTAAAAAAATCACTACTTTTACTAACTTTATCTGGGTTACTAAGAGATGGAAAATTATCCTCATTATTTAATAGGCTATACCTATTGTTAGTCACTACTGCATAGGATGGATTCTTTTCGATTTTTTCAGCTTCTTTGAAACTAAGATTTTTTTCCGACATTATTTGTTTTATTTTACGTTGCCTTTGATATACTGGACATGCTTTAGATATTGTATTGTGCGTATTACATTTACAATAAATACAAAAAATAGAGTCGCTTCCACATTCAGTATCGTTATGTTTTTCACCGCATTTTGTGCAGTTACTATCTTTATTTCTGCATTGTGTCCTAGTATGCCCGTAACGAAGGCAGTTAAAACACTGTACAACAGGAAATATATATGTGTCTACCTCAAAAACAACACTGTTAATTTTAACAAGTTTTGGTAATTGAGTGCCTTCAAATGTAACTATTATTATTTGTCGATCTTGTAATTTACTAGAACCATTTTCGTCTGTAATCCTTCGTTTCATTCTTTCCACCTTCACTACCCTATGAGAACTCTGTATATTTTGCAATAGATATTCTTCAGAAAAAAACGTGTCTACCTGTCTGATTATACCCTTTCTTTGCGTACAAAAAGTAGGTATATATGCTACTAATTTATTATCATTTAATTTCTTATTATTTACTAGCTTGTTTGCAGATTCTCTACAATTAAGAACTACTTTTACTTTATTTATACCTACCGTCTTAATGTCTGTCACATGTTCATTAAACAAATTATCAACTCTTAGATGATGACCTACACGGATCGGATGCAATTTTCCCAGGTTTTTGTCGATACTTTCGACACAAACGAAATATGGAGGCAAATCCTTACTTGAGTATTTATTATTAAAGTCAAAGACCTTACCTGTATGAAAATCAGTACCGTCAGCTGTTTGTTTATTTTCATTTATTTGTATATCAGTTCTGATAAGAGCTGCTTGATTAGGTGGCCTCCCACCACCCGAGTCGACCGACATTCTTTAAAAACTTAAACGTTATTTTCTAGCTATTATTGTGTGTTGCTAACTGCAATTTTCAATTATAATAATATAGAGGCTTTTGTTATTGTTTGTTGTACCAAAATTTAAAAATTTTTACCACTGTTTACCCTCAATAACACTATTTTAATTATCACTGTAACGCGGCGAACCATACACGATCGCAGCACAGCACAAAACTCTGCAGAGGAAGTGTTAACTACGATTTTCGTAGCCTCAATCGTCTTTAAAATTGGAAACCAAAGAATAATAACGTGTTTTATTTATCATGGTTTGACGGCTCTGTTTTGAGGTTAAATAGGAAATTATTGTATATGGATTTAAAATTGGAAATCAAAAAAAGATAATTATCGTTAATCTTCGTTGATTAGTTGTTCAAGTAGGCAAGTTATTTGAATAATGAATTGACTTTTTGGGTATGAATTAAGTTCCTCCTAAAAAGCTTTTAAACTTTAATGAAATTTCTGGTACAAATTTCTTTTAAAGGGGCTTACTGTATCTAGATTAAGCAACTTTTAACTTTCTAGTGTCATAGAAAGTTGAGTTTGGGTCATTCAAATTTTTTTTCTCAAAAGCAGTTAGAAAAGAAGTTTTGAATGTTTTTTCATGGCAATAGAAAGAGAGAAAACCTTCAAATGAGCTTGTATTAGGACCTCTAAACCCGATCTTCGACGTCTGTTTAAATGAAAAGAATTACTTTTAGTAATATGCCGTACTAATAGTGTAAAATTCTTATGAAAATTCACTATTATAAGACACTTGCTGCGTCCCGAAATTTTTCGTTTTATTTTACCTTGAATAACCTACCGGTAGCGGTAGACAAATCAATGTTTGTTCACTTAAATAAGCGGTGCAACACTGCGCACTCAGTATCAATGAGTGGTTGCTATACGTGAGTACTACGCTCTCTTGCTGCCATAGTAACCATATCTCGTACGTCATTGACCTATTGTTACATATTCATTATTCTAGTCAAGCTCGCAGATTCTATGTGTGCACAATGACATGGTCCTTTACCCACCCGGCATGTGATCAAGCCTCCACGGGTGGGAGCTCTGTGGTGGAGTCGCCAGCTGCCTACCAGCCGCTTACCAGCTGCATGCGATGCAATTTTTCGGGTAGAGAAGAGGAGAATACAGGAACTTTGGACTACGTTAACCAAAGTAACGTAGCTTGCTAACACTGTCTGTATTAATTTAGTAACATAGCCCAGAATCAATGGGTAGTGAATCATTATCGATTCCTCTTCCATATTAGTGAATTTTCGTAGAAAAAATTCACTAATAGGGAGGTCCCCACTTTTGAATTTTGAAAAAAATTTTGCAAATAAGCGCGAACTAGGACCCCTAGAACACATATCCGGGGTTAGTTTCAATTTATATATATATATATATATATATATATATATATATATATATATATATATATATATATATATATATATATATATATATATATATATATATATATATATATATATAAATACACAGGGTGCTTCAAAAATGATGGTCTATGTTACAGGTGCACATTAAGCACAAAAAACAAGACTATTTTTTCATATAAACATGGGTCCGCAAATGCTTAGTTTTTTAAATACAGCGTGTTAAAGTTATTTATTTTTGTCAGTTTTTCACGAATAAGTCTGAGTCTAATTGAAATTTTGGCGTGAGTTTTTGAGGGCAAGAAATTTAATATGTTATTGATAATAACACTGCTGGTAGAGGGCGCCATCTGTAAGACTATGCTTGCATTCAATTGGCTATAATTTTTGACACCCAGTAATATCGACCTACCGTATAGCTACATTGCAGCCCTTATCAATTGTTAGCAAAAATGTATATTTGATCCAAATCTCTCAGACCCACCATTTTCGAGATATTTCAATTTTTGTATGTCGATGTTGCTCAAAAATTAATTTTTCTCAAGTAATTAATTGTATTGTCTGCAAATTTTAACACCAAATAAAACAACAAGTAAAAAAGTTTATAACATTTTATGATAGCTGACTACAATAAATGTTCAAAATGGCCACCCTCCACTTCAATACACTTTCGTATTCTGCGGAGCATACTCTGTGAAATATTTCTGGTGTATTTCTAATTTGTTCGCATCCAAGCACAATTCTTTGCTGCAGATCATCAATATTTTTAACATTTGCTTCATAAACAATACTTTTGAGATGCCCCCCCCCCCCCATAAACAAAAGTCCATAGGATTTAAATCAGGGGATCGAGCCGGCCATGGCTGAGGGCCACCGCGTCCGATCCATCTGCGTCCAAAAGTATTGCTTAGGTAATTTCTGACATTTAGAGCGAAATGAGGGGGGGGGCTCCGTCATGCGTAAACCACAGGTTATGTCTTATGTCAAGAGGTACATTTTCTAATAACCCATTTAGTTGGTTTTGCAGGAATTCAAGATAAGTTGTAGCATTAAGTCTGTGAGGTAAAAAAATTGGCCCTATTAAATTACACCCTACAATTCCAGCCCATACATTTAAGAATTAGTTAGTAATATCCCCAAACATAGTGGAAAAAAGACAGCGACAGAACATAAAAAATCTCATAATTTAATTACAGCAACCTCATTTTTCCTCAAACCTGTTACAGAATTGGAACTCACATCATATATAAACAAACTAAAAAACTCTTCATCCACCACTGATGATCTTATTACTAACCAAATTCACTAAGTGAGATATAAGACACGAAGCACATGCCGCCATCTCGTTGCGGAACCAAGTAGTATGTTGTCACGGCAGCTCCAAATAACAGAAAGTGTTAAATATTAAAGTGAGCAAATATTAGAGAGAGAGCAACTAGCAATTTAGTAAATTGTCAGCCCTGTCCCATTTATACCCTAATATAGGGACAAAGTATGTAAGGATAGATGCATTCTCACCACAATTAGAACCGTAGACCGGTTTCGCTCTAATTAAAGCGCGTCAGTACGGCTAACTAATTGTAGCGAAAATACACCTATAAAGTAATACGGCAATGGTAGCCAGCCTTGCAACACAAAGTGAGATATAAGACACGAAGCAAGTGCCGCCACCTCGTTGCGGAACCAAGTAGTATGTTGTCATGGCAGCTCCAAATAACACAAAGTGTTAAATATCAGAGACTGTATACAACCAACTAACAATTTAGTAAATTGTTAGCCCTGGCACATTTCTACCCTAATATAGGGACAAAGTATGTAAAGCTAGATGCATTCTCACCACAAATAAAACCGTAGACCGGTTTCACTCTATTTAGAGCTCGTCAGTACCGCTTACTACTTGCAGCAAAAATACACCTATCTAGTAATACGGCTACGTTGCGGAACCATGTCACCATGTTGTCACGGCAGCTCCAAATAACACAAAGTGTTAAATATTAGAGACTGTATACAACCAACTAAGAATTTAGTAAATTGTCAGCTCTAGCCCATTTAGTAAGCCGTACTGACGAGCTATAATTAGAGCGAAGCCGGTCTACGGTTCTAATTGTGGTCAGAATGCATCTAACCAAATTATCAAACTATTTTACAAACTCCTTATTATACCTATCTTACATGTAATTAACCTCGCATTATCAAATGGAATTTTTCCAAATATCTATAAATTATCTACGGTAATCCCTCTTTTTCAATCGGGCGATACAAGTTTACCATACAACTACCGACCCATTTCACCAACAAATGTAATTGGAAAATTAATTGAACAGTTCATTAAAACTAGGCTCCTTAATTATCTCGAAAAAGGTAAGACACTAAACCCTAATCAATACGGTTTTCAACCCGGCTCTAATCCAGAAGCAACAGTTACTGAAGTAACAATATATTTATAAAAATTTAGATACTGGTAATAAGTGCATTGGAGTTTTTTGGACCTTGCTGAGGCATTTGATACTATTTCGCACGAATTTTTAATGAAAAAACTTGAAAATATTGGAATAAGAGGAATCTCTCTGCGCTTATTCCAATCTTATATATCCAACCGTCAACAGAGAGTTAAAATTAACGATTCGTGTAGTAACTACGGCCTTATCACATGTGGGGTGCCTCGGGGAATTGTTATTGGTCCTATTTTATTTCTAATATATCTAAACAAGTGTTAGCATATCTGGAAAAGTTGTTTGCTACGCGGATGACATGGTGTTGCTTTTTCAGAGTTTAACTGGGAAACGGTAAAACAACAGCAGCTGAGGTATTATGTCGGTAAAATCATGACTCGACTCCAATCTGTTGACTTTAAATCTTAAGAAAACAACATCTAGAATATTTGCTCCTCGATTGTCAAAAATACCAGATATGAACAGCGTTACTATACATCGCTATGACTGCTATTATAAAAACGACTGCTCCTGCGAAAACAAAATAATACGGACAAATAACCCACAATATTTAGGTGTCTTTATCGATCAACTGCTAAAAGGGAATTGTCACACAGATTATATAAACAACAAACTGAGAAAAACCGTTTATAAATTTAAGCAATTAAAGCACATTTTAGAACCTGGATGGTTCAGGGGTGGGCACGTTATAGATCCCTACCCACCCTACAGAAAGGCAAGGGTCCGGCAAAATTTCCAGGATATTGAGGTGAAACTGCACCCTGGGGTCGGTGATTGGCCATAGTCGCGGAAATAGGCCGACGTTAAAAAAACAAAACACACACACACAAAGCATATTTTATCGTGGAAGTGGCTTATATTTTTATAGTCAATTCTAAGTTATGCTATCATAGCCTGGGGAAATGCATACGAGGTACACCAAAGATATCTTAACATAACACAAAAATAGATCAATATTATATCCGAGTCTAAAAGTTTTTCAGGATAGCGGTATATTCAACGTGTCAGACCTCTACATATTCTCAGTTGCTAACTTCATGTAAAAACTTCCCATTTATCATTCTCCTATTTCTCATTCTGTTACAAGATCAATCAGCTCAAGCAAAGTAACAGTTCCCTTTAGATGCTTAAATCTTTCACAACAGCATATTTCATACATTTGCCCACTAATATACAATTAAGTTCCAGCACATTACTCACAGAATACTTTTCGAAATTACATCAGTTGTTTTAAAAAGTTGTATGAGACAAAGAAGGATCAATTACACAAAAAACTGTTACAAGCTTAACAAACACTATTTCGTTGTTAAAATTTAAAATTTTTGTTTTTGTGTTTGTGTTTGTATTTTTTTCTTATCTACTTTCATTCCCTCCAACTCGTTTTGTATATATATATATATATATATATATATATATATATATATATATATATATATATATATATATATATATATATATATATATATATAAACAATGTGTATACACAAACCCGGAAAATTTAAATTTAAACAGTGGTTTACAGTCCACCCATTAAAAACGTTTTGTAGTATTTAAATTTAAATTTATAATAAGACCTAGAACTTCGGTGGTTCTGGGGTAAGAACGTGTGCCTCTGAACCGAAGGGTACTGGATTCGATCCCAGGGTACTCCTTTCACTTTTACAGTACAGACTGTAACATTAACAACAATCTAATTCTGACATTGTATTTGACCAAGTTGAATGTCTGCACGTTCCGCTCTTCGGAGGGGGCGTAAAGCCGTTGGTCCCGTGTCCATGCGATGTTGGGCACATTAAAGATTCCTACCCTCCTTACAGAAAGGCAGGGGCTCGGCAAACTTTCCAGGATAGAGAGGTGAAACTGCTCCCTGGCGTCGGTGATTGGCCATAGTCGCGGAAATAGGCCGACGTTAAAGAAACAAAACACACACACACACACAAGAATAAGACCTACATTAGATTCTAACAATTAACTATAATTATGTTTAGATTAGATTTAAGTTTATAATTATTCTGTAACCGTTGAAATTAACAATAAACATATCAATGTATTATTATATTAGTGAATTTTCGTAGAAAAAATTCACTAATGGGGAGATCCCGACTTTTGAATGTTGAACAAATTTTTGCAAATGAGAGGGAACAAGGACCCCTAGAGCCCATATCCGGGGTCAGTTTTAATTTTTATATGTTTATATATATATATATATATATATATATATATATATATATATATATATATATATATATATATATACTAACTATAACAGGATTTATAACACGGCATTTCTGTACTATACAAGGATAAAGGTTAAGGGCAAAGCCGCAAGGAGACAACCGCATACACGTGTTTCAAGCTTATTAGCCATCATCAGTACGGTATAGCCAAGTGAAGATGGGAACACTCTGGATGAAGGTGCAAAAATACACGGAGTCACAACAGGCAACCAGTGCACATTTGCAGCAACATTTGGAAGACCCTCAATCCGAGGGAAACTACCAAAATAGCCACGGAGGCAAAGAAATCACCTGCGTGAGCATCCTGAGCCCAGGAAGTTATACTAACTATAACAGGATTTATAACACGGCATTTCTGTACTATACAAGGAGAAAGGTTACGGGCAATGCCGCAAGGAGACAACCGGATACACGTGTTTCAAGCTTATTGGCCATCATCAGTACGGTATAGCCAGGTGAAGATGGGAACACTCTGGATGAAGATGCAAACATACACGGAGTCACAACAGGCAACCAGTGCACATTTGTGCTCCGGATGCTTACGCAGGTGATTTCTTTGCCTCCGTGGCTATTTTGGTTGTTTCCCTCGGATTGAGGGTCTTCCAAATGTTGCTGCAAATGTGCACTGGTTGCCTGTTGTGACTCCGTGTATTTTTGCATCTTCATCCAGAGTGTCCCCATCTTCACCTGGCTATACCGTACTGATGATGGCTAATAAACCTGATACACGTGTATGCGGTTGTCTCCTTGCGGCTTTGCCCTTAACCTTTCTCCTTGTGTATATATATATATATATATATATATATATATATATATATATATATATATATATATATATATATATATTTGTGTCTATGCGGAAGTAGCTGGACCTTTCTCTCTTGGGATTTATATATGTTTATAAGGAAGTAGCTGGACATTTCAGCCATAAAAATTGATATGTCCAAAAGGAAGTAGCTGGACCTAACCTCACAGTGTTGCCGCACTTTTTAGTAGGATATATAAAAGTTTTCTGGTTAGTTTTATGTTGTACGCTTTAACAGGTAGCATTAGGGTTTTAAGGCCTGCGTGCTAGTATACAAAGATGATAGGTTTTAATTAATACATTATTTATTCTCTTTACCTTGACAGTTTTACAGTGAAGCACTTCGTTAATGATATTAAAATTTCAAAAAGTGACTACAAATTATTTTTAGATTATTTGCCTACATAAATTATCACACCGGTGTGGTAAAGCAGAAAAAAGACAAATTTTGTGTTGTAATTTTTACCAGTTGTTTTAAATTAAATAAATTGCGTATAAAAATGTATTTATGACAGTCTTGTCTAAAAACACACGTGTTTTATCACAAAATTATTGTAATTAGTTATCTGGATCTCAATACATTGCATGTGATCTGTTTTCATAATGGAAGTAACATAATTCAAACTCTTAACAAAACTATGATGACCAAAGCTTTTGCATAAGTTACATATGAAACACAATTATTGGGTTATGGTTTGAATTGAACGTGCGAAATCAGTGAAAATAGTTGTCGTAAATAAATAGAAAATGCAGTAAAAGTGGAGAACTCAGGAATTTAGTAGAAGGAAATTTGTACAAAGTAGGCAAATTTGTGTGTTTTGTTTCTTTAACGTCGGCCTATTTCCGCGACTATGGCCAATCACCGACGCTAGGGAGCAGTTTCACCTCACTATCCTGGAAATTTTGCCGAACCCCTGTCTTTCTGTAAGGAGGGTAGGGATCTTTAACGTGCCCAACATCGCATGGACACGGGACCGACGGCTTTACGCCCCCTCCGAAGGGCGGAACGTGCAGACAATTAACTTGCTCAAATACAATGCCAGAACCTCGGTTGATGTTAATTTTACAGTTTGTACTGAAAAGTGAAAGGAGTACGCCGGAATCGAACCCAGTACCCTTCGGTTCAAAGGCACACGTTCTTATCTCTGAACCACCGAGGTCCTTAGGCAAATTTGCAAAATGTAATCTAAATAGTCATTGATGTATTTTTATGTTATTTGATTTCAATATAGCTAAAAAGAAATATTTATCATATTGTCTGTCTTTTTTCTTTTTTCGTGCTACTAGAAATGTAAGGTTTTAGAGACTGGGGAGTTCGTTTCTTTAACACTGGACAATTTTCAATCAGAAGTTCACATTCAGCTATCGAGGGGTTGCTTCCGTCCTTTAAATGTCTTCTAATGGTCTCCTTAACTGCTTCTCTTTGAGGAGAACTCCATCTTGGTGGTGCTGCTGTGAAACAATAATCATAGAAATTTGCTTTGTACAATGGGTGAAGATTGGAACCTGCGATGAGCACTGATAAGTACAATTTGGAGAACTCAATTCATCACAATACAGTTTTTTGACCCGACGATCGTTTCGCTAACAAAGTTAGCGTCATTAAGGGGATGAATAAACTTACTTTATTTAAATTTTGAAAATTAAAAAATTACTTTAAGGAAGACGCAGAAATTGAAGACATTATTCCTTTACCTAGAGGAAAACAGTAGCATATTGTTTATGCTAAGCTTATAGTAAGAAGTGCAACAATGATAGAGTGTATACTGCGGAAGCTACTTTTAACGGGTGTTTCATAATCATTGTTTATTGTTAACTTTAAAAACTTGATATTTACATTTCCGTACAGGTTAACGAAAATGCAGCAAACAAAAGGCTTTTCCTTTGATTAAAGAATAACCATGTTATAGGTTATGTTTTCTAAATTTTATCGAATTATTGATCTATTGATGTAATTGTTTTCAATTTTTGATCATTTTAAATGTTTTACCTTAGAATATAAATTTTTGCAAATTAAATTTTATGCACCCCATAAAATCCCATCTAACAGGGGAGGAGTCATCCGACACGATAATATGTATTTTATAATACAAAATGCAACGATGACACTTCCCACGCATTACATTATAGTTTCGGCTCCCATAATGCCTTTCTGTAGGGTGTCTTGGTTCCGAGATTATAAATATATGTACTTACATTATTTAACTGTTATAGTAGCCTCATAATAAACGTGTAGTTAACGCACATCGTCTAGTGGGCAGTATCCAACCCCCTTGCTCCGTAATTGCTTAAGAAACCCTTTAAGAAAATTCGGACCAGGGTAGTAACAGCTTTACCCCCTAGTGCAAAAATCATAATCATTATACAACGTTCACTATTCAAGCCTGACTGTGGTCTTTCAATCTTTTCCGCCATTTGAAAACGTACAGTAAACACTTGTAAAAAAAACCTGTACCACCAGCTAAACATAGTCAATTAAAATAATTAACTATTTCGAATAAATCCATTTTTGGTCATTGTTGTTTGCTTAATTTTCTTATTGATTTAGGAACGTCAGAATGAGACTACTTATAAAGTACCCCAGTCACGATTATAATACCTGTACCAAAGAGAATGTTTTAAAATTGGTTGTTGGTAAGTGAAAATAGAATTGTATTTTACGACGATAAAATGTTTTCTAGCCACAAGGTCGTTTGATTAACGAGTACACCAACAAAACATATTGTAAGCTCTGTCTAAAGAAAGCACTGATAATTTAAAACCTACAACTATTTAGTCTGCCTAAGAAATTTTTAAAAATTTTCTGCCAAAGTTTATTCAAAAAAAAATATTCCGACCGAAATTTATAAATCCACATGGTGTCTAAATTAATAAGTCAGTCAAACTGATCCTGGACTATTCTCAGTAATTATAGTAGATGTTGGGGCGTAACGTACTTAAAGGGTTATTATTATTTTTTAATTTTTCAAAAACACACCACGAGGGCTTACAGCCTAAATACTATCGTGCCGTGGGTGTCGACAAGGAGGAAAGAGGCAACTTGTTAATTCTGGACTTGACGGTTTGGAGGTTCTGAGGAGAAGGAAAAACATGTGCCGTCTAAGAATTCCACAACTTGGAAGGCCTCGGGACAAAAGAGCCGGCATAACAAGATGTTCTATGTCTGGTGACCTGGACAGTAAAACGGTGCATTCGCTCTGTTCTTGGTAGATCTGTTGGGGGCAGCAGGTGGAGGAACTATGGAATAAAGCTCATCTGAGCAGTGCCCGTGCAGATATCAATAAAAGAGAGCGAGGTCACCAACGGCACGTCGGTGGGCAAGGGATGGCAGCCTTTGGGTGATGGTAGTGTCACCGATGAGACGTACAGCTCTCTTCTGAATGGAGTCCAGAATAGCGAGTGTAAAAGCGGCAGCGGCACCCCAGATGTGGGAGCAGTATTCGAGGTTTGGCCTTATTTGTAAAGTATATAAGGTATAGAGATTATCTGGTGAAAATTATTTGCGAGCCCGGACGAAGAAACCTAATTTCTTAGCAGCCACTTCTGCAATTGATGTGACATGTTGGTTCCAATTGAGATTTCGATCCACAGACAAGTGTAAAGGTCTCATTACCTTGAATAACTTGGTTGTTCATTGTGATGGGTCTAGGGCTGGTGCATCTCTTATGAGATAGAAAGCAAGACTGAGATTTGGTGGAGTTGAATTGTACAAGATTTCTACTTCCCCAGTATAATATTTTTTGAAGATCCACAGAGGCAGAACCCTCCATGAGTCTGCGATCCTCATCTAATAATCTAAGACAGGCTTGGAATATTGTATATTTGAGAGGAGGGTGCTGTCGTCCGCGTAACTGTGAACTGGGTTGGATGTGCTAGAGAGGAAGTCATTGATGTGGAGAAGAAACAAAGTAGGGGCTCAAGCTGAACCTTGAGGGACGTCTGCATTAATTGGATACAGTTCAGGGGAATGGCCATCCACGACAACAGAAATGCTCCGGTTGGAGAGGAAATTTGCTGTCCAGGTACAGAGTTTTGGTGGTAGGCCATAGGCCGGAGGTTTATTAAGCAGCGCTGCGTGCCAAACCTGGTCGAATGCTTTGGATATGTCTAGAGCGACAATCTGGGATTCACCGTGTAGTTTCATAGACTTGTTCTAAGAATGGGTGACAAAGGAAAGGAGGTCGGCAGTTGATCTGCGCTGACGTAATCCATACTGCCTGTCGTGAATTAGACTGTGTTTTTCAAGAAATTTTAGTAATTCGGTGTTTATATACTTTTCCATCACTTTAGAGACGACTGAAAGGAGATAAATAGGCCTGTAGTTGCTAGGAAGGGCTTTGGATCCTTTTGTCGGGACGGGTTGTACTCGAGCAGTTTTCTAGTTACTAGGGAATATGCCTTTATTGTAAGATGTCTAAAACAGACAGGTCAGGACAGGAGCAAGTTCTGGTGCGCATCTTTTGAGAACAATTGCTGGAATCTCGTCAAGGCCAGAGGCTTTCCTGGTATTAAGAGAAGAGATCATCTTTCGTACCTTTTTTTGTTTTGTAATATAGTATTTATATATTAATTCGAAAATAGGACAAGGTGTATAAACTTACGAGATCTACTTTTAGTGTTATAGAGTTATATATTTTAGATTATTGTATCCAATTGCCGCAAAAGATATTTTACAATTATTATCAAAAAGCCTAAGTGATCCAGTGGTAGGAAAGTATGCCGCTGGATCCAAGGGTACTGGGTTCGATTTCCAGGGTTCCCCATTCATTTTTTCAGCCCCTACTGTAAAATTATCATTTAGTTTGAGCAGGTTGAATTTCTGCAGGTTCCGATTCACTGAGGAGTCGTGAAGTCGTTAGTCCCGTGTACCGTGCGAGGTTGGGCGCGCTGAATATCCCTACCCTCCTTATAGAAAAACGGGGTTCGGCGAAATTTAAAGGAAAGTGAGTTTAAGGTGCTCCCTGTCGTCGGTGATTGGCCATAGTCGCAGAAATATGTCGCCGTCGAGGAAAAGACAAAAAAAGATAAACAATTATCAGCATTATTACTGCCATATTACACAATGCATGTTGGTAACTTAGAATACATTTAGTTAATCAAATACACCTTTTTTAAATGCGCGAACACGTCAATTAGTATTTTTTTAAGCTGTGATCTTTCTTTAATAATATGACGTTGTCCCAAATTTGAGATGTGACGACGATAATTTGTTTAACCGGCAATCCTACTGTTTTGTTGGCTATTTCTAAAGTACATGTCAAGTTATGCTAAACCACCAAGTTTATATTCCTTCCCACAAAAATATACATTATATTATTTTAAAAACACAAATTAAAAATAGATAATCTAAATCAATTTTCTTTAATAAATGCTTAGGTTGTTGTCGATTGACTATTTGTTAGTAGTATAAACGGAATTGAAATTCGTTTTACACATTTCTGGTTATCTTGGGAAAATAAATCAACATTATTCGTGCTACTAATTCCTTTAGATTTATAATAATTAATAAATAAAAATTTAAAATCTGCTGTTTTTTTCAACTTAATGTATAGGTTAAACCTATTTAACAAAAACAAACTAGGGTAGGATTTGAAAAAAATATCGATTAGGTCGTACCTTAAATTTGGCACACACTGTATGATATTTATTTTATTTTTTGAAAAGACCGCAACATAAAATGGAAAAAGATAGCTGTATCTGATTAACTGAATTTATTCCATGTTAAAAAATCGCGCTATATGTATATAGCTGTCAAAAAATTATACTGGCAGGTTTAGGCAAACAATGTACATATTTTTTATTATAAATAAAAAGTCGTAGGGGTAGAAATAGTAGCATTGGTGAGTAAATAACTTAAAAGCTTTATTTCCTGGAAAGCCGCTGCATTTTAAGATTCACATAGTTGCATTTGCATCATGTTCGATGCAGCAGAGATAAGACATGTTTGCTGAATATAACTGGGATAAAGTTTGCGTGAAGTTATCCATAAATTCCCAGCCATAGATTTACACGTAGGGTCAGCAGAAATCAGGATGGATCGTCGCGATCACAATATCAGTGAAGCGGATTCAACGTAGTAAATTTATGGATAGCCATAGATGCCAGCCATATATTGCTATATGCTACTACACCTTACCGAAGAAAAAAGAATTTGTCTTAAGTGTTTTGCAATAACATAATAACACTAAACCAATCGTTTATTATTAACATAGTCCGAGAGGAAAACTAAATTTTAGTATGTATTATTTGTTATTTTGGTTGCATGTACCCAAATGACAAATATTGGACAATAAAGCCAAGGCCCCAATATAAAAATAGACATAAAAACAAGTTACCAAAGACCTAGTGTATAGCAACCTAAGCTAATTATTTTTTGTCACACTCTGGAAAATAAAAGAAAATCATTTGAACATCGAGATACTTATTACTAAGTTTTTTCAAATATGACTTATTTTTTTGATATTTACAGTTAATGTGCAAAATCATAAAAGCGCAAAACTATTACCAAGGCCCTAATGTATAATAACTCATCCAAATTATTTTTTGTCACTTTTTGCAAAAGTGAAAAAAATACATATAAAGATCGAAATAGCTATTACCACGTTTATTTTTTCGCATTTGCAGTAGATGTGCCAAAATCACAAAAACGAAGATCGGGATAGCAATTAAGACGTTTCCGAAATATGAATTATTTTTTGATATTTGAAGTAGATGTATAGTAAGTTTTTTCAAATATGACTTATTTTTTTGATATTTACAGTTAATGTGCAAAATCATAAAAGCGCAAAACTATTACCAAGGCCCTAATGTATAATAACTCATCCAAATTATTTTTTGTCACTTTTTGCAAAAGTGAAAAAAATACATATGAAGATCGAAATAGTTATTACCACGTTTATTTTTTCGCATTTGCAGTAGATGTGCCAAAATCACAAAAATCTCGGGACGCAGCAAGTGCGTTATGGTAGTGAATTTTCATAAAAATGTTTTTATTGCAAATATGTGTTTTCTTTTTAAGAAAGCAGACATCAATTTTGGTTACCAGTATAACCTATATAGAAAAAGCAGGCATCAAATTTGATTACCAGTATAATATATATAGTAAAAACAATGTGCCATGTTTCATCAAAATAACTTGATTGTTTGAAAACGTACAGAAATTTCCAAAAGTAAACCAAAAATGTTACTGAAAAAATCCGTTTCTTGGTCAACCTTATAGGTTAATAGCAAATTGAGCTTTTCAAATATGAAGCATTTAATCAAAATTCGCAACCACAACGCACTTGCTGCCTCCAGAATTTCTTAACTTACAAACATGCATTATATTTCGATGGAAAATGCAAAAAAATAAGGCGTTTTCGACAAAAAAAAATTATTTGTATCACCAACGACTTATGGGCCACCCTGTGATTGTCGCAA
Organism: Tillus elongatus; assembly: GCA_964006375.1. Lineage (NCBI taxonomy): Eukaryota > Metazoa > Arthropoda > Insecta > Coleoptera > Cleridae > Tillus > Tillus elongatus. The sequence goes on along the minus strand of OZ023264.1, from coordinate 153,965,274 downwards.
TAATTTTTTAAGATGTAGCTCAAAACACCGTATAATTAATGTATACAATATTTTTTCAGATCTTGTATAATAACGAATATATTGAGCTTTATTGATTTTTTACGAAAATTCGACAAAAATTATATACCATTAAACAATAAACTCTATAGCTAAGGCTACTGCCAAGCATTAGAGAAAGGGTCTATTAGAAATGAATTTTCTGGAAATATTTTAGTAAAATGAAGGACAATGACGGTTGAAACTAAGAGTTCGGTGTATGTAAAACATTCTTCTTGAGACATTTTCTTTCCATAGCCCGTATTAGATTCAAGTTATTTGCCTAAATGTTGCGAATTTTGACGTTTTCAATTGTCACTTTGACGTTTTGAGGAAAACCCCAATTTATTTTTCTTTAAATGCCCATAACTTTTTTGTCTTTTGACCTACAGAGCTAAATTTTGGTACGTGGCACACCTATAACGATATAAACCAGCTTACCAAATTTGGTTGCCCTTACTTTGTTAATTTTGGAGATATAAATATTTTGCGAAAGAAAACACAAATTTTTCCGGGAAAACCTCGGCGGATTTTCTTGGCTAACAAAAATATCCAAGCCACTTGCGAAAGGAATGTACTCACCAATTTTGACGTTTAAAATCGCAATTTTGACGTTTTGAGGAAAATCCAAATTTATTTTTCTTTGAATGCCTGTAACTTTTTTGTCTTTTGACTTACTTAGCTAAATTTTGTTAGGTAGCTTACTTATAGGGATATAAACCAGCGTACCAAATTTGGTTGGCCTTACTTTGTTAATTCCGGAGATATAATTTTTTTTCGAAAGAAAATACAAAATTTTCCGGGAAAACCTAGGCAGATTTTCCTGGCTAACGAACTTATCCAAGCCATTTGCAAAAGGAATTTTTTCACCAAATTTAATAAAAATCGGCCCATTATTTTTTGAGTTATCGGTGTGATACATCTATATATATATATATATATATATATATATATATATATATATATATATATATATATATATATATATATATATATATATATATATATATATATATATATATATATATATATATATATATATATATATATATATATATATATATATATATATATATATATATATATATATATATAAACATATAAAAATTTAAACCGACCCCGGATATGTGTTCTGGGGGGCCTAATTAGCGCTCATTTGAAGAAATTTTTTCAAAATTCAAAAGTCGGGATCTCCTCATTAGTGAATTTTTTTTAAGAAAATTCACTAAAAACGAAGATCGGGATAGCAATTAAGACGTTTCCGAAATATGAATTATTTTTTGATATTTGAAGTAGATGTGCCAAAGTCATAAAAACAAAAAATTATTACCAAGGCCCTAGCGTATAATAAGATTGCAAATTATATTTTGTCACCCTTTGCAAAAGTGAGAAAAATGCATATGAAGATCGGGATAGCTATTAAGAAGTTTCCGTAATATGAATTATTTTTTGATATTTACAGTAGATGAGCCAAAATCATAAAAACCAAAAATGATTACCAAGGCTCTAGTGTATAATAAAATATGCAAATTATTTTTTGTCACCTTTTGAAAAAGTGAGAAAAATGCATATGAAAATCGGGATAGCAATTACGACGTTTTTCAAATATGTATTATTTTTTCGCATTTGCAGTTAATGTGCCAAATTCATAGAAACAAAATATATAACCAACCGCCTGACGCATAAAAGCTCATGCAAATAATTTTCTGTCACCCTTTGGAAATATAAAAAAATGCATATGAAAATCTGGATAGCAATTAAGACGTTTTCCAACTATGTATTATTTTTTCGCATTTGCAGTTAATGTGTCAAAATCATAAAAACAAAAAATTATTACTAAGGCCCTTATGTATGAAAAACCATGCAAATTATTTTTGTCACCTTTTGCAAAAGTGAAAAAAATGCATAACAAATTCGGGATAGCAATTGAAACGTTTCCGAAATATGTCATTTTTTTTGATATTTGCAGTAAATGTGCCAAAATCATAAAAACACAAAATGATTACCAAGGAGCTAGTGTATAATAACCGATGCAAACTATTTTTTGTCATCTTTTGCAAAAGTGAGAAAAATGCATATGAAAATCGGAATAACAATTAAGACGTTTCCGAAATATGAATTATTTTTTGATATTTGCAGTAGATTTGCCAAAATTATAAAAACAAAAAATGATTACCAAGGCCCTAGTGTATAATAAGATATGCAAATTATGTTTTATCACCTTTCGAAAAAGTGAGAAAAATGCATATGAAAATCGGGATAGCAATTACGACGTTTTCCAAATATGTATTATTTTTGTGCATTTGCAGTTATTTGCACCCTTTGGAAACATAAAAAAAATGCATTTGAACACCGGGATAGTTACTACCACGTTTTTCATTTCAACATTAATGATTCTGTAATACTTGCTGTTAATGTGGTAAAATCACAAAACCAAAAATCATTACCAAGGCCGTATTGTGTAATACTACACCAAATTTATTTTTGTCACCCTTTGCAAAAGTAAGAAAAAAAAAAGAATTTAAACATCGGGATGGCAGTTAAGAGGTTTTCCAAGAATGTTTTTTTTTTCAGTGAATGTGCCACATGAAAGGCAACGGGAAACCACCTTATTTTAACCTATCGTTGCGACTACTAAGCGACTTTGCCTTCAGTCAGTGAGTGAGTGATACATATTATTATTTTTATTATGTTTTGGAGAAATGATAAATTTAAATAAATTTAATAAACATGTTGTGTATATAAAGAAACTACCCCAATCTCGTTATAAAAATTTGCTATAAATTAGGTTTAAAGTGTAACTTATTTTTAGTGGCATAAAACTTGGTTACATAGCATAAGAAGACTGTTTCTTATGCTGTACTGCATACTTGAACAATGCAACATAAAAATTATGAGAATCTAATTATTGTTAGTCACTCTAGTATTGCAGTTAGTGGCTGGTCATATTCAAATATTAAACGTAGCATTTTTTCTCAAATATTATGTATTTGTACATAAAAGCGTCGCATAGACAAAGAACGTTGGGGCTTTGATATACCGCTTTTACGACGTTGATCTCGGGAAGTTTTACAGCTCTGTTTCTGTACCCTCCTTTTGTACATTTCAAAGCTTTTACCTGACCTGTCAAACATATGTTTAGAAAAAATTGAAAAGTAAATTAGCACAGCATAATCAATCAATTATTATGCTGTGACTGTATATTAGATTTTAGCGCGTTAAAAAATCTGCAACTTGAAAAATAGGAATAGAATCATATTCAATTCATTCTAAAACTGGCCAAGTTGATACTTGTGTATGCTGTAGTATTATACACTAGGGCTTTGGTAATAGTTTTGTGATTTTGTGATTTTAAATGTAAATATAAAAAAAAATATTCCTGTTTAAAAAATTGCAAATGTCAAAAAATAATGCATATTGCGGAAACGTCTCAATTGCTATCCGGATCTGTTTATGCATTTTTTTTTTACTTTTGCAAAGGGTGACAAAAAATCATTTGCATATCTTATTATACACTAGGGCCTTGGAAATCATTTTTGGTTTTTATGATTTTGACACATGCGAAAAAATAATACATATTTGGAAAACGTCTTAATTGCTATCCCGATTTTCATATGAATTTTTTTCACTTTTTCAAAAGGTGACAAAAAATAATTTGAATATCTTATTATACACTAAGGCCTTGGCAATCATTTTTTGTTTTTATGATTTTGGCACATCTACTACATCAAAAAATAATTCATATTTCGGAAACGTCTTAATTGCTATCCCGATCTTCATATGCATTTTTTTCGCTTTTGAAAAAGGTGCCAAAAATAATTTGCATGGTTTTTCATACATAAGGGCTTAAGTAATAATTTTAGGTTTTTATGATTTTGGCACATTAACTGCAAATGCAATAAAATAATAAATATTTGGAAAACGTCTTAATTGCTAACCCGATCTTCATATGCATTTTTCTCACTTTTGCAAAGGGCGACAAAAATAATTTGCATATCTTATTATACACTAGGTCCTTGGTAATCATTTTTTGTTTTTATGATTTTGGCACATCTACTGTAAATATCAAAAAATAATTCATATTTCGGAAACGTCTTAATTGCTATCCCGATCTTCATATGCATTTTTCTCACTTTTGCAAAGGGTGACAAAATATAATTTGCAATCTTATTATACACTATGGCCTTGATAATCATTTTGTGTTTTTATGATTTTGGCACATCTACTGCATTTATCAAAAAATAATTCATATTTTGTGTCTTCCAAAACATTATTTTTACAAACCAGCTGTAGATTTTTTGCTATATTACATGAATAGTAACTTATGCAATAATCATTTTTAATCCAGAAATTCGTAAGAAATATCCTGACGATATTATTATTAAATAAAGTTTTAAGTAATCTCATGCTTTTTGCGGTCCTAGTGTACATAAAATTCACTAAACACGTAAATATTTAAATAGAATCATTATTTTGAGCATTTGGCAACACCGCACAGGCGCATTAATTTTTACTTTAAATGTTCTCATGAAATAGGTCCAGCCAATAACGCATGTACATATTAATACCAGCATGTTAATAGCTGGACGTCCAGCTATTGCACGGTTGGTCCAGCTATTATACACTTGGTATACGAAATGGTCCAGCTACTTCCGCATAGGCATAAGTATATATATATATATATATATATATATATATATATATATATATATATATATATATATATATATATATATATATATATATCTCACACCGATAACTCAAAAAATAATGGGCCGATTTTGATAAAATTTGGCATGTACCTTCCTTTTGTAAATGGCTTGGAAGTTCGTTAATCAGGAAAATAGGATGAGTTTTTCTGGGAAGATTTTGAGTTTTCATTTGAAAAAAATTTTTATTTAAAAAAATGATAGGTCGATTTTGATAATATTTGGCACGTACCTTCCTTTTGTAAATGGCTTGAATAAGTTCGTTAATCAGGAAATTCGGACGAGGTTTTCCGGGAAAATTTTGAGTTTTCATTCGAAACAAATTTTTATCTCAAAGTAAAAAAAATATGATAACCAAATTTGGTAGGTACGATATAAAAAGTAAACTATACACCAAAATTTAGATTTATATGTTACAAGAAAAAAAAGTTACAATAAAATATTTTGCGCCAGACCATTTCTATGAAAATTCACTACCATAACGCACTTGCTGCGTCCAGGCTTTATTATTATTATAAGAAAAGGTAGGTTATGTATGTTAAAGACCTGCGTATCCCTCTGTTCCGTCAATCCTACAGCCGAACCATTTCATAATACAGTCAACTCATAACCTAACAGATATGGCCCTATCGGAAGTTTTATATTGATATTATTACATATTTGAAACACATGGTAAATATATACTTGGATTATATTCTGACACCGTACTGGACCTTTTCCATTGACAGTTTTGTGTAAACATATCAAATTTGTTATATTTATTACCTTTGGCCAGAACTAAAACAATCGGCTTCATGAGAAAAAAAATAGTAAAGTAAAGACTATTCAAGTAATTTTATCTCTGTCCAAAAAAGCCTAAAATACATGGCTTTATCAGACATGGAATTTATTGAAGCGATGATACAGGCTACACTTTAATAATTTCAATCAGAAAATCAGTTTTGTCAAAATTATTAGCCTGGGCTTCTACAGTGGCAAGCGTTTTGGTTTGTGGATTAAAACATCAGTGTTAATATACTTCACTTACTTTTTTGTGATATGGCTGACCTAAGTAACAAGAATGTATCGAAGTTTTAATGATGATCAGGAATGGTGATCGTACAATGACTTATGATGACCCTTGTCATTTATTCAATGGGGTCCACCCACAACTTAACAGGTCTGCGGTAAGCAGGCGACCACAAATTAACTGAAACGGGTAGCCTAAAAGATCGCTCCAAGTCTGGCCGTCCTGTAACTGCTACTTCGGACGAGAAGATGTTGGATGTATTGCTTGTTGTACAAGAAATTCATAAAACTCCTGCATTGGAACTTGATAGAATGAACGACATCTCCAGACCTTCTGTACACTGGATTTTGCATCAGGAAAAGTGTTTTCTCTGTAAGGTTCATAATCTGCAAGAACTTCTTGCAGATGGTTTTGATAGATATATGCATTTTTTAAACAAATAATTCAGATAATGCAATAAAATTGAGATTTTAAAAACTACGTTGTTTTCTCTGATGAAGCTGCCTTTCTGTCGATATTGGTCTGACAGTAACCCCCACTGGTTGAAAGAAACGTATTCCCAATATTAGTCATCATGTAATTGGACGCTTCTTATTTGAAAGCACTTGAACAGGTCCACGCGATCTAAGATTATTACGAGATGATATTGTGCTTCGCATTGGAAAATTTGTTCAAAATGAATTCCCTTCTCATTTCAGTCCAAATATAAGGGACTCCCTTACTGTGACATTTTCTAACCGATGGATTGGCAGAAGAGGACACATTGAGAGGCCAGCTAGGTCTACAGATTTGTCTCTACTAATTTTTTTTCTCTAAGTTCATTTAAAGGCGTTGTTTACAATGATTCGCCTGCGAATTTAAAACAGTTGCGAGACCGAATTGTGATGAGTGAAACAAGTGCCCAACGGATAACCGCAAAACTCGATTTATCAGTTTGACAAGAGGATTTAATTTTACCAAGAAGTCCAAAAGGCCTAATTTAAGCATCTTCCTTAATAAAGTAAGATGTTACCATGTTCCCAAATAAATAGCATGAAAAGCCGATTCTATTCGATCTTAAAAATGATTAACACCATCAAAAAGTACGCCGAATACGAGTTACAAAAATGTATCGCATGTCTCATGAAATTAAAGGGTTTTCACCCACGATGAAGGGAGTGTTTCAAAAGTGTCCATAATGACACTAAATAGTCGCAAATAATCTGTTACGCAATCCTACAAATTTTGAGTCTGATGCCTTTCCCGGTTTAAAAGTTATTGCCTTGTTGCGTTAGTTATAAGCAACCCTGCAGTGGCGGCTCCTGACTTCGGGAGTGGGTGAAGCAGAATCCGTGCGGCGGAAAATATGGATATGAATTGTGTCCGCAGAAATTCCAAAGACGATACCGCCTTATTTAATAAGGAAACACATGTCTATACTAAGGTAGATAAACAAAATAAAAATAATCCAAAATTCTAAGGTCCATTTGAATTGATAAAAGTTACCGATGAAAATGTTGCACTAATTAGAAAGAATAAACAAATAGCTAAACGACAACTACGAAATCTAAAACGACCTAATGTTTCAGGACAATCCTCTTCCTCACCCATGTCTTTGGACAGGTAGAGTTTAACAGACTGAATGACAACCCTGAACTGCTACCCCTAAAAATAGGGACTATGCAAAACGCAATCGATAAATGGACATTGATTAGAACGATTGAATTACAACCACTTAAACTTTTTACAAAACACATCCTATCACCTGAACATTTCTATACAAAACTCCCCTTATAATGAATCCTATTATGAAGAATTACGAAATTATCAAAATGTGTTATTCCATGAAATAAGTGAAACTAACAAAATTTTCAAACGAATTATACCATCAAGTTTAAATCGAAAAAAGAGAGGTTTAATAAACGCACTCGGAACAGTAATTAAGTCTATCACAGGAAATTTAGATGATAATGATGCTAAACGATATGACTCAACAATTTGGGAGCTAACTAGTAACCAAAATAAATTAGAAATAATTCAAAAAAATCAAATGTCACTAACTGAAACCACTATTACCAAATTTAATCAAACAGTTTACATTTTGACTGACAATCAAAAAAAGATAGTAGACCGTATTGAATTTCTAACGAAACATTTTGAAGCTGAAGACTTAAGACAGGATTACATGGACTTAGTCATCATAGCTCAAATGCTCTTTGTTCAGTTAATTACCGAAATAACGGGAATTAAAATATTTTGGAGACTTTCGTTAATGCAATAACATTTGCCAAATTGAAGACAATGCATCCCTCTATTCTAGAAACAGATGACTTATTGATGGAGCTTACTAAAATTCAAAGGCATAAAGTAAATCTGCCATATAAGGTAAATATAGATAATATGGCCCTTTATGAAGAAAGAATTACTATTAAAAGCTATTACAAAACCACTCAGTTAACATTCATTTTAGATGTACCTTTAGCTAAGTCAGCATATTACGATTACTATCATTTATATGCCTTTCCCATTCGTAATAGTTTAACCCACACATTCCTAACATTAATTCCCCATTCAAAATACCTTTCTTTGAATGATGAAAATTACAATCTCCATGATGGACCTTGTCGAGAAGTCCGACCAACTGAATTCCTGTGTCAAGCTCAAACAATGAATCACATCAGTCCAAATAGCCCCTGTGAAATACAATTAATAAAGTTCTACACCCAGTATAACCATTGTGAGCATCACCAAATTTTAATAAAAGATGTGAAGTTTCAGAAGAACAGCGAAAGTAAATATAGTCAACTACAGATGCAGCGATGACCGTAAAATCATGACCCTAGATGGTAGTTATCTGGTAAAAATAGAAGAAGGCTGTGAGGTAAAAATCAAAGGACAAACCGTAAGTTCTCATCAATCTGAAATTAAAAAACTTTTCTATGTGCCGTTACCCAAACATAAATTTAGTGAACTGTCTATGAACTCAGAACTTAACATTGTGCCTTTACATCTAGAATCTATGATTTTAGATGAATCGAATTTAGTGAAATCCCAACTACAGCATCAGAAGGAGTTACTACAAACAATAAGTGTTCCTGTAATTCATACTTCGATAAATGTTTTCACTTTAACTGTTTGTGTTATTTTATTAATAGTAACATGTTTCTGTTTTTGGAAATTTAAAGGCAGAATAAACAGTTCCGCAGCCGAGTCAAAAATCATCAATGAACTTAAGAAGACCCACGAAGTTCCCCTGGAGGACATCAATTTCAAGATTTAGGTATTCAAGTTACAGCACCCTGTATAATGGTGTAATGATATCTCGTGTTAGTGTAGTAATACGATGGAAGCAGTCGTTCACCGCGGAAATAAGAAAACCGCTGACTAATTATAGTCAACATATTTATTTAGTTTAAGTTGTTTTATTTTATAATGTTAGCTAAGCATATTCGAGTTTATATATACATGTAAGATACAATATTATGTTAGAATATATTACAAGTGTTTCAACATTAAACATCGTGTATTTCTCCTTTGTTTTAAAATTATAATTAAACTGTTTTAATTTCGAAATAAAGTTTTTGTTTGTTTTGAAGTGCCAAAAGGGCATTAACCAAACTGACGGGCGAAGATCCCTTCTGCGCCGCAAACGCGTTCTCTTGGCACTTCAGTATGTAAATGAAAAATCCATTTGTACAAAAATATAGACTTTTACAAGGAATAATTTTCGGAATAATGACCAGGAATACTCGATGAGAAAACATAAATAAATAAATTTATTATTATTTACCTTATTTTATCCCACTGTACATCCACGCGTACCGCAATATACTACTGCACGTATTATGAAAATCTGCTTATAGTGGGACGAGCTACAAGCATATATTTTTTCAAATTTAAGGCCTTTCTCTTTTTTAGTGAATTTTCGTTAAGAAAATAATGTTCAGCTTTCTGGTGTATTTTTGGTTGAGTATATTTCCTGTTTATTAATTGTTTTGTTTGAGTTTTGTATCCAAATTACTGTATAAATATTTATGTTAGAGATCATGCTTTTGCTTGCCCCTCTTTACCCTATTTTTTACTGTCCCTAATTGAATAAAGTAATGCTTTATAACTTTCAATATAAGGCTAAATCACTATAATATATTATTATTATGAAACTTCACTACCATAACGTACTTGCTGCGCCCCGAACATTTTTATAACTTGAAATTTTATATCTAATATTTTTTAATTTTGAAATTATCCTTCTAGAGGTGATAATAAAGAAATCAATTCTACTTACCAAAAAGAAACATGAAAAATCAAGTTTTTCAAAGTCTGTAAATGTGACACATACCGGATCATTTAACGGCTACATAGTAAAAATAGAAATACGCATCTGATGACCCGATTAAATCTAAATAAACGACGTAAGCTAAGATCTGAAGCAGGCTCACAACTCTGCATCACTTTTGTGGTCCACAATAAATACCAAGTCAACAGTGCGGGTACCGTTGCCATGGCAACGGTCTCATGCAAACTATAAGACATCGAAGCAGCATTTGTGTACAAAGGATTCTGGCTCAGTTGCTCGTTGCCAATAGTCTCTGTTCCGCATCACGTAATACCACAGCATAGTCTTCTTATGCTGTGGTAATACGCTGCGCCTAGTGGCATAATGTATACATTCAATTCGGAATCGAGGGCTTGCAAATTATATCGTAGCATAAAATACTATAAAAATACATTATCAACTACGGCGCAACGTAACTAGACATTTTAATGTGGTTGTACCTAATAAATTTGAAAAAATGAAAAAAAATCAAAATTATGGTGGATTTTTAATTAAAAAATTTAGCCTAACCGAAAAAATACAGGTAAAGCAGTGTGTCATCTGACGAGCCGCCACTGCAACCTTGTACATACAACTGCTGAAAAATTAATATAACATAGAATTTCAAGCCCCAGTATATGTCAGACTTTCCAAACCCATCATACTTTAATACATTAAGAGAGTGAGATCAATAAGACTCCAGAAACTTCTAAAAACAAGTTGTTTATATCTCACATCAGTTAAGCGACAAAGAAAATAGTAACATAGTAACAAAATTTTAGTTTCTAACAGCTCAGTATTTTGCCTAAAACATCTCTGTAGAGACGTCTAGAGAACTACGCAAACTTCGTACTTCTTTAAAGGAAAACTTTCAAATTTCTCTACCAGTTCGTCGCGAAGTGTTGAATCTAATGCACTGACACAAATTTGTTTAAGTCAGTAGACAAGTTACATCCCCTAGGAGTAGCTCAGTGGTAGTTTTAAACACGATTTAAATAGCTATTTCCCTCGAGCCAACGAACAAACAAGTAGCAAATAAGGCCGACAGATCTTAACTCACTTATCCTTGCTGAACCAGATACACACGTAAAACTGTTTTTCCATCCAAGATAATCCACAAATTGAAGTAACAAGCTTGGCCGAAGAACTTTCGCAACGTTCTTTAGCTAAGCACATGTGACACGAAAACTAGATTCTTTAAATCGAATTCGAGATAAGACTCAGATTTTTTTATGATGATATTTTGTTTAGACCTTAACTGTAAATATTGCTATTAGATTTTATTGTACATTGCATATTATTTTTTTAACGTCGGTCTATTTCTCCGACTATGTTTAATCACCGACACCAGAGAACAGTTTTACCTTACAATGCTGTGCATTTTTGCCGAATCCCATCCTTTCCTTAAGCGGGGTATATGGTATTTAATGTGCCCAACATCGCATGTTACAGGGGATCGACGACCTAATGTCTCTTTCGAAGGGCGGGACGTGCAGACATTAAACTTGCTTGAACGCAATGCCACAACCTCGGTTAATCTTAATTTATATAGTATATACTGGAAAATAATTTAAATTTCTGCTGGGAATTGAACCCGGAACCCTTAGGTCTAGATGGGCACATGTTTATCCCTCGACCATTAGGGATGATATCAGATTTTTTTACTGTGGTACGTATGTTTTATTTTATTTCAACAACACACCACGAGGGCTCACAGCCTAAATACTATAGTACCGTGGGTGTCGACAAGGAGGAAAGAGCCAACTTGTTAATTCTGGACTTGAAGGTTTGGCGGTTCGGGGGAGAAGGAAAAACATGTGCCGGCAAGGAATTCCACAACTTGGAAGTACTCGGGACAAAAGAGCGGGCATAACAAGATGTTCTATGTCTGGTGACCTGGACAGTAAAAGGGTGCATTCGTTCTGTTCCTCTGATAGGTCTGTTGGGGGCAGCAGATGGAGGAACTATGGAAGAAAGCTCTTCTGAGCAATGCCCGTGAAGATATCTATAAAAAAAGAGAGAGGCCACCAACGGCACGTCAGTGGGCAAGGGATGGCAGCCTTTGGGTGAGGGTAGGGTCACCGATAAGACATATAGCTCTCTTCTGAATTGAGTCCAGGATAGCGAGTGTAGAAGCGGCAGCAGCACCCCAGATATGGGAGCAGTATTCGAGGTTTGGTCTTATTTGTGAAGTATATAAGGTATAGAGATTAGCTGGTGAAAAGTATTTGCGAACCCGGAAGAGGAAACCTAATTTCTTAGCAGCCGCTTCTGCAATTGATGTGACATGTTGGTGCCAATTGAGATTTCGATCCACGGAAATGCCAACAAGTGAAAAGGACTCATTACTTTGAATAACTTGGTTGTTTATTGTGATGGGTCTAGGGCTGGTGTATCTCTTATGAGAAAGAAAGCAAGACTGTGATTTGGTGGGGTTAAATTGTACAAGACTTCCACTTCCCCAGTCTAATATTTTTTGGAGATCCACGGAGATAGAACCCTCCATGATTCAGCGATCCTCATCTAATTGGGCAAAAGAGACAGGCTTAGAATATTGTATATTTGAGTGGAGGGTGCTGTCGTTCGCGTAACTGTAAACTGGGTTGGATGTGCTAGAGAGGAGGTCATTGATGTGGAGAAGAAACAAAGTAGAGGCTAAAGCTGAACCTTGTGGAACTCCTGCATTAATTGGATACAGTTTAGAGGAATGGCCATCCACGACAACTTAACTGCTCCGGTTGGAGAGGAAATTTGCTGTCCACGTACAGGATTTTGGTGGTAGGCCATAGGCCGGTAGTTTATTAAGCAGCGCTGCGTGCCAGACCTGGTCGAATGCTTTGGATAAGTCTAGAGCGACAATCTGGGATTCACTGTGTAGTTCCATAGACTTGTTCCAAGAATGGGTGACAAAGGAAAGGAGGTCGGCAGTTGATCTACGCTGACGAAATCCATACTGCCTGTCGTGGATTAGACTGTGATTTTTAAGAAATCTTAGTAATTCGGTGTTTATATACTTTTCCATCACTCTAGAGACGACTGAAAGGAGAGAAATAGGTCTGTAGTTGCTAGGAAGCGCTTTGGTTCCTTTCTTGGGGACGGGTTGTACTCGAGCAGTTTTCCAGTTACTAGGGATTATACCTCTATTGTAAGATGTCAGAAACAGACGAGTCAGGACAGGAGCAAGTTCTGGTGCGCATTTTTTGAGAACAATTGCTGGGATCTCCTGAAGGCCAGAGGCTTTTCTGGTATTAAGAAAAGAGAGCATCTTTCGTACCTTTTTAGTTTTGAAAATGATATCAGTCATTTTATGCCCGACATTGGGGACTCTTGGTGGTTGAACATTTGGAGGAGGGTTGAGAGTAAAATTGCCGGCGAACAACGAGGCAAAAAGTTCAGCCTTGCCCAGGGCGGTAGAAACAATTTCATCCCCTGAGACAAGAGGTGGGAACGTGCTCTTGCAGAAATTATTCCCAATAGATTTAGCAAGAGTCCAGAAGGGTTTGCTGCCGTTTTAGCTTGAGAGGACTTTGTTTTTGATGTGGTTATTAAACGAGTTTTTTGCCTCAGAAAGAATGCGGACATAGCTGTTTATTGCGTCGTTAAACGGTTTTCTTGACTGGGATTGTGTAGAAGCTTTTTGTGAGCTTTGACCTTTTCAAGTCTGGCCTTGTCACAGAATTTAGAGAACCAGGGTTTGTGAGTGGCTGCAGAGGTTTTCTGTGTACGTGGAATAAATAATTCCATGCCAGCTCGGATAATTTCGGTGACATTTTGTGAGATATCAGAGGGGTCAGAATGAGAGAAGCAGACAGACGCCCATGGAAATGAGGAAAAGTAATCTCGCATTTCGTCCCATTTCTCGGAGTTGTATTGCCAAACGATACGTGGGTGTGATGACTGTGTGACCTCGGGTTGCATTGCGCAGGAAGCAGTGACCATGCCGTGGTCTGAGCGACCCAGGAGGCGGTGACTGATATCTTATAGCAGTCAGAATTTGTAGTAAGAAGGAGATCCAAGGGATTTGAGCTGTGCGTTGGGATGCGGGGAAAGTAAGTAGGTTGCTGAACCATATTGGCTAAAGAATTGCTGACTGCAAAGGCCTCCGCTGCTCTTCCTTGTGGATCGGTTTTTGAAGATCCTAACCATTCCTTATTATGGACATTGAAGTCACCAAGAATATTGATCTCGGAGGAAGAATATTCAGAAATCAAATGGTCGTTTTTTTTTAGAAAGGTAGTCAAAGAGCTGGACAAAGTTGTTGTCAGATGGTGACCGGTAAATGCAACAGCTGAATTTAGTTGCAGCCCTGAGAGAGAGAGAGTTTTATCCATAGTATGTCTTTTCTTTCAGCTTCTAAATTGGGGAGTCTGGTGCAGGGTAGATTGCTACGGACGTACGCGCACACGCCTCCATGCAATCTAAAAGAAGTAAAGAGCTCATACCCCTGGGAAATTAAGGTGATTAGTGGCTGTTTTGGCACTGATTTGAGTTTCGGTGAGGAAGAGGAGTTGGGGCCTATTAGCCTGGAGGAAATGGTGGACGGAGTTCAGGTTGGAATTTAGGCCACATATATTTGAGAAGGATATGTTAAATCTTGATGCTGGCACCCCCTGTACACCCCTCTCCCGGAGATCCGAATGGAGGGGTATTTTACCTCCGGAATCTTTTGTACAAGGAGGGGCCATCATCATTTTTGCTTATAAGGGAAACCGACTCATACACCAGAACCGGAAACGTCCGTTGGGATTTCACCGGCCCCTTGATGTAAGGGGTGGTACCTCCTCGGGCGTGAAAAAAATGCTTTACTATCACGTAAAGGAAAATTTCACTACCACCTACCAACGTTGAGGGCTATACAGGATACTTAGTAAACATACGACGTCTGGATGAAGCAAGTGCGTCATGGTAGCGAATTTGCACAAGAGTATTTCAAATCACGGCTTTTTTTGTCTCTTAGACGATTATAACTTTTATTCCTTTTAACTTAAAAATCCAAACTTTGGTGTCTGCTATACGTTTTATATTAAAAATCTTCAAACCAAATTTGGTTGCCATAGCTTTATTATTCTTAAAGATACAATAAACACAAAATGCCGGAAAAACTGCAGGAATTTTTCTAGATAACAAACATACCCAAACCACTTTTTATCACATTTCGTCTACATAACCCGCATCAGAATTTTTATTTAAAAATATAAAATTTTGACGTTTCAAATTGGGACTTTGACGTTTTAAGATGGAGAGCGTCGGTGGTTCAGTGGTTCAGTGGTAAGAACGTATGCCTCCGAACGAAGGGTACTGGATTCGATCCCAGGATTTTCGTTTCCTTTTTTCAGTACAAACTGTAACATTATCATCAACCGAGGTTGTGGCATTGTATTTGAGCAAGTTGAATGCCTGTACGTTCCACCTTTCGGAGGAGACGTAAAACCGTCGGTCCCGTGTCCATGCGATGTTGGACACGTTAGGGATCCCTACCCTCCTTACAGAAAGGCAGGAGTCCCGCAAAATTTCCAGGATGGTGAGGTGAAACTGCTCCTTGGCGTCGATGATTGGCCGTAGTCGCGGAAATAGGCCAACGTTAAAGAAACGAAACACGCACACATACAACACCCATGTTTTAGGAAGAAAAATTATAAAATTTTCAAAGTAATTTTTCTGGTACTTCTTGACCTGTTTGCGTCCAAAATACATAATCTTTGTGTGTAATAATTAACAGCTAGAGATCTGAATTTTGGAAGGTAGAATAAGTTTAATGGCAGAAACTCGGAATTCCGAAAAAAAAAAAAGAAAAAAGCCTGAGACACGTCGACTTTGTTTTCAAGGGGGACGGATGATAGCGTAACTTTTGATGTCTTGGTAGCTGCCGCGTGGGCAGGGGCGTAAAATATCCTTAAATTTTAAAAAGCCTTGACGCAGCAAGTGCGTTATGGTAGTGAATTTTTATAGAAATGGTCCGGCACAAAATATTTTATTATAACTTTTTTTCTTGTAACATGGAAATCTAAATATTGGTGTCTAGTTTACCTTTTATATCTTAAACCTACCTACCAAATTTGGTTATCATAGCTTTTTTTATTTTTTGAGATAAAAATTTATTTTTAATGAAAACTCAACATTTTCCCGGAAAACCCCGTCCGATTGTCCTGACTAACAAACTTATCCAAGCCATTTACAAAGGGGAGGTACATGCCAAATTTTTTCAAAATCGGCCTATTCTTTTTTGAGTTATCGGTGTGATACACACACACACACACACACACAGATATATATATATATATATATATATATATATATATATATATATATATATATATATATATATATATATATAAACATAAAAATTGAAACTGACCGTATATGGGCTCTTTGGGTCCTACTTCGCGCTCATTTGCAAAAATTTTGTCAAAATTCAAAAGTCGGGATCTCCCCATTACGAAAATTTACTAATAGCTCCCTATACTGAGTGACACCTCATTTTAAAGCTTTCCCAATTCTGTTCTCGACAACATACGACTTTTTATATTTTGGTTTGGCCATGGCAATAAAATCATCAATTAAAGAATACTGAAAATATCAGTGAACGAAAGAATGTTATTTAATTAAACGTTAAAATTATTTTCTCTCCACTTCCATACAATTCTTTGCTTCACTTCCCAACGCACATTTAGAAGCATTTCTGACGAGTTTCGTTGAACAAGTTCTCGATAAAAATATTTTTTGGGTGATTTTTCGTTTAGTATTTTACGCAACTTTATCCATTCAACTTTCTTACCCGTTTTACTTTAAACGAGACAAGTAAATATCCTGTAAAGTCATCACACAGTCGATTCAATTCCAATTCGCGAAAACGGTTTATACAATTGCTGAAAGAGTGGAAACAATTAGTTTGATTTTTAATGATCGACATGCTGAGAATAACACTTCGCATTGGTACGTCCTGGATTTAATGCATACATTTTGTAAAACGGGATAGGTTGCAATCAGAAAGCGTCAACGTGAACTAGTCTAGCAGGTGGTAGTGAACTTTTCCTTTACGTGATAGTAAAGGATTTTTTTCACGCCCGAAGAGGTACCACCCCTTACATTAAGGGGCCGGTGAAGTCCCAACGGACGTTTCCGGATCTGGTGTATGAGTCGGTTTCCCTTATAAACAAAAATGATGATGGCTCCTCCTTGCACAAAAGATCCGAGAGATAAAATACCCCTCCATTCGGATCTCCGGAAGAGGGGTACACAGGGGGCGCCGGCATCAAGATTTAACATATCCTTCTCAAATATATGTGGCCTAAATTCTAACCTGAACTCCGTCCAACATTTCCTTCAGGCTAATAGGTCCCAACTCCTCTTCCTCACCGAAACCCAAATCAGTGCCAAAACAGCCACTAATCACCTTAATTTCCCGGGGTGTGAGCTCCTTACTTCCTTTAGAGTGCATGGAAGTGTGTGCGCATACGTCCGTAGCAATCTACCCTGCACCAGACTCCCCAATTTAGAAGCTGGAAGGAAAGACATACTTTAGATGAAACTCTCTCTCAGTGCTGCAACTAAATTCATCTGTTGAATTTACCGGTCACCTTCTGACAACAGCTTTGTCCAGCTCTTCGACTACCTTTCTGAAAAACCGACCATCTGATTTCTGAAAATCCTTCCTCCGAGGTCACTATTCTTGGGGACTTCAATGTCCATAATAAGGAATGGCTAGGATCTTCAAAAACCGATCCACAAGGGAGAGCAGCGGAGGCTTTTGCAGTCAACAATTCTTTAGCCAATATGAATCAGCAACCTACCTACTTTCCACGCATCCCAACACACAGCTTAAATCCCTTGGATCCCCTTCTTACTACAAAATCTGAATGCTATAAGACATCAGTCACCGCCCCCCTTGGTCACTCAGACCACGGCATGGTCACTGCTTTCAGCGCAATGCAACCCGAGGTCACACAGTCATCACACCCATGTATCTTTTGGCACTGAGACGAAATGCGGGATTACTTTTCCTCATTCCCATGCGCGTCTGTCTGCTCCTCTCATCCTGACCTCTCTGATATCTCACAAAACGTCACCGGAATTATCCAACCTGGCATACAATTATTTATACCGGGTACACAAAACGCCTCTTCAGCCACTCAAAAGCCCTGGTTCTCTAAATCCTGTGCCAAGTCCAGACTTTAAAAGGTCAAATCTCACAAAACGCTTCTACACAATCCCAGTCAAGAAAACTGTCAAGCATTTGACGACGCAAGAAACCGCTATGTCCGCATTCTTTCTGAGGCAAAAAACTCGTTTAATAACCACATTAAAAACAAAGTCCTCTTAAGCTCCAGCGGCAGCAAACCCTTCTGGATTCTTGCTAAATCTATTGGGAATAATTTCTGCAAGAGCACGTTCCCACCTCTTGTTTCAGGTAATGAAATTGCTTTTACCGCCCTGGGCAAGGCTGAACTTTTTGCCTCGTTGTTCGCCGACAATTCTGCTCTCAACCCACCTCCAAATGTTCAACCACCAACAGTCCACAATGTCGCGCATAAAATGACGGATATCATTTTCAAAACTTAAAGGGTACAAAAGATGCTCTCTTCTCTTAATATCAGAAAGCCTTTGGCCTTGACGAGCTCCAAGCAATTGGTCTCAAAAAATGCGCACCAGAACTTGCTCCTGTCCTGACTCGTCTGTTTCAGACATCTTACAATAGAGGCATATTTCGTAGTAACTAGAAAACTGCTAGAGTACAACCCGTCCCCAAGAAAGGATCCAAAGCGCAACTACAGGCCTATTCATCTCCTTTCAGTCGTCTCTAAAGTGATAGAAAAATATATAAACACCGAATTACTAAAATTTCTTGAAAAACACAGGCAGTATGGATTCCATTAGCGCAGATCAACTGCCGATCTCCTTTTCTTTGTCACTTATTCTTGTAACAAATCAATGGAACTACACGGTGAATCCCAGATTGTCGCTCTAGACATATTCAAAGGATTCGACCAGGTCTGGAACGCAACGCTGCTTAATAAACTTTCGGCATATGGCCTACCACCAAAACTCTGTACCTGGACAGCAAATCTCCTCTCCAACCGGAGCATTTCTGTTGTCGTGGAGGGCCATTCCTCTAAACTGTATCTAATTAATGCAGGAGTCCCTCAAGGTTCATATTTACTTTACCCTTACTTACCCCTACTTTCTTTCTTCTCCACATCAATGACCTCCTCTCTAGCACATCCAACCCAGTTCACAGTAACGCGGAAGACAGCACCCTCCACTTAAATATACAATATTCTAAGCTGTCTCTTTAGCCCAGTTAGATGAGGATCGCAGACTCATGGAGGGTTCTGTCTCTGTGGATCTCCAAAAAATATTAGACTGGGGAGGTAGAAATCTTGCACAATTCAACTCCACCAAATCTCAGTCTTGCTTTGTCTCTCATAAGAGATACACCAGCCCTAGACCCATCACAATGAACAACCAAGTTATTCAAAGTAATGAGTCCTTTTCACCTGTTGGCATTTATGTTTTTCGGTTGAAATAAAAAAAAACAAAAAAAAAAACAGGTCGTACGTAATGAGGGTAATCAGGTAGCTGTCCTGGACCACATCACAATGGAACCAAATTTATGACTCAGGAAACTTGCAAGTACTTCAGGAATTTCTGTAGCTTGTTGTTGCCGTAACTTGAAAAGTAATACGTATCACCCACATAAAATTAATTTGGTACGGGAACTTAACGAACACGATTCTGATTGCGCGTGCAGTTCTGTGAAGAAATGAGTGCCAAAAAGAATCTAACCTTTTTGTACTCAATATGTTTTCCGATGAATGTACGTTCCAACTGGATGGCTAAGTCAACCGCCATAGTTGACGCTATGGAGTGATGGAAATCCAAGAATTTTTCGTGAAACCTATACGCAGCATCCAGGGATCTTTAATGTTTGGGCGAGCATACTGGGAGACCACTTCATAGGGCCTTTCTTCCTACCGGGAAATTTGGATGGAAACATATATCGGGATCCACTAGAAACGCATATCTACGCGACGATTGTGGAAATATTGGAAAAGGGCAACGCTTTATGAGAAGAGGGTGGGTGGTTTCAGCAGGATGGTGTTCCACTACATTTTGCTGCAGCTATTCGTGATTTATGCAAT
Source organism: Tillus elongatus (assembly GCA_964006375.1). Classification (NCBI taxonomy): domain Eukaryota; kingdom Metazoa; phylum Arthropoda; class Insecta; order Coleoptera; family Cleridae; genus Tillus; species Tillus elongatus. The sequence goes on along the minus strand of OZ023264.1, from coordinate 153,945,087 downwards.
ACGACCAAACTCACTTGGGGAGCTTCGTTGGCAAATTGTTGAATAATGTCGTCAAATAACGTCCGAGATGCTTCAAAATGTTCGTTATGGAGTGGAGCAAAGATTTTATTATTATATGGAACTAACTCATATTGTTTCGTTCACTGATCAGGTATTATTTTTTAATTGATGATTTTATTGCTATATCCGAAACAAAATGTAAAAAGTCGTATGTTATCGTGAGCAGAATTCACAAAACCTTAAAATGAGGTGTCACTCAACATAGGGTGCCATTTAAAATTCAAGGGTACTTTACGCTCCTATCAAGGGGGTAGGTTCCAAGTCGGCAATATGTGTCCCCCTTGAAAATAAAGTCGACGTGTCTCGGTGTTTTTTTATTCCGATAATTTACAGGTGCGAAGTTTTAATTACATAAACTAGGCTAAAGGAAAAGACATCAGAATTCGAAATAAATGAAAACGGTTTAATTGCATGAGGACAGCACATGACATAGCGTTGGTAGGAAAAACAGAAAAATAAGTGGAATGGAGGTTGGGAGTCCTGGAAAATGGATAAGAACCAATCAAACTAAAGATCAATATGACGAACACAAAAGTAATAAAGATAAGAACACTCGGAGAACCCAAATCACCAAAACGCATTTAAAGAAACCCGACGATCGTTTCACTAATCAAGTTAGCGTAATCAGAGAATGAATAATTTTAAATTAGAATTAGAATTATAATTTGATAACGCTAACTTGGTTAGTAAAGCGATCGTCAGGTTTTTTAAAATGTGTTGTGGTGATTTGGGTTCTCCAGATGTGCTTATCAGTGCTCGTCACAGGTTCCCATCTTCACATAGTGCTAATAAAGATAAGTAAGAATAGCACTGTGAAAGTGAATGTACAGCTAAGCGGCTAGGAAGCTGAAAAAGTAAAAATGCTCTCGCACCCTAGATGTATTACTACGGAGGATGGTAAATGAAGCAAATGCCTCAGACGGCGGATCGTGACGGAAAAAGTAACCATTCCATAGACAAAATATTTTTCACACTAATAAAACTTTTTACCTTGGACATGAGGAACAAGTTCATCAAGTTGTACGTAAGGAAATAGGACATGAAAGGAAAACGAAAATAATGGTAATGCAGAGGAGACAGAATGCACCTATACCCTTCATTATAAATAATAACATATTACAACAGGTCAATCATTATAAATACTTGGAATGCTGAATAGACAGCCAATTAAACCCAGAAAAAGAAATAAATTCCAGAATTGCACAAGCCAAAAGCAACTTTACAAAAATACGAAGCCTTTGCGATTCGCATCTCGACATAAACCTAAGGTTAAGGTTAACAAAATGCTACATATGGTCAGTCCTTCTGTATGGAGTACAGACATGGACCTTAAAAATAACGAGCATGAATAAACTGGAAGCGTTCGAGATGTGAGTCTATCGGCGCATACTAAACATACCATGGACAGCAAGAGTGCGAAATGAAGAGGTCTTACGCAGAGTGAACAGATACAGTGAGCTTCTCCAGGTTGTCAAGCGGAGGAAGACAGCATATCTGGGCCACTTATTGCACAATCCCAAATATTATATCCCTCAGCTCATAATTAAAGGTAAACTAGAGGGGAAAAGAAGTGTGGGCAGAAAGAAACTGTCATGGCTGAGAAACATAAGATATTGGACAGTTCTGGGCTTTGAGGACTTGATGAGAGCGGCGGAGGATGGAGAGGAGTTTGCTGTTGTAGTCGCTAACCTCCATGAATGGAGATGGCACCCAAAGGAAAAGAAGAAGACTTGAGAGAAAAAAATGCTGAAAGAAATTGGAAGGAGGAAGGAGGAAGGCTAAATCTATTGGTCATATTTTAGGGACAATAACTTTCGGACAAGATTATTGGGGGACAAAGGAGAAAACTGGCATGAACGATGAATTGTGGAAGTAGTGAAATGAGGAAAGCTGCTGGGGACTGAGAATCATGGTGGTGACAACAAGGCGAAATCGCTCTTAGACTGTGATGATGTTGGTTGTGTAACGAAATAACCTAATGTTTTTAAGTTATAACTAAGAAGTGTCTGAAATTGTCGAAAAAAGAGAACGTCATATGAACGTCTATGATTTAAAACTCGCTTCTCTTTCAAAGAAAAAGTCAATAGAGATTTTGTAGCTGTTCGTGCGATTTTTGAATGGCGAGTCTAATTATCCCTAGCATCACAAGAAGGGACGTAGAAGGTATAACCGCAAATCTGTAAACATTATGGCGGGTTAACCAGGAATTAAATTAATATTTGAACTTGCCCAAATAGCCTAAGTAATTCTACAGGGAGGTAAATATATAATGTTACAACCGAGAATATTATTGTAATATGACTTCAAAGTTGGATTAGTTAGAGCCAGCGTGATTTAGTTTGAAAACGAACTGACATCGGTTTGTCAACTTTGACAAGCACGTTTCGATACAAATTCATGTTTTACGTCGAGCAAATAAATTTGATTTGTTTGAGAATGCATTAAAATATTGTATTCCATAGTGCACTAACCACATAAGTTAATCAAAAAAAAGTCTGGACGCAGCAAGTGAGTTATGGTAGTGAATTTTAATAAAAACGTTTTTAATAGCAAACATGTCTTTTTTAATGAGAGCAGGCATTACATTTTGTTACCAGTATAACATATACAGGGTGTGGCGCCAAGACTTTTCGTTAGCTGTTTCTCAATAACTACTCCGACTTGAAATTTAAATATTTACATGCATACGCTTGAGACAAATTCCAATTGTGAAAATAGTTTACTTTATGTCAGACTTCCGGTTTAACCGGAAGTGACCATCGACTTGTTTACTCTAAACACAACATGGTGATTTTCATTATATTTTTCAATTCTGCAGTGAATTTGAGATAAATTATTACCAACATATCATATGTGAAAAATCAACCGTTTTCGAATTTTTCGAGTTTTTTGAAATACACCCAAAAACCTAGGTGAGCGTTAAACATTATCTCTCTGTGGAAGTATAATTGAGAAGACTCACTTTTTGCACAGATGACCCTCAGATTGCCATATAAGCGACACGTTTGATAGCGTTTCTTTCACATATACAGGATGATGAGAATTGGCCGTGCCATTTGGTAAAATTGAAATCACAATTACTCGCTTATTTCAAATAGAACATTTTATATTTTATAAGCTATTTCGGTTCGTATCCGGTTTCCTTTTCAACGTGTATTAGTACTCCCTATACCTAAATTCCACTGTTGCCCGAATATTGTGGTGGCCATCCATGTGGGCCGTATTGGCAATCCACCTGTCTACAAAATGTTGGTGCAAAAAATCATGAGCTAAATGAAAATTGTGGGGCGTTGCTCCGCCTCGCTGATACCAGATTGTTCTAGCTTCTTCTAAACTTAATGTGTTGAGAGAAACTAGAATCACTTGGTGCAAAATATTATTATAACTCACATCAGTGAGATTTTCATCGTATACTTTAATCCCAAAATTTTTATCGTTCTTAATTGCACAAAATATATTAAATGAAAACCTGTCAATAGCCACCAGAGGTGGCTATTGTGGCGATTGCGCATGCCATTTTTGAAGAACTTCGCCTCATCACACCAAATAATTATCTTGCAGAAATTCTCATCTTCTTGTCTTTTCAATAGGAATCATTCATAGAACTCAACACGTCTAGGAAGATCGTTTGGTTCCAAACCATGTATCGGGTGGTAAGAGAAGGGTCTCCAATGATGCTCTTTCAAAATTCTGTAAATCGTTCACGTTGACAAGCGTAATTATTTTTCTCAATCCCTGACGGATGCCTTGGTATCAGCAAGAAAAAATGCCAATAGGTTCACTTTGGTTACCTCGTTATCGACGAGTGGCTTACGCTTCTGTAGTTTTGGGCAAAAACTGCCATCCTGTGAACAATTTTGCAGCAACCTCTTTATCATGTCGTGGCTAGGTTTCGGTTTATTGGGGTACTTAATTAGAATCTACAAAAAATTGTCGTTTGTGTACTGAAAATGTGCCATTCTTGCACTGCATTGACTGGTAGTATCTCGATTTTTATGACAATAAGCTTCGCTTGACGTTCTTTTGACATGTAGACGTCAACAAGAATATTATCAAGTTCCAAAACCTGCTTTAAATCTATTGTGACAATGTGAATCCAATAAAATGTAAATATTCGGGAAACGGTGGAATTTGGGTACAAGGAAGGCTATTACACTTTGAAAGGGAAACTAGATGCGAACTGAAGCAGCTCATAAAATATAACGTGTTCTATTTGAAATAAGCGAGTAATTGTGATTCCAATTTTACCAAATGGCACGGCTAATTCCCATCACCCTGTATATTTAAAGGAAACGCTATCAAACCTGTGGTTAGGCGCCAATTTGAGGGTTATCTGCGCAAAAACTGAGTCTTCTCAGTTGTATTTCCACAGAGGGATAACGTGTAACGTTCACCTAGCTTTTTGAGAGAATTAAAAAAAAAGTCAAAAAATTTCGAAAACGGTTGATTTTTAACATATGGTATGATAGTAATAATTTATCTCAAATTCAATACAGAATTCAAAAATATGATGAAAATTACCATGTTGTATTTAAAATAATCAAGCTGATGGTCACTTCCAGTCAAACCGGAACTTTGACATAAAGCAAACCATTTTTACTGAACTGGAATTTGTCTCAAACGTATGGGTGTAAATTTTCAAATTTCAAGTTCGAGTAGTTATTGAGAAATGCCTGACTAAACATCTTGGCGCCACACCCTCTATACAAGAAACAATGTACACTATTTTATCAAAATAACTTTATTGTTTGATATGTACAAAAATTTTCCGAAAATAAATTTAGTGTCCACGAAAAAACATTTTTTTACGGAAATCCGAATGGAGTTTTTACAATCACTTAGCAAATATTTATTGTTAATGAAAATTTAAATTCAAGTTATATACCTAATCATAAAAAAAGGAAACGTAAACAATTTTTTTTAACTTTTCACGGAAATGTGAACCAATGGTAAAGAAAAATGTAATCGGAAAAATACCCATAGTTTCATGTCGCAAGCTGTCAGAAATAACTTTACTTGAGCCTGTCACTGTAAAGCTTCATTTGATATTTGCGAAAACAATTTACCAACTACTTATATATTACAAAAATATAAACATAGATAATCCTTTCAAATTATTTATCTTTTTTGTACCAAAGTTAGTTCAAATATTTTAAATTTGTCAAATAATCATATAATCTTTTTTATTTTTTGTTTTTTATTTCAACAACACACCACGAGGGCTTACAGACTAAATACTATCGTAGCGTGGGTGTCGACAAGGGGGAAAGAGGCAACTTTCTAATTCTGGACTTGAAGGTTTGGAGGTGAAGGAAAAACATGCGCCGGCAAGGAATTCCACAACTTGGAAGTCCTCGGGATAAAAGAGCGGGCATAACAAGATGTTCTATGTGTGGTGACCTGGACAGTAAAAGGGTGCATTCGCTCTGTTCCCCTGGTAGATCTATTGGGGGCAGCAGGTGGAGGAACTATGGAAGAAAGTTCCTCTGAGCAGTGCCCGTTCAGATATCTATAGAAGATAGAGAGGTCACCAACGGCACGTCAGTAGGCAAGGGATTCCAGCCTTTGGGTGAGGGTAGGGTCACAAATGAAACGTATAGCTCTCTTCTGAATGGAGTACAGGATAGCGAGTGTAGAAGCGGCAGCAGCACCCCAGATGTGGGAGCAGTAATTGAGGTTTGGCCTTATTTGCGAAGTATATAAGGTATAGAGATTATCTGGTGAAAAGTATTTGCGAGCCCGGAAGAGGAAACTTAATTTCTTAGCAGCCGCTTCTGAAATTTATGTGACATGTTGGTGCCAATTGAGATTTCGATCCACAGAAATGCCAACAAGTGAAAATGACCCATTACTTTGAATAACTTGGTTGTTCATTTTGATGGGTCTAGGGCTGGTGTATCTTTTATGAGAAAGAAAGCAAGACTGATATTTGGTGGGGTTGAATTGTACAAGATTTCTACTTCCCCAGTCTAATATTTTTTGGAAATCCACGGAGACAGAACCCTCCATGAGTCTGCGAACCTCATCTAATTGGGCCAAAGAGACAGGTTTAGAGTATTGTATATTTGAGTGGAGGGTGCTGTCGTCCGCGTAACTGTGAACTGGGTTGGATATGCTAGAGAGGAGGTCATTTATGTGGAGAAGAAACAAAGTAGGGGCTAAAGCTGAACCTTGAGGAACTCCTGCATTAATTGGATATAGTTCAGAGGAATGGCCATCCACGACAACAGAAATGCTCCGGTTGGAGAGGAAGTTTGCTGTCCAGGTACAGAGTTTTGGTGGTAGGCCATATTCCGGAAGTTTATTAAGCAGTGCTGCGTGCCAGACCGGGTCAAATGCTTTGGATATGTCTAGAGCGACAATCTGGGATTTACCGTGTAGTTCCATGGACTTGTTCCAGGAATGGGTGGCAAAGGAAAGGAGGTCAGCAGTTGATCTGCGCTGACGGAATCCATACTGCCTGTCGTGGATTAGACTGTGTTTTTCAAGAAATTTTAATAATTCGGTGTTTATATACTTTTCCATCACTTTAGAGATGACTGAAAGGAGAGAGATAGGCCTGTAGTTGCTAGGAAGCGCTTTGGATCCTTTCTTGGGGACGGGTTGTACTCGAACAGTTTTCCAGTTACTAGGGAATATACCTCTATTGTAAGATGTCTGAAACAGACGAGTCAGGACAGGAGCAAGTTCTGGTGCGCATTTTTTGAGAACAATTGCTGGGATCTCGTCAAGGCCAGGGGCTTTCCTGGTATTAAGAGAAGAGATCATCTTTCGTACCTTTTTAGTTTTGAAAATGACATCCCTCATTTAATGTGCGACATTGGGGACTGTCGGTGGTTGAACATTTGGATGTGGGTTGAGAGTAGAATTGCTGGCGAACAACGAGGAAAAAAGTTCAGCCTTGCCCAGGGCGGTAGAAACAATTTCATCCCCTGAGACAAGAGGTGGGAACGTGTTCTTGCAGAAATTATTCCCAATAGATTTAGCAAGAGTCCAGAAGGGCTTGCTGCCGCTGGAGCTTAAGAGGACTATGTTTCTGATGTTGTTATTAAACGAGTTTTTTGCCTCAGAAAGAATGCGGACATAGCGGTTTCTTGCGTCGTTAAATGCTTGACGGTTTTCTGGACTGGGATTGTGTAGAAGAGTTTTGTGAGCTTTGACCTTTTCAAGTCTCTCCTTGTCACAGAATTTAGAGAACCAGGGCTTTTGAGTGGCTGAAGAGGTTTTCTGTGTACGTGGAATAAATAATTCCATGCCAGCTTGGATGACTTCGGTGACGTTTTGTGAGATATCAGAGGGGTCAGGATGAGAGAAGCAGACAGACGTCCATGGAAATGACGAAAAGTAATCTCGCATTTTGTCCCAGTTCGCGGAGTTGTAGTGCCAAACGATACGTGCGTGTGATGACTGTGTGATCTCGGGTTGCATTGCGCAGGAAGCGGTGACCATACCATGGTCTGAGCGACCGAGGGGGGCGGTGACTGATACCTTATAGTATTCAGGATTTGTAGTAAGAAGGAGATCCAAGGGATTTGAGCTGTGTGTTGAGATGCGAGGAAAGTAAGTAGGTTGCTAAACCATATTGGCTTAAGAGTTGCTGACTGGAAAGGCCTCCGCTGATTTGATGGGTTATTAGAATTTAATTTAAAAAAACTGAAAGAAAAATTTAAAAGTGATCCTAAGACTAATCATTGTATGCGATTATAAATGTAAATATTACCAAAACTTAGAGTCTTTGGGTATAGGAAGTATTATACACAAAACGTGAAGCAGAGGGAATGCCTTTCACTTCTGATACACAAAATACAGGCTGTTCCATTCTGAATTTTTTCCAATTCAGCCCTGACGATCGTTTCACTAACAAAGTAGCATCATCAGAGGATGAAAAATTCAGAATTTCAGGTCTTAAAATCTGTTGTGTTGATTTGAATTTTCCAAGTGTACTTATTGTACGAATTATTTATTCATTACATACTACTTAAAACAACTAATTATTGTTTATATTCTACTTAACAAACAATTTTATTTGAATAAGTTAGGAAGCTACAAGGAATTCGGCCGTATGCAAATTCCCAGTGGAATTGACTTTGTCCATTTAATCTTTTTGTGTAAACCCCATGTACCTCACGGATCCCAGGGCGACCGAGAACTGAAAAGCAACACTCGAAAGATAAGAGGAATAAGATAATGTAGCAGATATGCGCCCGTAGGAAAATTAAAAAATAATAAAGTAGATTGGTGAAGTGCCCTCATTTGTGTGTGCACTTCTGTCGAGCACAATGAGTCCCTAGTTCACCATAATACTTAAAACAATGAGTTTGTATACTTGATGTATATACCAGGACATCGAAACGTACAGAGAGGAAATGACCTAATCTATATGGGCTAACAGTTGAATAACAATATAACAATTGCCAATATTAAGAAGTAGTTACGTCAAAAATGCAACGTCCTTTCATCCAAAAATCCTTCATCTAGCTTATTACTTCCGCATCGTCACGTGTGGAAGTATCGCATCGGCGACAAAAAAATTTTCAGATGAGCGCGAATTTGGGTCCCTAGAACCCAAACAAAGGTCCGTTAAAATTTTTATATGTTATATATATATATATATATATATATATATATATATATATATATATATATATATATATATATATATATATATATATATATATATATATATATATATAGGGTTTGTAAATTAAAATTTGACTATCAGAACATTTCTTATCGGAATGAGAGAAATGCGGTTTATTATTTCAGTTTATCGGTCGGGATACTTGATAGTACTACCGAAAATTAATTTCCCAGTGGTGTATTCTGTAGAAGAAAGAGTTAAAATAATTACTCTTTTTTTCAAAAACGATGACTACGCCAACCGTACCGCAAATTTGCTTAATGAACGTGAATTTCCGGTTAGAAATGAGACTACCGAGATTGAAGTTTTAGGACAAATTGCTGCAGACTCAACTTTGAGCACGAGAAAATTGGCCACTGTTTCAAACATTAAAAGAAGAACTATTCAGCCAATATTGAAGCATCATAAATTTCACCCGTATAAAATTCATCTTGTACAACAACTGAATGAAGATGATTTTGATTGGCGGCTGGAATTTTGTGAAGTTGCGACTGCACGAATCGCTGATAACGGGAACTTTCTGTTCAATATCTGTTTTTCAGACGAGTGTACGTTTTTATTAAACTCTACAGTCAATCGTCATAATTGTCGTTATTGGGCAGATAATAATCCAAGAAATTTTCTCGAAATCCGCACTCAAACTCCACAGAAATTGAATGTCTGGACTCGCATTTTGTAGCAATTTTTCTTGATGGCAATTTGAGTTTTGAGTTTAACTCCTTTAGACTTCTTTCTATGGGGCCATTTAAAAAGTAGAATTTACACAACAGAACCAGAGTCTCTGGAAGAATTACGACGACGCATTGTTGAAGAATGCTGTCTAATAACTTCACAAATGCTCCAGAATGCCAGAGCTCGTTTGGAACAAAATTTGTACATTTGTATGGAAGCTGGTGGTCAACAATTTGAACACTTACTTAACCGAATAAACATTTTTGAACGTTTCGTTTTGTTTTTCTATTTTTTTAACGAAAAATTGACTAATTAGTGCATTTCTTACCACAATGAATGAAATACGTTCTTGCAACTCCAACTGTGAATAATTTTTAAACGAGTTAATAAAACTTCCAAAAAAGTTTGCTGAATTCAGAAAAGAAGGATCTTTCAAACGATGTAACGCTCAACCCATGTTCCCTATTTAAAATATAAGGGTTGTTATCACCACCCTTAAAAGGTTGATGTGAGAAAGTTGAGTTTTATGTCAAAACATGTCCCCCTCAATATTAAAATTGACGTATTTCAGCGTTTCTTAAAAAAAAAAATTCTCTGGACGCAAATCGATATGTTTCGTTTTCAATGCGCCACCCTGTATATATATATATATATATATATATATATATATATATATATATATATATATATATATATATATATATATATATATATATGTATGTATGTATGTATCCGAGCGCTAACTCAAAAAATATTAAACTTGGCAAAAATTTTGCTTGGGCAAAAACCGTTCGTTAATCAGCCTTTACGCTCAAGTTTTTCCGGTGGAAAATCAGAGAAAACTTTTTGAAAACGTTATATTTCTGTAAGAATCAGAGTAACTGGAATGAGACTTTACACGTGGCTAGAAATAGTGCAAATATACCTATGTTGTGAATTTTAATAAATTTTTTGAAATTAAAATAAAATTCCAAGACATGCGCTGAGACGAGTTAGTGGTTAAAATCCCATGCCTGACAGACAGAGCAGTTAACTGCCACGCGTAAAGATTGATTTATACAACAGGTATAAACAATACATCAACCGTAACCAAACTAAATAAACCAAACATAATGCATACTGCACGAACCAACAATCGTGAAATCTTGGCCACAATTATGGAAAATGACAGACAACAGAAAATAAAAAAATTTGCCAATTGATTGTTATTTAACTGAGGAATTAAATCGATTATTAAAGACTCTATATTTGTAGCTTTATGAACGACCTCACATATAGTTTTATAGCAGCATATATATATATATATATATATATATATATATATATATATATATATATATATATATATATATATATATATATATATATATATATTATGCTCTCCTATAATATACTAGAAATGTAAACAACATCAAGCCAAGTCTCTATAAAAATAATTCTAAAATAGTTTCTTTTATCTTTAAACTTAAACCTAACTATGATTTTTCATTTTTAAAATTTATTATACACAAATCAAACAATTTTACCTTTAACGGTTGTTTTATTATGAATCAATAAAATTTCATAGACAGATTATTACTACGAGTTAATGGCTTAATGGGTTAACACTAATTAGTTATAATTATATAAAAGTAAGTTAAAACCACAGATTAAATGCCAGGCTCTACTAAAGCCCCCTTCTAAAGTTTTTCGATACTGTTTCGGAATCCTCCAAAAGCTTCCTGTACGTGTTTTCTAGTTATTGATCGAACCGCATGTGTTATTCTGTTTTTTTAATATTTCACTATCAAGTAATTTTATTTGTAACAAAAACTGTCATGAAAAAACTTTTACTACAAATGGTGTTTCATCTTCCAAAAACTGTCGATATTGGAGCGAAGGCAACCCTCGTTTCGTAATTAAAAGAAGGCAGTATCTTAAAGACGACATACGTCATATCATACGAGCTAGGAATCATCGGACCTTTCTTTATTGATGGAATATTGAATCAGTATACTTACTTTTAAATTCTGCAAAGATTTATTGACGAACTTCCTGTAAATATTCGACAGTCGCATTTTGTTCAACATGACGGCTGCCCTGCCCATTCAACACTAATGATTACCGATTGGATAACTAATCAGTTTGGTGAAAAATGGTTCGGGAGAATGAGCTTGACATCTTGGCCTGCTAGATCCCCACACCTTACAATAATGAATTTCTTTTTGTTTGGGGAAGGGTACTACAAATAGAGCAAAAACACACTCCCAATGTTAGTGAAATATTAAAAAAATGTTTAGGATGCAGCAAGTGCTTTATGGTAATGAATTTTCATAAGAATAATATATTATAGTGATTTAGCCTTATATTAGAAGTTACATAACATTACTTTATTTACATAGGAACACTAAAAAATAAGGTAAATGAAGGCAAGCAAGAACATGAGCTCTGTCATAAATATTTATACAGTAATTTGGATACAAAATTCAAACAAAGAACTTGATAAACAGGAAATATACTGAACAAAAAATACACTAGAAAGCTGAACATAAAAAATCATGTAGTTCAAGCATTGAGGGTGATTGTTTGCATACAGAAGGGGAAGAAGAACCCCCAGGTAGAAAAGGGTTTTTCCCCCTCACCCAAAAACAGGGGGCTCTCCTTCCCCTTGTGCATGCATACAGCTACCTGTAAAGCATAAAGCATAAAGCAAGAAATGTTTCTAGGGAGCAACTCCCACGAAAGTTACTGGACCTGGGCGAATATGGTAGCGGTGCGGGGTAGAGAGGGTTTAAAGGATGTATTGCTGCAAAATGTGAAAAACGCATCTTTTCAAAGTTCGACAAAATATTTTTTTAGCATTTTCCGCTCATATTTCCTCCCCGCCAAGCACCCCTATTTATTCTTTGTCGCTCAACTTTCTTGGGGGTTGTTTGTAACAAATTTGCCTTTTGGCTTGTGCATTCAAGAAGGGTTCTAAGTATGTTTCTGAAAAACGTGTTCTAAAAATCCTCCGTGCAGTAAAGTGTAAATTTACCAAAATTACATTCCACAACGAATACAGCACTAAAATAAATAAATACACTTGCTGTTACACTTCTTTTTTATTTTTATATTTTATATAAGCACATGATAACTATGTATAATAAAGGCGGGCACTTAGGTAACATTGGGGCTACACAAACTAAATAGAGAAGACATCGAGATCGTGTTAACAGCCGTAAGTTTGATTAAAACATCACTTCTAACTGTATGCACACAAAAATTAGTTAAAAACATTTATTAAATCTAATAGAAAACAACAGTTTCACGATATTATTTTTAATAAACCAACAGGAATACGTTTCGCGGAGATTTCGCCATTCGCGAGTGTATGAACATAGCTTTTGTCCAAGACTACACTGAAATCCAGTCAACCGCAAGCAAGGAGCTTGTAGATTAAGCTCGATAGGCTTGGATTGTTAACAAACGTAGGTATGTCTAATTTTAGGCTGCAGACTGTACTGTTTGAAACATACAATATAAAAAATACAGAAATACGCTTTAAAGTGCTATTTATTAAAAAAAAAATTGACCAACTAACCTGCGAAATCATGGATAATAAAAATGATGTATCTAGTAGCTTATCTATCAGTAGGTACCGTTCTCATCTTGTAAGCAGGTCTTGATACTTGCATAAAACATTGACGCCCGTGGCAGTAAATTTAACACAACGAACCTAACAAATGTTGTCTTACGTACGAAGACAAACTATAAAAATGCCGATACTCTAACTATTACTACATAATGCATTAGTTGTTTCCCCTGGTTATACAATAATAATAATAATGTTTGAGGGGTCCTGCCGTGGCTCAATTAAGAAATATTAAAAACTGAGTGTTAACACTGGTCTTACAATATGAATTATTGATATACTGATTTTCTATTTTACGTAAAATTGTATTGTTTCATTAACTCACAATTTTCATTTATAACCATCGTCCAATATTTATTTTCAATATTTATATCCATGTTTTAAATATGTTAGGTTAGTTAAAAGTCAGTTGTAAAATATCAAACGTTGTACACAGTCTCTATCTATAACATTTTGTGTTAACTAGAGCTGCTGTGACAACATACTACCTGGTTTCGCACCGAGATGGCGTCCCTCAATGTTCTACATTGTGACATGTTGCAATAATGTAACTCACATTGTTTGTTATCTACGATTTATTTAAATAGCATAGCAGTACTGGTTAGGTCATCTGTCTTTGTCTAACATTGCAGATATTGCATTACATAATCTGAAGTGATGTCGAGGATTGTTTTAATATTCATTTAGAATAACTTTATTTTTCTTCGCTAAAAAGGCTTGAAAATTGGTACAAGGCCACGTCTGTTCATGTTCTTTTACGTTGTAAATTTTCGTTTCAATCACTTAAACAATTTGAGCGATATTGTTTTTAAAAAAATATTTCAAAATTTTTTCTTAAGAAAAATCGGGCGTCAGGATCTGATGAATGGACTCATCCAAGCCATTAGCAAAATAAAGGTAATCCTCAAATTTGGTCCAAATCAGTGAAGTATGTTTTGAGTTATCAGTTGCACAAACATATAGACATACATACACACATATCTATATATATATATATATATATATATATATATATATATATATATATATATATATATATATATATATATATATATATATATATATATATATATACTTTTTAACTGACCTTGGAAATAGGTTCCAGGGGCCCTAATTCGCGCTCATTTTAGGAAAATTTCCGAAAGTCTCACCATCGATACCTCTCTAATAGTGAATTTTCTTAATGAAAATTCACAAAAAGAGGAAACACGTTGTGTATTCAATAATAACTAAGAAACATGTACAATGTACATGCACGTTTTGAAGAATTCCGAAACCGTAGTAAATTTCGGGACGCAGTAAGTGCGTTATGGTAGTGAGTTTTTATTAAATGTAAATTTGCATATGTCAATTTTCTATAGGCCTAGAAAGTTTAATTTTGTTGTGTAGTAAGGTATTTACAAGGGAAATATATCAACCAAATGTCATTAAAATATTTTTGTTATTTTTTGAGCTACAAATTTTTTCTGTGGAAAAATCAATAAAAAAAAACTGATCTGTGAAGGCTGGCCAAGGAACTCGTCCAAACTATTATTAAAAGAAAGATTCTTGTCAAATTTAATCAAAATCGGTTGATAACTCTTGTTGGATATATATATATATATATATATATATATATATATATATATATATATATATATATATATATATATATATATATATATATATATATATATATATATATATATATATATAGGGTGGCGCATTGAAAACGAAACAGACCGATTTGCGTCCACATAATTTTTTTTAAAGAAACGCTGAAACACGTCAATTTTAATATTGAGGGAGACATGGTTTGACATAAAACTCAACTTTGTCACATCAACCCCTTAAGGGTGATGATAACAACCCTTATATTTTAAAAAGGAATATGGGTCGAGTGTTACATCATTTGAAAGCTCTTTCTTTTCTGAATTCAGCACATGAATTTATTTGGAAGTTTTATTAACTCGTTTAAAAATTATTCACAGTTGAAGATGCAAAAACGCCTTTCACTCATTACGATAAGAAATGTGCTGATAGTTAATGTTTTGTTGGTTTGTAAATAAAAAATTGACTATCAAAACATTTCTTATCGGAATGAGAGAAATGCGGTTTATTATTTCAGTTTATCGGTAGGTTTGATACTTGATAGTACTACCGAAAATTAATTTCACAATGGTGTATTCTGTAGAAGAAAGAGTTAAAATAATTACTCTTTTTTTCAAAAACGATGAATGTGCCAACCGTACCGCAAATTTGTTTATTGAACGACATCCGAACAGACATGTTAACAGAAAATACATTTTGGAGTTAGTTGCAAAGTTTCGACAAAGTGGTTCAGTAGTCAACAAAAAACGGGATCCTGAACGTGAATTTCCGGTTAGAAATGAGACTACTGAGATTGAAGTTTTAGGTCAAATTGCTGCAGACCCAACTTTGAGCACGAGAAAATTGGCCACTGTTTCAAACATCAAAAGAAAACTATTCAGCGAATATTGAAGCATCATAAATTTAACCCGTATAAAATTCATCTTGTACAACAACTGAATGAAGATGATTTTCATCGGCGGCTGGAGTTTTGTGATGTTATGACTGCACGAATAGCTGATAACTGAAACATTCTGTTCCATATCTGTTTTTCAGACGAGTGTACGTTTTATTAAACTCTACAGTCAATCGTCATAATTGTCGTTATTGGGCAGATAATAGTCCAAGAATAGTCCACACTCAAACTCCACAAAATTGATTGTCTAGACTGGCATTTTTGGAGACCGTTTAATCGGACCAATTTTTCTTGATGACAAATTGAGTGGAGAAACGTATTTGGAGTTACTAGAATATATCGTTTACCCTTTACTAATTGACATTGTTGAAAATGATGATCGCTATTAAGAAAATCAATTAGTGTTTCAACAAGATGGAGCTCCTCCGCATTTGTCACAACGTATTTGGGAGTTTTTGATCAGAGAGTTTCCAGGACAGTGGATTGGGCGTAGGGGTGCTATTGAGTGGCCCCCTAGATCACCGGATTTAACTCCTTTAGATTTCTTTCTATGGGGCCATTTATAGAGTAGAATTTACGCAATAGAACCGGAGTCTCTGGAAGAATTACGACCACGGATTGTTGAAGAATGCCGTCTAATATCTCCACAAATGCTCCAGAATGTCAGAGCTCGTTTTGAACAAAATTTGTACTTTTGTATGGAACCCGGTGGTCAACAATTTGAATACTTACTTAACTGAATAAACATTTTCAAACGTTTGGTTTTGTTTTTTAATTTTTTTTAACGAAAAATTGACTAATTAGTGCATTTCTTATCACAATGAATGAAATACGTTCTTGCAACTCCAACTGTGAATAATATTTAAACGAGTTAAAAATTAGTGTGCTGAATTTAGAAAAGAAAGAACTTTCAAATGATGTAACACTCGACCCATTTTTTTTTTTTTTGTTTGTTATATATATATATATATATATATATATATATATATATATATATATATATATATATATATATATATATATATATATATATATATATATATATATATATATATATATATATATATATATATATATATATATATATATATTATATATAATCATTCAAACAGACCTTGGTTTTGGGTTTTAGCTGCATAAATTCGCGGCTCATTTGAAAAAATGTTTGTAAAATCTCACCATTGTTACCTCTCTATTAGCGAATTTTTTTATGAATATTTGCCAAAATGCGCAAATTTGGGAGATCGCTTAGTAGAGCCTGACATTTAATTTGAGGTTTTAATTTTCTTTCATTTCATTTTAACTTATTAGCGTTAAGCCAGTAACTTTTAGTAATAATCTAAATCCATAATAAAAGAACTGTTAAAAATAGTGCTTCAAATTAACTCACAACTTCCACATAGCTGTAATAACCTATTCTCATCAGAAAGATATTCTTATAAATTTAATTGAGGGCCCAGGACTTAATCACAAAGAAAATGTTTGTATTCTTCTTTCATCAAATCACCCCCCATTAACTCCTACCCGCCTACCTAATCGAAGCGATCACTCATCGGGTGCTAACTGGATACAAAATTTGAAGATTGTATCTCAATCTGTTCGAAAGTTATTGCGCCTACTAACAGATAGGCGTACAGGCCGATCGACTGACCGACCGACAGAACAAAAAATTGTTACAGAATGAAATTTTCGAAATATTTTGAGACTTTGTACGCCGGTTTAGCAAAAAAATTCGAAATTTCTGTCATCGATATTCCATCCCCACACATACAACCATTAATTTAATTTCAGCACAGATTACCAGATGTTTGATGAAATTAAGAGTTTTCTAATAAACACACTTTAAAACGTTATATTACTCAAGTTTTAACGAAAAAATGTCAATTTTCACCAAATCAACCCCCCCCCCCCTATTCATCTTCTACTCCCAAAAACCATCCGAACCGTTCGTTTGCCGGGTGCTAACTGTAAACCAAATTTGAAGACCGTATCTCAACTCGTTATAAAGTTATCGTGGCTACAGGCAGACATATTGTAGACCGACAGACAAAAAAATTTTGTTTCCAAATAATGTTTCCTATATGTTTTGACACTTTTTACGATGTTTAAGCGAAAAAAAGTTTTGAAATTTTTGTCGCCGATGCGACACTTCCACACGTTGTGACGATATGGAAGTAATAAAATTCTTTGATTTGCGAAATAAACATGTAAATTTGGTACACACTGTGTAGTTTATAAAAGTCTGTGGCTACTGGAGGATCATTCCGTTGTCATCCTTGCATTTGAACACACACACGCATGTAAATTTGGTGTAGAGGCCTAAATGCTGATTTTAAATAACTTTTTATACAACTTTTTGTCATTTTGCCACATAAAAAGCACTTTACTCCACAGAAAATAGGTGTTTTGAAAATTTCCAAGGCATCCTCGCTTTTTCAAAACTAAATTTTAATAGAAATTAGTTTTCAAACAAAACAGGGCTTAACGCCAAGAAATGAAAATTCAAATCGAGAATTTTCTATGTTTTACATGTGTCGTTTCACCTATCCGGGGACACACTGTATATCCTATCATGTATAGATTGTTTTAATTTCAAGCCAAAAAATCTACTAGCAGATGTAAAGCGTATGATCCCATTATAACGGAATGAGACTATTTGTCAGCGTCGAAAACGTTTTTCCGTGAATTCCATATATGCGCAAACAAAGCCGAAAACGAATAACGTTATGGTGACATACATCTAATGGAGGAAGATACTGTATATCAAATCACCCGTCAAAATATAATTTCCCAAATAACAGTCCAAATCGTAAACATCACAAAGCTCTCGGGGGATAAATAACAGTGCCAGTGCTACCGTATACGTAAAGTATACACGCCGCCAAAATGTTATAGCTATTTTTTGCAGAACTCTATATTATCTAGTGTTCTATATTTACTGAAACACTCAACTTTGTTTACGCTGGGGATATAACTTACTCCGGCAATAAATGGCCCGCAATAAAGTCGTCAATACGCTTAAAACATGGCCTACTAGCTTTTGTTCTCCTAAAACCTAGTGTGTAACTTATGATCTGAAACTGATAAAACTATAATTTACAAACTCTCGGAATTTCAAACAAGGGTTGCCTATCGGAATAATTTTTTTTATTGACCCAAAGCATAATTTTCAAATTGTTATTACTTTAAGATAACAAAATATTTTTATATACAGGTGAGTCAGCAGCAACGCGCCAAATATTTAGGTACATACACAATTATTAGAAACAGTTTACAAGTGCGTTATGGTAGCGAATTTTCATAAAAAGGTGTTCTATCCATCTAGACTCCTCGTGATTCGCGGTTCAAATGGTAGACAAACAAAGTTTTTTGGACTTCCTTCTTTCTAAAGCTCGTTAATTCCGCTAACGTTTTCTTGATTTTCAGCGAATTTTTCGTAATATATATATATATATATATATATATATATATATATATATATATATATATATATATATATATATATATATATATATATATATATATATATATATATATATATATATATATATATATAGTGTGTCCCAAACTGGATGGGAATGTATTGCTATCTTCGTTATTATTAGAGATAGGGAGGCGGTTAAATTAGCAATGTTTTGTAGAATTTCATGCTCGTTCTAAATGTGACTTGTATTTTGCCCTGCCTCTTTTCGTTTTTGAGTTATTTTGAAAAAAAAACAAAATTTGACGATTTCTTTTTTCTTCAGTATCTAAGTAGGCGTTGATCTGACACGTCTAAGACTTGCACATTATCAGGACACTTTTTACAGAGTAATCTTTTTGTGCTATTCTCAACTTTAGATTGTCATTTGTTTTTGAGCTACATGTGTCAACGTTTGTTTTTATTATTGCAGCCATATTGGATTTTTTGCTCATGTGATAGCCTGTGCAATGAGCTTTCCAACAATGTACAACACGCTTGAGAAATCTTGTAATTGCACTGACAATTTTGAGAACAACCGTTTTGAGGATAGTAGGCTATGAAATCCAATGCCAGAAAGCAAATGACAAAAAAAGTGTTCAAAAAGCAGTAGCCCATGAAGTCTGACAAAAGACTTCTACTTTTAACATAATTTTTCGTAGCAATTCACGATAAAAAAAGATATTGCGATTTAATTTACAATACTTAATTAGGTAATAATGATAAGTAATATTATGTGAAATAGTTTAATAACGAAACCCGTCAATAACAAATAGAAACTTAAATTCCACAAAACAACACAATTAGAAACGGAATTCAACAAATAATAAAATGGAAACTTAAAAATACACTAAATAGAAAATTGTTCAATATGGCCACCGTTTTGTTCAATGCACTTTATGAAACATGCATGCAAACTCTGGTGAGGGTGCTTTGGTTTACATGATTTATAGCTTCCGCGATTCTGTTTCGTAATTCATGGATATTTTGTGGGTCGAATTTATACACATCATTTTTCAGAGTACCTCAAAAATAAAAATCCATGGGTGTTATATCAGGAGTTCGATCACACCAATGAACCTGCCCATTGTTACAAATGACACGATTATTAAAATTTTGGTACAAAAATTCCTTGCCGATCCTAGCATTGTGAGCTGGACAACCGTCTTGTTGGTACGCAATCTCGTCTAAATTATCATGAACTCTTCTAATTGTTGGTAAGATATCATTTCTCAATAGATTAAGATACCTTTCCCCAGTTTAATTATTTGCAAAAAAGAACGGACCAACAATGAAGTTACCTGAATTAAAAAAAAATTAATGGTCTAGTCTACAAATAAAAATAATAGCATTTTACCTAATAAGCCGCACCAAACATTAATACCAAATCTATCTTGCAATCGCCTTTCTTCCTTTAGATGAGGATTTTTATTTGGCCAATAATGCATATTAAGACGATTATACACACCACAATTTGTAAGTCTAGATTCATCAGTCCATAGAATTTTCAAATGAAAATTTTCATCTTGCTGGCATTGTCCTTGATACCATCTGCAGAATTGAAGTCGCTTAGGGCAATCCCCAACATTTAAGCCCTATACGATTGTAGGTTTATATGGATGGTAATGACTTTGTTTTAATACACGGTGTACCGTACTTTTTGGAACGTCAATTTGTTCACCATAAAACCGAACGGATTGCGGAGGGTTTTCGTATGAAACCTGCAAGACGGCATTATTTCTTTCTTCATTGTTAGGAATTGGTATTTTCTTTGCGTGGAAGCTACCGTCGTACAATAGATTGGTCACTATCCTGCAAAATATTATAGTGTTTGGTGTCGTCTTTCTGGGTAGTTGTTTTGATATGAATTTGCAGCTACCTCAGTATTTTGGTTAGAACAAATATAACAATCCAACATGGCAAAATATTCTTTATTACTGAACATATTGTTAAATAATATTTAAAATAAACAGGAAACAAACTATTTAGTACAAAATTTTAAGCAAGCTGTTAAATACATCTCAATTGTTCAGATAATTAAGAGTGAGAGTATTTTTAATTGTCGCGATAGTCCATAGCAACTTTTCTTCTGTTGTTTTTTAGTTGACTTACGTTTAAAAATCAAACAATTTTCAAAGGCGTGTTCGTAAATCATTAACCTGTTTTTCATGGAGTTCTCTTAGTAAATTAATTATTGACTAGGTTTACCTATTTAATTAAATTATAACAATTTTTAGGATAATGTTGTAATCTAAAATATCATTTGTAATAATGGGCCGATTCATTGGTGTCCTCAAAGTTCTTTTTTTTTATCGTAAATTACTACGGAAAATTGTGTTAAAAGTAGAAGTCTATTAATAGACTTCATGGGCTACTGCTTTTTGAACACTTTCTTTGTCATTTGTTTTGTGGTATTGGATTTTATAGCTTACTATTCTCAAAACGGTTTTTCTCAAAATTGTCAGTGCAATTACCGGATTTCTCAAGCACGTTGTACATCACTGGCAAGCTCTTTTCACAGGCTATCACATGAGCGAAAAATCCAATATGGCTGCCATAATAAAAACAAACGTTGCTACATTTAACTCAAAAACAAATGACAATCAAAAGTTGAGAATAGCACAAAAAGATTACTATGTAAAAAGTGACTTGATAATGTGCAAGTCTTAGATATGTCATATCAACGCCTACTTAGATATTGAAAAAAAACCATATCGACAAATTTTGTTTTTTAAAAATAACTCGAAAACGAAAAGAGGCAGGGCAAAATACAAGTCATATTTGGAACGAGCATTAAACATTGTTAAACGTCTCCCTATCTCTAATAATAACGGAGATAACAATACATTCCCATCCAGTTTGGGACACACTGTATATATATATATATATATATATATATATATATATATATATATATATATATATATATATATATATATATATATATATATATATATATATATATATATATATATATATATATATATATATATATATATATATATATATATATCACCAATATCTTAAAAAATAATTGTGCGAGCGCGTTTTTGATGAAACTTGGTATGTACCTTCCTTAAGTGACTTAAGTAAGTTCGTTGGCCAGGAAAATCGAACCAGTTTTTCTGCGAAAATTTTGGGTTTTCTTTCGGAAAATTTTTGTATCTCCTAAAATAACAAAGCTATGACAACCAAATTTGGCGTATGCGTTTCTACTATCAAACGCACCCACACACCAAAATTCAGATCTCCACGTTAAAACATAAAAAAGGTATAGGCATTTTAAGGAAAAAATTTTGGGTGCCACTGGTGATCAGAGCAAAGTACAAAAACAAACTATTTTGTATGATCAACAAAACCAATTAAATATTACATACAACGGTTAAGTTTTCTTGGCGCAAATGTGTCCAGAAGTAGCAGAAAAAATATTTAGAAAATTTTATTATTTTCTTTCTTGAAACGTCAAAGTCGCGAGTTGACATGCCAAAATTTGCAATTTTCAGACAATGAATTTGAAAGATATGGATTATGTCGAAAAAATCTCTTAATAAGTGTGTTTCACAAAGCTTTAAGGTTCAGCTTCAAACATCACTGTCCTTCATTTTACTAACATATTTTAGGCAGTAGTTTCCGCTATAGAATTTATGGTTAAATAGTCTATATTTTAGCAAATTTTCGTAGAAAAAAATTCGTTATTAAGAAGACCGTGACTTATGAATTTTAAAAAGTTTTCTTCAAATGAGCGCGAGCTAGAACCCCAAAATCCCATATACGGGGCCAGTTTCAGTTTTTGCCTGTTTACACATATATAGCGAGACGCATTTCTAGGGTAAAGCTCAATATATCCGTTATTATACAAGGTATGAGGAAAAGTATATACGTTAACTATAGGGTGCCTCGAGCTGTACCTTATAAACCTATTTTGACAATTACAGGATGGCCCATTAATCGTTGGTGATACAAGCTTTATTTTTTTAATAGAACACCCCTTATGTTATTGCATTTTTGTGTTTTTCGTCAAATTATAACGCATGTTGGTAAGGAAAAATATCGTTTATTGTTTTGGAGTTATTTCAATTGTTTCCAACTTTTCACGTTTTTGGCACATATTTCAAACGCATATCACAAATTGTGATATGGCGTTTTTATCAATAGATAGCGCAGCCCCATGGAAATGACCCATCCAGAGAGCTTTTTCTTTCTATTGCTCGTCGAAAAAATCGAGCTGCTGTATACAGGTACAAATAGTGGCTGAATTTGAAAAGTTTTCGCAGAAATGTTTTTAGTGTTTCCGTAGAAATCATTTTTTGTAAGATTCTTGTGATATGTTGGTAATGAATAATAAATGTTTAGTAAGTTATTGTAAAAAAAAGTTGTCGAATTTTTGTAAAAAATATAATTTAGTGTAACATTACTGAAGAAAATTTATGCAAAAGAATTTATCATAAAATCTGTTGTTCAATTTTGGTCCTAAAGCTGTTTGTAAATAATTATATCTTGTCAGGTGTGTAAATAGCTTAAAGAGGTTCGTTGGCCACGAAAATCGTACCAGTTTCTCTGGAACTTTTAAAGCTTATTTTCAGAAAATGTTGGTCCTTTTTGAAACAACAAAGCTATTTTAATGAAATATGGTACATTGTTAGTGCTATATAAATTATACTATGAACCAAATGTCATTCTTGTAAAAACAAGACATATTTTCCATTAAAACCATTTTTAGGAAAATTTGCTACCATAACGCATTTGCTGCGTCCCGAACGTTTTGTTTTTAGTTTTCCTTTAAGTAAAAATAGATATAGCCAAGAATTAGGGCATATTAAGAACGTGACCGAATGTAACGGATACACTGCTTGCCTAGTGAAGAAATTAATTAACAAACAGAAAAGAAGAAACTCTTAACAGAATCAACGACCTTTAGAAAAGAGAATCGAAAAATAATTTGTTTGTCTGCCATTTGGACCGCGATTACGAGAAGTCTAGATAGCATGTTTAAGAAATCAAATTTGCAACTAACATTTTTGACGGAAATACTTAAAAAAAACTCGCTAGGTAACCAAAAAGGAAGGATGGTACCGATGCAATGTCGAGAATCTATGAAATAAGTTGTAAAGATTGTGATTTTAAATACGCCGGGCAGACAAGAAGATGTATTGAAATTACACATATTTAAAAAACATTTAGCACAACTAAGATAAGGTACTATAGATGGATCTTGCGTGGTCCGGCGTATTTGAGATAATAATCACCACGTAGATAAAGTTAACCTAAAATTAATCAAAAATGTTAGATAACTAGTATAACTAAACGCTTTCGAAAGTATATATACACACACATACACACACACACACACACACACACACATATATATATATATATATATATATATATATATATATATATATATATATATATATATATATATATATATATATATATATATATATATATATATATATATATATACACAAGGGTAATCATAACGCAGAAACCGTTATTATTGATTCTTATT
The DNA here is from genome assembly GCA_964006375.1 of Tillus elongatus. NCBI lineage: Eukaryota > Metazoa > Arthropoda > Insecta > Coleoptera > Cleridae > Tillus > Tillus elongatus. The sequence goes on along the minus strand of OZ023264.1, from coordinate 153,920,647 downwards.
TGGAAAATACTAAACCAAATGTTTTCAAAACTGGTGAATGTTCTGAGCATAAAAAGACCTTCAAAATGAGGTATCACACGACCCCCATTTCCATTTAAAAAAATATTCCAAAAGCGCGCGCAGCTGTCACCTTGACATATAAAGCTGTCATTTATAAGTCAAAAAATGCAGACCTTACTTATATATTATGGTTCCAAATTTCATCACAATATACTGGACGGTTCAGAAATTAGAGGGGGGGGGACTTTAGGTCCTCTATGTATATATATATATATATATATATATATATATATATATATATATATATATATATATATATATATATATATATATATATATATATATATATATATATTTGTAAATATAGTAATAATAAAAGTTGTGTGAATTTGGCACCGCCGCCTATGTGCAGTTTATTAATTGACTACTTTACGAGAAGGAGCGTGGAAATGATGACGATGATAACCGAATTCGGGTAGAGGGAGTTTCCGACAAACAGGCATTGAAAGTTTGTTTGTTTGAACCATCCTCATGCTTTTAAGGCCGAGTATTTGCACAGAATATAAACAAAGTTGTACTCGTCGAACGTTTATAATTCTTCTTCCTCCGATAACGCTAACTTTGTTAGTGAAATGATCTATAGGTTTTTAAAAATGTATTGTGGTGTTTTGGATTAGCTGGTATTTAAAGAAGATGAAGTTGCTGATGCTAGAAAATGAAACGAGGTAGTTCAAATTTTGATCACGATGATATAAAAAATTATGGAACTTTTTCCTAATTTAAACTACCATTATTTTACCATTCTTAGGATCCTTATACTGTAGGTCCTTATCGTGCACACCGTGTATTCCTTTTAAGTGTATCTGATATCTCCGTAATTGAAAACCACACAGCTTAGCTATCCTTACATATATTGTAATATGCCAATATATCTTATACAACATAAAATCTGTGATAATAGATGATTCTTTGGGTCATGAACAGAAACGCATTATTCCGGATCTAAACCGATCTAATTTCCTGCCTGCCATACACAAACCATGTTTACATGACATGGGATATTTCCTTGGGCTGTATGTACTATCTGCCAATAAGTGATAATTTAGGTAACGGGTAAGAATATAACATAAATCATCCGCTTTAATAAAAATATTTATATTCAAGCTACAAAAAAAGACTAAAGTTAACTATTTAATATTAATTAGATCAAAAATAATCTACCATTTCATCTTTTTAGCGAATTTTAATTATTAGTGAATTTTCGTTAGGAAATTTCCAAAATAGAGATGTATCGAAGGTAATATTTTTGGAAAATTTCTTCAAACGAGAGCGAATTAGGACCCCAGAACCCAAATACAAGGTCAGTTCAAATATACACATATATATATATATATATATATATATATATATATATATATATATATATATATATATATATATATATATATATATATATATATATATATATATATATATATATATATATATAGGGTGGCGCATTAAAAACGAAACAGACCGATTTGCGTCCAGAGATTTTTTTTAAGAAACGCTGAAACACCTCAATTTTAATATTGAGCGGGACATGTTTTGACATAAAACTCAACTTTGTCACATCAACCCCTTAAGGGTGATCATAACAACCCTTATATTTTAAATAGGGAACATGGGTCGAGTGTTACATCATTTGAAAGATCTTTCTTTTCTGAATTCAGCACACTGATTTTTTTGGAAGTTTCATCAACTCGTTTAAAAATTATTCACAGTTGAAGATGCAAAAACGCATTTCACTCATTCCGATAAGAAATGCTGATAGTCAATGTTTTGTTGGTTTGTAAAAAAAATTGACTATCAGAACATTCCTTATCGGAATGAGAGCAATGCGATTTATTATTTCAGTTTATCCCTCCGTTTGATACTTGATAGTACTACCGAAAATTAATTTCACAATGGTGTATTCTGTAGAAGAAAGAATTGAAATAATTACTCTTTTTTTAAAAAACGATGACTGTGCTAACCGTACCGTAAATTTGTTTAATGAACGACATTCGAACAGACATGTTAACAGAAAATACACTTTGGAGTTAGTTGCAAAGTTTCGACAAAGTGGTTCAGTAGCCAACCAAAAACGGGATCCTGAACGTGAATTTCCGAAATGAGACTACCGAGATTGAAGTTTTAGGACAAATTGCCGCAGGCCCAACTTTGAGCACGAGAAAATTGGCCACTGTTTCAAACATCAAGAGAAGAACTATTCAGCGAATATTGAAGCATCATAAATTTCACCCGTATAAAATTGATCTTGTACAACAACTGAATGAAGATGATTTTGATCGGCGGCTGGAGTTTTGTGAAGTTATGACTGCACGAATCGCTGATAACGGGAACTTTCTGTTCAATATCTGTTTTTCAGACGAGTGTACGTTTTTATTAAACTCTACAGTCAATCGTCATAATTGTCGTTTTAGGGCAGATAATAATCCAAGAAATTTTCACGAAGTCCACACTCAAACTCCACAGAAATTGAATGTCTGGACTGGCATTTTTGGAGACCGTTTAATCTGACCAATTTTTTTTTTGATGGCAATTTGAGTGGCGAAACCTATTTGAAGTTACTAGAAGATATCGCTCACCCTCTACTAATTGACATTGTTGAAAATGATGATCGCTATCAAGAAAATCAATTAGTGTTTCAACAAGATGGAGCTCCTCCGCATTTTTCACAACGTGTTAGGGAGTTTTTGAAGAGAGAGTTTCCAGGACAATGGATTGGACGTAGTGGCCCCCTAGATCACCGGATTTAACTCATTTAGACTTCTTTCTATGGGGCCATTTAAATAGTAGAATTTTCGCAAGAGAACCGGAGTCTCTGGAAGAATTAAAACGACGCATTGTTGAAAAATGCCGTCTAATAACTCGACAAATGCTTCAGAATGTCAGAGCTCGTTTTGAACAAAATTTGTATGGAACCTGGTGGTCAACAATTTTAACACTTACTTAACTTATTAAACATTTTTGAACGTTTGGTTTTGTTTTTTAGGTTTTTTTTTAACGAAAAATTGAGTAATTAGTGCATTTCTTATCACAGTGAATGAAATACGTTCTTGCAACTTCAACTGTGAATAATTTTTAAACAAGTTGATCAAACTTCCAAAAAAATTAGTGTGCTGAATTCAGAAAAGAAAGAGCTTTCAAATGATGTAACACTCGATCCACGTTCCTTATTTAAAATATAGGGATTGTTATCACCACCCTTAAGAGGTTGATGTGACAAAGTTGAGTTTTATGTCAAAACATGTCCCCCTTAATATTAAAATTCACGTGTTTCAGGTTTCTTAAAAACAAAATTTCTCTGGACGCAAATGGGTCTGTTTCGTTTTCAATGCGCCACCCTGTATATACATCCAACCAATAAGTCAAAAAATAATTCACTAATCGAAACCAAATTTGACAATTCTCTTAATTTTTTTAATAGCTTGGATGAGTTAATTAGACAGTTTTGACACTCAAATACTTTTAGAAAAAAATGCAAAAAAACTGTTTGAAAACGCAATATCTTTTAAATTACTAAAAGTATGAAACTAAAACTTACACGCACGTAAATATCGTCTAAGTGGTCCTCTCTACCAAAACTTAATCGATTCAGTAAATTTTGAGTTATAACCCAATAAAAATTACATAATTTACGATATAACCTTAAATTACATCTGAATGGGTGTCAGATAGATATGTCAGGGTTACGCTGTTAAATCAAACTTCAAACGAACAGGCTACAAAAATATGTCACATTAAACAATCAGCGGGGTTGCCATTTGGTAAAACTCTCAAGATAAGCAATCTGGAAGTACGTTTTATTATGTATAAATATTAAGCTTCCCATTCTTATGGGTATTTAAAAGCCATCTCGCTCTCGTAGTTAAATCTGACAACACCAATTACCTATTTGTCATTTGTTATTTTGCCAACTGAGAGCAGGAGGGAGTCGAATTCGAGGTTACCTTCTTCTTCTTATTTGTCTACAGACGTCATAGGCGAAGAAGAAGAAGACGCCGAAGAAGATAACCTCGAAATCGACTCTGCTGCCGCTAATACGTTAGAATCTCAGAATAAGGTACTTATTGTTTATTTTTAGTTTTTACTTACACTTTATCTCGTATATGGAAAATTTGAGGTAAATGAAACTACATAATATCATGCAGTTAGTTTAAAGTATACCTATAAACAGATGTTAAGCGTAAGTTATTACAATTTTAATTATAAAATTTTGTATTGTTTACATTTATTTATTTCATTTTCAAAAAGTATGGATAGAACAATAGTAAATAAGTGTTGAAGAGAGTTTAGGTGCAGCAAGTGCGTAATGGTAGCGAATTTTCGAAAAAATATTCCAAATAGTGATAGTTCGATTTCCTATTAAACTAGAATCTTCAGTTTTGAAACACACTAAAACCTATATAAAAGCAGCGGGGGTGCTAAATTGAAAAAATAACACAATGAGCTTCACAGGCAACGACAAATTTGTTTTGGAAAACCATTTTTGTAATTTTGTTTGCAGAAACTGTTTCTATTGAGTTGGCTAAAACGGGTCATCCAAGCGACTAATAAGGAAAAACACCTGAAACGTTTATAATTTGGCAGGCACATTCGTTTTGTAAATTAAAATTTAATTTTCGGTAACTTTGCAGATTAGCACACGGGGTTTTTTTAGAAAAAAAAATCAGAAAAAATATATAAACTCATGTAAATTTGCTACCATAACGCACTTGCTGCGTCCAATCTTTTAGAAACTGACACCAAATACTTTGTAATGACAATACAGGACACTCCGGCTTATTTCGAGTTTCAAGAATATCAGCGCCCCTAGCGGATAGTATTGATGCTACGTCGTTCGAGAACGAGTAACACTAGCAATTGCTGGTGTTTAACTGTGTATAATTAAGTTTGAGCTGTGTTTTTAAAAATAAATGTTAGTGGTTGGGTGTGTGCAATCTATAATTGTTCGAATTGTAACGTGCTAAATCTATCAAAGACATTTTCAAAGGTTTCCAAAGGATGGCGAAACGTGAATATGATTTTTGTGTTTTCTTTTTTTCCCAGCGAATTTTTTACAAATTCGCCTAACACGGATTGACGATAATTTTGTATTATAAATGCAAGAAAATGGTACTGTTATCAAAAATAACTGATTTGGATATATTATTGAAGACACAAGGTGCATTTTACATTTCAATGTCACTTCCAAAAGAATTAATTTGTTGAAGCAGAAGACAAATTCAGAATAACTTTTATGCCAATGTGCACAGTTCGCAGAAGATAATTTATTGTGTAATATTTACCATCATGTACCTATTTATAAATAAACTTCGTAAACGGATGGTTTAAAGGCTTCAATCATAACTTGTCTTCTAGTGCATAAAAAAAAAGAAATATGAAGGCAAAAAAAGTTATAAGAAAACTGTTTTTCTTTCTCCTTCTGTGTCTTATTTTATATCAGTATGGAATAAATTGTCACATTTTTTCACATTTAAAGCTATTTTACTTGCTAAAGGCTTTCAATTATCTTGCCAAGACAAGTTTTTAAAGAGACAAGTAGAAATAGCAGATTCAGCCCTATAATAGATTTATTCATGGAAGTAAGAGTTAGTCTCATTTTTCATCTGCACAATTTCTTAATTATGTACTAAGTATATCAGTTACATATTTTAAAATATTAGATTAATACGACAGTTTTCATGTAGAGATATAGCAAATTGAATACTGTGCTACCATTTATACCTAGAACAATTATTTATAGGTAAGTACAGATTGTAACTTAGTATCCTCAGAAACAGCTTTCAGCATATTCCTATACCTACCCTTGAAATAGTAGTTTAACGACGTTTTCAAGGTAGTACATTAAATTATGATGAAACAAGATTATGGGTAAGAGAAATGTGCAGAATTATTCATGTTGAATTCATTTAAGTTTCAAGCTGATTGTTGATACAAATTCTATTTATAACTATATAATCAGAAAATTTTCACTGTTTTGTCATGAACAAGTTTATATATTTATCTATAATAAACCAATTGTCTAAATTAAGAATATGCAGGTAAATATACAATTCAGATTACCCGCTCAGTTGTCAAAACTTCACGCGAAGTGGTGCTAGTGTACTTGTCACAAATATCACCAATGCTAAAGCATATGAGTGTCCCGTATTGTCATTATATAGTATTTGCTGACACTGATATGCGTTAAAACGAAGCAAGAATAATGGATTTCTTATACATAGAAAAAAACTTATAACCCAAACATTATCTAACAATGAATAAAAAATGTGAAAGTAATCCACTCAATCCAAGCATCCCCAGCAGGAACACATCGATGCAATAAATAGCAACCTGCAGGGATGAATCGCTACGTCAGAATAAAACTCCAAATTTCGCACCTACATCTATATGTGACACTTTTTTAGATCGTTCCCATTTACAACGATCACGCGGTATACTAGTATTTATTGACTGTCCTGTTGATGGGGTGTCCTTTGCCGTAAGCGTGCCTTGCTCCAGAGCACTTCGCCTCTCACAGGATCGTGCGCATCACACCGGCATGCGGGAGAGAATCGCAGGAATAGTCGGTGTGCGTCTGTCGGCCTGTTAAGGTCCATGTGTGTGATGGAGTGTTGTTAGCATGGGGCAGCCATGAGCTTTGCCCCCCTGATTTATTACTGCTGGTGCGCCGTGGTTTTCTCCACAGGTAAGAGCTTTTTGAAAATTATAAGCCACTATATTATCATTAAGGCATTGCTAGTCGTAAAATGTTATAAATCTATATAAAATTCTGACTATGCAATTATAACCTATAAAATATTAAATGTGGAATGTATTATCAGCAAAAAATTTGATTTTCAGGTGATCATAACTTTGATGTTTTTTTTAATCTCTTTAAACAACTGTGAATTAGGTCCCCCAGAATCCCGCGGTCATTTTAATTTTAATAGTTTAGTTTTTAGGGAATTTTGATTAAAATAAATGTATATATGTATTTAACCGATAACTCAAAAAGTAATGAACCAATTACAATGAAACTTGGCAGGTGCCTTGCGTTTACTAATATCTTGGAAGAGTTCGTTATCCAGGAAAATCGGACAAGGTTTTCCGTGAAAATTTTGAGTTTTGTTTCGAAAAAAATTTTGTTCTCCGAAAATTACAAATCTATTTTAATGAAATTTGACGGATATATTGCATTGAGAAAGGCCTTACCACATACCAAAATTCAACTTTTTAAATTTATATGAAATTGAGTTATACAAATTTTGAGTTTTCTTTCGACAAAAAATTTTTTCTCTGAAAATTACCAAGTTATTTTAATGAAGGTAAGGGGATATGTTGCCTTAGGAAAGACCTTACTACATACCAGAACTGAACTTTCTGAGTTTATGGAAAATTGAGTTATTCAAATTTGAAGAATTTCATAAAAAATCACTACCATAACGTAGTTGGTGCGTCCTGAACTTTTTTTATATGTATCACAGTGGTAACTCAAAAGACAATATTACAGACTTGCAATTTGGCAAGTAACTTGCTTCAGTAAATGCCTTGGATGAGTTCGTTAGGCAACCTGATTAGACCACTTTTTTTCGAAAAAATTTGACATTTCTGTACCTTTGAAAGATGTTCTAATAAAATTTGGTACACAAATTTATAGTACCTACCACATTTAAGATTTTTAGCGTTATAGAAAACTGAGCTTGTCATTTTATATTTCCTTTTAGGAAATTTGTTTTTCTTTAAAAATAAGGCTAAATGAACCATCATTTAGTACATACATTGCCGTTATAGAGTCTATAATAATCACCAAATTTGAAGTTTAGAGCTTAATGGATAATTAAGCTATATGCATTGACTTTTTTTCCGAAAAATGTTTATATTTCCGAAAATAAAAAATATATATGAAACAAACTTGGTATGAACGTTGCCTTTATAAAAGGTGTAATACAAGTCAAAATTAAAGTTTCAAACTTTATCTAAAGTTCAAATATAAGCATTTATATTTCCTTCGTGGAAATTTTAGTATCTTCGCAAATAACAAATCTATATTGATCAAACCTGCTACGGACGTTGCTTTTATAAAATGTATAATACGAACCGAATTCAAAGTTTTAAGCTTTTTGGAAAATTGAGATACAAGGATTTATATTTTTTCTACTACATTGCTTAATTGTAGTTAATTTATTTACAATTTTTCTAAATATTTATATTAGTTTATATATTCTACACCTATCTTTTTACTTGAAAATAAACATTATTATATTATTATTATATACCAAGTGTTACGGTTTTATAGATATTGGCATTTTCGTAATTTCATAGAATCTATGGTTTATTTTTAAATAAAATCTGCCAGTAAGAAAATAGCCGTTTTATTTCTGCAAAATGTGTTTTCGTGTGTCAATTAATGTCTGCATCGTTATAATGTAATCACCAAGCATCAAATGAAATACAAAAAATATTTTAGGTTGATAAAAGTAGAAAAGTGCTGCGCCATTTTCGATATTTAAGTTTATCTCATTTTTAATATATCAATTGAAAAGTGTCTCATTTAATTGCTTTGGGATTCATGTACCACATTTTATTATTACCAATAAAATTGATAGAATTAAGAGCCTGTTGAGTATTAAGAAAGACCTTTTCATTGCTATCAGTTTTAAAAGCTGACAGTGCCAGGACAGGACTATTATACAACGAAAGACTTTTCTCAATGAAGCTGTCACGATATGTTGATTTGTTTTATAGTAACGATTCATTAGTATTTATTTTGGCATTTCGTATGATTTACTTATTTTATTATTTATTATTATATGATTCAAATTGTTTTTAAAATTGCCTTTTTCTTGATTTATATCCTGATTAGTGCTCTGTACTTGAACTAATTTATGTGGTAGTTTTGTTATTGTTCAACAATGGCTACTTTTAGTGGAATTAAAAAAAAATAATTCAGTAATGAGGACATCACTTTTGCATTTTGAAAAAAATTCCACAAATGAGCGCGAGCTACGCCCCCCAGAACACACACACAAGTATATATATATATATATATATATATATATATATATATATATATATATATATATATATATATATATATATATATATCACACCCATAACTCAGTAAATTACGTGCCTAATTTGATAAAATTTGGTATATGCCTGGATAAGTTCGTTAACCAAGAAAGGCCAGTTTTTCCGGGAAAATTTTGTTTTTTTTTCTAAAGAAATACATATTTCCAAAAATTAAAAAGCTCTGGTAACCAAATTTCGTACATAGGTGTACAATATCAAAGCTAAACTATATACCAAAATTCAGTTCCCTATGTTACAAGAATATTATAGGGATTTAATGAAAAAATGTTTTGTGCTAGACCATTTCTATGAGAATTCATTACCATATCGCACTTGCTGCGCCCAAATTTTTTTGAATGCAGAGTACCCGAATATACTGTACATGTACGGTCGTGCGGATTGAAACGCTACCGCTGTTCGTAGATTATACCATGAAAGTTTTCCTTATTGAATAGGGCGAGGTGTCAGAGTTTTGGAGATTTTTTATTTTAAAAAATCGCTAATACAAAGGTATATAACTCAAAAAATACAAAAAAGATTTGAACTAAACTTAGCACATATCTTAATTTTATTAAGATCGCGGACAAGTTCGGTAGTCAGCACAGTCGGATCTGTTTTTCTAAAAAAAAAAAAATAACTTTTCTGGAAAAAAAAATTATCTCAAAAAATAACAAAGCTATTTAAATGAAATATGTTATGTAGTAAAGGCCTTATTATATGCCAAAACTAAACCTTCTAAGCACATAGCTTGAGTTATACAAATTTGAAACATTTAATGAAAATTCGCTACCATAACGTACTTGCTGCGTCCAGGAATTTTTTATAAATGCATTTAGTCGTACATACAAAACCGGTAATATACATTATGACGAAACTGGAGAAAACATTCAACGACATCTTTCCGGCGTAGATCGACAAATTTTGAATGATTTTGAGCAGATCAAACTACCAGCTTTAGAAAAGACGCTGTTCAACTTTATTTATTTAAGGGTAAAGTGTTGTCTATGCTACACACTCAGGCAAACAACTATTTGGTTACATGGCATTTCAACGACTAGGAGAAGCAGATTCTGATAGATAGGTTAATCTTTGTAGTTTTAATTTTAAATGCTTTTTATAGAAGATGGATGGTTTTAAGATTGCTTTGGACGGACGAATTCAAATTTCCCCGAGAAGGAATAGAAAATGTCTTTTGCGCTGATGAGAATCCACACAAGAAGAAAACACATTGTCCTAGTTTAAATCAATGTCAATTTTTGAGCTGGAATAATAATGGAGAATGAGTGAAGATTGGAACCTGTGATAAGCACTGATAAGTACCATTTGTAGGACCCAATTTATCACAATACATTTTCTACACCTGACGATTGTTTCGCTAACAAAGTTAGCGTCATCAGACGGATGAATAAAACTATTTATCCCTCTGATGGCGCTAACTTCGTCAGGTCTAAAAACTGTAGTGTGATGAATTGAGTTCTCCAAATTGTACTTATAATAGGGAGAGTTCTCATAATATTTCTATACTTTTTACTTGAGAATATTAATCGACGGAACTAGTAAGAATTCCTTCAATCTTACTTACAGAGAAGTTCTTGAGAAGTACCTCTTGACGTTAGAAGACAGACCATAATCCAAAACGCTGGCTGCCCTGGCCCCAATAGTGTCCAAGTGCGAGGATTTTTAGATAACCATTCTTCTAATAGGGAGAAATGGGCCGGCCTCATGGCGTGATATGTTCTCAGAGCTTACTTCTGTAGACTTTTATGTTTGGTGCCGCATTAAAAGCTACATTTATTAAGAAGAAAAAAATGATAGAAAACATGTAATCTAAAGAATGAATGTATGTGCAACACTGAGGAAGAAAGTTTATTTGGGTGGGACCCAAATTTCCAAGCATACTTGATTTTTTCAACTAAAATAAGTTTCTATCCAAGCAGAGCTGAACTGCAGAAGATTACATTTCAACAATCTTTTTCGACTTTTTCTTCTATTTATGTCTCTATCCGGGGAATGTAACGAAGGGTTATTTCTTTAATCAAATATTAGAAAATTTGCAGCATCTAAGTAGAGAATAAATTTAATATCTATTCATAAAATACAAATATATTATAATATATTTTTGCTCTGAAACATTTTTGAACCGTCAATTTTGATTAAATATGTGTATTTCGAGGTAGAAACTTATCGTCTGACAAGATTATGATAAAATTCCAATCGACGCTGAGTTTTCTAAGTATTTTCCAAATCATATAAACGGCAGGTATCACGGTGTTGGACCGTAGATAGTCAAGCAAGGCCCCTGCCAAGAAGTAACAACCAATTTGGCTAAGTGAAGAATGGAATCTGTGATGAGCCCTGATAAACATACTTTGAGAACCCAAATCACCACAACACATTTAAAAAACCTGACGATCCTTCTACTAACCAAGTTAGCGTCATCAGAGCATGAATGATTCTAGAATTATATTCATCCTCTGATGACGCTAACTTGCTTAGTGAAACGATAGCCAAATTTTTTGAAATGTGTTGTGGTGATTTGGGTTCTCCAATTGTGCTTATCTGTTTGGCCGTATCCGTATAATTAGTTGGAACTGATGCGTTATCACCGAAACCGTTTTTAGCTAGGATCACAATAATAAACCGTGGTTTGCCTTACTTAGAGCAATATTTTTACAGGTGAGAAATTTCCTGTCTTAATTACTACCTTGTAGCGAATTTCCATGTTCTTAGTGTCAAGGTTCTCAGTCTAATTTCTAGCAATCGGGACACGTCTGCATTTTGTTGTCTAACGTAACATTCATTTGGTTATGTGTGTTAGATTATATAAGATTATTTTCGTAAGGATGCTGAGTAGTCACAGCCTACTAGCCTTAGGTAATCGACATATTTTTATACTGGTTTTATTCTGGTGGGGTTGCTAACTGGTCACGGTCTACCTAGGCTACCGTAGGGAACACGGCCGTTTACAGATAATTCATCGAACCTTGTTCCGATCCAAGCTCTTTGGCGTCTATATTCGAATCTATTGGATCCTTTTTGTGGGGATGCGGAGTAGTTACAGCCCGTTGAAGTAATCGAGATTTTTTTGTCGTGGTTTGACGTAGACCCCAACTGAGTGGTTACATCCAATATAGAATCACCTCCTGACCTGTTAGGTCTAAACTTTCCGTCGCTGGGATCCGTGGCTACCTACTACTGAGAGCCTAGTATTAACGCTTGTCTGATCCATAAAAGTTGATTTTTCTGTGTGTTTGTTGCCTATTGTACCCTTGTTTAGGTAATCATAAACCGTAGTTCATATCGTATCAGAAGATGCTTTGCATACATTCACCACCGCAACCACGTTTATCTCTCTGCCGGCTGTCACTCCGAACATAACCTTTTCTCAGACGCTTTTTCAAACGCTTGCCTGATCTGTCACTAAGAAAGTTAAAGTTTTTTTAGAACCTTATCAATTATTCTCAGCTATATATAGCTAAATATACTTAGAATATTATCTGCAATCCAGTTAATTTGTATAGAGTTAGTGAATATCCTTTGGATATATTTTGTAAATAGACTTTGGTATATCATATAGGGTTGGGAAAATTATAACACTGATCCACTGTATTAGCTGTTCCTCTGTAAACCTGACTTTAACCTAATAGATCTGCTACACCTTCTAAGCAAACCATAAATGGTTGGGGCACACAGAGTCCGCGATTAAAGACCGCTTTCTCGAGACTCACTAATTTAGCCCTTATGATCTTAGGACAATCGAACTGTTTTCGACAGAGTTGCGTAGGTACTCTGACCGCCACAGTGGTCAGAGTATAGTGAAGAGCTCGCAGACGTTCTCTCGAGGAAGTAAACTACCCAAAATTTGGCGCTCGAGGGATTCCGATTAAAAGCGTCATTTCGCTTTATCGAAAAAATGGTCTATATGTTTTTGTTTTATTTATGTATTTGTGCCAAAATCTGGGAGGGCCTGCTGCCCCCCGCCCCCATCCCTTGCCAACATCCATTAACTGAATAAAAGCAGCAACAATTATTCACTTCCGCATTTATGACAAGCAAATAAAAGTATTCATCGATTGTTGTTGCCCTTGTTTGATGAAACTGGTCCATACTAGACACAGACTTTGAGACTGTTTTTCTGGATACGCCCTTCATAAAAGAAAACCAACAGTGAAGCCAGAGAAATAGTCTCCAAGCCAGCATGTAAAATGAAAGTATTATTTTTCAATCGCTCCAGTTTAGTGAATGAGAGAATAAAGTGAATATTTTTGTGCAAATAATGTACTGATGTCTTATCACCTGATATTAATGAAGTATAATAGAATACACGCATACATACATAAACACTGAGTTTGACTTAATATATCATGATATATCATTAAACAATCGACCTCTTGGCAGATTAATAATTTATAGTAAAATAATCTATGCCTGTGATCGTTTATTTTATCAAGAATATAAGCGTCACGGGTTTGAAAATGATCAATCAAAATCAAAGTCACCCTCAGAGATGATGACCTTTCACTTGTCAGACAGTTTAGAACAAATAAATGAACTTCGAAATTATTTTAATTGAGAGTTCCGCGAGCTAAATAATGAAAAATGATGGAACTTTCACAGAGAGTAAAATGTCAGGAAAAGGTTGAGTTCAAATTGACCAGCCATTATCCGCTTGACTGAAGTATAAACTTTTCCCTATTCTCTTATAATTCTCGCTATTCCTTTTTATTTGGGTAGATTATTAATCCGGTGTTCGATGGATAACTCGGCCTCGCTTCGTTTTAAAATCTATTGATTCAGCTAAACCCTTTTGTAGATCTTGTAGAAATATAATTTTTTAGTATAAATTTCGGCAAATGTTAACTTGAATTTAAAATCGCTAAGCTCCTTAAAGTTTGTGTTGACTTCCGTTAAGTACCCACTATACAGATGTAATAAAAGGTCACGACACAGCAAGTGCGTTATGGTAGTGTATTTTTATAAAATATATAAGATATAACACATCGCCAATATATACATGACAGAGTTTCTTCTTCATCTACTCGTTGTCACTTACTTCAACGCCACAAGTGTCTGAAATAAATTGAACTATTTCTCCTTGCAGCCTTTATACGGGTAAGCTATCATGAAAGGAATCACTCTTTTCGCTGGAGATAATGCAAACGCCACAATTAAGTCTGGTTTTGGGTTGTGATTAATTTCACACACGTTTTTGCTGCTTTTAGCGGTAAACACTTGTTATTTTCTGGATAAATAAGAAAACTGGTTGCATCTCCTTTGAAAAATCGTGTTATATTTTCGAGCATTGCAGTGGGATTTTTTTGTTCTAAATATCTGTGGATGTCAAAGAACCGTTTCCGCATGTCTCTGTCTAAAACCGTAGAGCTGGTATCGGCTACGTCTTCGGATGACCGTAAAGTGATTTCTGATTGCCGCATAACAAATTTATTTACCAGCAGTCGCCAGGCTTATTATCTTCGAAAAGGTTCTCATGTTTTTTGTCTCAAAGTGGAGGTGAATGAACTTTTTACGCAGGCCGGTGGCTGGCGCTTCTGCGATCTGACACCAACCGACATTGTGGTGACTCCCCTTCCCCCAGGTGAGGTCACTATCCACTAAATACCTCCTTGACACCTAGCGACGTGGCGGAAACCACTCTCTGCAATTGGTTCACCACGTCTCCAAGTAATGTTGTTCTCAAAACTTCTACATCCTGTATTCATCCTCCTTTGACATGATTAATTGTACGATCCCTGCCTTCAGAGTATTCCACTTCTTTTCACTTCTCAGCATATGCTCCACCACATTATCTGCTGTTAAATCTCTGCCAATCTCTTTATACATTTGTTCTCTTATTTGCGACCACCTGGCGTACTCAAAGATCGTGTGCTCTGGCGTATCTCTATCACCACAATACGTACAGTCCTCTTTGTCGGCTATATTAATTTTACTCAGGTAAGACATGACCTGACAGAAGTTGGGTAAAATAATAACCCACCTTACCATGCTGTCTCGATATCCATGTCTGTATGTGTAGAATGAGCCTCTTTGTCCACTGGGATGTTGACATTTTCTCTTCCCACTCTCGCTGCCACTCCATCATTGCTTCGGTTCTTGCCTCCTTTTTTCTTCTCCTCTATTTTCGTGTTTTTGATAAGCTACCTCTTGCTAATAAGCGTATAGGGATCGAACTTGCAATCGCCTATGTTGTTTTCGTTGCCACTGTTCTATAGCACTTGCCTATTCTGTGCCCCCTCAACCTTTTTTCTACACATTGTCTTTGACAACACGTCCTTTCATGCTGTTGTGCCATACATTGATTGAGTTTACCACACTACTCGGCACTCTCCTTCTCCCTGATTTTGATCCACCGATATTGTGCATCAGGCGCCCTAGCTTTGCAACCATCATGTCTGCTTTTGCCACTACTCTTTCTATGCGCACACCCATGTTCATGTTATGTTCTACTTGTGTGCCGAAGTAGTTCAGGCTTGCTTGCTACTGAATTTCTACATTCCCCACCTTGACAGTTAGTGTTCTTAGCGTACTTTGTCTCATTAGCACTATACTTTCAGTTCTGTAAGGCGCTAGTTGTAGACCACTTTTTACCATCCAGTTTTCTACCCTCATCACTGACCAGTTAATATTATCTTCTATGTCAGCCTGATCTCCTTCGCTTACAACCGGCACCAAATCATCTGCATACCCTGTAATAGCCGTGTTGTTTACGGACTTCAGACTAAAAACCTTATCGTAATACAAGTTCCACAGTAATGGTCCCAGGATTGACCCATTACGCACGCCGCATGTAACCTGCATCCGATATTTCTATCCAATCAGTTTGCCTCTTTCTTAACACTTCGTATATGCCTCTCCGTATTGAATGCATTTTTACGTCCAATGTTACCATGGTCACAAACCTGTTTTCATTGGCTTCTTTCCTTGCCAGTCATGTACTTTCTTTACCGTATCAATCGTCGAGCGCGGATGCGGAAGCCAAATTGGTTGTATGCTAACCCTCCTCTTCTCTCGATTTCCTTTATAATTCTGTTATTTATTACATGTACAGGGTAAGCGAAACTCGATGTCCCGGCTCTATTGTAAGAAAAGGAAAAGCGATAGAAAAAATCTGAAAAAAGGTTCTTAAATGCGATTGAGTAAGGTCCATTTTGAGCCAAATTTGCATATATTTGGATATTTGGAAACTGAAGTAATGACGTCAGCGATTTTCTTCCCAGAAACATACCTATATTTTGGCATATCTAAAAAGAGCTATTTTTTTCTGGACAAATTATTTAAAGAAAAAAAAAATGCCATCTTTTTCCGTTAAAAAGTTATTTAATAATTTAACATTATAAAACACATTATCTTACTACTTTTACCACAGCAATAAACAAAGTATGTAGGCAATAATTGCAAGAAATTTTTAATGTGACCACCTCCTACTTCTAAACACGTATCCAATCTCCGCCTTATTTCTCGCACTGAAGCCCTATGAAACATTTCTTTAGATAGTTCATCGCAAGCATTTCTTAGTTTTTCTTTTAAATGTTCCAAGTTAACAGATGGTGTTCTGTAAACTTTATTTTTCAAAGCTCCCCACAAGAAGAAGTCTAGTGGGGTCAAGTCCGGTGATTTAGGTGGCCACTGTATCGGTCCATTTATACCTATTTATTTCTCCCCTTAAGTTTCATATAAATATTGTTGGACAATTCTTGCTTTATGCGGTGGAGCTCTGTCATTGGAAACACATGTTTGCTCGCAGCTGTAATGGCACATTTTCAAGCAGCACAGGAAATTGTTCTTGAATAAATTGCATACATCGCTCCCTATGTGAAATTACTTCGTAAAAATATGGACCAATCAAATGCCCGTTAATAATACCACACAAACGCTAATTCCAACGTGTCCTTTGTTTTCAATCGGATTCACAAAATGTGGATTTTCGGTAGCCCAAATATGCTCATTTTTTTATTGGGCTTACCGTTTCTAACAAAACGGCTTTCGTCCGTCCACAACACATGCTGAAAAAAAAAAACGATTGTCATTGATCAAGTTTACCATCACTTGGACAATATAATTAATTCTTCGTTGTTGATGTTGATCTGATAAGTGTTCTAAGTTATGAAGTATATGTTCGTGATAACCATTTTCTTTAAAAAAATTTCGTACCGAACTATCTTTTAAATTCAACCCACGACAGGCTTGCTGAATCGAGTTCCTTGAATGGTTTTCAAAATACTGCAAAACAGTGGCAGAAGTATTGTTAGAATTAATCCTTCTAGCAACTTTTATTGTCTTTCAAGAAGAAAATGCCTCGTTATTTGCACGTAAATTGCGTTCTAACCTTGCAAATATTTTAAGCTTGGAATAACACGTTCAGGGTATTTCTGGGCGTATAACTGAACTGCTCTTCTAGGGTTCTTTTGAGATTCACTATAAACTAATAACATATCGTCGTTTTCGTTGCGCGTAAACATTTTTCAAAGTGAAATGACAACAAAACAATATTTGCAAACCATTAGTTTAATTATTGTCAGATAAAACGTTACTACGACAGATAAAACTTTGCTATTTGTTTCCAAAGGCTTCTTGTTTAAATCGTGCGTGTGGTTTCTTTACGTGGATGATATTTTCGCAGTGCTTAACACAAACAGTTGCAGAATAGAAGAAAAATTAAATAATAAATTTGATTCTGTAAAATTTACCCACCAATTAGAAATTATTAATAAATTACCGTTTCTAGATGTACTAGTTATCAAGAATAAAGACATTTTAGAATTCGATGTCTATAAAAAACTTTGTTTACTTACCATTTGAACCTCGAGGCACGAGGGGTCTAGATAGCATTTAAAAAAAGTCAACTTGCAGCTAACATTTTAGACAAGAAATACCTTAAAAAACTTGGTAGGTAACCTAAAAGACAAGGATAGTACGGCCAAAATGTCGGGAATTTATGAAATAAGTTGTGAAGATTAGGTAACCCAAAGGACAGGGATAGTACGGCCAAAATATCGGGAATTTATGAAATAAGTTAAGAAGATTTTAATATTAGGTACGTAGGACAAACAAAAAGATCGATTGGAATTAGATTCAAAGAACACTTAGCCCATATACGACCAGGTACTATAGATAGATCTTCCGTCGCCCGACATATTAGAGATAATAATCATCGCCTTAATGAAGATAATCTAAAATTAATAAAAAATGCTAGACAACAAGACAGCTAAACGTTTTTGAGTATATATATATATATATATATATATATATATATATATATATATATATATATATATATATATTGCGAAATATAGTTACAACAAAAAATGTATGAACGTTTCACCACCGCCGATTACGAGTCACCTGATCGATTGCTTTGTAAAATAAATTCCCATGTTTCAACATACAACATAAGAATACAAATATTTCCGCCAAACGAAACTATGTTAATTTAGTTGTAGTTGAACCTTCCCAAAATTATTAGATATGGCCATCTTTTAGATAAGTTAATAAAGACAGATCAAGGACCTCGTTCGGCGGTACTGGGTTCAATCCCAGGATTCTCCTTTCACTTTTTCAGTACAAACTGTAACATTAACATTAACCGAGGTTGTGGCATTGTATTTGACCAAGTTGAATGTCTGCACGTTCCCCCCTTCGGAGGGGGCGTACAGCCGTCGGTCCCGTGTCCATGCGATGTTGGGCACGTTAAAGATCCCTACTCTCCTTACAGAAAGACAGGGGTCCGGCAAAAGTTCCAGGATAGTGAGGTGAAACTGCTCCATGGCGTTGGTGATTGGTCATAGTCGCGGAAATAGGCCGACGTTAAAGAAACAAAACACACACACAATACACCTCGTCCGGCGATAAAAATACAGTACACTGCAGAATTTGCTTGCGACTAGTTCCCTTCTCGGGTCCGTCTCTTTACCTAAGGTACGGCATATAAGGTGATGTTAGTTTTTTAAAGTAGTCAGAATTTTTCGTCCTCTGAGGACGCTAACTTGGTGAGTTGAACGATCGTCAGGTCTTTTAAAATGTGTTGTGGTGATTTGGGTTCGCCAAGTGTACTTATAAGTAGTTTCGCATTTGTCATCCTCTGATGACGCTAACTTTGTTAGTAAAACGATCATCATGTCTTTAAAATATATTATTTGGGTTCTCCAAGTGTACTCATTACCATTTGCAAGATTACAATTGGTTATCACTCTCTGTACAGATCGTTTTATAACATAAATATCAAAATTGGCGAAATCTATCATCAATATTTTAGTTTGTTTTACAGATAAATTACAGTAGATTTTGTTCTAGTGATGGCAAAACTAATTATATATTTGATATTGTTTTAAAAAAGCGTGTAAGATTTAATGTGTCTACTTACTGTATTGTCGACTTTGCAAGCACGCAGCTTATTTTAAAATATCCAATAAGATTAAACTATAAATTCTGTAACATCCTTAGCCTCATAGCAAAGCTCCCAGGAGAAGCTTTTCTAACTTCTAATGAATATTTTTATGCAAAAAGTAAACAACTTAAAATTTCCTCTCGCTGCAATAAAGACCGTCTCGGATGTACACTGAGCGCCAAAGAAAAATAAATAACTACTTTATAAGTCAGCGTTTTCCAGGTCATAGCTGACAAACCAATGCTTCCGAGGGGCCCGTCTCTCTCTCCTTATCAACATGCAGAGCACGCGGCTCGATCTACTCTCACACAATTTACTGCTCGCCCTCTGATTATTCTACTGATGAATTTTACTCTAATTTTATCGTTTTATTACCTAAAAAGTGCCACAGTATCTGCATTTTTAGCATTATTTGTTTTACTTGGCTTGTAATTTATAGCTATTTGTATTTGTGAATAAAATTCGTTCTATGGGTCGCTAAGACTGAAAAACCCAATCAAATGTGTAAGATTTCATGTGTCTACTTATTGTATTGTCGACTTTGCAAGCACGCAGCTTAATATAAAATATCCAATAAAATTAAACTATAAATTCTGTAAGATCCTTAGCCTCATAGTAAAGCTCCAAGGAGAAGCTTTTCTAACTTCTAATGAATATTTTCATGCAAAAAGTAAACAACTTTAAATTTTCTCTCGCTGCAATAAAGAGCGTCTCGGATGTACACTGAGCGCCAAAGAAAAATAAATAACTACTTTATAAGTCAGCGTTTTCCAGGTCATAGCTGACTAACCAATGCTTGTTTATAATAATAATAATAATAATAATTGGATTTTATTAACAAAATAATATACATGTAAGACAATAAAAAATATTTGATTACTGCCACGCTACAAACAACTTATGTATATAAGCAGGGTGTGTCATATTGTCATATAAGCAGTAAATGCGCAGTTTCATTCATGTTTAACCAATTTAATATTTTCATTTTATCTTAGATATGAGCGAATTTTCATAGATCAAAAGTCTGGATGCATCAAGTGCGTTATGTGAGTGAATTTTCATAAAGATCTTTTTAATAGCAAATATGTATCTCTAATGCAAGCAGGCATCAATCTGGTTACCGGTAGAGCCTATATAGTAGAAACAATGTACCATATTTCCTCACAATTACTTATTGTTTGAAAATGTACAAAAACTTTCCGAAAATAAACTTAAAATGTTTTAGAGAAAACTGGTTTCCTAACCAACAAACCTTAGGTTAATAGCAAATTGAGTTATTGAAATTTAAAGGATTTAATGAAATTTCGCTACCGAAATGCACTTACTGCGTCTCGAATGTTTTCTTACAAACATGCATCATATTTTGATAAAAATGAAAAAAACGCAATAATATAAGGTTGTTCGAAAAAAAACAATTTAAGGGGTCATCAACGACCTATGGACCACCCTGTGATTGTCAAAATGTTTTTATAAGATGCATCTTAAGACTCCTATAATTAACGTATACAATTTTTTCTCGTATCTCGTATACTAACAATTATATTGAGCTTTATCGTAGAAATGCGTCACCCGGTATACATGTACACAGATAAAAACTTAAAGTAAATCCGGATATGGGTTCTAGGGGGCCTAGTTTGCGATAACTTGAAGAAATCTATTTAAAATTCAAAATTCCGGTCTCCTCAATAACGATTTTTTTCTACGAAAATTAACTAAACACTATAGACCGTTCAACCATAAACTTAACTAAACCTACAGCCAAAGCATCAACTTAACTAAACCTACAGCCAAAGCATCAGAGAAAGGGTCTATCTGAAATGCATTTTCTGAAAACATTTTAGTAAAATGAGGGACAATGGCGGTTGAAGCTTAAACTTAAGGGTTTGCAGAACACTCTTCTTGTGATATTTTCTTTACATAATCCGTATTTGTTTCAGGTTCTTTGCCTAAATGTTGCAAATTTTGACGCTTCAACTCGCGACTTTGACGTTTTGATGAAAACCCCTTTTTTTCTTCTAATGCCTATAATTTGTTGGCTTTTAACTTAATTAAAAATTTATTTTGGTACGTGGGTCACTATTTATAACGCAAACATGCGTACCAACATTGTTTGCCCTTACTTTGTTTCCGGGAAGCTAATTTTTTTCCGAAAGAAAGCTAAAAACTTTCGGGGAAAACCTGGGCCGATTTTCCTGGCTAACGAACTTGCAAAAGCAACGTACTCACCAAATTTGATCAAAATCGACCCATTATTTGTAGATGACTTGTAGAATAATAGTGGAAGTTGTGCCTGTTAACACAACCATTTCTATGAAACGTAGTACCAAATAGTACATAGTCAAAAGAAGTATCATTGTTGATTAACTTTTTGTAGGGCCCATGCAAAAAGTGCTAATCTCATCTCGAAATCATTACCAGTTAATTCTTGTTGCAATTGAATGTGGTAAGGGTGCATTTTGTTTTTACAAATATATTTTTTTTTTTGCACACAGTAGTAACTGAGTTCTTGTTCTTTGGCAATACTCCGGATACTTGTATGTGGGTTTTCTGTAGCTCCCAACAACACATTAATTTCGTTTTCCTCCATCACAGCAGTATTTGTTGGTTCTTGCTTCTCATAGTTAACTGAACCAGTGCTGGTAAACCGATCCCTTAATTCTTCAAAGCTTGATTTTGTAGGTTGTCGCCTCTCAGGAAAACGTTGATGGTAAACTCTGGTTGATATTAAGGCGCTTTTGCATTCTCACAATATCTGATATATAAGAGTGGGAACATATCTCTACTTACCAATTATATACCTATCTCACTAATTTCTAATATAGCAAAAATAATAGAAACAATTCTATGCAAGCGACTAGTGGCTTTTTAGAGAAACACAAAATATTAAGTCAGAATCAAAATTGCTATATTAAGAAAAGGTTAACTAACAAGGCAATATTTCAAGTTATCAAGGAAATTACAGAGGGACTAAATAAGCGTGAAAGTTCAATGTGTATGATGCTGAATTTATCTAAAGCTTTTGATAGCGTGTCCCAGGACACACTGTTAGTTAAGTTGGAGTTGCTAGGTTTCAGGGGAGTCTCGCTGAATTTAATGAAGTCATACCTATTAGGCAGGAAACAATGTGTGGATTTTAATGATCATAAGACATGAGTATTTCTGGCATCTGAGTGGAAGATTATAGAACGAGGTGTGCCTCAGGGCTCAATCATTGGGCCAGTCTTGTTCTTACTTTATATCAACGACCTGTATGAAGCATTGCCCCATAAGACAACCTGTTTGCTGACGATACATCTTTGGTTTTACGAACTCCTTCAGATAGTGATCTAATTTATCAGGCGTCACAATCACTGAGAATTCTGGAACAGTGCTGCAATGGAATGAACTTACAATTGAATGTGACTAAAACAAATTTAATCTTATTTAACTATTTTAGGGGTAACCAGTTATCGCTGAAATTCAACTCAGAGTCGCTGAGCACGCAGGATGCTGTTAAGTTTTTGGGCTTGAAGCTTGATTCTCAGTTGAAGTGGAAGGCTCATGTTGGCTATCTGGCAGATAAACTGTCAGCTTTTAGTTATGTTCTGCGTGTTCTGTCCGATTCTATTAGTATTAGTGCTGGTCTCGAGGCGTACTACGCATATGTGAACTCAAGGCTTCGACATAGACTAATGTTCTGGGGAAATTCCATAGAAGCCGGTAGAATGTTTAGGCTCCAAAAGGCATGTATCCGTAGCATATTCAATCTGAAATATAAGGGTTCGTGTAGGAAAACATTCTTCGACAACAGAATACTTACCTTTCCAAGTTTGTATATATTAGAGTGTGAGTGTTTTGTTAGAGAAAATCGGAGTTTGTTATCAGATTGTGAACAACAGCATCAATACAACACTAGAGCACGTTTAAAGGATCAGTTAATTGCGCCACAAACTACAAAAAGTATTGTTTACAATAGTGCTGTGGTGCAGTCCCTAAAGGTGTACAAGAAACTGACGGTACAGATAAGGGAACTTCCACCTGCAAAGATGAGAAAAAGACTGAATAATATTCTGGCGGCAAAGGCCTATTATAATATTGGGGATTTTTTAGCTGACAAGTTGTAGCTGTTAGTAATCAATATCGTGATGGTATAGTTTTTTTGAATTGTAATTCCTGTGTTTTTTATGTTTTTTTAAATGTTGACGTGTTCTACACATTTTTGTTATGTATTGATGGTGCGAATAAATATATTATATTAATATTATTATTATCCACATTATATCTATCATTTCATCGCGAGTAAAATTCATCTTTGGCCTACTTTAGATTATTTAAAATAGCAATAAATGTACCACACCACTGAATTCAGAGACAATAATGCTAAACTGTCACTATGTAAAAACTGGAACCTGTGATGAGCACTGATAAGTACACTTGGAGAACCCAAATCACCCCAACACATATCTTAAAGACCTTACGATCGTTACACTGACAACGTCAGCGTCATCAGAGGATGAAAAATTCTAAATTAAGCTAGCAGCTACAGTGTATTGATATCGCACCTAAGTAGACGAACTAATCTCAAGTAAAAATTGTAGTCGGCGACCCATTGTTTGTCTATTATGTCAATATTGAAACGAAATTTGTCAACCAGAAGGCTAAAGTAGTTCTTCGACCTCGTGCGTTCAATATTGACGCAATATACAAACGATGGGTCGCCGACTACAATTTTTACTTCGGATTAGTTCGTCTACATACGTGCGATATAAATATACTGTAGCTGCTGGTTTAATTAAGAATTTTTCATTCTCTGATGATGCTGATCCTGTCAGTGAAACGATCTTAGGTCTTTAAAAAATGTGTTGTGGTGATTTGGGTTCTCCAAGTGTAGTTAGCTAAACTGTCAGTTTTTGACAAATAAATCATGTCCCTCGATACTTTGCATAGAAAAATGAAAATAACAAAAACTAATTATTTTGGGTATAGGAAATGCTTAACAAAAAAAGTATAATGATAGTACTTTATGATAGTTACATAATATACAGGGTGATCAATTAAAAAAACTGAGAGAATAATTAATTTGTGGTTTGACTCACCCAGCAACCAGCCACAGCTGCAATAATAGACTTATGTTCTTGTACTCCTTTTAAATTATACAGGGCGCTGAACTTGTTACGATTTTCATGGAAAATTGGTTATAACTCTAACACCATGTATAATATATTACAACCCTATATTCTTGTAATGAGGAAGTGAAGCGGATTTCAAATTTAAATTATAATACAGGGTGTTTCATTTAAAAATATATAATTTTGTACTGGCACGGCGTTACGAAACAACCTGTAGCATTGTAACTAAATTTAAAATATGAAGCTTAATGCTTGCTATGATCTCCCCAATTTTTACTTTGATACGTCAAAAGACGTAGAATATACTGGACTTTATCGTACTAATCAATCAGCCTATATATATACATATATATATATATATATATATATATATATATATATATATATATATATATATATATATATATATATATATATATATATATATATATATATATATATATATATATATATATATATATATATATATATATAACGATAACTCAAAAAATAATGGGCTGATTTTAATAAAATTTTGTGAGTACCTTCCTTTTGCAAATGTTTCGTTAGCCAATAAAATCAGCAAATTCTTCGCCGAAAATTTTGTTTTTTCTTTCGAAATTTTTTTATATTTCCAGAAATAACACAGTTATCGAAGTAAATTACGTACTATCATTTAGATCTGTAGATTTAAAGACAAAAAAGTTATAGGCATTTTCCTCTTAAAACGCCAAAGTCGCGATTTGAAACGTCAAAATTGGCAAGATTTAGACAAAAACGTAAAACGAATACGGGTTATGTAGAGAAAATGTAGCAAGAAGAGTCTCTTGCGAACCCTTAAGTTTCAGCTTCAACCGTAATTGTCCTTTTTACTAAAATATTTGCAGAAAATTCGATTCATATAGACCCTTTCTCTGATGCTTTGGCAGAAGTCTGAATTATAGAGTTTATCGTTTAATGCTCTATAATTTGTAGCGAATGTTTGTAGAAAAAAATCGTTAATGAGGAGACCACCAATTTTGAATTTTGAAAAGATTTCTTCAAATGAGCGCAAACTAGGTTCCTCAGAACCCAAATCCGGGGTTACTTTCAGTTTTTATCCAGTTTCATATATACAGGGTGACGCATTTCTACGGTAAAGCTCAATATATCGGTTATTATACAAGATACGAGAAAAATTGTATATGTTAATTATAGGCTGTCTTGAGCTGAATCCTATAAAATTAATTTTACAATCATAGGGGGCTCATACTTATACTTGGTGATACAAATTTTCTCTTTTTTTTAATCGAACACACGTTATATTATTACATTTTTACATTTTGCATTGAAATATAATGCATGTTTGTAAGAGAAGAAACTCAGAACACAGCAAGTGTGTTATGGTAGCAAATTTTCATTATATGTTCCAAATTTCAATAGCTCAATTTGATATTAACTTAACGTTTGTTGGCTAGGAACCGGTTTTTCCGGGAACACTGAGTTATTTTCGAAAATTTTTTTACAGTTTCAAACACTAAAGTTATTTGGATCAAATATGGTACATTGTTTCTACTATATAGGTTATACTGGTAACCAAATTTTATGCCTGCTTTCTTTAAAAGAAAAGACATGTTTGCTATTGAAATATTTTTATGAAAATTCGCTACCATAACGCACTTGCTGCATCCAGACTTCTTTTGCTTAAAGGAATATGCATTAATCTATTTACTAGAAATTTCAAACTTGCCATTTTTTGTGCCTACGTATGATGTGAGTCATTCGGAATGTAACTTAAAGTGGTGGTTTCGTTCCTATGAACATCAAGTGACTGGTAGTAAAGTTACTTAAGTTAGTAATTTATACACTATCAAAGTTCCGAGTCAAATTGCAAAACTTCTCGTAATTGTATCTTAAAAAGCTCTTATAATATGCAAAAAACAGACACCAGACAGTGACTCTCATTTTCAGCTATGATACGGCGACGTCACTGAGACGAAGAATGCTTTGTTTTAACAAAACAATAGGGCGCGACTTGAAATCACATGTTACCGTTTCCGCTGTTATAAATGCAGACTTTAAAATACTAAATCATACTGTCTCTCTTTTAAATCGAGCTGCTCAGTCGACTAATATCTGTTTCCGAAACTGAAACAATGCTAGTTCAAAATAGCTTTGCGCTTATCAAGTAACAATGAAGGAAGAGGGGTGCAAAATGTGGGAAATAAGTTTTTCTCGTTGGTACGTTTGCATCTGAGATCCAGACAGTGATTAGTTGAATGTTACTAGATGAGTTAACGATCCATAATATAGCAGGAAGTACCAGGAAGCAGCAGGAAGCAGAAGCAACTGCAGCCATTCAGAAGCTGAGTGATTCAACTCAACATGTGCGCTTTAAAGCGGAGACATTGTAAAGCGTCATTATTTCCAGCTTTACATTTGCTCAATATGCAAAGTTGCGAAACTAGTTCTGAACTTTGGTTTGTTGGAGAGTATAATACACAGCCAATTTTTTTAATCTAATGATACTGAAAATAACTCATACAATACATTTTGTTTATTTTTACTCTGCACACGAGTAGCCTGAAGGTATTTTGGCCAATTTTCTTACAAATAAACTATATAAAAAATCTTTCAAAATAACGCTTTCATAAATGTACCAATATTATTAATAATAATATCAGCTTACTCATAAAAACTCTGGACGCAGCAAGTGCGTTATGGTAGTGAATTTTCATAAAACTATTTTTAATAGCAATAATGTGTGTTTCTTTAAGAAAGCAGGCATCAAATTTGGTTACCAGTATAATCTATATAGTAAAAACAATATGCCATGTTTCATCAAAATAACTGTATTGTTTGAAAATGTACAAAAATTTCCGAAAGTATACTTAAAGTGTTCCCGAAAAAACTCGTTTTTTGGTCAATCTTATAGGTTAATAGCAAATTGAGCTATTCAAATATTAAGCATTTGATCAAAATTCGCTACCATAACGCACTTACTGCGTCCAGAATTTTTTTCTTACAAACATGCATTATATTTCGATGGAAAATGCAAAAATGCAATAACATAAGGCGTGTTTGATTAAAAAAAGAAAGAAAATTTGTATCACCAACGACTTATGGGCCAGCCTTGTAGAAATAATTTTTTAAGATGTAGCTGAAGTCACTCTATAATTAATATATACATTTTTTTTCATATCTTGTATAATAACAGATATATTGAGCTTTATTGATTTTTTTTACTAAAATTCTACAAAAATTATATACCATTAAACGATAAACTCTATAGCTAAGACTACTGCCAAACGTCGGAGAAAGGGTCTATTTGAAATGAATTTTCTGAAAACATTTTATTAAAATGAAGGACAATGACGGTTGAAACTAAGACTTCAGGGTTTGTAAAACATTCTTCTTGAGACATTTTATTTCCATAGCCCGTATTAGATTCAAGTTCTTTTCCTAAATGTTGCCAATTTTGACGTTTAAATCGCAACTTTGACGTTTTGTGAAAAACTCCAATTTATTTTTCTTTAAATGCCTATAACTTTTTCGTCTTTTGACCTATAGAGCTAAATTTTTGCATGTACATTACCTATAAGGATGTAAACCCAAATTTGGTGCCCTTACTTTGTTAACTCCGGAGAGAAAAATTTTCCGGGAAAACCTGGACCGATTTTCCTGGCTAACGAACTTATCCAAGCCATTTGCAAAAGGAAGGTATTCACCAAATTTAATCAAAATAGGCTCATTATTTTTTGAGTTATCGGTGTGATTTATATATATATATATATATATATATATATATATATATATATATATATATATATATATATATATATATATATATATATATATATATATATATATATATATAAACATGCAAAAAGTTTAACAGACCCCGGATATGTGTTCTGGGGGGCCTAATTAGCGCTCATTTGAAGAAATTTTTTCAAAATTCAAAAATCGGGATCTCCTCATTAGTGAATTTTTTTTTTAAGAAAATTCACTAAAAATGTTCGGGACGCAGAAAGTGCGTTATGGTAGTGAATTTTTATAGAAATAATAAATTATAGTGATTTAGGCTTATGTTAAAAGTTATAAAACATTAGTTTAATTATTTAGGAACAGTAAGAAATAGGGTAAAGAAGAGCAAGCAAAAACACGATCTCTAACATAAATATTTATACAGTAATCTGGATAAAACACTCAAATAAAATAATCGATAAACAGAAAATATACGCAACAAAAAGTACCCCAGAAAGCTGAACATAAAAATCCCTTGGTTCATGCATTGAGGGTGATTGTATGCATGCAGAAAGGGAAAAAGAACCTCCAGGACGAAAATGGTTTCTGCTCCCTCGCCCAAAAACACAAGGGTTCTCGTTCCGCTTGTGAGTGCATACAACTACCTTCAAAGCATAAAGCATAAGAAACCTTTCTTGGGAGCAACCCCCAAGAAAGTTACTGGACCTGAGCGAATATGGATGCGGTGCGGGGTAGACAGGGTTTACAGGAAGTATTGCTGCAAAGTGAAAAACGCATCATTTTAAAGTCCGATTAAATGGTTTTTTAGCATTTCCGCTCATATTTGCTCCCCGCCCAGCACTCCTATTCATTCTTGGTCCCTTAACTTTCTTGCAACAAATTTGTCTTGTTGCTTGTGCATCCAAGGGGGGTTCTAGGCATGTTTCTGAAATTAAACTGTTTATTTACTGAAATAACATTCGACTTCGTCGCCTATAATATATTTTTCAGTTAATATCGAATACAGCACTAAAGTAGATAAATTCGCTTGCTGTTTCACTCCTTTTTAGTGAATTTTAATTTTAAAAAATATACTAATAGAGACGTATCGATGGTGAGACTTAGCAAGAATTTTTGCAAATGAGCGCGAATTTGGGCTCCTAGAACCTATATCTGGGGTCAGTTTCGATGTTTATATATATATATATATATATATATATATATATATATATATATATATATATATATATATATATATATATATATATATATATATATATATATATGTGTGTGTGTGTGTCCAACCGATAACTCAACAAATAATTAACCGATTTTAATGAAACTAGGTAAGTGCCTTTCTTTTATTATTTTATTATTAGCTTGGACGAGTTCGTTAGCCAGAACAATCGGACACGGTTTTCCGGGAAAATTTTGAGGTTTCTTTCGAAAAAAAATTTTTCTCCGAAAATTACAAAGATATTTCGATGAAATATGGTGTACATATTTCTTTGGGAAAGACCTAACTATGTGCCAAAATTCAGCTTTCTAGGGTTACTGAAAATTGAGCTATTTAAATTTGAAACATTTATGTTTAATATCACCGCGTTTCATTGACATTAGCTTATATGACATCTAGTATGTCGTTGCCTTGGTAACGGAACATTTGATATTATTGCGCAGGTCTGTTAGACGCTGTAACTGATGTTTATCGTATGGTATTGGTATAAGATTATTTATATGTTTATTTGTTTGAGTCGATGAATTATTTGCGTCATTTGGGAAATTTTTATATACAAGTGCAATTTATTCCTTTATTAATGTTAGTGGGTGGATTAAACGGTGTTTGTTATGTTTTATCAACACATATAAAGGATCGAAGTTTTACAAAAGGGCTGATATGCAACAGGCTAGTTCTTACTCTCTAATGCTTTGGCGGTAGTTTTAGTTAAGTTTATGGTTTAACGGTCCCAAATTTTCGTACAAAAAATTCGTCAATAAGGAGACCGCGACTTTAGAATTTTAAAGATTTCTTCAAATGAGCGCAAACTAGCCCCCCTGGAATCCATATTCGGGTTTACGTTAAGTTTTGATCTGCTTACATATATACAGGGTGACGCGTTTCTACGGTAAAGCTGAATATAATTATTATTATACAAGAGACGAGAAAAAATTGTATAAGTTAATTATAGGGTGTCTTAAGCTGCATCTTATAAAATTATTTTGACAATCACCGGCTGGCCCACAAGTCGATCGTTGGTGATCCCTAAAAATTTTTTTGGAACACCCTCTTTTATTGCATTTTTTTTCGAAATATGTTTGTAAGAAAAAAAATCAAGACGCAGTAAGTGCGTTTTGGTAGCAAATTTTCATTAAATGCTTCAAATTTCAATAACTCAATTTGCTATTAACCTAAGATTTGTTGGCTAGGAAACCAACGTTTAAGGTTTATTGTCTGAAAATTTTTCTACATTTTCAAACAATAAGTAATTTTGATAAAATATGGCACATTGTGTCTACTATATAGGTTATACTGGTAACCAAATTGATGACTGCTTGCATTAAAAAGACATATTTGATATTCAAAGCATTTTTCTAAAAATTCACTGCCATAACGCACTTGCTGCGTCCAGAGTTTTTTATTTTTATATTACCTATATAAGCACAAGCTAAGTAGGTATAATAAAGGGTGGCCCTTAATTAACATTGGGGCTACACAAACTTAAAAGTAGAGAAGACATTTAGATGATGTATAACTGTGTGCACACAGAAATTAGTAAAATACATTTACAAAATCTAATAAGAAACACCAGTTTTACGATATTATTTTAAATAAACCAATAGGAATACGTTTCGCGGCGATTTCGCAATTCGCGAGGGTACGAACCTAGCTTTTGTCCAAGACTACACTGAAATCCGGTCGACCGCAAGCAAGCAGATTGTAAACTAAACTTGATAGGCTTGGACGGTAAGCAAAACGTAGGTGCCTATGTCTAATTTTAAGCGGAAGACTGTACCTGTTTGAAACACACAATATGTATGATAAATATAAATATACGCTTTAAAGTGCTATTTAGTAAAAAAAATGTTGACCAACTAACCTCCGAAATCATCGATAATAGAAATGATGGATCTAGTAACTTATCTATCAGTATCAGTATATCAGTCTATTGTAAGCAGGTTTTGATACTTGCAAAGAACATTGACGCCCGTGGTACTAAATGTAACAAAACGAACCTAACAAATATTGACTTCCGTACGGAGACAAACTATAAAAATGCATATACTGTTACTATTACTACATAATGCATTAGTTATTTCCCCCGGTTATATAATAATAATAATATCTATGGAGTCCTGTTTTCGTGGCTTAATTAAGAAAACATTAAAAACCGAGTGTTAACACTGCTGTTAGAATATGATTTATTGACATACTGATTTTATATTTTACGCAAACTGGTATTGTTTTAAGTCATTAACTCACAATTTTCATTTATAACCATCGTCCAATATTTATTTTCAATATTTATATCCATGTTTTACATATGTTAGGTTTGTTAAAAGTCAGTTGTAAAATGTCAACAACGCTACATAACAAGCGCAAGCGACGAAGCGTAGAAATAATGCGCTTGTTAAGCTTGCAAGCAACCTGCTGCTGTTAAAAATTAGCGGTGTCGTCTAACGCCAACCAGCTATCAAGCAGCTTGCAGTCGCGTGCTAAAATTTAGCGCTTTCGGTCGAACATTGTCCCGGTATTAGGAAAGAAATTGGCCAGGGATGACAATTCACAAAATTGTTAGTTGGTTGTACACAGTCTCTATCTATAACATGTTGTGTTAACTAGATAGAGCTGATAACTAGATAAAAACATACTACCTGGTTTCGCACCGAGATGGCGTCCTTTTGTTCATTTCACAATGTTCTACATTCTGATATCTTGCAATGATTGTAACTTTTATTGTTTAGATTTTTATCTACCATTTATTTAAATAGCACAGCAGTAAAGGTAACGTCATCTGTCTTTGCCCAACATTGTAGATATTTCATTACAGAATCTGAAGTGATATCGAGGATTATTATAATATTAATTTTGAATAACTCTATTTTTATTTGATCAGAAAACTTGGAAATTGGTACGCGATCACGTCTGTCTATGCTCTTTTAAGTTGTAAATTTTCGTTTCAATCACTTAAAGAATTTGAGAGATATTGCGTTTTAAAAATGTTTTTGAATTTTTTGTTAAGAAAAATCGGTGTATAAGTTTCGCAAAGTTATGTTTGCTGCACCTAATTCCTCTTATTGCAACAGGTAAAAAATTAAATATTCTTGGGACAGTGTAGGTATGACGCTGATCTATTAATCTTCCACAACTAGGTACAACATATGCAATTCCCGATCTTCTTGTTCTGCAGATAAACCAATTCAACCAAACAAAAAAAAAGATAATATTTATATAGACTTTTCACATCTAGGTACAACATATGCAGTTACAAATATTCTGGTTCTGGAAATAAACCAATTCAACTGAACCAGAAAGAAAATAATGTTTATTTTTATGATCTAATATATTAAAAAAATACATAGATTAGTAAAACTAAAAAAATTGAGCGCGAAAGTATGATGTAGAAGTTGTTTTGGGTAATATGAATATTGTTATTATATTCTATATGTATGCATAAAGGCCTATTATTATTGATGTTATTTTTATTATTATTATTATTAATTATCTCTGGTATTTTTTATATAATGATGTATTTATGATGTAATATATATATATATATATATATATATATATATATATATATATATATATATATATATATATATATATATATTATAATGATTTAAGTTTTAATTTTATTTACGTCACATAGCTAATTGCAATCTACTCGTTGAACCCTTTCCTGTGATACTCATATCAAGTGCATTGTAAAGACAATGGTAATTTGCATTTTTGAGACGACCGCTGTTTTGGGTTTATACCGACGTTACATAGTTTATCATATTTCACTTGTCAAGCCCTTTCATTTAATGCGCATATCAAGGGGGTTGTGGGGAAAAAGTTATTCGCCATCTTGGAACGTCTTCCGTATTAGATGTAGAACAATATTGGAGATACAATATTTCATTGTCACCAGACTTATACACGGCTGTCACGGTTTAACTTAATTAACAACAAGCGAAATTTTGATTGCAAGATTTGTCCCCTACAGAGAAAGCGAGCTAATAGAAGCTTTATAAAAAAGTCGCATATAGGATCACGACGTAAAAAAATCTTTAAATAAGCTTGGATTACATCACACGAAACTCATGTTTAGGATCAGTTTAATTATTTTATGATATATATATATATATATATATATATATATATATATATATATATATATATATATATATATATATATATATATATATATATATATATATATATATATATATATATATTATTTATAACATATAATGCTTATATACAGTATACCGGTAAAATTTGTAACAAATTTATTCTTTTTGACACAACTTAGTTTTAATTTCGCCAGTTTATGTTGCTGGGTTTCAAAGTATGACAAAATTTAATTTCTACATCAACGATATTGTCAGACTTAGAGGAACTGGTCCGAATATTGAACTCTATTTGATTATTTGGTAATTAATTTTCAGGTTAGTAATAGCATCGTCTACTTCTAAGGCTAGATGCATTCTCGGCATAATTAAAAATGCATACCGTTTTCGCTCTTATTAGAGGTCGTCAGTGCACTATAGTGATTACAGCAAGAATACACCGAAAGAAATGTGAGCTTAGGTAGCCAGCCTCCTAGAACATTGAATTCTGTACATGTACAAATATTTGATGCAAAATACGTTGGGCAAACTAAAATATTTATTGAAATTAGATTTAAAGAACATTTAGCATATAAGATACGGTACTGCAGATAGATCATGCTTGGGCTGACATATTTTGATAATAATTACTACGTAGATAAAAAGTCTGAACGCAGAAAGTGCGTTATGGTAGTGAATTTTCATAGAAATGATCTAGCACGAAATATTTGTTTATAACTTTTTTTTCTTTCAACATAGAAATATAGATTTTATTATGTAGTTTTCATTTAATATCGTTAATCTACATACCAAATTTGGTTACCATAGCTTTTTTATTTTTTGAGATAACAATTTTTTTCGAAAGAAAATCCAAAATTCTCCAGGAAAACCTGGTTCGATTTTCCTGGCCAACGAACGAACGAATAAACATATAAAATTAGAAACTGACCCCGGATATGGGTTCTAGGGGTCCTAGATCGCGCTCATTTGAAGAAATTTTTTCAAAATTCAAAAGTCAGGATGTCCCATTAGTGAATTTTTTCTAAGAAAATTCACTAATATAAGCTACAACGAATCAAAAGTGTTAGACCACCAGGACAGGTAAACGCTTTAGAAACTACATATACATATATATATATATATATATATATATATATATATATATATATATATATATATATATATATATATGTATATATATATATATATATATATATATATATATATATATATATATATATATATATATATATCACTAAATCTAGTAATAATAAAAGTTACGTGAATTCAGCACCTCCGCTTATAAATAGTTTATTGATCGACCAGTATATAAAAAATGCCGACAAAAACGCTGCAATAAAGGGAACGAAATTCAGATAGATGGACTTTTCGGTACACAAGCAGTAAAAGTTTGTTTGTTTGAACCATCATCAAGCGTCTAGGGTCAAGTACCTGCAAAGAATATAAACACAGTTGTAGTCATCAAACTTTTAGAATTTTTCGTCCTCTGATGCCGCCAACTTTTTTTAGTGAAACAATCGTGAGATATTTTTGAAAATGTGTTGATTCTGGTCCTTCAAGTGTACTTAAAATAGTTATATTTGGATTTACGTTACTAATGATTTTGTTATCTTTCGTGATTAGAAATATTTCTATAAAAATTATCTACCATAACACACTTGCTGCGTACAGGCTTTTCTTTAGTCTTTGATAGTGTTTTGAGCATATACCTAAAGAAAGTGATTTTTTTAAATCCTGGTGTGAGACCGAAATACTGTTTCGAAACTTAAGAAAATATGTTTACCAAATGCTTTTGTTTTTTTTTACGACTTATACCATTGAAACAGAACCACAGTATATAGAAATAAAACACCTGTACATACTAAAAGTTTCTAGACAAGGAAACCATCGTTTCGAGTGAGCACTTTAGTTATGTGAAGTGTTTCTTGTGACATGACAAGTACGCTCTGAGAAAGTGAAACAACATGACGGAAACTCTCAGAAGAATTTGCGAACTGGGAGAGACCGCAAATAATGATCCGCTAAGCCACCGAGCCAGATTTAGAAATAAACCCTAAGCAGACAGAGCAGCAAGATTAAGTCTTTCGAAAGCAGATTGTTTAATTAACTAAAGTTATGTTCGAAATATTTAGTTACTCTCAATTGATGTAAGAGACTGTTCCTGTCAACTTCTATTTCAGGTAACAGATACGGAATTGATTTAATTGCCGTTTCAACAAAACATACCTTTATCACCAAATCCTTATATATATATATATATATATATATATATATATATATATATATATATATATATATATATATATATATATATATATATATATATATATATATATATATATATATATATATATATATATATATATATATATATATATATGCAGGTAC
Organism: Tillus elongatus; assembly: GCA_964006375.1. Taxonomy (NCBI): domain Eukaryota; kingdom Metazoa; phylum Arthropoda; class Insecta; order Coleoptera; family Cleridae; genus Tillus; species Tillus elongatus. The sequence goes on along the minus strand of OZ023264.1, from coordinate 153,884,605 downwards.
AGAGTTTTGGTGGTAGGCCATAGGCCGGAAGTTTATTGAACAGCGCAGCGTGCAAGACGTGGTCTCATAATGTAGATATGTCTAGAGCGACAATCTGGCATTCACCGTGTAGTTCCATAGACTTGTTCCAAGAATGGATGACAAAAGAAAGGAGGTCGGCAGTTGATCTGCGCTGACGGAATCCATACTGCCTGTCGTGGATTAGACTCTGTTTTTCAAGACATTTTAGTAGTTTGGTGTTTATGTACTTTTCCATCATTTTAGAGACGACTAAAAGGAGAGAAATAGACCTGTAGTTGCTAGGAAGTGCTTTGGATCCCTTCTTGGGGACGGGTTGTACTCGAGCAGTTTTCCAGTTACTAGGGAATATGCCTCTATTGTAAGATGTCTGAAACAGACGAGTCAGGACAGGAGCAAGTTCTGATGCGCATTTTTTGAGAACAATTGCTGTTACTCAAAAGCAGCCTATTTGGTAGACTTCTGTATCTTCTCTTTAGAATTGATCCTCAGAACTCTTCGCTTTTTTCTTGCAACATTAACTCTTGAGATATGCGGTAAAAAAGCAACTCTTAGATTATTGTCGTTTCAAGGGAAGTTTAAGGTATATTTTATCCGAGAGGTGTGGTTCAATCCTTTATACGAAACAAGCCAAGGCACCAACCAGCAAGCATGCATATGCATTTTATCCTAAGTTCCTGTTCCTGTCAACGCTACAAGGCTACCAAGTTCAAAGAGTTTATCTATAAATTGCGTGAGTACAATTAGTTTATAAATATATGTAAACAAATATTTTTAGTTAGCCTTTTTTGTCCAGCTTTAACAGCTTATATTGCTTATATTTTTTTTAAATTTAATATTATTGGATGCGTCATCTCAGGTCATTAGCACATTCATTTCCCATCATTCAATATTTTTAAAATTTTCCAGACAAAGTCAACTTGGGTCGCCCAGGAATCGAACCCGCGGCCTCTCGCTTAGCAGGCTGGCACCTAGCAGCCTGTGCCACGATGGCGTCTTGCTTATATTGTATTATATTTTTACAACATTTAATTATATTTTATTAATAACTTGTAAATTTTGACTGAAGTTAAGTAAATTTAACTTTATTCAGTTACTTTGAGGTATAACATTAAGTCGCATCACGTGTATTAAGATATTATTTCTCCTATTCATATTTCTATAGTATTACAAATTAACAAAAAGGAATTCAAATCCGCTTAAGTTGTAACGATAGACGAGGTATTTATGATGTTCTACTTAAGAGATTTACTTACTGCATCTAGTTCTGCGAAAAATTGTACTATGATGGGTTTTAAACAACGGCAAATTATTTAATTAACTGAAAAATATTATCTTATTAAAATTTGAACGGTAATGCAATCGGTACATAACATACATTACTTAAACACACACACTAGCTCAAGATGTTTTATATGAAACCATTGACGGCGGCTACAAAACTGCGACGTCTTTTTTAATTTTTCAAATAGTTAATTCAAAGATTATTGCTTTATGGCATTTGTTAATAGACGAGGGGTTCCTCAAAGGTTTCGTAAGTATCTTAATTGTTTTAATTAAAAGCTCCATAACTTAAAAAAAATGTATTAGATTGTTTACGTTCCAAAATATAAATTCTTAGATATTTTATAGTACTGTAGTACCTAAATATTGTTTTTTAATGATATCTAATTCATATCTCCATTATGTATGCATAAGTTTTAACGAGTGAATATTATAATCACGTGCATTTAGATTTTCAAACCAAGGCATTCGAACCCTTATTTTTATTGATTTGAAGTACCGAAATAAATAAGGAAAATAAATCCAGTTTTCTGAACTCCATGTTTTTAGTTGGCTTGCGCTCTTAGCAAATGGGAAAATCCAATCATCCCGGAATTTAATGTTATTTATTATTCTTCCATTTTATGCAACGCTCAGGGCTACAGAACAGAAAGAACTGTGAACTGGATTCAATAAATCGTTGGCTATTCATTAAAACCCATGTTAATATCCAGTGTAGTTATCCGTAAATGTTTGAGCGACGACCATCCTAGCGATATTTCATTGCAGCTCTATTGCCTTCAGCATCAAAGATATAAATCAGCATATTTTCGATTCGCACGAACGCTATGAAATATGTCTGGTTATTTCACAAATTTGCCAATAAATGAAAACACATATGACATCGAAGACTAAGTACGATTGTTATCGTTTAATTGGAGATTTTACCTTCTGCGTTGCTGTGTTGGCTAGCAAATAAATTAATTTTTACAACTGTGGTACCACAGTTAAAAAAATTATATTTGTTTGTTCGATTAGAGCCCACAGCAGCATCGTTTTATCAAATATGTAAGCGTATTGTAATGCCATCATCACCACAGTTTAAAGGTGATGTCGCATTGTTGTCACAACCACAACTCTCAGTCCCGAGAAGCTCTCATTAATTGTGTCAGGTTCATCGAAGTTTTCCTCTTAAACTATGTGATGCCCCGGCTAAGCAGAGGCCCGACGGATAAGTTGCCAATCCGTCCTTCGGGTGTGACCTAAATATTCTAAGTTAACTATCGTCGGGCGCCATCTTTATTCCCTATTAAATAGGACGAGGTCAGATCCCCGTGAGGACTTCTGCTAAGGCCCTCGTAGAACACCACAAAGTTACTGTTTCATAACAGCCTTGTCCTAGGGTAACTCAAGTGGAGAAGAAAACTATAGCCAGGGGTCGAAAGTTATTATATCCCGTAGAGTTCTCGGGAGGTAAGTAGGCTTTAATTACTTACTCCCGAATAATGGCTTACAAAGTTGGAAGCAGAAATATTATAAACAGGTAAATATAAATTACGATATACCTCAGCTAGTTAAAATCCGTCACAGGATTGTAGCTTAAACATACCTACACTAGTGCAAATATCTACAGGCAGTGCAGTGAAACGCAACTAATTTAATAAAACACTCTAATATTATTTTAAAATATTTACAAAAGAAATTGACAACAATAAAAATCCATAAATTATTTAAACCAAAAATTCGCTTCAGTTCATGCGAATAAAGAGAAAACATATCTCAAGTCAGATAACGTTATCTCTGATAGACATTCTTTCATAGTGGAATTGATACAAATATGTTAATATTTAAAAATACAAGGATATTCGACTGAAATAATATTTGTCCTAATTATTACAAATAAAGCGTGATATTACCGTTAGCACAGCAAACAACAAGGCATAGCAAAGCAACGGCAAGCGGAAAGCGAAATACACATGCATCAAATGGAAAAATGACCCCACGACAAATTCCGCTTTAGTCGGGGGTTCTACCTTCCCCTGGGCTTTATTCCCGCAATTCCCTTACGATCCTACTGTGCTAGGTGGGTAGGCAAACGGTTCCCACGCTTATGATACCCTAACTTGCTAACTAATACCATCGGGTAACTTGTCCCCTATTTCTGTCGAACACCTTATATAGCCAACAGTGCCATCCAGCGGTTACGTACCATTCTGGATCGATCCATGCTTCCTTCCCTCGAAGCAAACGTAGTCGACCCAATACAGCACAGGATGCCGGGCACACTAAATATTACACCTTAATCAGCACTGTCCGTACTCCCGTTTTTCTTATATGGGTAAGAAACGTGACCAGCTCGTCACTTATCTAGGCTGGACACTCTAGCTAATTAACCAGCTGGTCCAGCGAGCGCATACCATTCAGAATAGATCCATGTTTCCTTCAAGGACAATACGTCCCTCGAAACAAACGTTGTCCACCCTGTACAGCACACTATGATTCGCTAAAACACCATAATTCCACTATAATACGGTATAATTATTTACCTGACTTCGACCTCCCTTAAATGGGTAACCCGTGACCAGTTTTGTCACTCCTACATACAGTACACTCTGTATACGCGTGAAATCCTAACACGCTGTTAACATTTCACATAGAACAGCATTAATAAAACAACCAAACATTTATTCCAGTTTGCAAATTATACTTCTTCAAGTTTTCCGAGGTATAACTAACCTTGCAAACTATTCTAACAGAACACAGTCTTCTTAGACTCTCGTTCTTTACTATTAAATAAATAACACGCTGCTTTTCACTACTTCGTAGTACAGCGAAATAAACTTTCCAGGTATTACACCTAACTTTACAATCAACGTACGACCACCGGTACCTGTTGTCGCGAGCACGGGCTGAAGGCTTCTCTTCACTGCGTTCCGTTTCTCTTCTCACTTACTTGCCATGCGCCCCATGACGTACCCAGAATGAATCTCATCGCGCCTGACAGACCGGCGCTATGCGTTTCATCCTACAAAATACACGTTCCGCCTGTGGCGACTTTTCATACTCTGAAGTGTATCTAAAATTAGTCAGATTTATTGCCTAGCAAATATCCGTTATTTCCACCACCTAAATGAATTACTAGCTATTCAAATAACCCTAATAAATCGGACTTCATTACAATTAGATTAGATTATATTAGATTTAATGTTTGTGGGCTATTCTAGTCCCTCCACCGCGACCTTAGGTCTATTGTGGCTTACGTCTAATTGCTTTAATTACACGCATAAAATCCAGGTCCATGCGGGAGTCAATTTTCTTTTTTTTTTGGGGGGATAAAGTTGGTTTGACAGCTGTAATGCCATCTGATTTAAGTCGCTTGCCCGTTTCGAAGCTCCAAGAGATATAATCTCTCGCCAAGTTTGTCTGTATTCGACAACTGTTCTTTTTGCCTCGAACGGTATCATAAAATTCCGCTTTCGAGCAGCTACCAAGCGGGGTGGTTAACTTGTTGCGAAGCTTGCAGAGGTGGCATAAATCTCCAGGTGTCAACCACCGCTAGATATCTTAGCTCTCCTCCGGTTTCGTCTAGGCCCGACACCCGTCAGTGTTTGCTTAAATTACAGCCAACAAATCGAGCTTCCCGCAGAATGCGATATTTTGGAGAGTGAAAATTGGACGAGTGAGGATTGGAATATGCGATGAGCACTAATAAGTACAATTTGGAGAACCTAATTAATCGCAATACAGTTTTCCGCCTGAAGACTCTTTTGTGATGCTTGCTTTGGGATGCTTGGACGGTTCGAAGCTCAAAGAGGGATAACCTCTGTCCGAGTTTGTCTGGACCTGACATCCGTCAGTGTTTGACTTGAGGCAGTACCATGAAGTACCACACCCGAGCAGCATTCAAGCGAGGCCGTTTTCCCGTGAATCTCCACGTCCACCCCGCGAGATCTCAGCTTCCCTCTTGGTTTGTCTAAACGCGACACCCAACCGTGCTAGACTCAAGGCGACATCCCACCGAGTCCCGCCTCCGAACATTACCCAAACGAAGTCGTTTGTCCGTTTCGAACCACGTGGTGGGGGCCTCAATATCCGGGTGTATACCACTTCCCAGAGGTCTCAACCCCGTCCGGATCGCTTGGACACCTTACGCTTTCCAGCGCTTAAACCAAGGCGGTATCATCTGGAACACCGCTCCCGAGTAACAGCCAAATGAAATCAATTCTTCATTTCAAAGCTCATAGTTGATGCTCCAAAATCCATGTGTATATCACTCTCCAGAGATATCCGCCTCCCTCCAGGCTCGTCTGGACCAGACTCCCGCTAGTGTTCGACACCAATGAATCGCCGCTTAAGACAGACAGGGTTACCTTGGGTCTAGTCTTTTAGTTCGTCGCCGGATTCACAGGATACTTTTTTTAGCGAATTTTTTTGTAAACAATTATCTACCATGACAAAGACACGGTGCATTGATACAAAATGAGCTAATAGAGCTAAGAGAAGAAAGATGGTGAAAGAAATTGAGAAGAGGAAGGCAAAATTTGTTGCCCATATGCTGACAATATTTTTTTAATAACACTATTTGCAGGACAGATTTAAAAAAAGTTTGTCAGCTAGGAAATTCCGGCCAGTTTTTCGGGAAAAATTTTGTATCTCTGAAAATAACAAAACTAGCAAAACCAAATTTGGTACGCGGGTACAACTATACAACGTATCCTACGTATCAAAATTTCTAAATTAGAAGAAAAAAGTTGTAAGCATTGGAAAGGTGCCACTGGCGACCAGTGGATGACAAATTTTTCTTCTGAAAATGTCAAAGTGACGATTTTAAACGTCGTAATTGGTGATTTCTGAACAAAGATTTAGGTAGTATTGCGCTATAGGTGGCAAATGCTGCATGTAATGTCTTGAAGAAGGACCTAGATTTATGTTTCAACTGTTACTCTCCTAAAAATAAATCTTTTTGCAAATTTTTTTAGAAAAAAATCACTAATGAGAAGATGACGACTTTTAAGGCTTTTAATTTAATTTCTATAGAAGAATAGTCTTGACAACTTTTATATACTTGTAGGCTCTTCAGTGTTTAGCAATGTCTTTCTTTTCTGGTATATATTTGTATCCTTCGCTTCATGATTTTACTGTTTGTTTCTGGTTTATATTTTAGTCTTTTTGCGTATTGGTAAGCTTTATTCCAATATCCTTGCTTTTATGTAATTCTTGGTTTCTTCAATATTTCCTTGGACCCATAATATTTTACTTTCCAAAATTTTTGTGTGACTATGTTTTTAGTTTGTTTATATCTATCTTTGTTTGTACTATTTCTGCACCTGTTGAGTTTTTGTATTAATGTACGAACTTTTTAGTGAATTTTCTTAAAAAAGTTCACTACTGAGGAAATCCCGACCTTTGAATTTTCAAAAAATTTCTTCAAATGGGCGCGAACTAAAACCCATCCTAGCAACTACATGCCTATTTATCTCCTTTCAGTCGTCTCTAAAGTGATGGAAAAGTATATAAACACCGAATTACTAAGATTTCTTGGAAAACACAGTTTAATCCACGACAGGTAGTATGGATTCCGCCAGACCAACTGCCGACCTCCTTTCCTTCGTCAACCATTCTTGGAACAAGTCTATGGAACTACACGGTGAATCCCAGATTATCACTCTAGACATATCCAAAGCATTCGACCAGGTCTGGCACGCAACGCTGCTTAATAAACTTCCGGCCTATGGCCTACCACCAAAACTCTGTACCTGGAGAGGAAATTTCCCCTCCAACCGGAGCATTTCTGTTGTCGTGGATGGCCATTCCTCTAAACTGTATCCAATTATTGCAGGAGTTCCTCAAGGTTCAGCTTTAGCCCCTACTTTGTTTCTTCTCCACATCAACGACCTCCTTTCTAGCACATCCAACCCAGTTCACAGCTACGCGGACGACAGTACCCTCCACTCAAATATACAATATTGTAAGCCTGTCTCTTTAGCCCAATTAGATGAGGATCGCAGACTCATGGAGGGTTCTGTCTCCGTGGATATCCAAAAAATATTAGACTGGGGAAGTAGAAATCTTTTCAATTCAACCCCACCAAATCACAGTTTTGTTTTCTTTCTCATAGGAGATACACCAGCCCTAGACCCATCACAATAAACAACCAAGTTATTCAAAGTAGTGAGTCATTTTCACTTGTTGGCATTTCTGTGAATCGAAATCTCAATTGGCACCAATATATCACATCAATTGCAGAAGCGGCTGCTAAGAAATTAGGTTTCCTCTTCCGGGCTCGCAAATACTTTTCACCAGCTAATCTCTATACCTTACATACTTCACAAATAAGGGCAAACCTCGAATACTGCTCTTACATTTGGGGTGCTGCTGCCGCTTCTACACTCGCTATCTTGCACTCCATTCAGAAGAGAGCTATGCGTCTCATCGGTGACCCTACCCTCACCCAAAGGCTGCCATCCCTTGCCCACCGACGTGCCATTGGTGACATCTCTCTCTTTTTTATAGATATCTTCACGAGCACTGCTCAGAGGAGCTTTCTTACATAGTTTCTCCACCTGGTGCCCCCAACAGATCTACCAGGGGAATAGAGCGAATGCGCCCTTTTGCTATCCAGGTCACCAGACATAGAACATCTTGTTATGCCCGCTCTTTTGTCCCGAGTACTTCCAAGTTGTGGAATTCCTTGCCGGCACATGTTTTTCCTTCTCCCCCGAACCTCCAAACCTTCAAGTCCAGAATTAACAAGTTGCCTATTTCCTTCTTGTCGACACCCACGGTACGATACTATTTAGGCTGTAAGCCCTCGTGGTGTATTGTTGAAAAAAAAAAAACCATCCTATGTTCCAGAGCCCTAATGTGGTTTAACAAAAACCATGTAAGAAATGAACTTGATACTTGGGAGAGAAACCAAATGCTGCCATAATGGAGGGAAACGCCAGGCTTAAGGCAGGAAAAACGGTTCATCACGATATCAACAGTGAAGTCTGCACTTCTTCTTGAATTGAGCAGAAACGACTTGAAAATTAGCACAGGACTTTTTACAGGGCACTTCCCAGTAAAGTGTCACCTAATGACACTACATTGAAGCAGCAGAAACAATAGAAATATTTGCTATGCGATTTCATGGGTCAGTTCTGGAAAAAGCAAATACCTCGGAGGGGTGATCTTAAAGCCTTAGGAAATAGATTAGATGGGCAACTATCAGAAAAAGAATCATGCCCAAAAGACCCGTTGGGGTTGCGCATTTCAGAAGTCAAAATTAGCCTATATAAACAGTCTGTAATCAACAATCAATCGCGAAATTTTATAGCAAGAAATTTCAGTGTCAACCGGTTTTTGATATGTGTCACTTTAAAATTTTAACCAGAGACAAATCTATTATAGCCAAGTTTGTAACTTTGATGTAAGACGCATTATATAATTTTTCTTCATTTTGCTGAACTGGAAAATCGAGATGGCATGCTTTTACTGGAAATCTAACCTACGACCTTTGGCTTCAGTGTTTGAAAACATCGCGTTCGTAAGCTACAAAGAATTACGCGTTTCTCTTGAGGTAGCTACTTTTTGTTTTGTACTTTTATTTCAAGAATCTTCACTGCGAACTTGAGCTCATAAATTATTTCCCGCTATTTCTGTATTTCTACCCGAGTTTATAATGAAACTGCATGCCGGAATTTAATTTAAATTCACACGTTGTATTTAAACGGGACTTCTGTTATGTTCATAATATTTGAACTATGCTTAATTAAAACCTCATGATTATAAAATTGCTCATCAGATATTATTATACTGGTAAGATAACTTTATGAATATAAATTTTACATAATATCGTATACATTGCTTTGTTCGTTCAAAAAGGAATTAATGAAATTAAGTAGGTATATTTAAAGTGTATTTTGTTTCTTTAACGTTAGCCTGTTTCCACGAAGATAGCATATCACCGACGCTAGGGAGCAGTTTCACCTCAGTGTACTGGAAATTTGGCCAAACCCCCTCAGTTCTGTAAGTAGGGTAGCGGTCTTTAAAGTGTCCAGCATGGCTTGTTGAATCACTATATGTTTAAGGAGCGGAGGATAATTTAAGGAATAAACTTGTCGAACTAGGCGAATGTAGACATAAGTAACGATGTAATTATAACTTTAATAAACTCACTAAACTTAACAATGCCTACGAACTAACCAACTGAATGAATTTTAAACCCGAACTGTTTACATAGTGAATCTTGATTGAACAGTCTTATGTTTCTACACAATTAAAATCACAAGTGTCGTGTCTTTGCATCTTAACAATCTAATTGACAGTCTCGTAATGTTTATCAACAAATACTACTTATAGTTTTTTAATCAGTTTACGTCCTTCCTAAATTGCCTACTTCAGCAGTCATGAATTCCTTGTACCCTGCAATTTTACCTTGTTTACTATTTACATAACAATGTAATCGTTTCAATGCCAATGTTATCGATACATTTGTGACCTACAATTATATGCAATATTTACATTACTTAGTGTAGAGAATTTTCCTAACTAACTTTACTTATTATTTTAATGTTCTTAATAATTATATTTCCACGCTTGCTACTGCTCTTCTGCAAACCCTATTGTTCCCTGAACATTCTGCCGACCCAACAAAAATGACGACTCGCTGGATAACTCTGACCTGAATGTTTGATTTACCTGGACCTAAGTTTGGCACTAATTATAATAATCTAAAGAATGTTAATTTGTATAGTACCCTAGGATGAGAATTTAAATACTAATAATTGAACTAATATTAATATAGACAACCCTAGGTATGCTACTCGAATTAATAATAATAAAAATAATATTTTTGGATACAACCCTACGTATCATAATCGAAATAACAATAATTAAAATTATATAATTATGTATACCACTCTAGGATGGTCATCGGAATAATAATAATTAAAATAATATTTTTGAATACAACCCTACGTTTGATAATCGGTATAACAATAATTAAAATAATATAATTATGTATACCACTCTGGGATGATAATATAAATAATAATGATGAAAATAATATTTTTGGATACAACCCTACGTATCATAATCGAAATAACAATAATTAAAATAATATAATTATGTATACTACTCTAGGATGGTAATATAATTAATAATGATTAACATGATCTAATAATATATGCCCATTTTCTGGTGATGGGTTGGACACGTCATTTCGTCTTCCTTGTGGTATATCTCCTCTATTTTGTCTTGTGGTTGCTTTCTCTGCTTCTTACCATGGATGCCTGTGAGTTCCTTGTCTTCTGTTACCTCTGTCATTGTGAAGTAACTGTACAGATGATTTGAAGAATTGTCTCTGCTTTGCTTGCAGAGCTCTTCCAACTCCACAAAATCCAGCCACGCCGACCCTGAGTCGTTTTGGAGTGTATTTTCATTGAACCTTGAATTAATTTGACTACGCAGCGGCCATTGTTTGGTTGTTACCATGTGCCCTGCGTGTACTCTCTTCCTCTTAAACTTCCTTTTAAACCTGTGCTTCCATTGGCGAACATGCACCTTATACCCATATACCTTATACATTTGTTCTGTTCGTGAGCTTTCAATTTTTACTGAATGGCCCTTGTATAATTTGTGGCCTCTGCCTATTTTAGCTCGTCCCTGCATCTGATCTCCATACTCCACCCCAGTGTGTGTAAATACCTGGGTGGTTGTACTTCTTACTGTTCTTACTTTACCCACCAACTGTTTCGTGATTTTTTCCTTGGAAGCATTGGTCAAACCATTAACTCCTACCTTTGATGTGGTCGTTGTTTCTCCCCCCCCCCCCTGACTGACTCATCCATAATTTGGGAATTTTTAGCTTGACAATAATCTGTGGATTTGTTGCTGGACCATTTTCTTAAATTGAACCCACCCCATTTGAACATTTTGTTGAGTTCTGTTTGTGCTACTTTTCTTCGTTGCTTTGGTTCCGTTCCAGATTGAACATTTTCCATATGAAAATCTTTATTTCCTATCTTCGTTTCTATTGCTATTTTTTCTCTTTGTACTACTGCTTGTTTTACTTCTTGTACCTCTTTCTTCACTTTTCTCATTGTTGTCTCAAAATTTAATAAATTAACTCTTTCCTGCTCGTCTTTGGCTTCTATATCTCTGGTACCTCTTTACTTAACTTTAAATTAAATATTTCTTGCTCGTCTGTGGCTTCTTCTACTTCTGGTACCTCTTTACTTAAATTTTGCTATAACTGTAGATAGTGTAAGTCTCCTTAATAAAAATATATTACAAATTTCATTAAAGTTACAAAAGATTTCCAGAAGAAAACTTAATTCATATTTAGAAAAGTGAAGTATCTACCAAATTATAAACGTAGCAGTTTTTCTTATTAATCGCCAGAATGATTTCGTGTTAACTAACTTAATCAAACAGGGTTTTTCAATATTAACAATAACAAAATTATAATTTCAGGCTCAAAGGTGACAAAGTTATTCAGGCGTTTTAAACAAAAATGAGATCTTGTTCAAAATGTCTGAAATCTGTGAAGTATTGTTTGTCCAAATGTAAAAAAAACCATACATTCACCGAGCTGGAATCGATCACGCAACGTTCTGTGTAGAAGACAGGCACGCTACCACTGAGCTAACTAAGGATACGTTAATTAAAGTTTTGTGTACATGATACTTGACACCGGATTCATACCCGGGATATTATACTAAAAGTATACGTAACAGTTAATTACAGAATTAGTAGAATTGCACTTGAAACACATTCAACGACTGTTTTGGTCTTATAAGACATCTAATGTTAAAGTTTAAAGATTAAAGAAACTATTTTAGAATCATTTTTATACATACTTGACTTGATTTTATTTACATTTCTACCATATTACTATAGTATTATGTTTATTGATTGAAATTTTACAGTATGTTCCACAAATAAGCATAAGTTGTGCTTTCAGTGAACACAATTTTGTTTTATGTTCCTAACTAAACTGCCAAAATATTTTTATAAAATATCACTTTAAAAATGTTGTTCAAGGTATATGTATTTTTCAGCATTTCTACCAATTACACTCCTGCAGCTGCCACTGGTATTCATCTGCCAATATAACATCAAATTTTTTAATTAATATTAAAATTCTCATCACTAAGATTTTGATATTTTTGGGCTACACTTGCAGTCTAAAACCACAGCATAATATATCTATGCTGTGATAAAATTTTATTGGGCGCCGCGTTCATCAAGCTAAAAATATAGGGTATTTTAAAGATTGATTGAACCCTCCAGTTAAATAACGATCACTTGTCAAATTTTTAATTTCATGTCGTCTGTTATTTGCCGTATTTGTCGCACGATTTCACGATTTTTGGTTTGGGTAGTATGTTTTATGCCTGTTATTTATTTAGTTTGGTTACCGTTGATGTATGGTTTATACCTGCTGTATGAATCAATATACGCGTGGCAGTTAACTACTATTGAACTTTAATCACCAAGTCGTTTCAACGCATATCTTTCAGATTTTATTTTGAATTGAGAAACAACTCTAAATATTGTATACCAAATTACCTAAAATTCACAACGTAGGTCTATTCACATAATTTCTAGCCACGCGTAAGGTCTCATTCCAGTTACTCTGACACTTACAAAAATATAGCGTTTTCAAAAATATTTTTGTATATTTCTGGGGGAAAAATGCCCGTTATAGCTAATATACGAACTCGTCCGCAACATTAATGCAATGAAGATATGTGCCAAGTTTCGTTCATGGCAGTTGAGCATTTTTTGAGTTATCACTCGGATACATACATATATACACCCTCATCATTATCATCAATCAGCCCTCTGCGTCCACTGCTGGACATAGGCCTCCCCTAGTTTAGTCCATTCTTTTCTGTCTTGAGCGCTACGAATCCAGTTTTTTGTAATTTTTGTAATGTCGCCTGTCCTGCGAGTTGGTGGTCTTCCTCTGTCTCTTTTATCGGATCTGGGTCTCCATTCAAGTAATCGTTTTGTCCACCTGTCATCTTGCATGCGAGCCACATGTCCCGTCCACTTCCATTTGAGTTTTGCCACATGTACGACCACATCAGTCACTGCTGTTCTGCGTAATTCTTCATTTCTAATGTGGCCACGTAACGAAACGCCAACGACGAGGTTTCACATAAATTTTGTTTTTCTGATGTTCATTTTTAGACCTACTGTTGCACAGGCCTCCTGAAGTTCCTGTAGCATCACCCTAATATCTTCCAAGTGGTCAGCCAGTAAGACAATGTCGTCTGCAAACCGTAAGTTTGACACACTTTGGCCGTCTATTCTTAGACCTTTTTGGTTCCAATCTAGCTTCTTGAACACATATTCCAGGACGGTGATAAACAGTTTTGGAGACATCGTATCTCCCTGGCGTACTCCTCTCCCAATTTTTATAAGATTCGTGTTTTCATGTAGTTTTACCGCAAGAGTGGCATTTTTATATATATTGTAAATTATTTTGGTGTAGCCATAGTCAATACGGCATGCTTGTAAGGACTGCAACATGGCGTCCAGCTCCACAGTGTCGAAAGCCTTATGGAAATCAACAAAAGCAAGGACTAGAGGTCTGCCATATCCGATGGTCTTTTCAATCACTGTTTTGACGCTCTGGAGATGATCATTGGTTCCAAACCCACTTCGAAAACCAGCTTGGTCCACTGGCTGGATGAAGTCCAACTTCTTTTTAAGTCGTGTGGTAATTATTCTAGTAAATAATTTGTAGAGGTGGCTAAGTAGACTTATCGGTCTGTAATTTTCTAGGTTCGAGATGTCTCCTTTCTTGTGGACCAGTATTGCGATGGTGTTGTGCCACTTTTCTGGTATCGTACTATTGAAGAGACAAACGTTGAAAAGAGTTTTTTTTTGGAGCAAGCAAGGACCACCAACCTTTATCGCATCGGAAACCACGCAGTGTTCTCTGGGCGATGTTTGATTATTTATCTTTTTCAGGGCTAGTTTAATCTCATCTAGTGATATTTCCATCATTATTTCCGAGCCCTGGTTAACCACATTTTTCTTTTACGGGTTAGTATGTCAGATTCTGGATGTAGGCTTATATCACTTTGGCTTTCATATAGCATTTAATAAAACTCTTCCACTATATTAGGAATATCTTTCCTGTTCGTTGATGTGTGCCCTTGTGCATTTTTAAGTTTTATTATTTGTCTTTTTCAATTGTCAAGCTTTCTACGTAGAACTTTCATACCCTTATTTTTCGCTATGGTATCTTTGATTTGGTTGTGTCTAAAAGCTCTTACGTCGCGTCGGATGCCTTTTGAAATTTGTTTATTTATTTCTCTTAATTCTTCTTTAGACGCATAGCTTTTTGACCTCATATCCCTTCTTTTTTCTATGAGCAGTTTGGTCTCCCTGCTTAGTTTTTCTTCCCTTTGATTTGTTGAGCAGTGTTGATTTTGGGCTTCAGTTATTGTGATTGTCATGATATTATTCGGTTTGTTGATGTCGTTACCAATGGTGTGTTCAATTTCAGCCTTGGTTAATTTAGTGGTGATCAATTGTTCAAATCTATTTACATCTGCTGGATGTATTAGTAAATTAGATTTATTGCTCTTTTGGATCATTTTGTGTCGTTCTTTGCCAATGCTAATAGCTACTTTTTCTCGAACAAGCCTGTGGTCGCTCCCAGTAGCAGCCTATTTAGGACAGTCACGTCTTTTATTATGTGTTTTTATCTGTGATGATAAAGTCTATTTCGTTTCTTGTTTTTCCGTCGGGGCTTTTCCACGCCCACCTTCTATTTGTTTTTTTGTAGAAACAGATTATTTTGTAGTAGAAAGCTGAGCAGCGTTTATCCTCGATCATTTCTACCGTCTAAGCCAAAGTCACCAAGTGCTTCCTCACTTTGATTCATTTTTCTGCCTATTTTGGCATTGAAATCACCGCATATTAGAGTAAAGTGCTCTGGGTGTTCATTTAGAGCAGTGTTAATGTCCTCATAGAACAGGTCTATCTCCTCATCGTCATGATCCATTGTAGGGGCGTATACTTGTATGAGCTTAATATTGTATCTGGTATTGAGTTTTAGAATCAAAGAGATAACTCGTGTTGATATTTTATTTAGTGACACGATGCTTAAATTGTGTCGCTTGTGTATGAGAAATCCTGTTCCTCCCCAGGAGCTCTCTTCTTCATCAACGCTATAGAATATGTGCCCAGGGTTAAGGTCTATGAGATGTTCGCCTCGTCTTTTTACTTCACTTAGTCCGACAACGTCCCATTTTATATGTTCCAACTCGCCTTCTAGTTCCACTAATCTTTCATCTGTTGACAGTGATCGAGTATTGTAGGTTGCAATATGCAGTATTTTGTTGTTGGTACGTTTGGTACTCATTGCCATATGTTTGACCCCCCCCCCTCGAATAGTTGGGGCAGACTGACTTGTTGTCAGTGCGAGATTTTGAATATATATATATATATATATATATATATATATATATATATATATATATATATATATATATATATATATATATATATATATATATATTAACGAACCTTGGTTTTGGGTTCTAGAGAGACAAAATTTTTTCAAAAGCTTTTCATCATGACGTCTCTATTGGCAAATTTTTCGTAATGAAAATTCACTAAAAGTGAAAGTCAGTTTCCACTGAGAATCGAACTCATGCCCATTGGCTCCCGAGGCATTCGTTCTTACTACCGAGTCACCGGGAATGCTTAAGTAAGTGAATAGAAATTTATCGGCGAGGCTGGCCAACGACATAAGTTCTTACAAAAGGTTGTCGAAGTCTTCAGTCTCATTCTCACTTAAGATATGGTTTTCCATGATGTGCATCAGAAGAGATATGTGCCCAAAGTTCGTGCAGAACATGTATAGTAAGTCGGCCCCAGTAGTTTTTGGAGTACTTACTAGAGGTTCAGAAGGCCAGTAATCAGGAAGGAACTGAGTTCAGCCTATGCTACTAAAGAAGAGACTGACTTAAAGCTGAAAATGTACATGATGTGTTAACAGAGTTACCCCTGAAACTGGCTGCTAATTAACCAAAACGCGTAAGGAATAAATAAATAGTTGCCTAGAAGAGAAAGCCTTTAATTTTAATTTTTTTTATTTATGCCAATCCGGACTTTTTAAAAATCAAAAGTAACATATTGGCTATCGTATTAATTAACTATAAAATGGATATTAAGCTAAAGTAAAACTTCTGTTGCTCGTCCTTGCCCTCATCAGTAGTACCAGCTGTATTAGCGCAAGGCTAAAGCGGAGACTTTAGATATTCCACTCCACAATACATTGATTTATTAATGGTAATTAGTCTGGAGACTAAAAAGCCTTTTTGTGTTAAGACGGAATTTGTATTTAAGTAAATTACATCTACAGGCATGGAGGTGACAATTTAAAATCAACGGTAATAGAATTCGATATTTATTACTAGACTTTTAGAGGATTTATTTTCATAAAGAGGTCAGTGTCAGACTTTATATTTATATATTATATACCTATATACAGTGTGTCCAAGATAAGGACGGCCACCATGGGGATTTCCAAAATAGTACCAGATACAGACTTGGCCAAATGGGAGAAAAGATGCGCACTCAAATGCCCAACAAATTGGCGGTTAGACATCTCCGAATTTTTTGTTTGTTTTTAAGATATTTAGAAAAATTTGGGTTTTTCGATTTTTCTGGCCTAAATAGTGGACTTACAATAATACCGGTGACATTTTTGCACAGCAACCTTTCATTTTCTTTAATGTAGCATTTGCATGCGGGACCATCCTCAACTTTTTTGTAAATACGGCTCCCATTTTCTGATATCATATTTTGAAAGTCCTTTTTTTCTAAATTCAGCGACGTGTCACACTTGGTGATTTAGTACCATTTTAGTCTTTTTTCGACCTTAATCAAGAAAATTCCTATGACGCACCTGTGCTTTTAAACTTATGTACTAAAAAACTAGCTACATAGTGGAGTATGTGAGACAGAAAAAACCTCGAAAATGGTAAATATTTTGCCTAGACAAGAGAGACCCCCCCCCATTTTCGAGGATTCTGAACACGATGCCGGTGTCAGAATTTTTCTTTGGGCCAGCCCAACTGTAAGGACCAAAACCACCGCCTAAAGGGGTGAAACGGATATTACATCATTTCCCTATAGAAAAAAGTCATCTCCCCCGTTTTCGAGGCTGTTGAGCACGATCATCATCATCATCAATCAGCCCTCTGCGTCCACTGCTGGACATAGGCCTCCCCTAGTTGAGTCCATTCTTTTCTGTCTTGAGCGCTACGAATCCAGTTTTTTGTAATTTTTGTAATGTCGTCTGTCCAGCGAGTTGGTGGTCTTCCTCTGCTTCTTTTATCGGATCTGGGTTTCCATTCAAGTAATCGTTTTGTCCACCTGTCATATTGCATGCGAGCTACATGTCCCGTCCACTTCCACTTGAGTTTTGCCACATGTACGACCACATCAGTCACTCCTATTCTTCTGCGTAATTCTTCATTTATAATGTGGTCACGTAACGAAACGCCAAGCATCGACCTCTCCATTTTGCGCTGTGTTACTTTCAGTTTCTTAGCAGAAGCGTTGGTAAGGGTTAGTGTTTCGGCGCCGTAGGTCATAACCGGTAGAACACATTGGTTGAAAACTTTTCTTTTCAATCATATCGGAAGGTCGCTTCTGAAAACATCTCTAAGTTTGCCGAAAGCCCCCCAGGAGAGTATAACTCTTCTGTTTATCTCGAATGTTTGGTTGGTTTTGGATATGCTTATCTCGTGGCCCAAATATGTGTATTTGTCTACCCATTCCATCTCAGAGTTTTCAGTAATTAGGTTGTTACTAGGGACGAGGTTTGTCATAAATTTTGTTTTTCCAATGCTCATTTTTAGACCCACTGTTGCACAGACCTCCTGAAGTTCCTGTAGCATCACTCTAATATCTTCCAAGTTGTCAGCTAGTAAGACAATGTCGTCGGCAAACCGTAAGTTTGACAGACTTTGGCCGTCTATTCGTAGACCTTTTTGGTCCCAATCTAGCCTCTTGAACACATACTCCAGGACGGTGATAAACAGTTTTGGAGACATCGTATCTCCCTGGCGTACTCCTCTCCCAATTTTTATAGGATTCGTGTTTTCATGTAGTTTTACCATAAGAGTAGCATTTTTTTTATATATTGTAGATTAGTTTGGTGTAGCGATAGTCAATACGGGATGCTTTCAGGGACTGAAACACTGCGTCCAGCTCCACAGTGTCGAAGGCCTTATGCAAGTCCACAAAAGCAAAGACAAGTGGTCTGCCATATTCGATGGTCTTTTCAATCACTGTTTTAACGCTATGAAGATGATCATTGGTTTCAAACCCACTTCGAAAACCGGCCTGTTCTACTATCTTGATAAAGTCTAACTTCTTTTCAAGTCGTGTGGTAATTATTCTAGTAAATAATTTGTAGAGGTGGCTAAGTAGACTTATCGGCCTGTAATTTTCTAGGTTTGAGATGTCTCCTTTCTCGTGGATCAGTATAACGATGGTGTTGTGCCACTTTTCTGGTATCGTACTATTGAAGAGACAAAGGTTGAAAAGAAATTTGATTTTTTGGAGCAAGCAACGACCACCAATCTTTATCGCATCGGAAACCATGCAGTCTTCTTCGGGCGATTTTTTATTTTTCATCTTTTTTAGGGATAGTTTAATCTCATCTAGTGATATTTCCATCAGTATTTCCGAGCCTTGGTTAACCATGCTTGTTTTACGGGTTAGTATGTCAGATTCTGGATGTAGATTTTAGCACGATACTGGTGTTGAATATTACTTCCGAGCCCTACCAGCTCCTCCACCGGCCCACAGTCACCCCAAATAATGGGCTGATTTTACTTAAATTTGGTGAGTGCGTTTCTTTTGGTTGAATAGGTTCGTTAGCCAGGAAAATTTTGGGTTAATTTTCGGAAAAAAAATGTAGCTCCGGAAATAACAAAGCTATGGCAGCCAAGCTTGGTACACAAGTTTATATAGTAAAAAATATACTGCATATCAAAACTTTAAGATCTTTAAGTTAAAAGAAAAAAGTTAAAGACATTAAACCAAAAATGGGTGCTACTGATGACCAAAGAAAAGCATAAAACGCATTTTGTGTGGATAAAAAAATCTATTATTAGCATATTATAGACCAAGATTAAGTTTTTTGCGCAAAAGGGTCCAGAAATACCGGAAAAGATACTTTGAAAATTCTATGTTTTTTCTTCTTAAAACGTCAAAGTTGCGATTCAAAATTCTGCAATATTCAGACAAGGAACCTGAAAAAAAATACAGGTTATGTAGCGAAAATGTCGCAAGAAACGTGTTTTACAAAGTCGTACGTTTTAGCTTATACCGTTATTGTCCTTCATTTTACTAAAATGTTTCCAGAAACTCATTTGAAATAGACCTTTTTTCTGATACCTTGGTAGTACTTTTAGTTATAGAGTATATCGTTTAATGGTCTATAATTTTTTAGCGAATTTGCATAGAAAAAATTCGCTATTGAGGAGACCGCGACTTTTGAATGGTCAGATTTCTTCAAATGAGCATGAACGTGGCCTCTCCAGAACCAACATATACAGGGTGAAGCATTTGTACGGTACAGCCCAATATTTATAGGTATAAATATGGACCTTAACTATGCCAGATCTCACACTCTTATGTTCGTACAATATGTTTAAAAATAGGTAAAAAGTTTTTTTCTTTACGTATTAATGTAGGTATATTAATACGTAAAGAAAAAACTTTTTACCCATTTTTAAGCACATTGTGGGAACGGAAGAGTGTGAGATCTGGCATAGTTAAGGTCCATATGAAGATGGAGTGCAGAAAGATGAAATTTATGTACAAATAGATTAACCAATGCTTTGCTTTAATTAGATAGTCGGATTCCATTGGTTTGTGCTAGTTCTGAGCTGACCGTTAATATCTAAGTGGTCAATGTCAAACACATATTACTCTATGGAGAAACAGATGTATATAGAAGTGTTCATACTGACTGTCAAACACATAAGAATCTGTGGTCAAACAGTAGCACTGAGATTATAGAGGCATACTCTATGACAAAAATACAAAATCTCTGGACGCAGCAAGTGCGTTATGGTAGCGAATTTTCTTTAAAATATTTTTAATAACAAATGTCTTTCTTTGATGAAAGCAGGCATCAAATTTGGTTGCCTATATAGTAGAAACAATGTACCATATTTCATCAAAATAAATATATTGTTTGAAAATATATAAACATTTTTGAAAAGTTTAGATGCAGCAAATGTGTTATGGAAGTGAATTTCCATAAAAATGTTTTTAATAGCAAATGCTAGCAGGCATCAATCTGATTACCGGTATAGCCTATGTGGTAGAAACAATGTACTATATTTTATCAAAATTACTTATGGTTTGAAAAAAAATTCGAAAATAAACTTAAATGTTGGTTTTCTATCCAACAAAGCTTACGTTAATAGCAAATTGAGTTATTGAAATTTGAAGGATTTAATGAAAATTCGGTAAATTTGCAGATTAGCTCCCGAACGCTTTTCAACAAATTGTTTTCAGAAACATTACTAGGACCCCACCTGGATGCACAAACCA
Organism: Tillus elongatus; assembly: GCA_964006375.1. NCBI lineage: Eukaryota > Metazoa > Arthropoda > Insecta > Coleoptera > Cleridae > Tillus > Tillus elongatus. The sequence continues at coordinate 153,863,731 of OZ023264.1, read as the reverse complement.
CAAGAAAAATTTCTTGTTCACACCCCCAAGGAAGTTATGGGACTGGGAGTGAATAGGGGTGGTGTGCGGGGTAGGCAGGGTTTAAGGGGGATATGGCTTCAAGATGTGAAAAAGACAGCTTTCAAGCCCACTTTATTCGAATTTTCTGCTCATATTTCCTTTTTACTACCTACCCCGCTCAGCACCCCTACTCACTCCAGGTCCCGTATCTTCCTTGAGGGGTAAGAACAAGAAATTTTTCTTGGGGTTTGTAGATCCATGGGGGAGGGAGGTAGGTTTCTGAAAAAAGTTTTTTGAAAAACGTTCGGAAGCTAAACTGCAAATTTACCGAAAATTCGCTACCAAAACGCACTTACTGCGTCCAGATTTTTTTCTTACAAACGCATCATATTTCGATAAAAAATGGAAAAATGCATTAACGAATTTGATCTACGAAAATTAGCCAAAAAAAATTATACACCCCTACTCACTCCTGATCCCGTAACTTTCTTGGGAAGTGTGAACAAGAAATTTTCCTTGGAGTTTGTGGATCCAGGGGGGTGGGGGCCTAGGCAGGTTTCTGAAAACAGTTTTTTGAAAAGCGTTCGGGAGCTAAACTGCAAATTTACCGAAAATTCGCTACCAAAACGCACTTACTGCGTCCAGATTTTTTTCTTACAAACGCATCATATTTAAACAAAAAATGCAAAAATGCATTAACGAATTTGTTCTATGAAATTTAGCTAAAAAAAAGTATGCACCCCCTACTCACTCCTGGTCCCGTAACTTCCTTGGGGGGTGTGAACAAGAAATTTTTCTTGGGGTTTGTGGATCCAGAGGGGATGGGGGCAAGTTTCTGAAAACAGTTTTTTTTTAAGCGTTCAGGAGCTAAACTGCAAATTTACCGAAAATTCGCTACCAAAACGCACTTACTGCGTCCAGATTTTTTTCTTACAAACGGATCATACTTAAACAAAAAATGCAAAAATGCATTAACGAATTTGTTCTATGAAATTTAGCTAAAAAAAATTATGCACCCCTACTCACTCCTGGTCGCGTAACTTCCTTTGGGGGTGTGAACAAGAAATTTTTCTTGGGGTCTGTGGATCCAGGGGAGATGGGGGCTAGTTTCTGAAAACCGTTTTTTGAAAAGCGTTCGGGAGCTAATCTGCAAATTTACCGAAAATTCACTACCAAAACGCACTTACTGCGTCCAGATTTTTTTCTTATAAACGCATATTTCGATAAAAAATGCAAAAATGCATTAACAAATTTGTTCTAAGATAATTAGCTAAAAAAATTATAGACCGTTAAACCATAAACTTCACTAAACCTACGAATAACTACAAAAAGCCACCAAACTTAACTAAACTGACAGCCAAAACATCAGAGAAGGGTCTATTTGAAATTGATATTCTGTAAATATTTTAGTAAAATGAAGAGTAATGACGGTTGAATCTGAAACTTAAGGGTTCGCAGAACAGTCTTCGTGCAACATTTTCTTATCACAAACGGTATTTGTTTCACATTCTTTGCCTAAACATTGCCAATTTTGACGTTTAAAATTGCGAGTTTGACGTTTTGAGGAAAACTCCAAAATTTGTTGCTTTAACTGCCCATAACTTCTTTGTCTTTGAAGCTAAGGACCTAAATTTTGGTACATAATATAAATATATAATATAAACACGTGTACCAAATTTGGTTGCCCTTACTTTGTTACTTCTGGAGATATGAATTTTTTTATAAAGAAAATGCAAAATTTTCCGGGAAAACCTGGTCAGATTTTCCTGGCTAACGAACTTATCCAAGCCACTTGCAAAAGGAAGGTACTCTGCAAATTTTATCAAGATCGGTCTATTATTTTTTGAGTTATCGGTCGGATATATATATATATATATATATATATATATATATATATATATATATATATATATATATATATATATATATATATATATATATATATATATATATATATATAAACACAGATCTCCCCATAAGCGAATTTTTTTTAAAAAAAATTCGCTAAAATCAATAACGTTCAGGCATAAACATTTATAAAATTACCGTTGAATTTCGACCCATGCATAGGTCCACTAGTATACGTTATTATACAAGATGCGTGAAACAAATTTATAGGTTAATTATAGGGTGTCTTGAGTTGCGTCTTACAAAATTATTTTAAAAATCACAGGCTGGCCCATAAGTCGTTGGTGACACAAATTTTTTTCATTTTTAATAACAATTATTTTTGCATTTTTGCACTTCCCATCGAACTATAATGCATGTTTATAAGGAAAAAATTATGATGTTCTTCTTTTCGAGTTATTTCAACTGTTTTGCAGCTTTTCACATTTTTGGCGCATATCAAAAATTATGTTTTTACCAATAGGTAGCGGATCCTCTGAAAATGATGCATTGGGAGATTCTTTCATTTATATTATGTTAATTTTTGTACTTATACAAACAGTAAAATTATTTTGATGATCGATACATTGTTTCTACTATAAAGGTTATACTCGTTGCCAAATTTATCGCTTGCTTTCATTAAAAAAAGGCCTATTATGTAGATATTAAAAATACTTTTATGAAAATTCACTACCACAACGCACTTGATGCGTCCAGACTTTTATCTATCAAATGACAATTAATATAAAGATATTATTGTTTATTTTATAGCAAGTTCTTGTTATAACGTACATTTTCTGTTGCCGTCGTAACTTTTATCATTGCCAGTGTTTGATTACATTTAGTATATATTACAACCTTATGTTTCTCTTATGTTCAAATCCCATGACTACTATGAATAGTAACAAGAAATATATATACGATATTAAATAAAATAGAAGAAAATTCTGGACGCAGCAAGTGCGTTATGGAAGTGAATTTTCATAAAAATGTTTTAATAGCAAATATGACTGTTTAATGCAAGCAGTCATCAAGTTGGTCACCGGTATAACCTATATAGTAGAAACAATGTACCATATTTTATCAAAATAACTTGTTTGAAAATGTACACAAATTTTCGGAAAATAAACTTATAACGTTTCGAGAAAACTCGTTTCCCAGCTGACGAACCTTAGGTTAATAGCAAAGCGTTATTGAATTTTGAAGCGTTTAATGACAATTCGCTACCAAAAGGCACTTACTGCGTCTCGTTTTTTTTACAAACATGCATTATATTTCGATGAAAAATGCAAAAATGCAATAAGGAATGTTCCAAAAAAATTTGTAGGTATTACCAACGACATCCTGTGATTGTCCAAATAATTTTATAAGATGCAGCTCAACACACCCTATAGGTAATGTATACAATTTTTTCTCGTATCTTGCATAATAACAATTATATTGAGCTTTACCGTAGAAATGCGTCACCCTGTATATATGTAAGCAGAAAGTAAACCCGGATATGGATTCTAGGGGGCCTAATTTGCGCTCATTTGAGGAAACCTTTTTAGAATTCAAAAGCCGCGGTCTCCTCATTAACGAATTTTTTCTAGGAAAATGAGCTAAAAATTATAGACCGTTAAACCACAAACTTAACTAAAACTACTGCCAAAGTATCAGAGAAAGGGTCTATTTGAAATGAATTTTCTGGAAATATTTTAGTAAAATGAAGGGCAATGATGGTTGAAGCTGAAACTTAAGTGTTTGCAGAACAATTTTTACACAATCCGTATTTCCTACAGGTTCTTTGCTTAAATGTTGCCAATTTCGACGTTTCCAATCGCGACTTTTTACGTTTTGAGGAAAACCTCAATTTTTGTTTCTTTAAATGCCTCTAACTTTTTTCTCTTCAAACTTACAGCCCTAAATTTTTGTAAATTGTTCAAACTTTATATACCTTTATATATATATATATATATATATATATATATATATATATATATATATATATATATATATATATATATATATACACAATTGACACTGACCCTGGTTATGGGTTCTAGGGGGCCTAGTTCGCGCTCATTTGAAAAAACTTTTTTTATATTTAAAAGTCGAGATCTCCTCGCTGGTGTTTTTTTTTAAAAGAAAATTCACTAACACAAGCACTTGTAAAGCCACGGGAAAAGTCTACGACTGTATTAAATATGGAACGGTTTCGGTAGGTTAGGGCAAGAACAAACAACCAGATATGCTATTTAAATTGAATTAAGTCTTGAAACTTTCGTCTCCTCTTTATCAAATTATTTTTTATACAAAAACTCGCAAAAATTCATCGGAATAACAACAATTTGATTAGATAACTCTAAAGTAAAATAATACTAAAAAAATGATAAAAAGTAAAGTCACTAACTAGGATTAGATCTCGTCACGTAGGTATCGATTATCCGATGTAAATGGACCTAGTCCACTGAGCTGCGCTCGGCACATATTTACTAGTAGGTACATATCATAATACATGTTAATTGTTCAACGTTTTACAATTTACAGAAAACCATTTTGATTTACAGAGGATTTTTTGTTGATATTTTAACGAAATAACAACTTAGACACATATCTAAGAGCTTCTTAGTCACTTTTTGTAGTATTTTTTACTCATATTCTGATCAATCAATTTTGACGTTTTAACTTTCTTGAATCAGATTTAATTATTAAAAAATTAATTTACCTCTCACTTTCTTGTATTTTAAGATAGAGTTATGAATTTTGGTGCGTATGATACTCTTTATGGAAGAAACCAGCACACCAAATTTGGTTGTCTTTACTTTGTTATTTCCGGAGATATAAATTTTTGTCTAAAGGAAACACAAAATTTTCCGGGAAAACCTGGGCCGGTTTTCCTGATTAAAGAACTTATACAAGCTACTTGCAAAAGAATAGTAGGTCGCAAATTTGATCAAAATCGGACCGTTATTTTTTTAATTATCGGTGATACATACATACATACATACATACATATATACATATATATATATATATATATATATATATATATATATATATATATACATATATATATATATATATATATATATATATATATATATATATATATATATATATATATATATATATATTGAAACTGATCCTGAATATGGGTCTAGGGGCCTAGTTCTCGGTCATTTAAAGAGATTTTTTCAAAATTCAAAAGTGTGGATCTCCTCATTAGTGAATTTTTTTAAAGATAATTTACTAAAATCATATTAGCTCAAACATTTACTTATTTCCACAGGTAAGCTTGCTTAATATAGGGTGTAAACGTTAACTGTTCGAAACATCAATCAAAATACTCTGTCACGACCTGTTCTAAGATGATAATTAGTCACCACATATGATTATATTTAGTATATTTGCTGTTTAACAGATTCAGCGCATTTATATATTATTATATTTGAAAGCAAATAAATAACGATTTTTATGTCTTCAGTGTAGTTAACCGGGAAACTGAAATGCTCTCAACCCCAATTTAACTGAATCTGGAAGTGGGATATCACAGTGGATACGATTCTTCAAAAATTCGCCACCACAAAAGAAATTTATACGGCCTAAACTGCATGTATATTGGAATTTGATACAATTTGTTGACGTCCTCCTATCTGGAGAGTTTTCTTTGCAAGTAGTTTATATGCCGACAGTGATTTACAACTTATATTGATACTGCTCAAACTGAGCCGAGAATGAAAAACAAGCTGAGAGATGGTATCGAAACAAAAGTTTCGCACAAGAATACGCTGCGTAAGATTATACACTTCAGCAGACTTTTTTTCTATAAACTTTTTTATTGTCTTTCTTCCCAGATGATGGGTTTCAGAGTGATTTGACTGGAATTGGTATCCACATAGCGGATAATTCCTTGTGAAAGGCTAATGGAATTTTGAGAGTGATTTCGTAAATTTCATAAATCTTATGGAATATTAAATTGAAAGTACTTGGTAATCCTCATATAAAGTTGGTTTTAGCGTATCTTGTCGTCTGAGATGCCTGAACACAGTTTCCAAGTATGTCATATATTAATCGGTAACACTTTATAGAAACTTTCACATAATATCTATGTTTTATTTGGCACCAAAATTTTCAAGGATACTCTGAATTGCAGATGGTGTTTATTAAAAGAAATTTAATGGCAACTAGTAATTAAAAGATATATGGATTTTATCCCGTCTATAGCTCAAATTTTGTTAGTGTAAGATAATATACCACACAGAACATCCTCTAATTCAGAACCACAACTGCCGCGTAAAACTTTTTGCCATAGAATGCCATCTATTATCGGCGGAGAGCAACTAATGGCATTTGAACAATTTTAAATATACCAAATGTATAACTAATAATTCTGCCTTTCTCTTATGAAAAAATTTTTAAAACAAAACTTAAATTTTATTATTAAACATATATAAGGAATTGTTTAGATAAATTATGTTTCTATGTAAAATAGAAATGCTCTTAACTAATAGTGCTGCAAATTGATACTCTCCTCAAAAACACATTCTCATTAAATTAATTTAAAGTCCGGTACTTGACCACAAAGAAAATATTCATCTTTCTATACCCATAAACTTCTGAAACGTTATATTAATCGATTTTTAACGACAAAATGTAAAATTACACGGAACTACGCCTCGTTTATCGTCCACGCTCTGAAGCGATCTTATACAAAAATAATTCGAAGCGTGCCCTTGCGGGTACTAACTGGATACCAAATTTCAAGATGATATCTCAATGCGTTCGAAAGTTATTACGCCTACTAACAGGCAGGTAGACAGACCGATTGACCGACAGGCCGAGAGACAAAGAAATGTTCGTTCCGGAATCAAGTTTTCTATATGTTTTGAAACTTTGTACGCCGTTCTAGCCAAAAAATTCAAAATTTCTGTCGCCGATATTCCGCCCTTACACACTCAACCCCAAAATTAATTTCAGCAGGGAATACCAGATATTTGATGGTATTGAAAGTTTTCTACGAAACCTAAAACGTTATATTACTAGAGTTTTAATGACAAAATATCAATTTTCACCAAATGGCGGCCACTAGTTGTCGAAATTCATAGAATATTATTAAAACACTAAGTGAGTGGTGAACGTGTCGCCACCTAGTTCGGAACCTTGGTTCCGAACTAGTGTTTTAAAATTGGCTATACGATAGCCGTGTTATTTTTGGTGCATTTTTGCTACAATCAGTATGCCGTACTGAAGAGCTCTAATGAGAGCGAAATCGGTCTACGGTTCAAATTGTTGCGAGAATGTATCTAGTCTTGAATATTATTAAGTTTTTGTTATATGTCTATATATATATATATATATATATATATATATATATATATATATATATATATATATATATATATATATATATATATATATTCTCCTTGTCATCAGCGTAACTAAGTAAAAACCGCTTTCTGCCCTCTTCCAAATATTTTCATCATAACAAATTTTTGTTTGTTTGTATCCCCATTTCCTGGGTTACCTTGTTACATCTTGTTACATCTTTCAATGCACTATAAACACTATTTTTGACAGCACTCCTTAACCTATTACAATTTTATTGTCAGTTTTGACATTTGTGGTAACTGACCAGCTGACTTATATTTAGGTTACATGAAATTTTGACAAACTTAATCCTAATAGATATTAACACAATAAATTTCCTAATTCTACTAAACATGAACATCTTAAACTATTTAAACAATTTCTACTAGATAATTTAGAATTGCCTTTACCTTATTTTAACACATATATCTGTCATTATTTTGGGAATCAATTCTGAGCTTTCAGATTCTATATTAGGTCTTACGATATGCCTGTAAAATTTAGTTTTTACCTTGCCACGTTGCTTATATGCTGCATTAGCATTGCATACACCAAAAGTAAGCAAAATATGTGTGTTTCATGCTATGTATGGCTGGTTTTAAGAGTGTCTTGTGTGTGTATGTTTACTTTCCCATTATAGAAACCATATCATATATATATATATATATATATATATATATATATATATATATATATATATATATATATATATATATATGTATATATATATATATATATATATATATATATATATATATATATATATATATATATATATATATATATATATATATATATATATATATATATAATTTATTACATGTTATTAAGCATTTTTAATTTAGTTTACGGCCTTGATCTAATGACGTGTGTCATGCTAATGCTGCCACTAGTCACTACTGCCAACAACAAATTTCAAGTTTCACATCCATTTTCTATGGATTTACGTTCAACTTTGAGGTTTGTTTGTCATCACAGCGACACTTAGATGTTTCCTTTCGCTATGTTTTTCTACACCACTAAGCTTTTATTGTCGCCATTGTCTTGTATATAGTCCTTAGATTAGGTAAGCACTTGATCTAATATATGCGTAGGTTAGGTTAGGTTAAATTGTGAGGGGCCAGTAACGGTCCCTCCACAATAGACCTTAATGTCTATTGTGGCTCACGCTTAATTGTCTTTATATTTCGCCTAAAAAATGTAGCCTCCTACAGAGGTCGACATTTTTGTGGGCGAAAGTTGTCCCAGATCTTCTTCTGCATACCGTCTCTTGCCAAAGAACAGGTGTCTTGTCCTGTCTGCAGCAGGACAGGAACATAGCACGTGCTCTGCTGTCTCCTCACTCTCCATACACGGCTGGCACTCGGTCTCTTGGCCGAGACCAATTCGGTGAATGTGGTGACTCAAGCGGCAGTGTCCTGTATATAGGCCGACGGAGAGTTTTAGTTGCTGTCTGTTTAGCTCTAGAAGTTTTTTAGCCCCTTACTCTCGAAAGGCCATTTATGAAGTCCTTCGTGTGCTAATTCTGGCGGATTTTTCCATTGCTGGATTGTCCTTTCATCTGTCCAGGTCTTTAAGGTGCGTTCTGCTGTGCATGATGATATCCCCAGCACAGCTTCTGGTCCGATAAAGTCCTCCCGTGCACCACCTCTGGCAAGCGCGTCGGCCGCTACATTGCCATCAAGATCCGAGTTACCCAGTATCCAGACCAGCGACACCTCATTGCAGCTGCCGAATTTGTTGGGAGCAGATTTACAGCTCCATACCATTTTTCTATTGCAACGGTAGGAACCAAGTGCTTTTATTGCAGCTTGGCTATCTGAATGTATTTTTATTTATTTGTGTGTGCAATGGTTTTGTATGATTTCCCTTGCACGCACCTGGATGGCATCCACTTCTGCCTGGTGTATGGTTGCATACTTTCCGAGGCTCGATGTTATTCTTACATCGGTGTTGCTCCCATATGCACCCGCTCTTGTCGTCGATCAGTTTTGGAGCCGTCAGTGTACCAGCAGAGATCTGCCCTCAATAGGGTCATTTGGTTTCGTTACCAGTTCTCCCTTTCCGGTAGAACGGTCTCGAAAGACAGATCTCTACTGATCTTTGTAGGCATCAGGTCTGAGACTATTCCCAGAATCTCATGACTCTCAATGTCATCGAAGAGTCCGGTGCTTTCCAAAATGATTGCCTTCAGCATACTGTGAGCCGTTTGTTTTAAACTGTACGTTGTCCACCTAGCCTCCCTCTCCAGCCAAATGTGAAGAGGTGGAATGTTTACGAGAACTTCCAGAGTGACTGATGGAGCGCTGCTTATCGCGCCCGTTATCTCGTTGTTACAATGTGTTAGAGTGGATTTTCATATATTGTTTCCAGTTGCCTGTAGTCTTAGCACGATTAAAGAGACGTCGTACTTCTCTTCGTAGTTTTTCAAGGTTTTTGTTCCACCAAGTAGATCATCGACTGTGTCTTTTTGTCTTTAGTGGATAGTTTTCATGACACGCTGAGATAATTGCATCCCTTAGTTGTTCAGCTGCAATTTTTATCTCACCACGATCCCTTATATGGGGATAGTGGACTCAAGTCGGGATATGAGGGATTGCTTATAGCTCTCCTGATCCGTTCTTCTCCGGTCGCGATACTCCATCACAGGTCTATGGCCTGTTTCAATCTCAAACAGAATATGGACATGGTTTGAATATGAGGTTCGGACGACACCCTCCATTTGACGATTTTGGTGCTCAATAGTCTTGAGCAGATAGTGAGATATAAAACCTTTCTCCGATTAACCGTTAGAAAGGTGGGTTCCGAGCCTACGTTGTTAACGACCAGCTCTTCCCCTATTATTATTCAAACAGGATTCACCTCGCCTGTTGGTGTCGGTGCTTCCTCAAACCAGATGAGGTGAGTTCGCATCCATTTACAATTCCAATTACAAGGTGATAATTGTTCCTCTTGCAGTAGGTGATCAATTTCCGCACCTCTGCTGAGAAGGTTGGTCTGCACCTATGTCTCCGTGGAAGTAAGCTGAGCAGGCTACCAAGTCTAGCCGGATGTGATAATGTGATGGGTGACTGCCATGTCCTTTGTACAGTATTCTGAGAGTGGAAATATTTAAAGTTTTTTCTGATTCAGATACATGCTCTTGGATTGCTACCAGCGCCCACCTACGATACCTTATCATAAGTGTTACCCAGCCCTTTGGTTCGGTTCGATTTGACCATCCGGGGCAATGCAATGTTTGTCTGCTCCTCTTTTAAGTTTATGGCAAGTAGATATGTTGCAGCCCTAGCATGATGCAGATTCGCTTGAATGCACCTAATTGTGGTGGACATGTGTTTATAATGGGGATATAGGTTAAAGGGAAAAATCTATTCAGGTAGAGGGAGAGGTAAGGTTAAGGATTTGGGTTAGGGTGCTGGGCCATCTTCTTTTTCAGAAGCTCGATTCCCCAGCTTCCTAAATGAGGACCTACCTTCGGTAGTTGCACGAGGGGAGGATATCCCCTCCCTCGTGATTTCCCTCTAGAGGTTCTAGTTAAAGGTTCTGATGGTGGATTTATTTTCCCCAGAGGTGCCACTTCCTGAGGGTATAGCTGGACTGGTTAAATGTTCATGTTAGCCCCATCTTTTAATAGCGAAAGGAAGTTCTCAAAATCGCGGAAAACTGGCCTTATAAGTTGACGGACCATGATCTACTGCTATCTGTCATGATAATTTATTGTTTATTAAGCAAAAATGACTGCAAACCATGAACTCTTACATCTGTAAACACAGGAAAATGAATACAACATGGCGCCGTTGTTGGGGTTTGTCTGTTCAAACGAATGCGCTACTCTACTAATCTACTAGCTCTGGTTCATGTTAGCACCATCTTTTATTAGCGAAAGGAAGTTCTCAAATTCGCGGAAAACCGGTATTATAAGTTGACGTACCATGATACACTGCTATCTGTCATGATAATTCATTTTTTATTAAGTGAAAATGACTGCAAACCACGTAACCCTACATTTGAAGACCTTGCTGCAAAAAGGGGGTAACTCCATTTTTTTAGGAAAATGACCTATCTATACTAAGTTGTGTACAAAAAAATTCTGCATCGTTTGGTGTAAAAACGACGTGAATCCGTGATATACACCACCTTCTAGACCGTTTTATGTACTTATCCCCTAGTATTGCTTGGAGCAAGAATGAGACTTCTCCGGATTTACCTCTTTTTTGCACCAAGCAATTTTAGTATTTGGTTGACAACAAACCATACATATTGCATTGTTGCGCTATTTTACGCAGGCATACAGCACGTGTTTCTATGAAGTGGTGTGTTTGTTAAAATTGAAGGGCTTTAGTGTATCTTTTCTGCGAAAAAAAGTAACTATGAGTGATACAAGTGAAGTAGAAATTGATCCTTTTAGTGCTGGTTCCTCAGATAACTATGAACCTAGCGGAAAAAGTGAGATTAATAATAGTGATACAGAAAGTGAGGTTACTGCCATTTCGAATGCGAGTACATCCGGAATAAAGAAACGGAAATCAATAAATCAACTTAGCTGGAAAAGGAATGTTAGGAAAATAAAGCTGGCATCAGGCATGGTGCATACTTACTATAAAAATCAACCAAAAGCAGCTAGAGTCTTGGGAGTAGATTGCCGTTGTAATAAAAAATGTTTTGGAAAAGTTGATGATGCTATACGGAATGATATTTTATCAAAATTTAATGGTATCGGTGATAAAATTGCACGAGACCGATATCTGCTTGGTAATATCACGTCTCATACTCCGGTTCGTTCTCGTCAAAAAAATAATCTCGGCAAACCTCGCGCTGCTGTATATAAATATAGAATTCGAATTGGAAATATTGTTGTAGATGTTTGTAAAAAGGCATTGTGCACCATTCATGGCATTTCTAAAAAGCGAGTGGAACTTCTGGCAAAAAATTTATCTATTTCAAATGAAATATATGAGCATCGAGGAAAGCATCATAATCGACCGAATGTAATACCGAAGAAATCGTTGAACAAGTCAATTTTCACATCAACAGTTTGCCAAGACGTGCTTCACACTATATCAGAAATAAAAACCACAAAACTTGTTACCTGCATCCCGACCTAAACGTTAAAAAAATGTATGAGTTATATATCGAAAAATTCGAACCTGACATGACAATATTATTAGATGAGAGGAAAGAGAAGACAGCAGATTTCAAACCAAAAGTAACTTACAATTTTTATTTCCGATATTTTGAACCTAATTGTTAGCTTAAATTTGGTAATCCAAGAACTGATACTTGTCAAGTTTGTGATCAGTTGGAAAATGAGTCTAAATCTAAATCACTCTCAGATGAGCGTCTTAAGCAAATAAAAACTTAGAAAGAATTGCATCATAGAAAAGCGCAATCGTTTTTTGAGGATCTGTCCCAGAAAACTGCGCTTGCTAAGGAAAATAGCAACATTGAGGTACTATCGTTTGATTATCAGCAAAATATCCCCTTGTCAAGAGTTCCATCAGGGGATGCATTTTATTTAAGACAGTTATGGCTTTTCAACTTCTGCATTCACTCTGGGAAAATTGAATTGCTCACTTTTACGTTTACGATGAAACTGAGGGCAGAAAAACTCCCAACGAACCCATTAGCTTCTTACTACACTATATTGAGAATGTTCTTCATAAAGATGTCGATACTTTATACTTATTCTCGGATGACTGTTGTGCTTAAAATAAGAACCATACAATGGTACAGTTTCTTCATACAATCAGGCCGATTAAAAAAATTACTCATAGATTTCCAGAGTCGGGGCATAGTTCCTCCCCTGTGGTCGCTGCTTTGGAGTACTTGAGAAATCAATAACAAAAGTTGAAAGAGTATAGGTTTCTCAGGACTATATGCAAATAATGGCCAAGTCTTCACGTTCATTTTCTATTATAAGGGTCACTCAACATCAAATTAAAATTTTTGTTGAACTCCTACAGCCTCATTTTAAACGAGTCACAGTGAATAGTTTGATTCAACATAAGCCAGTACAAGGTCCTTGTTTACTGTTCTGACGTCTCTACCATCCAGTGCAGTAAGTCTAATAATATCATGATGGTCGTAAGTTCCGCAATCCAAAAGTCAGCTGTACTGCCCGCATTGGCCGAAGCTTTACCAGCTTATTGTAACAAACTACCTGTCAAGAACGCAAAATATGAAAATGTTATGTAGTTCGCTAATAAATATGTACCTCAGAATGACATTTGTTATTATCAACAGCTAAAATCAGATTCCAACAACACCCAGGATAGTGAGACCGAAATCACAGACGATGGGGGTAATGAATAGCAAGATATTTTTGATGTATTCTGTATTTGTTTATTTCATCGGCATACATTATTTTAGTTTTATCGTCTACTACTTTAGTTTTCGCTTAGGGAATTCATTAATTTTATGTTACCGTCAAATTTATTCAATAAAGATTATTCAGAACATGAATCATTTTTGTTGTTTGGTGTTCTCTACAAAAAATAATAATTTTGGGGCAAAAAAGGGATAACTTCAACGGTTTCTTTTTTTTTTGAGTTAAAATTGATGAATGCATTGAAATGAACTAGGTGCCTAAAATAGATAACTAATTCGATGATACTGTAAAAAAAAATCTCGGGACGCAGCAAGTGCGTTATGGTAGTGAATTTTCATAAAAATGTTTTTATTGCAAATATGTGTGTTTTCTTTTTAAGAAAGCAGACATCAATTTTGGTTACCAGTATAACCTATATAGAAAAAGCAGGCATCAAATTTGATTACCAGTATAACATATATAGTAAAAACAATGTGCCATGTTTCATCAAAATAACTTGATTGTTTGAAAACGTACAGAAATTTCCAAAAGTAAACCAAAAGTGTTACTGAAAAAATCCGTTTCCTGGTCAACCTTATAGGTTAATAGCAAATTGAGCTTTTCAAATATGAAGCATTTAATCAAAATTCGCAACCACAACGCACTTGCTGCCTCCAGAATTTCTTAACTTACAAACATGCATTATATTTCGATGGAAAATGCAAAAAAATAAGGCGTTTTCGACAAAAAAAATTTATTTGTATCACCAACGACTTATGGGCCACCCTGTGATTGTCGCAATAATTTTTTAAGATGTAGCTCAAAACACCGTATAATTAATGTATACAATATTTTTTCATATCTTGTATAATAACGAATATATTGAGCTTTATTGATTTTTTACGAAAATTCGACAAAAATGATATAACATTAAACAATAAACTCTATAGCTAAGGCTACTGCCAAGCATCAGAGAAAGGGTCTATTAGAAATGAATTTTCTGGAAATATTTTAGTAAAATGAAGGACAATGACGGTTGAAACTAAGAGTTCGGTGTATGTAAAACATTCTTCTTGAGACATTTTCTTTCCATAGCCCGTATTAGATTCAAGTTATTTGCCTAAATGTTGCGAATTTTGACGTTTTCAATTGTCACTTTGACGTTTTGAGGAAACCCCCAATTTATTTTTCTTTAAATGCCCATAACTTTTTTGTCTTTTGACCTAGAGAGCTAAATTTTGGTAGGTGGCACACCTATAACGATATAAACCAGCTTACCAAATTTGGTTGCCCTTACTTTGTTAATTTTGGAGATATAAATATTTTGCGAAAGAAAACACAAATTTTTCCAGGAAAACCTCGGCGGATTTTCCTGGCTAACAAAATTATCCAATCGACTTGCGAAAGGAATGTACTCACCAATTTTGACGTTTAAAATCGCAATTTTGACGTTTTGAGGAAAATCCAAATTTATTTTTCTTTGAATGCCTGTAACTTTTTTATCCTTTAACCTACGGAGCTAAATTTTGGTAGGTAACTTGCCAATAATGAAATAAATTGGCATATGAAATTTGGTTGCCCTTACTTTGTTAATTCCGGAGATATAAATTTTTTTGGAAAGAAAACACAAAATTTTCCGGGAAAACCTGGACCGATTTTCCTGGCTAACGAACTTATCCAAGCCATTTGCAAAAGGAATTTATTAACCAAATTTAATCAAAATCGCCCCATTATTTTTTGAGTTATCGGTGTGATACATATATATATATATATATATATATATATATATATATATATATATATATATATATATATATATATATATATATATATATATATATATATATATATATATATATATATATATATAAACATATAAAAATTTAAACCGACCCCGGATATGTGTTCTGGGGGGCCTAATTAGCGCTCATTTGAAGAAATTTTTTCAAAATTCAAAAGTCGGGATCTCCTCATTAGTGAATTTTTTTTAAGAAAATTCACTAAAAAGGGAAAATAATTTTTATCAAATTATAGGAATTAAACGTTTTTTTCAAATTACTCGAAAACTACTTTTGTGGAGTTGTCCCCTTTTTGCAACAGGGTCTTTATTTGTAAACATAGGAAAATGGATACAACATGGCGGCGTTGTCGGTATCTGTCTGTTCAAACGAGTGCGCTACTCTGCTAATCTACTGGCTCCGGTTAAATATTCATGTTAGCACCATATTTTATTAGCGAAGGAAAGTTTTCAAATTTGGGGAAAACCGGCCTTATGAGTTGACCGACCATGATCTACTGCTACCTGTCATGATAATTTATGACAAACACAGGAAAATGGATACACATGACGCCGTTGTCGGCATTTGTCTGTTCAAACGAGTGAGCTACTCTACTAATCTACTGGCTCTCGTTAAATGTTCATGTTATCACCATCTTTTATTAGCGAAGGGAAGTTCTCAAATTTGCGGAAAATCGACCTTATGAGTTGACATACCTTGATCTACTGTTTCTGTCATTATAGACGGAGAGCCAGAGGTGAAAAAATTCTGTGAATTTACAAAAGCTGATTTTTTGATAGTTAATTAGGTACGCTGTGCACGTACACATATTCTGGTCAGTCAAGCGAATCTTAGAACTGGTGCCACAGGTGTGCCAACAAAGATGCCGTTTTTACCGGGGTAATAAAATGAATTTACAAAAGCTGATAATTGTTATACAGATTCGATATTTTATAACAATTAAAGTTATGTCAGTCAGTCAGCTGCATACGGGAACAGAGCTGGTCAGTCAGTTCGAATGTGTGTATGAAAAATAAATAATGTGCAATTTATTTACAAAGCTTGAAAATCTTTTTGTGGGTATATATTGATCTGTTAAACATTAAAAAAATAGTCAGTCAACTGTTTTGTAGAACAACGCCCGTCTGTCGGCGAAAAAAGATATAAAAATTCCGTGCGCGCCGGCGGTGTTACAGGCGGCATGCTCGCTGTTCTCCTCTCATTATTATTATTTAAAATATCAGAAAACTATGTGAAATTATAATTTGTAATTATAAGTTATTAATTGGTATTTTTATTGATAATATATTTATATATATATATATATATATATATATATATATATATATATATATATATATATATATATATATATATATAAATTATATTAACAGACCATTTATTTATTTAATAAAGTGTAACATAAACGGGACAACATTACGAAAAAAATATTAAAAAATTAACTATTAAAACAAACGCATAGTTGATGATTATTCTATACAAAGAATATATGTATATATTTAAAAAAAATATTTTTTTCAATCACATTCAAAATCCAATTCCTCCTCTGAATCTTCGAAGTTTCCCTTTCGTGATCTGAAATATCCAACTCTGATATTTCTGACTGAGATTCTGATTGATTATATAAAAAATAAGTGAAATAATAAATAATCCAATTTAGCAATAGTATTATTTACAAACCTAAATTTTTCTGTGCGGGTTGAATGACGACGTCGTTGATTAGCTGGGGTAACTGATCACCTTCAACCAATGAAATTCATAAACATTGTCACTACTCTTCCAGCCGTGATCCATTGGTGATAGTTCTGTTATTAGTTTGTAATGCGCATTACGCCAAATGTTGGCGGTGTAAGTGGCTCTTGAAATGTGTTGCATTAACTCAGTCTCACACATCGGCAAGCTCGATCCGTCAATATTTTTAACTTTAATTTTAAATGTATCATCAACATTGCTGGAACTACAAATGTATGCTTTCGAAAACATGACAAAATCGAGCCTCATTACCTGTTTTTAATATTTTTTTATCCATATAAATTGCAAACAAATTGGCTGTGTGTTGAATTTGAATACTCTGTATATTGAACATTTAATATAAATTTATTATTGCATAAATTTTTAAAAATTGGATAAAAGACATTAAACTATATTAAATAAAGAAATAAATTGTCTGTTAACTTTATTAATATACTTATATGTTTTAATAAAACAATAAATTACTAACTTATAATTACAAATTATAATTTCACACAGTTTTCTGATATTTTAAATAATAATAAGGGGAGGAGAAGAGCGAGCATGCCGCCTGTAACGCCGCCGGCGCGTACGAAATTTTTATATCTTTTTTCACTGACTGACGGGCGTTGTTCTATAAAACAGTTGACTGACAATTTTTTTAATGTTTAACAGATCAATATATACCCACAAAAAAATTTCAAGCTTTGTGAAAAATTGCACATTATTTATTTTTTATACACACATTCGAACTGACTGACCAGCTCTGTTCCCGTATGCAGCTGACTGACTGACATAACTTTTATTGTTATACAATATAGAATCTGTATAACAATTATCAGCTTTTGTAAATTCATTTTATTACCCCGGTAAAAACGACATCTTTATTGGCGCACCTGTGGCACCTGTTCTAAGATTCGCTTGGCTGACCAGAATATGTGTACGTGCACAGCGTACCTAATTAACTATCAAAAAATCCGCTTTTATAAATTCAGATAATTTTTTCGCCTCTGGCTCTTAGACTATTATAATTCAGATTGTTTATTACTTTCGTACTCATAATTTTGGTGTTGTAACCGAAAGAGAAAAGAAATACTTGAGTTGTGTGGAAATAAATTAATAGATTAACAAAGTTAGCGTCATCAGGGGATGAAAAATTACAAAATGTCAGGTTCTAATGGGACATTTCGGATCGTAATATTACAGTTCTTTGCAGTCTTGTTAATCTCCAAACTTTGGATATGTATACGAGCTTAATATACTAAATGCAAACATTTTTTTAAAATCCCTAATTAAAAAAGATGCTTTTATAAATGCTTAGCAACAATTTATCTATTTTGATTAGCCTTAGTTTAATTAAGTATGAAATTCAAGTCTTACTTTTGGCATAAACTAAATTAAACATACATTGCCAAATCGTTTTTTGCAGTTTTTACGACGCTTGTTTTAGCAACACCCGTAGGGCCGAACGTACATTTTGCGCGATTTAGCTTGAAGATTTTTTAGCCATTTTTCTTACATACAACTTAGCTAATGAGGTTCCTATGTTTCACATCATCTAATACATCTCTCGCTTCTTGCTTTTTTCGCCTTTCATCCTCCGCCTATCTTTTCCATAAATGCTGATTGTAATCTTAGACGATAATAATACATGATGAGGATTTTGTTTCTCGGCCCTCCTACTACTTGCTTTTTTTTATGTGCTTTGTTAGAAATTCGTCACGGGCTTTCGCTGTGTTCAGGGAGACTTTCAGCGAGAGAATATTTCATGAATTTTAAAAGGGAAAGGCTCGAGAATTTTCTCCTTTTAGTCTGCCTAGGCTCATTCTTGTGATCAGGAACATTAGATCAGTTTATTCTGTGAAATGTTATTGACACAAATTACGTTTTGTATGTTCAAGGTGGATGAGCAACTATCTCACAAAAGACGTGAATATGCTTCCAAAGGAGTGTTATTCCAACAAGTAGAAATGTAGATATGAATTAATAATGGTTTTATGTTTACTGAAATTCTTATATTTTACATTTGGTAAAATACAAAAAATACAAACGTCTAAGTGTATTTTTGAATTCGGCACTCGTTTCAAATGTTTTAGTAATAATAAAGATCGTAATTTTTCCGTTGATAATATCAATTTGTATAGATTTGCGCTGGATAATACTTGCGTCATTTGTACGTAAGTAGATTCTGCCACTTATGTATATTCACTTTATATATATATATATATATATATATATATATATATATATATATATATATATATATATATATATATATATATATATATATATGTATGGCATATACAGGGTGGCGCATTGAAAACGAAACTGACCGATTTGCGTCCAGAGAATTTTTTTAAGAAACGCTGAAACAGGTCAATTTTAATATAGAGGGGGACATGTTTTGACATAAAACTCAACTTTGTCACATCAACCCCTTTAGGGTGGTGATAACAACCCTTATATTCTAAATAGGGAACATGGATCGAGTGTTACATCCTTTGAAAGCTCTTTCTTTTCTGAATTCAGCACACTAATTTTTTTGGAAGTTTTATCAACTCGTTTAAAAATTATTCACAGTTGGAGTTTCAAGAACGTATTTCATTCATTGTGATAAGAAATGCACTAATTAGTCAGTTTTTCGTTTAAAAACTAAAAAACAACATCAAACGTTTAAAAATGTGTATTCAGTTAAGTGTTCAAATTGTTGACCACCGGCCTCCATACAAAAGTACGAATTTTGTTCAAAACGAGCTCTGACATTCTGGAGCATTTGTGGGGTTATTAGACGGCGTTCTGCAACAATGTGTCGTCGTAATTCATCCAGAGACTTCGGTTCTGTTGCGAAAATTCTACTTTTTAAATGGCCCCATAGAAAGAAGTCTAAAGAAGTAAAATCCGGTGATCTAGGGGGCCACTCAATAGCACATCTAGGCCCAATACATTGCTCTGAAAACTCTCTGTTCCAAAACTCCCTAACACGTTGTGAAAAATGCGAAGGAGCTCCATCTTGTTGAAACACTAATTGATTTTCTTGATAGCGATCATGTTCAACAATGTAAATTAGTCAAATTGCCATCAAGAAAAATTGGTCCGATTAAACAGTCTCCAAAAATGCCAGTCCAGACATTCAATTTCTGTGGAGTTTGAGTGTGGACTTCGTGAAAATTTATTGGATTATTATTTGCCCAATAACGAAAATTATGACGATTGACTTTAGAGTTTAATAAAAACGTGCACTCGTCTGAAAAACAGATATTAAACAGAAAGTTTCCGTTATCAGCTATTTGCGCAGTCATAACTTCACAAAACTTCAACCGCCGATCAAAATCATCTTTATTCAGTTGTTGTACAAGATGAATTTTATACGGGTGAAATTTATCATGCTTCAATATTCGCTGAATAGTTTGTCTGTTGATGTTTGAAACAGTGGCCAATTTTCTGCTCAAAGTTGGGTCTGCAGCAATTTGTCCTAAAACTTCAATCTCAGTAGTCTCATTTCTAACCGGAAATTCACGTTCAGGATCCCGTTTTTTGTTGGATACTGAACCACTTTGTCGAAACTTTGCAACTAACTCCAAAATGTATTTTCTGTTAACATGTATGTTCGGATGTGGTTCATTAAAAAACAAATTTGCGGTACGGTTGGCACAATCATCGTTTTTGAAAAAAAGAGTAATTATTTCAACTCTTTCTTCTACAGAATACACCATTGTGAAATTAATTTTTGGTAGTACTATCAAGTATCAAACCGACCGATAAACTGAAATATTAAACCGCATTTCTCTCATTCCGATAAGAAATCTTCTGATGGTCAATTTTTTGTTTACAAACCAACAAAACATTGACTATCAGCACATTTCTTATCGGAATGAGTGAAATGCGTTTTTGCATCTTCAATTGTGAATAATTTTTAAACGAGTTGATAAAACTTCCAAAAAAAGAAAGAGCTTTCAAATGATGTAACACTCGACCCATGTTCCCTATTTAAAATATAAGGGTTGTTATCACCACCACAGGGGTTGTGGTGACAAAGTTGAGTTTTATGTCAAAACATGTCCCCCTCAATATTTAAATTGACGTGTTTCAGCGTTACTTAAAAAAATTATCTGGACGCAAATCGGTCTATTTCGTTTTCAATGCGCCACCCTATATATATATATATATATATATATATATATATATATATATATATATATATATATATATATATATATATATATATATATATATATATATATATATATATATCATTGGCAAAACACGAAACGCAGCGTGCAAACAAAAAGACCGGCATGAAATCGATAACCTGCTTGGGTCCTCGCATAGGCAGGCACACACAGAACATATAATAAATATTAACCTGACGAGCTTTCTCGCGGATACTTAGTAGTAGTAACAGTGGTGGGGAGGCCAACGCCAAGCAAGTAGGCTACAATTGGCCCTTTTTGCCAACCCCAGCAACCATGCTCTACTCTTCCTCGGTTCCGTCGCCAAACCGCCTCGACCTCGAGATGAAGGCCGTGACGGTCTTCAATTGGACGGTACTTACCTGATTCCTCTGCAGAGTCCTCGAGCCGAACAATTCTGCTCGAAGACTCCCAAAAGCCTCGCATTCACACAGGTAGTGGTAGGACGTTTCTTCATCCTTGCCGCATTCCTGGCAAATGAGATCCCTCTCTACGCATATCAATGTAAGGTGGCTTCTAAGGGCGCAGTGGCCTGTCAGCACCCCAAGGATGCGGCGAAGCGTAGGTCGACTCCTTCCGAGTAGTCAGACAGCTTTATCTCTGTCCGGCCCCTCCACAAATTCCCTCGCCTGCCTGCAGCCACCAACCGACCCCCAGTGCCTCTCCATTGCTTCCTCTGTCCACCTGTCTAAGGCGACAGAGACTGTATTCCTACTTATGCCTTTCGCAGGCTCCGGGCCACAGAACGGCCGCCGGGAATCGAGTCTTGCGAGATTATTCGCCACCTCATTCCCCGCTACGCCACAGTGTCCCGGAACCCACACCAGTTGCACCTCCTTCATCCTGGCTAGTCCTGTGAGGGCGTCAGCGCACTCCTGAATCAGTGTTGACCTAATTCTGGCCGCGCAAACTGCCCGGAGGAGCGCCTGGCTATCCGAGCAGATGTACACACATTTCTCGGGACTCCTCTTCATATCCTGTCTATTGGCCACAGACAGGATAGCATACACCTCTGTTTCGAATGCCGCGGTATAAGCGCCAAGAGCATAGCTTTAGCGCACCCCCGGGCCCTCGATGTATATTCCTGCCCCGGAGGATTGTTGATCCTCCAGGCGCGATCCGTCGGTAAAACAGACCAGGCTTGCGGGCTGGAATGTAACCTCATTTTCCCTCCACTGATCCCTACTGGGGATCCTAAGGGTGTATGGCCTAGTCAACCTACTACGGATACTTACAAGCTTCTGTAGTAATATGACTAACACACCTAAGAATTTATCAGTTAGATTAGTTATTTAAATTACCATGTAAATAATATTGTGCTCGCAAACAAGCTAAGCCTTCGCGAGCCCAGTATTAGTTTTATAATAGCTTGTAATTTTATTGCATATTATTATTATTATTATTATTATTATTATTATTATTATTATTATTATTATTATTATTATTATTATTATTCTTATTTTGCTCTTTTCTTTGCCCCCAAGGCGCATTCGGTCCCTCACGGAACAAGAGATATGCATCACGTTTATGATGCATATCTCTTGTTGCGTGAGGGACCGAATGCGCCTTGGGGGCAAAGAAAAGAGCAAAATAAGAATAATAATAATAATAATAATAATAATAATAATAATAATAATAATAATAATAATAATAATAATAATAATAATAATAATAATAATAATAATAATAATAATAATAATAATAATATGCAATAAAATTACAAGCTATTATAAAACTAATACTGGGCTCGCGAAGGCTTAGCTTGTTTGCGAGCACAATATTATTTACATGGTAATTTAAATAACTAATCTAACTGATAAATTCTTAGGTGTGTTAGTAACATTTTATTTCCATATGGTTACAGGGATATGACTTTTCTAACGATGTAGGATGTCTCAAGAAACGCTGCTTTCTGCACTGTTCTTAAATGAGCTGCAAGAATAGGAGAATGGTGGATCTGCGAGTCTGGTGTTACAAGCCCATTTGTTGATACGACTGCTGGGCTGATCTGAACCTCTCTCAGCTTGTCGCTTCTTCCCTCACTTCGAAACGAGATTGTCGTCGAGCGGCACTGCAATGTCCACAATGAAAACCTTTCGGTTTCTCTGGTCAATAAGCAAGGTCAGGCCTGTGGCTTCGAACTGCTCTATCGGTGACCACCGGGATGCCCCACAGCAACCTAACCTCAACCCTTTGAACAGGCTTGAATTTTGATAGTAGGGGGCTTACGACTCGATAAGGTCGTAATGTTTTGCCAAGGCCTGATGGAAGAGCTTGGTCACGTTGTCATGGCGTTTCTTGTAATCTGCCTGGACCAGAGAATCGCAAGCCAAGTCACATGCTGAATTGTTTCCGGCCTTTTTTTACAGAGTTTACACAGATTGCTAGCATCCTGCTTCATGATGTGCAGTTAGTACGCGCGCGTGCTAATAGTAATGATCTGGTATTGCGTACATAAATCCCTCTGTTTCAGCAAACAAGCCTGCTGTTCTTAACCACTCCGTTAACGTGAGGTTAACGTGAGCTACCACTAGACCAAGGGCGAAGCGCCCATGCAGCTCCATACCCCCCCCCCCCCACAAGCGCGCCGTCGCTCATCCACACTCTAAATAACAGTAGGGACGTGATCTCGATCGGGTTGCTTGAGGTCGAAAGAGTCTATCCCTATCTCCTGTCTTTTCTGAGCCTCCTGCATTCTCTGTCAAACATCACTTTTACCGAGAGGAGTCCACGTTCCCCCA
Source organism: Tillus elongatus (assembly GCA_964006375.1). Taxonomy (NCBI): domain Eukaryota; kingdom Metazoa; phylum Arthropoda; class Insecta; order Coleoptera; family Cleridae; genus Tillus; species Tillus elongatus. The sequence goes on along the minus strand of OZ023264.1, from coordinate 153,839,727 downwards.
TGCCTCGAGGTAAGCACAAGCGGTGCAAGGAATTCTTGGCTGCAGCATTCGATGCTTTTTCATAACGGAGCGAATCCTTCTGTTGAACTCCTGAAGAACAGTTGTTGACCAGTCACGGATGCCACAAGTGTAGGTATCAACAGGTACTGCCCAAGTGTTTTTGGCTCTGATTTTATTTTTGCCGGACAGGTAGGTTTTACACACCTTCTTCACCCTAGCCAATACCTTGTACTCCACAGCCCGCCGCACCTCTGTTGTGTTCACAGAGATACATTGTTGGATGCCCAAGTACTTGTAAGCATCATCAGAGGCTACGCCCTGAATTAATTTGCCTGACATTAGCGTCATATCCTGCTCTCTTACTGTTCGGCCGCGTTTAATGTGGAGAACCGCACACTTATCCAGCCCAAATTACATACGCATCTCGAGCGTGTTCACAATCTCCATCCTCCTTCCTTGCTCGTCAGGATTCGTGGAGTAGAGCTTCTAATAGTCAATGTAGAGCTGGTGGGTAACCCGTCCTACATTACTGCGTTCGATATTATATCCGTAGGAAGTCTTGTTTAACATATGGCTTAACGGTTTATAGCTAGACAGAACCAAAGAGAACTTAAACTGTCCCCCTGGAAGGTCCCCCTGTTGATGTCGTGTTCCACTGGAGTGGTGGTAGCACATGAGCTTCCGATCATGAGGTGTGTACGCCAAATTTCCATGCATGCTTTCAGGGCTCTCGTGAGAGATGCGTCGACCCTGTATGGTCGCAAGACTTCAAGTAGCCAAGTGTGCGGAACAGACTGAAATACCTTGCAACAGTCGATCGAACCGATGGAAATATTACGCTTATTTCTGTTACTTTAGATGTGATATATTTGTCAGTGACGAGAAGCTCCTCGCATTCCTATGCGTGCTTTCGGCATCCATTTTGTTCTGTCGCGAGAATCTGATTATGAATGATCTGATCGTTATTATTCAAAAACCCATCCAAAAGGGAGAGCAGCGGAGGCCTCTGCAGTCAGCAATCTTTAGCCAATATGGTTCAGCAACCTACTTACTTTCCTCGCATCCCAACACACAGCTCAAATCCCTTGGATCTCCTTCTTACTACAAAACCTGAATGCTATAAGACATCAGTCACCGCCCCCTTTTGTTGCTCAGACCACGCCATGGTCACTACTTCCTGCGCTATGCAACCCGAGGTGACACAGTCATCACACCCAACTATCGCTTCGCACTACAACTGCGCGAACTGGGACGAAATGCGGGACTACTTTTCATCATTTCCATGGGCGTCTGTCTGCTACTCTCATCCTGACTCCTCTGATATCTTACAAAACGTCACCGAAATTATCCAAGCTGACATGGAATTATTTATTCCACGTACACAGAAAACCTTTTCAGCCACTCAAAATCCCTGGTTCTCTAAATCCTCTGACAAGACCAGACTTAAAAAGGTCAAAGCTCACAAAACGCTCTACACAATCCCAGACAAGAAAACCGTCAAGTATTTAACGACGCAAAATAATAAAAACCAAATTATTAAAATTTCTTGAAAAACACAGTCTAATCCACGACAGGCAGCATGGATTCCGTCAGCGCAGATCAACTGCCGACCTCCTTTATTTGGTCACCCATTCTTGGAACAAGTCTATGAAACTACACGGTGAATCCCATATTGTCACTATATACATATCCAAAGCACTCGACCAGGTCTGGCACGCAGCGCTGCTTAATAAACTTCCGGCCTATGGCCTATGTACCTGGACAGCAAATTTCTTCTCCAGCTGGAGCAGTTCTGTTGTCGTGGATGGCCATTCCTCTAAACTGTATCGAATTAATGCAGGAGTCCCTCAAGGTTCGGCTTTAGCCCCTACTTCGTTTCTTCTCCACATGACCTCTCTAGCACATCCAACCCAGTTCACAGTTTCGCGGACGACATCACCCTTTATTCAAATATACAATATTGTAAGCCTGTCCGTTTAGCCCAACTAGCTGAGGATCGCAGACTCGTGGAGGGTTCTGTCTCCGTAGATCTCCAAAAAATATTGAACTGGGGAAGTAGAAATCTTATACAATTCAACTCCACAAAATATCAGCTCTCCATCTCATAATAGATACACCAGCCCTAGACCCATCACAATGAACAACCAAGTTATTCAAAGTAATGAGTCGTTTTCACTTGTTGGCATTTCTGTGGATCGAAATGTCAATTGGCACCAACATGTCAGATCAATTGAAGAAGCGGCTGCTAAGAAATTAGGTTTCCTCTTCCGGGCACGCAAATACTTTTTACGAGCTAATCTCTATACCTTATATACTTCACAAATAAGGCCAAACCTCATATACTGTTCCCACATCTGGGCTGCCTCTGCCGCTTATACACTCGCTATCCTGGGCTCCATTCAGAAGAGAGTTATACGTCTCATCGGTGACCCTACCCTCACCCAAAAGTTACCATCCCTTGCCTACCGACGTGCCGTTGGTGACCTCTCTCTCTCTTTTATAGATATCTGCACGGGCACTGCTCAGAGGAAGTTTCTTCCGTAGTTCCCCCACATGCTGCCTCCAACAGATCTACCAGGGGAACATAGTGAATGCACCTTTTTACTGCCAGGTCACCAGACATAGAACATCTTGTTATGCACGCTCTTTTGTCCCGAGGACTTCCAAGTTGTGGAACTCCTTGCCGGCACATGATTATTGTTATTATTATTACTATTATATGTTACCTATCTTACAAAATGTAAATGAAACAACGTAATGTGTTTTAAGTTACATAATTTCGCCAGCTTGTTAAAATAGCAACATCACACCTAGGTGGCATATTAAAGTAACAAAAACTATATATATTTCTTCACTTCACAACTCTACTTGATTTCTTGTAATTCCCATCGAAGTGATCCGAACTTTGTAAGATTGGTAGCAAAATGACTTTTCTCGTGAAAAAGACGAATCTGGTGGAGATTGGTCTCCTGATATCGCAACAAGTTTACCGTCGAAGTTCACTACAAATACATGATATAGACTTCTGATAGAGTAAAAGGACAGCACACACACACATATATACGTGCTCTAGCCAATATTCCTGTAAATCTGGTTACCAATTCTCCAAGGCATCGACTCCATCTCAAGGAAGACTAATATTAGCAAAACCATGTCAGAGTAAAATTCAAATGTGGATCTATATTTGATGTAGTTGCTGCAAAAGCTGAATATGTAGATTACTCGCCATTGCCTCAGTACACTGCTACAAAAAAACTTGATGCACACAGTGTACTGACTTAAAATACTAATTCAAGTAATTCGCTTAAACCTAAGACACTAAAATATTTTTTATGTTAACTGTATCGATATGTGCTTTACTTCACAGAAATATCAGCATAAATGTTACAAAGCAAAATTTGAAAAAAAGATATCTATTTATTTTATCAGTCAATTTTATTGTCAAAAATAGTAGGGTATTGCTACAGTGTAAGGCGTCTCGTCGCATTCATCACTCGCTATATTCTGCAGTTCTTTTAATTTCATTGTAACTTTCGCATTACATTAATTGCTTTAGAGTTTTCAGAGGTTCCGCCATTTTCCAAGTATGTGTCCCACAAATAAAGTTCTCAGGAAGTTAATATGCCTCAGACTATATTCAATAGATTGTGCCTTGCTCCCCTGAGTTTCTCTCAGCAAGCACCTTTCTTCTCTCACCTCTTCCAGTACACCTAAATTTCGTATTTCTATCGGTCTACTTTCTCTTTTTTTTAATTTTGATGTCTCCACATGTCAAAAGTCTGGACGCAGCAAGTGCGTTATGGTAGTGAATTTTCATAAAAATGTTTTTAATAGCATATATGTCTTTTCTTTTAACGAAAGCAGACATAAAATTTGTTTTCCAATATAACCTATATAGTAGAAACATCATATTTCATCAAAATAACTTTATTGTTTGAAAATGTAGAAAATTTTTATTAAACATACTCAAAATGTTCCCGAAAAAACTGGTTTCTAGCCAACGAACGTTAAGTGAATAGCAGTTGAGCTATTGAAATTTGAAACATATACTATCCGGGGTCAGTTTCAACTTTTATATGTTTATATATATATATATATATATATATATATATATATATATATATATATATATATATATATATATATATATATATATATATATATAACAAAGATAACTCAAAAAATAATGGGCAGATTTTGATTTTGCAAGTGGCTTGGTAAGCTCGTTAGCCAGGAAAATCGGCCTAGGTTTTCCCAGAAAATTTTGTGTTTTCTTTAAAAAAAATCATATCTCTGGAAATAACAAAGTAAGGGCAACCAAATTTGGCACGCCGGTTTATATCATAATAGGTAAATTACCTACCAAAATTTAGTTTTGTAGGTTGGAAGATGAAAAAGTTATAGGCATTTAAAAAAAAATTGGGTTTTCCCCAAAACGTCAGTCGCGATTTAAAACTTCAAAATTGGCAATATTCACGCAAAGAACCTGAAACTAATATAAGCTATGGAAAGAAAATTTCTCAAGACGAATGCTTTACAAAGCCTGAAGTCTTAGCTTCAACCGTCATTGTCCTTCATTTTACTAAAATATTTCCAGGAAATATTTTCTATTGAAAAGTGCAACATTTAACGCGTTATAACTTTGAAAATAATAATTTGAGAAAAAAAAGTTTTTAGTAAAAGTTGTAGGAAATTTGTTTATTGAAAAGTTAAGTGATAAGCATTTTATTTCTTAAACAATTATTAACCAATATATAGGTAAAAAAAAATCAATAAATGAATGCTAATAGTCATATAAGTTGTAAACGGTGAGTGATACAAAAAAAAATTAACAAAAAAGATGAGAAATGCAATTATCTACAATAATGGTCATTGCTATTTTTGGCATAAAGTGCACGATTACGGAGATATAGGCCGAAACGGTTTTTCTTAAAATGGCGGCACTTTCGCCCTCCTAATTTGTAAGTATTTTGTTTTTACATTCAGTACGTCATTCTGAATCCATCTATATAAAAAATAACTCCTGTAGTTTAGTGCATTATGGACAAGAGTAGCGGGCTCCTCTATTGCATGTACTAATAGGCATATTTAAGAATCCAAAGATATGAAGCTTACGCAACATAATTCTGCGATCTAAATGGCCGAAGGCTTTAGATACGTCGGCATAGCGAAATCAACCAATGATTTTTGCTAAATGGTTTTTTAATTATACATATAGTTTAAGTTAGATGCTGTGGACTTTCCAGCTATGAATCACGTTTTTTGTTAATGTCAGTCTATTTCCGCGACGATGGCCAATCATCGGCGCCAAGGAGCAGTTTAACCCCACTATACTAGAAATTTTACCGAACTCCTGACTTTCCGCAAGGAGATAGATATTTTTAACGTACCCAACATCGCATGGCACACGGTACCAATGGCTCTACGCCCTCTCCAGAGGGCGGAAAGTTCAGCCATTCAACTTATTCAAACATAATGCAACAACGTCGATCTATGTTAATTTCTACAATATGTACTGACAGCGACTCGAACCCAGGAGCCTTGGGTTAAGAGGCACACCTTCTGACCACTGAACCACCGACCCTTCAAGAATTACATTATATAGACACAATAGGGTCTCGTCTTCAAGATATCTGAATTTAGTTAATTTGTTAGTAGGTTTCTTTTCTAAAAGTATCTAAAAATTAAAAATACACCCGTTGCTCTATAATACCTTGCATTTAGTGCTGTTGAAGAAAAAATAATACCATTTTTGTGGTGCAATGACTTTTTGGAATAGTATAACTCACAGATGGCTCGTTCTTGCTTAATAAATACTCGTTGGAATTGTAATGTCCGATTGAAAATATCGGCAATTTGCGGCGTATATCGCGCTGAATGTGCAGCATGCTGTAGAGAAATGTGCTATATTGGAATACCGTTTAAATAATGGAAAGTGCTTATAACGAAATTTTGCACGTTATGTTATTGGTCTTTACATAGAATAACCTGATTGCCGTGAAGGTGGTCCATGTTCAGCTGTGCAATACTGTCACATGATGTAGCCATTAGAAAGAAATGTAAGACAGAAGTTTTACAAAAAAGTCCACTACTCTGATATTTCAATTATATTACATTTCATACTGCAAAGCAACGGGATATACAGTGTGTCCCAAACTGGATGGGAATGTATTGCTATCTCCGTTATTAATAGAGATAGGCAGACGGTTAAATTAGCATTGTTTTGTAGAATTTCATGCTTGTTCCAAATATGACTTGTATTTTGCCCTGCCTCTTTTGCCCTGCCTTTCTGTTATTAATGGCTTGGATTAGTTCGTTAGCCAAGAAAATCAAACAAGGTTTTCCGGGAAAATTTTGAGTTTTCTTTCGAAAAAAAATTTTTTTCTTCGAAAATTACAAATATATTGTAATCAAATTTGGTGCATATATAGCCTCAGAAAAGACCTTACTACTTACCAAAACTCGAATTTCTAAGTTTACAGAAAGTTGAGTTATTTAAATTTTGAGTTTTTTTTTTTCGAAAAAAATTTTTTCTCCGAGAATTACAAATCTATTGTAATGAAATTTCGTACATGTATAGCGTCAGGAAAGGCCTTACTACGTACCAAAACTCAACTTTCTAAGTTTATAGAAAATTGAGTTATTTAAATTTTGATTTTTTTTTTCGAAAAAAAAAAAATTCTCCAAAAATTACAAAGATATTGTAATGAAATTCGGTGGATATGTTGCTTCGAGAAAGACCTTGCCACATACTAAAATTCAACTATCTAAGTTTATATAAAATTGAATTAATCAAATTTGAAGGATTTAATAAAAAAATTCTTTAGATTTAGTAAGTAAGTTGTAGTTAATTTACATATTAATAGGTTTTTGGTTACAGTTGTGAACAACTCCTGTTGTCTGTTGTTTATATACATACACACACACACACACACACACACACACACACACATATATATATATATATATATATATATATATATATATATATATATATATATATATATATATATATATATATATAAATACATACAAAAATGGGTGGGAAAAAATCGAGGTGATAAATATAGAAAGAATAAAAATAAATAAAAGAGTTCGGGATGCAGCAAGTGTATTATAGTAGTGAATTTTAATAAGAATTGTAGACTATTAGTAAGGTATGTTATTAAAATTATTTTTTAAAATTTAAATGGATCTTGGAGATTGATTTTAGAGGTCCCAGTAAGCGATTACTTGAAGAAATTTTTATTTTCTATGGAGCTAGAAAATTAAAATTTAGTATGTAGATGTAAATATTGCAAGTCGGTTTAAAAAATTGTGTTACAAATTTAATTAAAGTTAGAAAAGTTTTCCAGAAAAAAAATTATAAATGACACACGGAATGTACCCGCCAAGTTATCAAGGCAGGTATTTTTCTTAATTAATTGTTTGGATGGTTTTGTTTTAGTCAATCCAATCGAATCAATTTTTTGAAAACAAAACAACCAAAAAGGTACTTTACATAGGTTTTACTATGGCTCAAGATTGAAGAATATAGCTTAATGGGAAATTGAGTTATCGGATTTGAAATCTCTTTAGGAAAATTCTCTACCACAACGTGCTTGCTGCACCCAGACCCTCTTCATCGCTTATTTACTGTTGCTGTATCCGTACTTTTTCAAACGAAAAAATATTGTATCTCTCTATCTGAGACTGACAAACAAGGCAACCTCAAATTCATTTTCGGAAAAATATTTTAAACAAATGAAATGAGCTAACAGTTTAACATAATTTGAAAATCTTGTTTCGCGGCTTCGTCACGGGTGTTCTCCTCACCATTCTACATACCTACAACCACTCTCAATGCACAAACAAGAACAACATTAAGAAGAAAATTTTCTTCAGAACAACCTCCAAGAAAGTTACGGGACCTGCGGTGAATAAGGGGAATAAGGGTTCTGGGAAAAGTAAACAGGATTTTAAGGAAGCATAGCTGCAAAATGGGTAAAAGGTAGCTTATAAAGGTCCAACTAAGCTGTTTTTTTAACTTTCCGCTCACATTTACTTTTTATCTTCTTCCCCGCCCAGCACTCCTGGTCCTGTAACTTTCTTAGGAAACGCTTGCAAGAATTTTTTCTTGTGGTGTGGGCATTCAGACAGGGTTCTTAGCATGTTTCTGATTTTTTTTCTAAAAGTCCCCCGTGTGCTAAACTGCAAACTTATCGAAAATAAATTTTTATTTCCAAAAGGAATGCACCTGCCAAATTATAAGCGTGTCAGGTATTTTTCCTTATTAATCGCTTGGATAATCCATTTCAATCAACTCAATCGGACCAGTTTCTGCAAACAAAATAACAAAAAATGTTTTTTAAAAGAAATTTGTAGTGATTTTTCAAATATAGTATCCACGCTGCCTCTATATGGGTTTTACTATGTATCAAAACCGAAGATTCTAGTTTAATGGGAAATTGAGTCACTATTTGAAATATTTTTACAAACATTTGCTACCATAACGCACTTACTGCACCTAAACTCTTTTTAACACTTATTTACTATAACTGTATCCACACTTTTTGAAAATTAAATAAATATAAACAATACAAAATTTTGAAATAAACATTTTAATAATTTACACTGTACAGCTGATTATATATGTAATGTCAACTATTTAATGATATTATGTAGTTTCATTTACTCCAAACGTTCCATAGAGAGTAAAAGCTAAGAGTAAAGAAAGCCATAAGTACCAGGTACCTTTCGTATTATATTTATATTAGTTTGCGGTAGGTATATTTCTTCTTGACATAATCTTGTTTCACTTTGGCAATACAGTACCTACATGCACTTTCTTTTTTGTTTGATTTATTTTAGAATCATAATATACTACAGTCACAGTCGACTGCCGAAGGCATTTGTTAAAGTTATATTAAAATAAAAAGTTGGGTTATTATTTACCTACTATTTGCATTAACCTTAGAATATAGATAGTTGTTTTATATTCTGAGATTCTAAGATACTAGCGGAGTCGTTTTCGAGGTTATGCGCAGAACGTACACGTTTCTCTCATGACTCCTGTCAGTTAACAAATGACAAATAGAGGCGTTGTCAGATTAAACAAGAGAGTGGTGGAGATGGCTTTTAAATACCGTGAAAATAGAAAGCTTAATATTTACACATAATAAAACATAGTTCCAGATTGGTTTTAAACAAATTAAATCACTTTCATTAAAATTTCTATTTATTTACATTTTTCCGATATCTACAGATCTAGATGAGAGTTGTCGTAAATGGCAACCCCGCCGATTGTTTATTGTGACATATTTTCGTAGCCTGTCCGTTTAAAACCTAATTTGGTGCTTTTGTTTGCAACGGCAGCGGAACCCTGACTTATCTGTCTAGCCTTGTCTAATATTATAGGCATCCGTTTAGAGGTAATTTCAGGCCATATCGTAGATAATTGATTCTCTATTTAGTTATAACTCAAGATTTACTGATCGAATTGAGTTTAAATTAGGTAGTAGGACCACTTGCATAATGTGTACGTGCTTGTCGAGTTTTAGTTTAATATGTCTAGTAATTAAAAAGATATTGCCTTTTCAAGCATATTTTTGCATTTTTTTCTCAAAGTATTTGAGTGTCAAAACTGTCTAACCAACTCATCCATGCTATTAACAAAGTTAAGGGAATTGCCAAATTTGGTTTCGATTGGTGAAGTATTTTTTGAGTTATCGGTTGAATATATATATATATATATATATATATATATATATATATATATATATATATATATATATATATATATATATACATATATAAACTTTCTTAATGAAAATTTACTAAAAAGGGAAAAAATAAGAGAACATGAAAACAAAAGGGAAATCAAAGTAAAAGTATAGGAAAGGTAAAATTATTTGTAAATGATGTCTATTCCATTCTAGTTACTTTTGTTTTGACGGTTCGATACTTGCTGCAACACTGCATTTATAAAAGTTTGTGGCGAATGGAAAAGTAGGTGCATATTCCGAATCCATCCCATATTCTTTGTACATATATACATTTTTCTGCGTGGTGTGTGTGTGTGTGTGTGTGTGTGTGTGTGTGTGTGTGTGAGTGAAAGCAGTCCTGTCGGAACTTGCGGTATAATATCTATCATGCTGGAACAGTAATCATCGGAGCATACATAGACCGGTTTCGCCTTTGTTAGACCAAGTCGAATACTTGTGTGTTCCGCCCTTTGGTGGAATGTAAAGCCGTTGATACCGTGCATTGTTGGCCACGTTATGAAATGATGGGGTTGCGTAAAATTTCCAGCATGGTAAGATATAACTGCTCCCTGGTGATTGGTGAAAGTCGTGGAAATAGATTGACGTTACAGAAACAGAATAATGCACAATACATAAGTAGTACATTTTAGATTAGGTGCAACATATAGAACACAAATATTATATTCGACAGGAAAACTATCAAGTATGGAAGCTTTACTATATACAGATGTAGATGCTTCTTTTTGGGTTTCACAAGTGCTTGTTCTCTTTTCTGCAACCGTTTTCGCCTTTTAAGAAATCTCCAGACAGAATAAAGTTATTACTATTATTATTATTATTTGTCGTGCCCGACGATGCCTCAAAAGGCCAAACTGGATACCAGAGCAAAAAACAAGCATCTGTGAAGACTGAGAAGAAGGTTCTACATCTGTACTTAGAGCCTCGGTAGTTCGGTGGTAAGAACGTGTGCCTCTGTACTGAAGGGTACTGGGTTCGATCTCAGGGTTCTCGTTTCACGTTTTCAGTAGATATTGTAACATTAACATCAACCAAGGTTATGTTATTATATTTAAGCAAGTTGAAGGTCTGCGCGTTCCGCCCTTTGGAGGGCACGCGAAGCCATCGGTTCTGTGTCCATTCGATGTTTGGCAAGTTAAAAATCCCTACCCTCTTTAAATAATGGCAGGGGTTCGGCAAAATTTCTGGGACAGTGAGGTGAAACTGCTCCCGGACGTCGGTTATTGACTATAGTCGCTGAAATAGATCGACGTTAAAGAAAGAAACACACACACACACATGTATTTAGTATAGAGTGGTTTCACCAAGTGACGTAAAAACAATTAATGAGTGGAATCTTTAATAGATTTTGTAAGTGTTCTCTAATGTTACAGCTATGAATAAGAACGGGGAACAAGAAGATGGAGAAAGATAGACGTAGGTGTTATGAGAGGTGTGAGAGATGGACGTGAATACAGGAGGCTCATTAGTTAACTTAATGGCCTCCGGCGTCGTGCCAGCGTTGCATTGATGAATTTGCTAAAATAATGCAGGAACACGGCCTAATTACGTTTATTGTAGGGTTGTCGAACTTGGCGCCGGCAAGTGCTTCTAGGTGGAGTAGCTGTGACATATGTGCCCTCACGATCGCGTTCAGACACTCACTCACAGCAAGAGGACCTATTAATTGGGACACACTTGCATATTTATGAACTTGTCTATCTACTATTTGTCTAGGGACGTTATTAAGCACTTACTGTTTACTTAAACCACAATAAGGAAACCCTGATATTACCTAGAGACTAAAATTAGGACTTATTTTAAATTCAAAGTAGCATATATATATATATATATAGGTCAACGTATATAATGAAACTGAATAATGCCCTAAAATAGTAAATAATTAATATTGCTGTCGAAAAGACACATTACGTTCGACTTTTTAGGTTGGATTTTTTCTTCTTTTCTCCCTCAGGGCTCGTCCGCATCTTTGCCTCTCCGATAGCACCGCAGCCTTAGGCTTATTTGCATGCACTTTGTCTCTACTCCACCCATTCTAAAATCACTGTGCGTTGAACCAGTGTGCAGAGCAATTGGTAGGGTGAAGTTTTATATTGCTCTGTCTCCGGTCTAGGCTGACCGTAGATCAGTTGCCTTTTGCGGTCCAGAGCGTTTCACTCCCACCAGATGTGCTGGACTGATTCCTCTCCCTCGCCGCAGAGTCTGCATGACAGGTCCCCCTTGAACCGCCCCATTTTATGTAGGTATTTCTTGACGGCCATGTGCCCCGTCAAGAGTCCTGTTATATTTCTGAGCTGTCCTCTGCTGAGATTTAGCAGCTCCACAGCTCTCTTTGGACTGGGTTGCCCAATTAATGACTTCCCGTTTTTGAGCCCTGGACAATCCAGTATGCCTTGTGCTGTTCCCTGACCCAGGACTTGATGTTGCCCCTGGCTGTGCCTTTCGATACGCCAAGGACTGGGTCTGACCATTCCAGGTTGGCTTAGAGTCCAATATGACCCCAAGATATTTTACGTTCCTGACCATTGGGATGTTTCTACCCTATAAAGTGAGAGTTTTGTGGCTCTCCCACTTCCTCCTCCTCGTAAACGGTATGACGGTTGCTTTCTCGGGGCTAATCCCGAGTCCTTGGCCAACCGTCCACCTTTCCACCACTTTCAGTGTGCGCTCAGCATGCGCTCCCACACTGACTGTGTGACCTTTCCTTGGACTATGATGACAATGTCGTCCGCATAGCTCTGTACCTTGTGCCCCCTCCAGAGAGGCTCCCTAGCAGGCCGTCTACGACTAGGCACCAGAGCAGGAGAGACAAAACGCTCCTCAGCGGACACCCCGCTGCGACTCCCGCCAACAGAGCCCCTCTCGCGAGTGAAGTGAACACAGCCCTGTCTCTGAGCATGGAACCGATCCACCTGCAGCAGGTCTCCTCTATTCCACGGGCCCTGACAGCTGCCAGTACCGATCCGAATGAGGTGTTGCTGAAGGCTCCCTCTATGTCTAGAAGGCCCCAAGCGCCACGTCCCTGTTCCCCAGCGTATCTCCAGTTTCAGCACCAGTTGGTGGAGTTCTGTTTCTGTTGAGACTCCTGCTTTGTATGCATATTGTCCGCAGTGTAGTGGATATGCTTCCAGTACACCGCCACTAATGTGCCGGTCGAGCAGTTTCTCCATTGTTTTTAGCAAGAAGGACATGATACTTATTGGCCTGGTCTGTTGGACGCCCAGGTTTAGAAATGAATACAACCCTGGCCAGTCTCATTGCCCTCGGAATGTACCCCAGAGCCAGGATGGCCCTCATAGTGAGGGTAAGCGCTGGCGCCAGTATGTCTATACCCTGTTGGCTTACATTTTTAAGGCACCAAGTATATTCATTAAGAACTGTTTGCATTTATTTTTTAACTCTACTGGTCTTTGTTGTTTTAAATTTAAAATGTGCAAAATATGCTGGTTTAAATACATTGCGAAGTATTTATGAAAATTGATTGACACAACATAGAGCGAATCAATTGGCCAGCTTTGTCTTCGGATATCAATCCGGTAGAGCAAATTTGAAATCCTATGAAGCTGAATTTGAAGGATCGAGGAGGGAACATGGAAAATTTGTATAATTTGGTAAATGCAGTTAGAGATGAATGGATGGCTATTCCCCAGCATCGGCAGCTTAATTGAGGGGATGCCAACAAGCAGATAAGGCGCTACGACAGACAATAGGGGGACTACGCACTATTGATCAAAATTGATTTTTGTTTTGTTATTTATTGTTAAAAAAAGCAAATATAATTAATTCATTCACGAGCTGTTATTGCACCTAAATTTTTTATTGAAAGTTATGTTCAAACTGACAACGTAGTACCAAATACTATATAATGACAATACGGGACACTCATATGCTTTAGCATTGGTGATATTTGTGACAAGTACACAAGCGCCACCTCGCGTGAAGTACTGATTTTGTAATTTGAATTGTATATTTACCTGCATATTCTTAATTTAGACAATTGGTTTATTATAGGTGAATATAAAAACTTGTACATGACAAAACAGTGAAAATTTTTTGATTATATAGTTATAAATAGAAATTATATCAACAATCAGCTTGAAATATAAATGAATTCAGCATGAATAATTCTGCAAATTTCTCTTACCCATAATCGTGTTTCATCATAATTTTATGTACTACCTTGAAACCGTCGTTAAACTACTATTTCAAGGGTAGGTATAGGAATATACTGAAAGCTGTTTCTGAGGATATTAAGTTACAATCTGTACTTACCTATAAATAATTGTTCTAGGTATAAATGGTAGCACAGTACTCAATTTGCTATATCTCTGCATGAAAACTATCTTATTAATCTAATATTTTAAAATATGTAACTGATATACTTAGTACATAATTAAGAAATTGTGCAGACGAAAGCTGAGACTAACTCTTACTTCCGTGAATAAATCTATTATAGGGCTGAATCTGCTATTTCTACTTGTCTCTTTAAAGACTTGTTTTGGAAAGATAATTAAAAACCTTTACCAAGTAAAATAATTTTAAATGTGAAAAAATGTGACAATTACTGAAATAAAAAAGGACACAGAAGAAGATAGAAAAACAGTTTATCTATAAATAGGTACATTCGTTTCAGGTTCTGTACCTAAACATTACACAATAAATTATCTTCTGCGAACTGTACATATTGGCATAAAAGTTATTCTGAATTTGTCTTCTGCTTCAACAAATTAATTCTTTTGGAAGTGACATTGAAATGTAAAATGCACCTTGTGTCTTCAATACTATATCCAAATCGGTTCTTTTTGATAACAGTACCCTTTTCTTGCATCTATAATACAAAAATATCGTTAATCCATGTTATAGTTATTGTTTCATATTAATTATTAGGCGAATTTGTAAAAAAAGTTGCTGGTAACAAAAAAAAAACACAAAAAATCATATTCACGTTACGCCATCCTTTGGAAACCTATGAAATGTCTTTGATAGATTTAGCACGTTATAATTCCAACAATTATATATTGCACACACTCAACCACTAACTTTTATTGTAAAAAACGCAGCTCAAACTTAATTATACACAGTTAAACACCAGCAATTGCTAGTGTTACACGTTCTCGAACGACGTAACATCAGTACTATCCGCTAGGGGCGCTGATATTCTTGAAACACGAAATCCGCCGGAGTGTCCTGTATTGTCATTATGAAGTATTTGGTAATACTGTGTTGGAGATTTATTTTTAAAGTGGAATGACATTTGTCAAACTAAAGTAATTTTTATCTTCTACAAATTTAAAAATTTTGGTGAAAATATGGGTTGCTTGGAAAGAGTAGCGGTTAGAAAGGCATTATGGAATAGCAGAGATGTATGGTAAATGAAGATGATGGTTGAAGTGTTAGAAGGTGCGAAATAGAAGAGAAAAAAGAATATAAGTTTGGTACGTCAAAATCTGAAGTTTATTGAATTTGGTGTAGGACTGTCAAACTATTTAGGATTCAACCTTCTAAATTATGTTATATGATACACCACAAGTCGCATAAGACTTATTGTATTAACATAATGTATAATTTTTGCCAATAAACAATAATAATAATAATAATAAAACTAAAGAAAAATCTCAGAAAAATCATTTTGGCTAAAGTTAGTTTAAAAAATAACTCCCAAAGTAGCGAAATAGCATCTAGGCCCCTACCTGGTAAGTGATATAATTATCGTCCTTAGCAAGGATAAGAGATGTCAAGTTTTATACTTAGAAGTGTTTTCAGACAGGACGAGCTTATAAACAATCTGACTACTAATTGCTTTAATGATCTGAATGCATAATCTCACCTAGAATATTCATGTGACTTATATACACCAAGTTTCTGATTGAATTCATTAGTATCATCCTGCTAGTACCAGCCGGTAATAGTCAAACAAGGACAGATTATATCTTGTAATCCTCTTCTTGTCGACTCTAAACCATGATACGCTCAGGAAGGAAGCTTCTTGTACCTAAGTCTTATTTTGTAATGTAGTCTTTACAGAATGACGGGCTTAGTGCGAACAGAGATATTTAGCCACATTTGGGAATATTCCTTGAGTATGTAGTTCGAGGAGTGTTACATAGAAAACAGTGCCTTATTTAATGTACAAGAGTCTGTATGGAGCAATTGCGTTATGGAAGCGAATTTTCATAAAAATGTGTTTAATAGCAAATATGTCATGCTAATGTAAGCAGGTATTAATTTGGTTATCGGTATAACCTATATAGTAGAAACAGTGTACCATATATAGTTAAAATAACTAATTGTTTGAAAATGTAAAAAAATTCTCCGAAAATAAACTTTAAATGTTTCCTAGACAACTGGTTTCCTAGCCAACGAACCTTACCTTCTATTCTATGTCTATTTTGTTTGGCTTAAGACGTAGGTCCATTGAGCCGTTAAACGTAGTCTAATCTAGTGACGGTTGTCGATTGTCGGACTTTATATTGGCAGCGCCATATTTTCTCTATTATGTTTGATAGTCTGATACGTATTTAGCGTAGGTGCGGCTGATTGTAATAGTTGTAGAGTTTTTATTAACTCTTAATGTTGTTTTCTTTAAAAAATTCTTTTATTATCTTAATTGTTTTAGTGCTTAGTTCGGTTAGAATTTGTTGGGTGTGAATTGGTGTTGTTATGTGATTTTCAATAAGTTTTTTATATAGGTCCTTATTTTGTTGTGGGCCATTTTTACAGTTAAAGAACATATGTGTTATGTCTCCTTCTTCTCAACAATCACAGTTTGGTGTTTCTTTAACTCCTATCCTATATAAATGTTTTGGGGTTGAGCAATGTCCTGTTCTCATGCGGATAATGTTTGTTATGTGTCTTCTGTTCGTGTATGGGTATTTATTAAACCAAGGTTCCAAAGGCAGACAATTTGGATGGATGCATACCACCTGCTTTGGTTTTTCTCCTTCCATGTTTCTTCCTATTCGGTTTTTATTTGATTTTGTAATGGTTGCGTTAAGTTAGACGTGTTTATTTTAGTTTTCAAGGGGATATTGAGTAAATTGGGTTACTGAAATTTAAAGCATTTAATGAAAATTCGCTACCAAAACGCACTTGCTGCATTTACATTTTTTTCTTTTTTTACAAACATGCATCATATTTCGATGAAAAATGCAAAAATGCAATAATATAAGGGATGTTCGAAAAAAAATTGTAGGTATCACCAACGACTCTCATTGGACATCCTGTGATTGCCAAAATAGTTTTTTAAGATGCAGCTCAAGACACCCTATAATTAACGTATACAATTTTTTCTCGTATCTTGTATAATAACAATTATATTGAGGTTTACCGTAGAAATGCATCACCTTGTATATATGTAAACATATAAAACTGAAATTAAATCCGGATATGGATTCTAAGAGGCCTAGTTTGCACTCATTTGAAGAAATATTTTTAAAATTCAGTAGTCGCGGTCCCCTCACAAACTTTATTTTGTACCAAAATTGTCCAAACATTATAGACCGTCAAACTATAAACTTAACTGTAACTACTGCCAAAGCATTAGTAAAATGAAGGAAAATGACGGATGAAGTTGAAACCTTAAAGTTTGTAGAACACTCTTCTTGCGAGATTTTCTTTACATAAACCACATTCGTTTAAGGTTCTTTACCTAACTGTTGTCAATTTTGACGTTTCAAATCGCGACTTACACGTTTTGAAGAAAACCCCATTTTTTTTTCTTTAAATGACTATAACTTTTTTGTCTTTTAACTTCAAGACCTAAGTTTTGGCACATTGTTTACCTTTTATAATACAAACACGCGTGCCCTTACTTTGTTACTTCCGGAGATACGAAAATTTTCCGAAAGAAAAAAAAAATCCGGAAGGGCCGATTTTTCTGGCTAACGAACTTATCCAGGTCAATTGCAAAAGGAAGGGACCCACCAAATTTGATCAAAATTAACAAATTCTTTTTGATTATCAGTGTGATATATACACACATATATATATATATATATATATATATATATATATATATATATATATATATATATATATATATATATATATATATATATATATATATATATATATACATATACATATATATATATATATATATATATATATATATATATATATATATATATATATATATATATATATATATATATAGATATAGTATTAAATTTTTGTGACGGTAATAGTGTTATTTATCAAAAAATTGTGGGAACGCCGTCAGTTGTAGAATAAAACTCTTTACTCTTTATTATAGGCCGAGCTTTTGGAGAAATTTATTCCTTTATCAAGGCTACAACATGGAACGAAAAAAGTTTACAATTTACTTGGAAAAAATATAAAAGTTTAAAATACTTACATATAATATGAGTACTACTAAACTAATTATCTAATAACAAACATAAAAATAAAACCTTTTGATGAATTTGAGTGAAGTCTAATAAATGCCAAACTGACATATAAAGCTAAATATTGTTTAATTGAATCTGTTTTTTGTTTTTGTCTAGGAAAAACAAATTCAATTAAACAATATTTAGCTTTATATGCCAGTTTGGCATTTATTAGACTTCACTCAAATTCATCAAAAGGTTTTATTTTTATGTTTGTTATTAGATAATTAGTTTAGTAGAACTCATGTTATATGTAAGTATTTTAAAGTTTTATATTTTTTCAAAGTAAATTGTAAACTTTTGTCTTTCCATGTTGTAGCCTTGATAAAGGAATAAATTTTTCCGAAAGCTCGGCCTATGATAAAGAGTTTTATTCTACAACTGACGGCGTTCCCACAATTTTTTTTATATATATATATATATATATATATATATATATATATATATATATATATATATATATATATATATATATATATTGAATAAAATTGAAAATGACCCTGGATATGGGTTCTAGGAGGCCTAGCTCGCGCTCATTTCAAGACATTTTTTCAACATTCAATAGTCGCCATCTCCTCATTAGTGAATTTTTTAAAGAAAATTCGCTAAAAAATAACACAATTTTATTTACTAAGTGAAGATTGGAACGTGTGATGAGCACTGATAGGTACACTTGGAGAACGTAAATCGCCACAACACATCTTTTGTTACAGCCATTTTTTTTTACCGTAACTCTTTTTGAATGGCGCCACAAAAAACTCAAAGGAAGTTTAAATGTAAAGAGAATATCCCGATATTAAGCGGCAAGGCGATGCTTGCATTAAGTGAATCTAAATTTTGCCTCCGTGGCGCTCTTGCTGACTTCACAATAACAGCTGGAAGAAGTCATTGGTCTTTGTATAATTAATTCCTTGACAGGTATCCAGTATTGTGTAAATCTTTTATTCACCTCCGTAACTCCATACTAGCCTCGCATTAATGTTATAGAATATAAAGACATCTGCAAACTAGAAAGATAATATGTGTCGAAAATATTGTTGTATTTAAATAAATTTCTGAGTAAACAGGACATATAAAAAACCTTCCAGAAGGTTCAAGAAAACAAAGAAGCACTTGTGGCTTGCGGGCGGGCGAGTTCTTTATGCGTCCTAACGTCAAATTGTTTAATATCTCAAGGGGAGTCCAGGCCTAGAAAATGTGCACCAACGGAATTCCCCTCTCATGTTAAGTAAGAATGTCATTACTGGTTTTGGCCAATGAAATTCAAAATCAGTCCCGCCAACAGTAAATATACTAATGTTTTCACTCAGTGTGCCACTTACTATACTAACCAATTTTAATCATCACTTGCAAATTGCCCTCAAATGCACGAATATGTTTTTTTACGTTGAATAAAAGATATCAAGCGAGTTTTCTCCTTCAGTCGCAAATTACCAGACTTTTGTTTCTCAGAATATAACACTGGTCTATGGAATGCAGTTAAAATGAACTTTTAACGTAAGAAATTTAATTTCCTGCATAAAAATTATTATGCAGCGAGCATTACGAAATATTGTAAAAAACCGGTCTTATCTGATGATGGAAAAAAGGAAAAATCAAACGATCTCCAGGTCCTCGCATTTAGCGACATTCAATTCATATAGTTAATGAGTTGCAGGGATTTTATTTCAGAAAATTCTCCAAAGAGAATTACAGAATTTCTATTTATCTTCTTTGTCCGTCCCTTTCATTAAACTACAACAGAGCTGAGACAAAATGAGATCAATAACTCCGAGTAATTTATCAAATTGTTGGACCGCAATAACTTGATTGCTTATAGCGGTTCGACAATTCCTTTGCTCATCCCAACTCATCCAAACAACATTTTTCTGCCCGGCTATTGTATTAAAATATAAAGAATAGTATTTTTATTGTTATTTTCCGTAGAATTTTCCGTTTGGGAAAGATTTCTCTCTGAACGTCCGCATTAGGTTCCTTCGTGACATCCGCCGGAAATGGACATATTTCTCCACATGCTTCTTTTTCCTCATATTTCTGTAAAACACATTTGCAGCTAGATTAAGTTAATGCTGACAATTTTACCTAAACTTTCATATAACTCAATCTATCTGTAACTTTTTTTATTGGCGACTACAGATGAACCGATTCACCAGCTGCCGAACGGACAATATGTCAGAGGCGAGCTTTTTCGGGATTCCATTTCTAGATATTTATTTTCGATATGGATTTTCACTGCCGCTGTCGGGTTTTTGCACAAACTCTTGTGAAATATGTTGGATGCCTAATTGTAAAAGTATGTTTCTACTGTTTCTAACTGTTTCTAGAAAATTGTTAACTACCATTTGGAAAACAAGAAATAAATTAACTAGAGACAAATAATATTTAGTTGGCTGTTATTAAACCAAATTTGGACGTAGTAACGATATTATTATCGTCCTGTCATTGCTAATCATCATAATCTATTTTCGCTCGGAATTATGGGATTTCTTTTAAAAATACAGTACAATGTTTATCTGTGGTCGCATGATCTGTATCAAACTTAGTTTTAAAACTTTACTATATTATTTTTAGTGAATCTTCTTTAAAAAATCACTAATGAGGAGGTCTCGACGTTTGAATTTTGTAAAAAATTCTTTAAATGAGCGCTAATTAGGCCCCCAGAACACATATCCGGGTTCAGAGTTTCAATTTATATATATATATATATATATATATATATATATATATATATATATATATATATATATATATATATATATATATATATATATATATATATATATATATATATAAATTGAAACTGTGAATACCAGTTTTTTCGGCAACATTTTCTACTTTTGTACATTGCAAAACAATAAAGTTATTTTGATGAAACATGGTACCTTGTTTCTACTGTATAGGTTATACTGGTAACCAAATTTGATGCCCGCTTTCTTTAAAAAACTGTTTATGACAATTCATTACCATAACGCACTTGCTGCGTCCAAACTTTTGTACATTTATCTTTTTATTTTGTACTTTAACGCCGGTCTATTTCCTCGACTATGGCCGATCACCGACACCAGGGAGCAGGTTCACCTACTACCCTAAAAATTTTGCCGAACCCCTGCCTTTTTGTAAGGAGGGCAAGGATCTTTGACGTGCCCAATATCGCATGGATACGGGACCAACGGCTTTACGCTTCTTCTGAAGGACGGAACGTGCAGACATTTAACTTGCTCAAATACAATGCGACAACCTAAGTTGATGTTAATTTGACAGTATGTACTGAAAAACTAAAAGGGGACTCCTAGGAATCGAACCCAGTACCCTTCGGTTCAGAGGCACACGTTCTTACCACTGAACCACCGAGACTATATATTATATAGTTTACAATTTACATATAATAGTGGATACTTACCATCAAAGTCTTCAAGTCTGTGATTTTCTGCACATTTTAGACAGTAAAATAAGGGCTCTTACATACATATATGACCGAGGGAAAAAACGTTTGTAAGAGTAGGTTATATGTATATCGCTTAAATAACATTTCCTTTATCTCCTAATAAGGCCTGATTTTTAAGAAACTTTTTTTTTGTAATTTAAAAATTAATATTATTTAAATTATTTAACTGGCCTTGCTTTAAAATATCTTCCTCCACTATTTGTAAACAAGCGGTCAAAACTTATACTGATGGGTCAAAAATTCAAGATTCAGCGGGATGCGCAGTGTACAATAAACAATAAGATTATGTTGAGCTATTTAGTCTGCCAAAGTTTACTTCAATTTACATTGCTGAAGCTGTTGCCATACACAAAGCGTTAGTACTAGCCTGTAACCAAAATATGAGTAGCTTTGTTGTTTTGACCGACCCTCTTTCACTGTTAAGAACTCTATCGAATCTTCAAAATGCTATATATCGGTCCAGGGTAATATGTGATATTGCTTATTAATTAGAGGTCTTGGAACAACAGCACAAAATAGTTACTTTCATATGGGTAAAAGGGCACTCAAAGCTTGATGGTAATGAAAAGGCCGACTATTTTGCTAAAAAAGCAACGATAACAGGTTGTAAACATGACTTTTACAGTAACAGAGATCTACTTCCGCAAGTAAAATATGTGTGTAATATAAGATGGCAGGATCATTGGACTAAGTTGGAAAGTAGCTGTAACAAGCACTTCAGTAGTATCATCCCTAATCTAAGAAAACAGCCCATTTACAAAGAACTGTTGCTTCCTAGGTACTTGTCTACGACACTTGCTTTTAAGTCTCATTTGTATAAAATAAAAGTTGAAGACAATCCATTTTGCTCATGCGACAATACCAGCCCAGCTGATTTAAATCATTTGATTTTTTCCTGTATTATGCATTATGAACAAAGAAAAATATTATCTTGTAATTTGATAGCATACAATGTTTCCTTTCCACTTGATGTGACATCACTTATGTATGAATCTGTTTGTAATAAAAGTGTCATGGTAGCTTTCATGTGTTTTGTTAAAGACTCTAAGTTAGCTAGGTTTGTATAGCTGTTAGTAAAAAGATGATATTCCGAAAATTGGACTGTTCCAATAAATATTTTACTAGTGACAATATACTCTATTGTCTTAAGGGATACTAAATAAACTTAGCAGATAAATGTATAGTCAGAGAGATAAAAGTAAGTTCCTTTGTGTCTTTCCTTGTGTTAACCTCTTTTGACCGCAACCCCCCCAAGTATGTAAAAAGTCACCATGACAGGCTCCATTGGTGTGAAAAGTGTCCCAGTCTTTCTCCTGCAACAACTTGTAGCGTAGATGTGCACATGAAGAAATAATGTGCATTTTCTGTCCTGCACCTAGTGTTAAGTACTGGAGGTACAAAGTCTATTGACGTGAGTGCGTATACATGAGTGTATATGCGCTCGCGTATGTGTGTGGGTGGATATGTATGTAAGTTTTAATTTTAATATATATTTTTAGTAAACAGCAAGTGTATAGGGAGATAAAAAAAGTTAAAGAGCTTGTTAGATTAACATTCTTAAGACAGGTTTTGCCATTGTGAAAAGCAAGGTCAGATGCATCCTTGTTCATTTTGAAGATTGACAGTGACCGAATGAGCCAGTTCTCAAAGTCAAAACTTTAATCAAAAAAAAAACTATTTGTAGATTTCACATTTATCATTTTTATTCAAGGAAAAAAATATCTGGAACAGGACCTTTCAAATTTTGACCCACGGTTTTTAGCAAATTTTTATTACAAAAATTCGCCAATAGAGGGATATCGATGGTGGGACTAGACCTAAGAGAGATCTGGGTTGAACATAAGGTATAACCCACTGAGACCTTAGAGGCGACTCCAGCGAGATTTGGGGAGTATGCAGATTGAGGCTCCGTAATCGAGCTACAACAACCAAACCCACCCCTATCCACCGCTCTAAGGAATAGGCGGATTGAGCCCTTTGACTCTATTTCCTTGCGTATCTCTTTAATCTCTTCAAAATAACACCAAAACAGGAACCGAACCGTCGATTTTAAATAAATTCGTGATGCGGTTCAACCCGAGAACCAAGTATATCAAATATGTACATATATATATATATATATATATATATATATATATATATATATATATATATATATATATATATATATATATATATATATATATATATATATTAAAGGGCGATTCAAGTTTCAGCATCACCATGGGGATCTCACTTATTATCGAAGACAAAGCGTAGGTTTAAATTCGGCAAATTTTCTAATTTGTGCTCTTGAGTACGCCGCAAAGAAAACCAACTTCCTGCAACTGTCGTTCATGAAATTGTCAAAAAGCTTCAACTTTCATATTTATTATAAGCGCCACATTGGATTTTGACATCACGGGATTCCTGTTGTGTTTAGATTGAGGCCCCGTAATCGAGCTACAACAACCAAACCACCCTTATCCACCGCTCTAAGGAGTAGGTGGATTGAGACCTTGGACTCTATTTCCTTGCGTATCTCTTTAATCTCTTCAAAATAACACCAAAACAGGAACCGAACCGTCGATTTTAAATAAATTCGCGATGCGGTTCAACCCGAGAACCAAGTATATCAAATATGTATGTATGTATATATATATATATATATATATATATATATATATATATATATATATATATATATATATATATTAAAGCGTGATTCAAATTTCAGCATCACCATGGGGATCTCACTTATTATCGAAGACAAAGCGTAGGTTTAAATTCGGCAAATTTGCTAATTTGTGCTCTGAGTAAGCCGCAAAGGAAACCAACTTCCTGCAACTGTCGTTCATGAAATTGTCAAAAAGCTTCAACTTTCATATTTATTATAAGCGCCACATTGGATTTTGACATCACGGGATTCCTGTTGTGTTTAGTGAATTTTCTTAAATCCTTTCACCAAGTTTTAGTCTATTCAGTAGCACTTGTTGAGAGCATGATTTATAGGAGCGGTAAAGGATTTTGGTTAGATGGCATTACTATCTTAAGTTCACTGTTCTTAGAGCTCAATGAATTTTTCTCCATATCACTGATGGTTGGACAGATGGATCTTTTAAGATCTGGTAAAGTGCCAACGTTAGTTTCGTTCTCACCCAAATGCTCTTCTTCGTAGTGCCACCTCCTACGATCAGCAACTTCCACATAAGCATAAGCGTCCAAAGCTTATACTTAACCGCTAACACCCCAGCGTCAAAAACATAATAGAAACATTCAAACCCAAACGTCATTTTGTGAAATATTTCCGACGAAGGTATGGACTAAGGTCCGGCAGTCCTAGGGAGGGAGTTTTAGCGAGTTAGTGAGACGTTAGTTTATTGAATAGCCGGAAATTCAGTAGCCTTTTTTGTCGGTAAGCCTGTTTGATCATTTCCCTTTATTTCTACATGTGACGGGGTATGCTTTAAAATTATTGGGTCGCCCACACACTTTTTTTGAACTAGTGATAAAATCTCTTTTATTTGTTTAATAAGGGAGTTCTTTGCGTAATTTTATTAAAATAGCGTAACATTATTGAAGGTAAAAGACTGAGGTTGGACACTGTGGCTGGAAGCTGAAACAAAATTACCCCAATAATCACAAAAATAATAATAATTGAGAGTTATGCGCTAGATACGTATTTCGACAACGAAGTTGTCTTTATCAGTAGCTGTCGCTAAAACTGACAGTTTTAGCGATATATACTAGTCGAAATGTGTATCTAGCGCATACCTCCCTCCTTTTTTTAAAGTTTGGAGGTTCGGAGGAGAAGGAAAAACATGCGTTGGCAAGGAATTCCACAACTTGGAAGTCCTCGGGACAAAAAGCGGGCATAACAAGATGTTCTATGTCTGGTGACCTGGACAGTAAAAGGGTGCATTCGTTCTGTTCCCCTGGTAGATCTGTTGGGGGCAGCCGGTGAAGGAACTATGGAAGAAAGCTTCTTGAGCAGTGCCCGTGCAGATATATATATATATATATATATATATATATATATATATATATATATATATATATATATATATATATATATATATATATATATATAAGAGAGAGATAGATAGATAGAGAGAGAGGTCACCAACAGCACGTCGGTGGGCAAGGGATGGCAGCCTTTGGGTGAGGGTAGGGTCACCGATGAGACGTATAATAGCTCTCTTTTGAATGGAGTCGAGGATACCGAGTGTAGAAGCGGCAGCAGCACCCCAGATGTGGGAGCAGTATTCGAGGTTAAGCCTTATTTGTGAAGTATATAAGGTATAGAGATTAGCTGGTGAAAAGTATTTGCGAGCCCGGAAGAGGAAACCTAATTTCTTAGCAGCCGCTTCTGCAATTGATGTGACATGTTGTTGCCAATTCAGATTTCGATCTACAGAAATGCCAACAAGTGAAAAGTTTGGTTTTTTGGGTGATTCTGTTTTTTGCTTCATTATGGAAGATGCAAAATTTTTGCTTCATTGTCGAAGATACAAAAAATTTCTAGAAGAGAATTTAAATTTACGCTAGGAAAACTGATTTTTAAAGAAAAACAAACCGATTTTCAGAACTTGGTTTGTTTTTCTTGACATTTCTTTAACAAAGTTTGGTTTCACAACACCCACTTCTATATGCAAAACGCCAATCCTCTGTTCTAATTTTCCACTGGAAACAAATAACTTTGGTGACGTCAAGAAGTGCAGTGAATCCGTGAAAATGGAGGAACTGGTAACTGCAAAAAACAACTAGAGCGTATGTTTTATAAACAGAAACAAAGCTTTCAGGCTTTAATTAAACAATCCCATTAACCTGCATTAGTACTGAAACAAATTTTCTTTTGCCCCTGGTGATACATTTGTATCTCTTATGGGCGCAAACACATTGAAAGAAGAGAATACAGCATCAACATATTCAATACGTGTTTATGTGTTTTGTTTGTAAAGTCTGGCATAAAATGAAAACTGGAATTACACGGGAATACAAACACCTAGTTTAGATTTTATTATCAGTGTTAGTTACATTTTGTTTTCCTTATCTCCATGGGGACAGCGACATAGGACTCCTGTTAATATTTCTCCTGTTGTTCTCAAGTAAAATAAATTTGATAAGTATACTTGGATAACCCAAATCACCACAACACATATTTTTAATGACCTGACGATCATTTCACTAACAAGTTTAGTGTCATCAGAGGATAAAAATTCTAAACTGCTTACTAATAAAGATCACTCATTCCAGTAACTCTGGTTTCGACGAGATCCCAGCAATTGTTCTCAAAAAATGCGCACCAGAACTTGCTCATGTCCCGATTCGTCTGTTTCAGATATCTTAATACAGGCATATTCCCTAGTAACTGGAAAACTGCTCGAGTACAACCCATCCCCAAGAAAGGATCCAAAGCGCTTCCTAGCAACTACAGGCCTATTTCTCTCCTTTCAGTCGTCTCTAAAGTGATAGAAAAGTATATTAACACCGAATTACTAAAATTTCTTGAAAAACACAGTCTAATCCACGACAGGCAGTATGGATTCCGTCAGCGCAGATCGACTGCCGACCTCCTTTCCTTTGTAACCCATTCTTGGAACAAGTCTATGGAACTACACGGTGAATCTCAGATTGTTGCTCTAGACATATCCAAAGCATTCGACCAGGTCTGGCACGCAGCACTGCTTAAAAGACTTCCATCCTATGGCCTACCACCAAAACTTTGTACCTGGACAGCAAATTTCCTCTCCAACAGGAGCATTTCTGTTGTTGTGGTAGGCCATTCCTCTAAACTGTATCCAATTAATGCAGGAGTTCCTCAAGGTTCAGCTCTAGCCCCTACTCTGTTTCTTCTCCACATCAATGACCTCCTCTCTAGCACATCCAACTCAGTTCACAGTTACGCGGACGATAGCACCCTCCACTCAAATATACAATATTCTAAGCCTGTCTATTTAGCACAATTAGATGAGGATCGCAGACTCATGGAGGGTTCTGTCTCCGTGGATCTCCAAAAAATATCAGACTGGGGAAGTAGAAATCTTGTACAATTCAATCCCACCAAATCTCAGTCTTGCTTTCTTTCTCATAAGAGATACACCAACCCTAGACCCATCAAATGAACGACCAGGTTATTCAAAGTAATGAGTCCTTTTCTCTTGTTGGCATTTCTGTGAATCGAAATCTTAATTGGCACCAACATGTCACATCAATTGCAGAAGCGGCTGCTAAGAAATTAGGTTTCCTCTTCCGGGCTCGCAAATACTTTTCACCAGCTAACCTCTATACCTTATATACTTCACAAATAAGGCCAAACCTCGAATACTGCTCCCACAACTGGGGTGCAGCTGCGGCTTCTACACTCGCTATCCTGGACTCCATTCAAAAGAGAGCTATACGTCTCATCGGTGACCCTACGCTCACCCAAAGGTTGCCATCCCTTGCCCATCGACGTGCTGTTGGTGACCTCTCTCTCTTTTATAGATATCTGCACGGGCACTGCTCAGAGGAGCTTTCCTCCATAGTTCCCCCACCTGCTGTCCCCAACCAATCTACCAGGGGAACAGAGCGAATGCACCCTTTTACTGTCCAGGTCACCAGACATAGAACATCTTGTTATGCCCGCTCTTTTGTCCCGAGGACTTCCAATTTGTGGAATTCCTTGCCGGCACATGTTTTTCCTTCTCCTCCGAACCTCCAAACCTTCAAGTCCAGAATTAACAAGTTGCCTCTTTCCTTCTTGTCAACACCCACGGTACGATAGTATTTAGGCTGTAAGCCCTCGTGGTGTGTTGTTAAAATTTAAAAAAAAAACCTTATATATTGAGCTTTAGATGTCGGTATCGGTATCGGTATCGGTATCAGTATCGGTATTAGTATCGGTATCGGTATCGGTATCGGTATCGGTATCGGTATCGGTATCGGTATCGGTATCGGTATCGGTATCGGTATCGGTATCGGTATCGGTATCGGTATCGGTATCGGTATCGGTATCGGTATCGGTATCGGTATCGGTATCGGTATCGGTATCGGTATCGGTATCGGTATCGGTATCGGTATCGGTATCGGTATCGGTATCGGTATCGGTATCGGTATCGGTATCGGTATCGGTATCGGTATCGGTATCGGTATCGGTATCGGTATCGGTATCGGTATCGGTATCGGTATCGGTATCGGTATCGGTATCGGTATCGGTATCGGTATCGGTATCGGTATCGGTATCGGTATGGGTATGGGTATGGGTATCGTTATCGTTATCGGTATCGGTATCGTTCTCTACCTAAAACTCAGTAAGAAGTTTAGGATTTTTGATCCTCTGACGACGCTAAACTTGTTAGTGAAACGATCGTAAGTTCTTTAAAAAGATGCGTTGTGGTGATTTTGGTTCTCCAAGTGTACTTATCAGTGCTTATCACAGGTTCCTATCTTCATTTAGTGAATACTAATTAGATTTCAATCAAGAAAATATTATTTTGTGGGTACATTATTACCTTATGTATATCAAACTTATACAGCTGGACCGCAGTTATGGAATAAAATTCATAATTCGAATGTTTCTTTATGAAAAACGCTTGGACACGTCAAAAATTTTTCGTTTCACAATTTTGTAGTATTGGTTGCAACAAGGTCACTAGGTGAAAAGTGGAACGGTTGATGAGCACTGATAAGTACACTTGTTTTTTTTACATGTTTTAAGACTTTTTACGACGTTTCAGTTTAATACATACTGGGAGACTACTTCTCTGGCTTCACTGTTGGGTTTGATTTCTGTAAGTGAAGGACGTAGTTAGCGCGTAAGCTAACTGGAACAAGGACCTCTTGTTCCAGAAACCAAACCCAACAGTGAAGCCAGAGAAGTAGTCTCCCAGTTTGTATGTATTATGGACCAGTTTCACCAAGTAAGGGCAACAACAATCAATGACTTTTAGTTCAAGCTTTTTAGTGAACTTTGTTAAAAAAATTCACTAATGACGAGATCCGTGTTTATATATATATATATATATATATATATATATATATATATATATATATATATATATATATATATATATATATATATACCGGACCGATAACTCAAAAAATAATGGACCGATTTTGATGAAATTTGGTAAGTGCCTTCCTTTTGCAAGTGGCTTTAATAGGTTCGTTAACCAGGAAGATCGGCCCAGGTTTTCTTGGAAAATTTGGTGTTTTCTTTCACAAAAAAATATATATCTCCGGAAATAGCAAAGTTGGTACGTGGATTTATGTCATTATAAGTAAATTACCTGCCAAAATTTAGCTCTGTAAGTTAAAAGACAAAAAAGTTAGAGGAATTTAAAGAAAAATAAATTGATGGCTTCCTCAAAACGTCAAAGTCGCGATTTAAAACGTCAAAATTGGCAACATTTAGGCAAAGAACTTGACAATAATACGGGCTATGGAAAGAAAATGTCTCACGAAGAATGTTGTGCAAACCCTGAAGTCTTAGCTTCAAGCGCCATTGTCCATCATTTTAATAAAATATTTCCAGAAAATTCATTTTAAATAGACCCTTTCTCTGATGCTTTGGCAGTAGTCTTAGCTATAGAGTTTATAGTTTAATGATATATCATGTTTGTCGAATTTTCGTAAAAAATCAATAAAGCTCAATATATCCGTTATTATACAAGATATGAAAAAAAAAAAAATTGTATACATTAATTATAGGGTGTCTTGAGCTACATCTTAAAAAATATTTCTACAATCACAGGGTGGCTCATAAGTCGTTGGTGATACAATTTTTTTTTTTTAGTTGAACACTCCTTATGTTATTGCATTTTTGCATTTTCCATCGAAATGCACGTTTGTATGAAAAGAAATTTGGGACGCAGGCAGCAAGTGCGTTATGGTAGCGAATTTTGGTTAAATGCTTCAAAATTTAATAGCCCAATTTGCTATTAACGTATAAGGTTGACTAAGAAACGAGTATTTTCGAAACAAGTTTTCTTTCGGAAATTTTTGTACATGTTCAAACAATAAAGTTATTTGATGAAACATGGCACATTGTTTTTACTATATAGGTTATACTGGTAACCAATTTGATGCCTGCTTTTTTAAAAGAGAACACACGTATTTGCTATTAAAAGCATTTTTTATGAAAATTCACTACCATAACGCACTTGCTGCGTCCAGACTTTTTTAAATTTCGCCTTACCATAATATTTTCACACGTTTAAGGCGATATAAAACTAATTACTAATAGCTGAAAAATGAATGTATCGTCTCCTTTAAAACGCACTGTATACCGTGGAAATTATCCTGCTACAAGCAAAAATAAAACTATTCCAAGATGGAACTGTGTAGAGATCGTATGCCAAGAATAATTAATATTTTTCTTTTGGAATCATGTCCAAAAAATATTATTTACATGGAATTAACATTTATTTCTAAGGAATGTGGAAATCGTTAAAGAGTTATAACACCAATGTTAAATCGGCAACACTGGATTCATTTTCTTTTCTCCCTTCTAATTTAGTCTTCCGTGCTGTCCCCGACAGACTACTTGAACAAAATGGACCTCTGGATTTTCTGCACTGGCGTCCAGTAATTTTAAAACTATGGGGATACCACAAATGCACTCTCTTTTGTTATCGATGGTACTTAGATTACCGTAGCGTATTTTTGCTTCGCTTCTCGCCACTTATACGTTTAAGCCAACAAAAGAAGCCTTAAGCTTTCAACAAAGTACTTGAGTTTGTCAGTCCGCAAAAGAAAAATCTATTTTGGGAGAAAGCGATTATATGTTTAATCTAAGTAATCGAAATCTAAAAAAATACAACACATAAATTACCAGCATTAGCGATATTAAAAGCTTCATATAAGCTTTAAAAAGAGCCTCAGTGGTCCGGGGGTAAGAACGTGTGCCTCTGAACCGAAGGGTACTGGGTTCGATTCCGAGTTTTCCTTTCACTTTTTCAGTACATACTGTAAAAATAACATCAACTGAGGTTGTGGCATTGTGCTTGAGCAAGTTGAATGTATGCACGTTCCGCCTTTCGCAGGGGGCGTAAAGCCGTCGGTCCCGTGTCCATGCGATGTTGAACACGTTGAAGGTGCCTACCCTCCTTACAGAAGGGTAGGGGTTCAGCAAAATTTCCACGATAGCGTAGTTGATTGGCCATAGTCGGGGAAATAGACCGACACTAAAGTACAAAAAAAACTTTGGAAGTATGAACTAAAAAAGGAGATTCACCCCAAAAACCACATAAATAATAGAGAGAGAGTTATACGTTAGATACGTATTTCGACAACGAAGTTGTCGTCATCAGTAGATGTCGCTAAACTTCGCTGTCGGTTTAAAGATTGCTACTGATGAAAGCAACTTCGTTGTCGAAATACCTGTCTAGCGCATAACTCTCTGTTATTATTTTTGTTGTTTTTTGGGTGATGCTGCTCTTTGTTTCAGTTTCCAGCCACAGTATCCAACCTTAGTCTTTTACTTTGTATTATGTGAAGTATAATATTCAAAATCAGGAATCTAATATATTTTTAGGCTTTATTATGGTAGTAACAGTAACAATAAGTTATTGAAAAAATAATACAGTGCATATATATTTTGTATACACAACAGCATCTTTTCATTCATTTTTTTAAAGGTTGAATTGGCTTACATATACAGCGTGTCCCAAACTGGATGGGAATGTATTGCTATCTCCGTTATTATCAGAGATAGAGAGACGGTTAAATTAGAAATGTTTTGTAGAATTTCATGATCGTTCCAAATATGACTTGTATTTTGTCCTGCCTCTTTTCGTTTTCGAGTTATATTGAAAAAACAAAATTTGTCGTTTTCTTTTTTCTTCAATATCTAAGTAGGCGTGGATCTGACACTTTTTACAGAGTAATCTTTTTGTGCTATTCTCATCGTTTGTTTTTATTATGACAGCCATATTGGATTTTTTGCTCATGTGATAGCCTGTGAAAAGAGCTTTCCAATGATGTACAATATGCTTGAGAAGTCTTGTAATTGCACTGACAATTTTGAGAAAACCCAGTCTTGTAATTGCACTGACAATTTTGAGAAAACCCGTTTTGAGGATAGTAGGCTATGAATTCCAACACCAGAAAACGGGCCATGGA
Organism: Tillus elongatus; assembly: GCA_964006375.1. Classification (NCBI taxonomy): domain Eukaryota; kingdom Metazoa; phylum Arthropoda; class Insecta; order Coleoptera; family Cleridae; genus Tillus; species Tillus elongatus. The sequence goes on along the minus strand of OZ023264.1, from coordinate 153,807,052 downwards.
GTTTAACAATAGACTTCTACTTTTAACATAATTTTCCGTAATGATTCACGATAAAAAAATAGGAATTTTGAGCATACCAATAATATTTTACATTACAACATTTTCCTATAAAATTGTTATAATTTAACTAAATAGGTAAACCTAGTAAATAACTAAATTTACTAACAGAACTCAATAAAAAGCAGATTAACGATTTTCGAAGACGCCTTTGAAAATTGTTTGATTTTTAAACGTAACTCAACTGAAAAACAACAGAAGAAAGGTTGCTACGGATATAACACGGTCGCGACAATTAAGAATACTATCATTCTTAATTATCGGAACAATTTGAGGTGTATTTAACACGTTGTTAAAGCTTTTGTACTAAATAGTTTGTTTCCTGCTTATTTTAAATATTATTCAACAATATGTTCAGTAATGAAGAATATTTTGACATGTTGGAATGTTATATTCGTTCTAACCGAAATACCAAGGCAGCTGCAAATTCATATCACAACAACTACCCAGAAAGACGACAACTAAACACCAAAATATTTCGCAGGATAGTGACCAATCTATTGAACGACGGTAACTTCCACGCAAAGAAACTACCAATGCCTAGAAATGAAGAAAGAAATAATGCCGTCTTACAGGTTTCAAACGAAAACCCTCCGCAATCTGCTCGGTTTTATGGTGAACAAACTGTCGTTTTAAAAAAAGTGCGGTACACCGTGTATTAAAACAAAGTCATTACCATATATCCAAGCCTACAATTGTACAAGGATTAAATGTTGACGATTACCCTAAGCGACTTGAATTCTGCAGATGGTATCAAGGACAATGTCACCAAGATGAAAATTTTCATTTGAAAATAACATGGACTGATGAATCCAGAATTACAAATTGTGGTGTGTATAATCGCCATAATAGGCATTATTGGGCAAATGAAAATCCCCATCTAAAGGTAGAGAGACGATTGCAAGACAGATTTGGTATTAATGTTTACTGCGGCTTGTAGGTAGAAAACTGTTATTTTTATTCATAGATTAGACAGTTAATTTTTAAAAATTTCAGCTAACTTCATTGTTGATCCGTTTTTTTAAAATAATTTAACTGGGGAAAGGTATCTTAATCTATTGAGAATTTATATCTTACCAACAATTAGAAGAGTTCATGATAATTTAGACGAGATTTGGTACCAACAAGACGGTTGTCCAGCTCACAATGTAGAAGAATTTTTGTACAAAAATTTTTTTAGTCGTGTCATTTGTAACAATGAGCTGGTTCATTGGTGTGCTCGAAGTCCTGATATAACACCCTTGTATTTTTATTTTTGGGGTACCCTGAAGAATGATGTGTATAAATTTGATATACCACAAAATATCAATGAATTACGTAACAGAATCACGGAGGCTCTAAATCATATTAACCAAAACACCCTCACCAGAGTTTGCAGGCATGTTTTAAAAAGGTGTATAAAGTGCATTGAACAAAAAGGTGGCCATATTGAACAATTTTCTATTTAGTGTATTTTTAAGTTTATATTTTATTATTTGTTGAGTTACCTTTCTAATTGTGTTGTTTTGTGGAGTTTAAGTTTCTATTTGTTATTGCCGGGTTTCGTTATTAAACTGTTTCACAATATTATCTAGCATTATTATCTAATTAGGTATTGTAAATTAAATCACAATATTTTTTTACCGTAAATCATTACTGAAAATTATGTTAAAAGTAGAAGTCTGTTGTTAGACCCCTTGGCCTACTGCTTTTTGAATACTTTTTTTCTCATTTGTTTTCTGGTATTGGATTTCAGAGCCTACTATCCTCGAAACGGTTTTTCTCAAAATTGTCAGTGCAACTACAAGACTTCGCAAACATGTTGTACATCATTGGAAAGCTCTTTTAATAGGCTATCACACGAGCAAAATATCCAATATGGCTGCCATAATAAAATCAAACGTTGATACCCGTAGCTCAAAAACAAATGACAATCCATACTTGAGAATAGCACAAAAAATTACTCTGCAAAAAGTGTTGTGATAATGTGCAAGTCTTAGATATGTAGTAATTTCTGAACGTCACAACGTCTGGGTTAGACATATTTCCAAGGTAGAAAAGAACAGAACAAGGCTATACTCCAGACTGAATTTTTACTAGGTAAAAGCCCTACGCGTTTCGGCCCATAAATCTGGCCATCATCAGGGGCTTCGTTCTGTTTTTTATATAACAGCAACTGGACTTTACAAGGACTTTACAACTTTGTAAAGTCCAGTTGCTGTTATATAAAAAACAGAACGAAGCCCCTGATGATGGCCAGATTTATGGGCCGAAACGCGTAGGGATTTTACCTAATAAAAATTCAGTCTGGAATATAGCCTTGTTCTGTTCTTTTCTACCTTGAAAATAAGAAAAAAGAAATCCAAAAATTGTGGTTTTCTCAAAATAACTCGAAAACGAAAAGAGGCAAGGCAAAATACAAGTCATATTTGGAACGAGCATGAAATTATACAAAATATTGCTAATTTAACTGTCTCCCTATCTCTAATAATAAAGGAGATAGCAATACATTCCCATCCAGTTTGGGACACACTATATATATATATATATATATATATATATATATATATATATATATATATATATATATATATATATATATATATAATATCACATTGACTGATTGTCGTTAACCAATGATCCACACTAGCGAATATTGGTCCAGTTTTTTGGTAATTTGATTTTTTTCAATTAATTTGTACTTTTAGCCCTAGATTATTTCGATTTTGGTTTAATCACCCTAATAGTCTGTACGCATTAACTATATCACTGATCTTCATTCAATTGCTTAAATTATTTAAAAATTCACAATAATAAATCAGTCGATGCTTTACTATCTTTGTGGTATACATTTTGCCTTTTAAGACAAACATATGTCTTAAACAATTTTTTTATTAAGTTTTATTACGTATGTGTTTCGGTTAAGCTTCTTAAATGAACTTAAAATTTCAATTCATATTGTTATACATTCCCCAATTGATACTGACATAAATCTACAATTTTGGACCCATATATTCTAAAAATTTAAAAATCACTTAGCTTTAATTCACCTTTTTGGCGAATTACCATACTATTTGTCATTCCTTTGCTTTGCTTTGAATTTGTTTACGTTTACATACCAACTTAAGAAATTTGGCATCATGTACCACAACACATGAACTTATTAATCAATACTTTGTATATTAAACAATTTTAATTATACTCCGAATTAGATCTTCACTAAATTCATTTTTTATCGCTCAAGTTAATAGTTTTAAAACAACACGTTTCAAAAGAAATTCGTGAGGACTTTCGCCTCGCTGGCGCCCATCATCAATTTTTATTGTAGAAATAGAAGCTATGCAGTAGGTAATCACAAACCAGAATTAACAAATGTCACAGGCATATCTACAATCAAGTAACCATATACATTTCATTCATTTTAGTGAATTTTCTTAAAAAAAAATGAACTAATGAGGAGATCCCTACTTTTGAATTTTGAAAACATTTCTTCAAATGAGCGCTAATTAGGCCCCCTAGAACACATATCCAGGGTAGCCAGTTTTGGGCAGCCCAGTATCTGCAATTTTACCTGTTTACATCGCCATTCAAAAGAAATGTTGCTTCATCGGAAAACAGAACGTCAGCAGAAGAAATAATATTTCTATGTAACATGTCCGGCAGTTGTTCCGAGGTGAGTATATCAATTTTTATATGTTTATATATATATATATATATATATATATATATATATATATATATATATATATATATATATATATATATACATCTAAAAATGTAAACTGGTACCCGGTATATGAATTCTAGGTGTCCTAGTTCGCGCTCATATGAAAAAAAAATTTCAAAGTTCAAAAGACAGGGTCTCCCCATTAGTGAATTTTTATACGAAAATTCACTATAAAAAACACAAAATATGTTAGTTATTCATTTTAAGAACCGTAAATACCTTAAACAGTAGGACCTATTAAGTATTTGTGTTTTTATGTTTTTTTGATATGTAAACTTGATATTGAACAGAGTCCGCTCATCTGTGCAATTTTTCAGGGTCTGTAATTTTAATTAAGGATATAGGTACGCCATTCCAATCCATTAATTAAACAATTCACTTAACCTCACGTAAATATTGATTAGACCCTACTTAGTAAACAGAGCAAGTTTAAATCGTAAAATTAGCCGGGATACTTTATCTACTTGAACGAAGGTGTAACTGGCCTTTCCCTTTTACATTCAAGAGCTTCATTATCATCTAAAGTTCCGAGGGATGAACTACTTCCTAATACCCACTGTATGGTAATCTTCCTATTTAAACGATTGTAAAATAGATACGTTCCTATTTAATTACGTTCACGAGCGAGGCGGACATCACTTTAAAGGAACTACTTGTGGATTCAATTATACTTAGTAGGGAGGTGGGGCTAGTGGTCATTTAACAAGACTCGCGTCAAGAACACAAACTTTCGAGTCAGCAAGAGGCAATAACTGGGAATAACTTTTGGGTGTGATAACAACTGCATTGACACAAAAAGTAAAATCACCCTAACAACCAGAAATATCAAAAGTCTGGACGGAGCAGGAGCGTCGTTATGCTAGCGAATTTTCATTAAAATGTTTTTAATGCCAATAAGTGTCTTTTTAATGTAAATATCCAGTTTGGTAACGTATATAGTAAAAGCTATGTAGCATATTTCATCACAATATATTTATTGTTTGAAAAAGTACAAAAATACTTCAACATATACCATGTTCTTGAAAAAAACTGGTGCGATTTTCTTTCCAACAAAACTGTTTAAGCAGTTTACACAAAAGCCACAGTGCCCGGATATATTTTTTTATTTATTTCAACAACACACCAAGAGGGCTTACAGCCTGAATACCATCGTACGGTGGGTGTCGACAAGGAGGAAAGAGGCAACTTGTTAATTCTGGACTTGAAGGTTTGGAGGTTCGGAGGAGAAACATGCGCCGGTAAGGAATTCCACAACTTGGAAGTCCTCTGGACAAAAGAGCGGACATAACAAGATGTTCTTTGTCTGGTGACCTGGGCAGTAAAAAGGTGCATTCGCTCTGTTCCCCTGGTAGATCTGTTGGGGGCAGCAGGTGGAGGAACTATGGAAGAAAGCTCCACTGAGCAGTGCCCGTGCAGATATCTATAAAAGAGAGAGAGAGAGGTCACCAACGGCACGTCGGTGGGCAAGGGAAGGCAGCCTTTGGGTGATGGTATGGTCACCAATGAGACGTATAGCTCTCTTCTGAGTGGAGTCGAGGATACCGAGTGTAGAAGCGGCAGCAGCACCCCAGATGTGGGAGCAGTATTCGAGGTTTAGCCTTATTTGTGAAGTATATAAGGTATAGAGATTAGCTGGTGAAAAGTATTTGCGAGCCCGGAAGAGGAAACCTAATTTCTTAGAAGCCGCTTCTGCAATTGATGTGACATCGTTGTGATAGGCCTAGGGCTGGTGTATCTTTTATGAGAAAGAAAGCAAGACTGAGATTTGGTGGGGTTGAATTGTACAAGATTTCTACTTTCCTAGTCTAATATTTTCACCAAAAGCTTTTTGACTACAATTCCTGAAAACAATTTTTTAAATAAAAATTTTCAAGCAATTTCTTTTAAGAAAATTCACCATTTTTTAGACAAAATGGCTAAAGTAGTGTTATACTAAATTATTTATCGAAAAAGTTAGCTGCAAATCACGTTTCTTAAAAATGCCCTTGACATCCTTTTTTATATTCGCGGTTCAAATGGTAAGCAGACAAACTTTTTTTACTTTTATCTTTTTTGAAGTCGTGGATACCGCTAGCATTTTCTTTGTTCTGTCTATTAATTAATTTCTTCACTAAGCAAACCGAATAGATATCCGTTATATTTAGCCAAACAAAAACGTTTTTCAGTGTCAAATTCACTTGAATTTATTAATAAAGTTAAAAATGTTAATTTGGTTAAAGGCGAGGGTGTGAGCTCATTTGATGTGGCCTCTTTGTTTCCTAACGTGCCCACGAAACACACGCGAACCTGTATAGAACAATTATTGAAATTGAACAGCGTAAGTAAAGAGGTTTGCAAAGAACATTCAACTTTTACAAACCTTTGGATAAAACAAACTATCTTTCAATTTAACAAAGAATGTTTTGAAGAACGCCAAGACACGGCAATGGGTAACTCTCTCTTCACTCATTGCGGATCTTTTCATGAGTAGATTTTAAACGGATTTAGAAAATAGAAGTCTTGACGGCGCAAGTGCGTTATATTAGCGAATTTGCATAAAAATGTTTTTAATTTCAATTATATATTGTTTCTAAAAAGACATTTTTCCCTCAGGACTCGTCGGCGGCTTAGCCGCCCCAATAGCGCTGCAGCCTTTGGCTTATTGTCCATGCCCTTAGTCTTTTTACCCATTCCAAAATCACTGTGCCTGGAACTAGTCTGCACAGATTGGTCGGGTAAAGTTTTATAATGCTCTGTCTCCAGTCTAGACTGACGGTAGATCAGCTCTTTTTTGCGGTTCAGAGCTTTACACTCACACAAGATGTGCTGAGCTGATTCCACCCACTCGCCGCAGAGTCTGCATGCGAGGTCTCCCACGAACCGGCCCATTTTATGCAGGTGTTTCTTAACGGCCATGTGTCCCGTCAAGAGACCTGTTATGTTTCTGAGCTGTCTTCTGTTAAGCTTAAGCAGCTCAACAGTTCGCTTTGAACTACGTTCGTCAATTATTGACTTACCATGTCTGAACCCTGCACAGTCTGCCCAGTACACCTTGTGCTGTCTTCTGAGTCAGGACTTAGTGGCTCCCCTGTATGTGCTCTTTGTCACGCCCAGAACCGGTTCTGATCCCTTCAATGGTTCTGCTGACCCTCTCTTTGCGAGACTGTCAGCCTCTTCATTGCCTTTGACCCCCGAGTGACCCGACACCCAGATGAGGGTGACCTCATTCTGCCCATCTAGGTCGCTCGTCTCGTCTCGGCACTCACTCACCACCCAGGAATTTACCCGTGGGCTACTTAGGGCCTTAAGGGCTGCCTGGCTGTCTGTGGATATGAGGAACCACTTGTTTGTGTACTCCTTCATCTTGTTCTCCCGCTTACAGTGCAGGATGGCATACATTTCCGCCTGAAAGACCGTTGCATGGGCTCCGGGGGAAATACTATGACTTACCTTCGGTCCTTCCGAATAAACACCTGCCCCCGTCACACGCTCTCCGCCGGATCCGTCAGTGAACCAGACGGGAGCGTCCCGTGGTATGCTCGGCGTCTCCTCCCGCCATGCCTGGCGGTCGGCGATTTCCACTGTAAAGTTGTTTTCTCTGCAGATTCGCGGGTTTGCCAGCAGAGTCCCTCCCGCGAGAGATGTGAACACCGCCCTGTCCCTTAGCATGAAACCAATCCACCTGCAGCAGGTCTCCTCTATTCCACGCTCCCTGACAGCTGCCAGAACCGATCCGAATGAGGTCTTGCTGAAGGCCCCCTCTATGTCTAGCAAGGCTCCCAGCGCCACCTCCCTGTTTTCCAGCGTATTATCCAGTTTCAGCAGCAGTTCTTGCAGGCATGAGACTTATTAGCCTCAGGGACTTTGCCTGATCTATTGGACGCCCAGGTTTAGGAACGAATACAAGCCTGGCCAGACTCCATGCCCTCTGAATATACCCCAGAGCCAGGCTGACTCTCATAATGAGGGTTAATGCCGGCGCCAGTATGTTTATACCCTGTTGGAGCATGCTGTGCATTATTCCATCAAATCACGGGGATTTGAATAGCTTGACGCTATTAATGGCCCATATGATTTTGCCCCAAGTAACTACCTCTTTAGCGGATATTTCGCAATGCGCGAGTATATGCACCTAGCTTTTGTCCAAGACTATTCTGAAATCCGGTCAGCCGCAAGCAAGCCGCTTGTAAATTAAGCTCGATAGGCTTGGACAGTTAACAAACATAGGTGTAATTTTAAGCGGGATACTGTACCTGTTTGAAACATACAATATGAGAAATGCAGAAATACGCTTTAAAGTGCTATTTATTTAAAAAAAAAATTGACCAACTAACCTGCAAAATCATCGATAATAAAAAAATATGGATCTAGTAACTTATCTATTAGTACCGTTCTCATATTGTAAGCAGGTTTTTATATTTACAAAGAACATCAAGCCGCTTGCAGTCGCATGCTATATCTTAGCGCTTTTGGACGCAAACATTGTCCCTGTATTAGGAAAGTAATGGGCCAGGTCTGACAATTTACATTATTGTTTAGTACACAGTCTCCATCTATAACATTTTGTGTTAACTAGAGCTATCGTGAGGATATACTACCCAGTTCCGCACTAAGATGGCGTTCCTGTCGTACATTTCACAGTGTTTTACATTCTGACATCTTGCAACGTAACTTACATTGTTTATGTTTTTTCTACCATTTATCTAAATATCATAGCAGTACAGGTAACGTCATCTGTCTTTGCCACATTCCAGATATTGCATTACAGAATCTGAAGTGATGTACAGGAATAACTTTATTTTTATTTGATCAAAAGACTTGAAAATTGGTACACAACCACGTCATCCTATGTTCTTTTAAGTTCTGTATTTTAGTTTCAACAACTTAAAGAATTTGAGATATATGACATTTTAAAAAATATTTTTTAATTTTTTGTTAGGAAAATTTGCTGCTAAGATCTGATGAACCAACTTATCCAAGCCATTAACAAAATAAGGGTAATTCCCAAATTTGGTCTAAATCAGTGAAACATTTTTTGAGTTATCGGTTGTATACATACACACACACACACATATATATATATATATATATATATATATATATATATATATATATATATATATATATATATATATATATATATATATATATATATATATATATATATATATATATATATATATACATATATATATATTGTTATGTTTATTTTGTGTAATGTATCTATCTATTGTTGTGTTTATTTTTTTGCCCCAGCTGTTTCTCCTATCTCAGAGCATCAGGTCAAACCCCTACAGCGATTTATTAAAAGATTTAATAACAATGTTCAACAATAATATTTCCCAATTAAATAAATACCCTTTTGATAATTAGTGATATTCTTTTAATTTTTCCACCATAAGTATTCAACTAAGTCATTGATATGTCATTTTTTAACTCTATTATTTACATAATTTATTAAAAATTACTTTATATTACCTATTGGATCCGTCTATACTTATTCGACTAATTAGTCTTTTTATGAACAACCTAAATTTAAATCAACAATTTTCTTGTTTAACTTCAAGAACTATTACCTTGTCTTAGGAAAAACAAACAAACCAAACAATATCACGATTCAAATTTAAAATGTCAATTTCACTTTACCTTGATAGCTATGTACATCCAGACTACCCTTGTGTGTTATGCTTGTTCTCATTTACCATAGGTGTATTTCACTGGCTATGTATATGTATTTGTATTTAGATCTGCCTCTGGATTATATGTTACCATATCTTGAGTGATGGCGTTTGATTCTTTTAGGTACTTTCGCTGGTCTTACAAACCGCCAAGGACCCCGCTCTCTAAACTTTACTTCAGAACAATACTTTTTCCTGTTCTTATAAACAGCTAATGACCTCCGCTCTCTAAACTTCAAAACAAAAACATGTCAATATATATATATATATATATATATATATATATATATATATATATATATATATATATATATATATATACTTTTTAACTTATGGTTGGAAATGGGTTCCAGGGCTCCTAATACCTCTTTGTTAGTGAATTTTCTTAATGAAAATTCACTAAAAAGTAAGCGTCGCCGATATTCATCATCTCGCTGCTTCAAGTCTAGAGATGCTGTTGTTCTGTTCCTGGATGTCATTTTCGTTTGGAAATCTGCAGACAATAGATGGAGTTAAAACTTTGTAAATTTTCGATACATCAAATTTTCTATAACACAAACTGGAATAGTCTTTGACCCCTGAAGATAATTCAGATGAACCGAAATGTGTAGGGATAAAAATAACTACATTGTTTGATAGCAAAAAGCCTGTAATTTTTATCCCTTTTCAAATATTACTACTACATATTACGAAAAATCGGAATACAATTTCTCAGTTTGATACCCTGTATCTCTGTTAATTTTTACTTTCAGGCTGAAGTATGTTGAGCTAAATCGAATTATTTTGATGCCAGGACTCTCCTGCTGCGCTCCGTACAATTAATTTCAGATCAGATTGTATTACATGGCTAATTTTTCACGAAAACACTGCCTAAATGTCTGTTTAACCTGTTTCATAAAGATCAAGGTTCCTTATCCAAGTATAGTTTAGATGCAACAGTGACAGACTTGCGGATTAGCTTAACTTTTGAAAATAAAAGAATGTGAGATACAAGCTACATCTGATACTGTAAGCAAGTTTTCTATCTTTGGTCGAAAATTGGTCGGTATGTTGATTATTTAGGGCAAACTCAGTTTACACAAACTCCCAAGAGAATGTTTGGCTTGGATCCCCTCGAGGAATATAATGAGCAATCTCAAACGCAGTTTGAATATCGATAGTAAATTTACTCCAACTTGATGCGATTTTAATTTTAATGAGAACTTCAACTAAACTGAGCGAGTTATTGAACTGGGGCAATAGAGAAAATCAGTATTATGTTTGGAAAATGGTGTATTAATTATTGTTAACCAGGGGCCGCTTCTCAATAAGTGCGCCCGTGCGCGCACACTGCCGCCTGCCGGGAAAAATAATATTTTTGCTATGCTATATTTTAATAAATTTTAATTTTTTTACCCCCTGCATTCTACACAAACAAAATTAATCTATCGAGGATCGCAGAGTCGGCTGCCATTAATACAGAATCAGAAGAAGTAGTGTGTTAATGGTTGCCGACGTTATATACATCCATATACACAGTCCTGCGTCGGTGTGTATTCTTCGGCGCTCTACCTAAATTGGAAACTTCAATACGAAATCATCGACTATCTTCGTCGAAAACGACCGAATAAGCAATTCCGTTGTGCAAAATCCACACTTGCAGCACAGCATAATAAGACCCGGCACTGAATTTTGTAGGGCGGCCCTTTGATGTTGTAAGAATAGAATATTTGACCTTGCTCACATCGCTCCAGCTTAACGGACCAGGGTGGGACTCGGCATACAGTTATGCTGTTCTCGAATCACAGGTGTAATCGCTCATTTTATCGTGAGGACCGTATTATCTTTCTTAAAGCAATGTTATTATTAATTTGTATACAGCAAAATATTACATAATTGAAACAACGATAATTAAATATAGTCTAAAATATAGTGTTAGTAGAAGGAATATAACTACGATAGATTAGATCCTCGTGAATAGCATCTCACATTTAGACATTTTAAAGTATATTAAATTATTTAGTCAAAATTTATAATAAGCTTGCGTCTATCAAGTACGGAATTCTGGCGTATTTTCATAAAATTCATTCGATCTTAAAATTCACGTTAAAAAAAGTATATATATATATATATATATATATATATATATATATATATATATATATATATATATATATATATATATATATATATATATAGTAAAACTGAAAAGAAACGTGCAGTATAAAACGACAAAGATCACATATTGTCATGTTTTTATGTCAAACAAAACATTTGAAATTATATAATGCTAACCTGCATAGGCCTAGCCGTTTATAAATATATAAATTAATAGACGAGCAAATGAACATATAAATAAATATAATAAAATTGAAAAGATACGTGAAGTATAAAATGACAAAGATCACATATTGTCATGTCTTTATATCAAACAACACATTTAAAATTATATAGTTAGTTTGTAACGAAAAATAAATAACATAATTTATGTAACATAAATTAACTCAGGGTTTGGGTTTAGGCACTTGCAGTTGGTAGGTTTCAAAATGTACAAATGTAAGTCAGGTGTTATGAGTAAAATCAGTTTATTTAAATAGTTATTGAATTTATACAATGCAGCAAATTTAATCAAGCAAATTTAATAAATGAAAAGATATGAATTGTTTACTTTAACATGGCATATAGCACTGTAAAAATGAGTTGTGGAGCATATACTACTTTAAAAAGAAAACCACAGATAAATAATGTACTTAACTCTAGCTTTGGATTGCTGCCTCCGGGGTGGTGATCACAGGGCTCGAGGGCTGCATCCTAATAGGGTGCTGTTTAAGATCTCATTGAAGGGCTCCTTTTAAGCGGTTTCATTTAGGCTTTTGTTGAGGGCTGCTCCCAAGCAGTTTCATTTAGGGGTGGTGATCACAGGGCTGCTCCCAAGCGGTGTTGTTTAAGGCCGCTTCCTAACGGTTTTATTTCATTTAGAGAGGTCATCACAGGGCTACTCCCAAGCGGTTTTGTTGAAGGCCGCTTCCTAACGGTTTTATTTCATTTAGAGAGGTCATCACAGGGCTGCCCCCAAGCGGTTTTCATTTAGAGAGGTGTTGTTGAGGGATGCTACCTAACGGTGTTGTTGAGGGCTGCTACCTAACAGTGTTGTTGAGGGCTGCTACCTAATGGTGTTGTTGAGGGCTGCTACCTAATGGTGTTGTTGAGGGCTGCTACCTAACGGTGTTGTTGAGGGCTGCTACCTAATGGTGTTGTTGAGGGCTGCTACCTAATGGTGTTGTTGAGGGCTGCTACCTAACGGGGTGCTATAAAATTCCATGTGTATGAGTAATGGTTCAGGGCTTAATGATTTACATGAGGTGGCTGGTAGCAGGTTGCGTTTACTTACAAAATGTATCTGCGTTAATATTTGGAAATAAACTAAGGTATATGAAACAAAATCTTAAACGACTTCTTTTACAATGCATTTAAAACAGCATAATAGCAATTAATTACTGAACTAACGCTACCACAAGCCACCGTTTAACAGTATAAAGTTTGTAGTGAAGAAAGCAATAATCGAAAGTGGATCCAGTATACATACACTAATAAGCAATCTGATATTATTATCAAACAAAGAAATGTACGAGCAATTGAAAATAAGTCGGTATCTAAATATAAAACTTACCCATTTAGGCATGCTGTTTTCCGACTAAAATTTAGCTGTAAGATATCATCTCTTGGTTAATTTTAAGCAGAAGAGATCGGGGCACGCGTTGCAAGCGTTTATAAAGATTATCTTATCTCAGACACGTCACGGAGCTGCTGCGGCTGCAGGCGTGTTCCACTGAGTTGGGATGCGGTAGAGTAACCGACCGCCGAGTTTGACGTCACTGAAGGGACTTAGACTCTGACGTCACAAAAGGGGTTGATTCAGAAGCTTAAAAGTGAACGGTGTTAACGCGTGTGACGTGTCACGTTTATTAAATACACGCGACATGTTACAAGCTGGTAATTATCAAAGGAAAGGACTTTTTAACTACTATAACCTATAACTAACTAGAGGAAAACGTGGTAAGTAGTTAATAATTAATGAGTTTAGTATGTAGGTTTTTTTATAATAAATTTTCAGGGAAAAAAGAGGGGAGCCCTTCATTTTAGTGAATTTTCTTAAAAAAAATTCACTAATGAGGAGATCCCGACTTTTGAATTTTGAAAAAATTTCTTCAAATGAGCGCTAATTAGGCCCCCCAGAACACATATCCGGGGTCAGTTTCAATTTTTATATGTTATATATATATATATATATATATATATATATATATATATATATATATATATATATATATATATATATATATATATATATATATATATATATATATATATATATATATATATATATTTATATATATTTATATATATATATATATATATATATTTATATATATTTATATATATATATATATATATATATATATATATATATATATATATATATATATATATATATATATGTATCACACCGATAACTCAAAAAATAATTGACCGATTTTGATTAAATTTGGTGAATAAATTCTCTTTGCAAATGGCTTGGATAAGTTCGTTATCCAGGAAAATCTGCCAAGGTTTTCCCGGAAAATTTTGGGTTTTCTTTCGAAAAAAATTTATATCTCCGGAATTAACAAAGTAAGGGCAACCAAATTTGGTACGCTAGTTAATATCCTTATAGGTAAGCTACCTACCAAAATTTAGCCCTGTAGCTCAAAAGACAAAAAAGTTATAGGCAATTAAAGAAAAATAAATTAGGGTTTTCCTCAAAACGTCAAAGTTGCGATTTAAAATGTCAAAATTGGCAACATTTAGGCAAAGAACTTGAATCTAATACGGGCCATGGAAATAAAATGTCTCAGGAAGGATGTTTTACAAACCCTGAAGTCTTAATTTCAACCGTCATTGTCCTTCATTTTACTAAAATATTTCCAGAAAATTCATTTCAAATAGACCCTTTCTCTGATGCTTGGCAGTAGCCTTAGCTATAGAGTTTATCGTTTAATGGTATATAAATTTTGTCAAATTTTCGTAAAAAATCAATAAAGCTCAATATATCCGTTATTATACAAGATATGAAAAAAATTTGTATATATTAATTATAGGGTGTCTTGAGCTACATCTTAAAAAAATATTTCTACAATCACAGGATGGTCCATAAGTCGTTGGTGATACAAATTTTCTTTTTTCTTTTTTAATCAAACACGCCTTATGTTATTGCCTTTTGCATTTTCCATCGAAATATAATGCATGTTTGTAAGAAAAAAATTCTGGACGCAGCAAGTGCGTTATGGTAGCGAACTTTATTTGTTTATGTAGAAATCATTGTTTGTGAAATTTTTGTAAAATTTTGGTAATTAGTACCTAATGTTTAATAAGTTATTGTAAAAAAAATGTTTTTGGATTTTCGCAAAAAAGTTGTTTACAAATTTTGTTGTACGTTTTGTCGAAAAGCTTTTTGTAAATAATTATATCTTGGTAGGGGCTAAATACCTTGAGGAGGTTCGTTGGCCAGGAAAATGGGGCCAGTTTTTCGGGGATATTTTAAGTTAGTTTTTGAAAAATATTTGCCCTTTTTCCAACAACAAAGTTATTTTGATAAAATGTGGTACATTGTTCCCACTATAGAGGTTATACTGGTAACCAAATTTGATGCCTGCTTTTCATTTAAAAAAAAAGTCATATTTGTTATAAAAAACATTTTTATGAAAATTCACTACCATAACGCACTTGCTGCGTCCAGAGTTTTATTTTTTCTTGCGTACCCCTAATGCATTAAGGCACGAGCCGCTACTGTTGTTAACAAAACTGGAAAACTTGCTACCTTTTTAATATTTTTACAATTTATTTGCTAAATGGAAAAATTTTGATGCAGCGTAAATTATGTACCAAATTCAAAAAAAGAACTTAAGTTTCATCAAAATGAACTGTCGTAAAGTGGGGTGTAATTAATTTTCTGGCGTGACTGATACTTTATTTCAAAATAATATTTATTTTAAAATACCCGTCGTAAATATATCCAACGACATCCGATCCACGACATACACTTCTGTTTTGATATCTGTGTTGATAAGCTAGCAGTTTGTTGTCAATAAATTCTTTGAAACAGAAACATACCTCAATTAACTGGAATTAGCAGTACTGGTACTCCTGTATAAAAAAGGTGGCAAGTCAATTCTCTCTAATTACCGCTCGTTTGAACTCCTGCCAGTAAATTCAAATATAAGTGAAAAGTTCATACTGAAAAGAGTAAAGAAATTCATAGAAAAAAATATAATTCTGACTATTCTGCAGACCGCACACACAAAGGGCTGCTCTACACACAAACCATTTTATCAGGCGTTGAGCAGATTCTTCTGGGACTAAACAACAAGGAAAATGTAACAGGGTTCTTTCTTGATTTGTCAAGTGCCTAAATTATGATATACTACATACAGTGTGTCCACGGATCGATGCATGAGTAATAGTTTTGCACCAAGCCCACGATATTTCGACAAAAATGCAAAAATGCAATCATATAAGTTCGTATATGTTCAAAAACAAAAATTTTAGGTATCACCAACGACTTATGGGCCACCTTGTGATTGTCAAACTAATTTTAAAAGATGCCGCTCAAGACACCGTATAATTAATGTATGCAACTTTTTCTCATATCTTGTATAAAAACAGTTATATTGAGCTTTACGTTAGAAACGCGTCACCCTGTATATATGTAAACAGATAAAAACTAAAACTAAACCTGTATATTTATTCTAGGGGGCCTAGTTGGCCCTCATTTAAATGAAAGAATCCTTTGCAACGAGGAATAAGAAGTTCTCAAATCGGCAGATGCTTTTCTGATTGAAGCACGTAGATATTCTCCAAAATATCCCAAGGCGTTAATTTCATCCTCTTCAATTCTTGTTATAAATTTAGTTTTCATAACAGGCTTAGCTACCTTGCCATGACCACAAAAATTATTTTTAGGTCTTAGAAAATTTTCTTCCGGAATTTGCGGTAGATGTGGATATTTGATGTTGAACGCGCGGCATGTTTTGTCAACTATTCTGTTATTTTGCCTATAAATTACAAATAAATCAAAGACAACATCATTCAGATAATGCTCCATGATAAAAAATTGCACTAATTAATTGAAACACTAAGATAATAATGACAAGACAGTGACTAGGTTTGACATTAGCTATTTTTTCCAAAGCATACTAACCTTGAGGCGAATATAATAAAATTTATTTAAAAAATGTCAATAACTCAAAAACGGTTAAAGATAAGTATGTATAATGTTAATAAAAGTGGCACCAAAATTTAATTCTACCTTGATTTCTGTCGTCAAAAGTGGCAGGTGATATTTGAAAAAATGAAGTTTTTGACATTTTCGGATTGTCAACTTTAAAAAATCGCAATAGGCGCATGAAACAGAACAAAAGTATCGATGATGCAAAATACTTGCCAAATCTTTGTAAACCGAATTAAAAAAAAAACTATTTATTTTTAATAGTTCAGGAGTCATGAAATTCTTAATGGACCCCTGCAACTTCAATTTTGTGCGAAAAATTTCCGAAAGTGCCGCCGTTTTGTAAATATTTCATTTAGACTTGCAGCAGTCGATTCTCGCCGGCTGAGGTGATTCCTGATTAAATAATTTTTGCTATGAAAATTAGCTAAAAATTATAGACCGTTAAACCATAAACTTAACTAAAACCACCGCCAAAGCATCAGAAAAGGGTCTACGTGAAATTAATTTTCTGGAAATATTTTAGTAAAATGAAGGACAATGACGGTTGAAGCTGAAACTTAAAGGTTTCAGTACAATCTTCTTGCAGAATTTTCTTTTTATTATCCCGTATTTGTTTCAGGTTCTTTGCCTAAATGTTGCGAACTTTGACGTTTCAAATCACGAATTGATTTTTTTTAACTGCCCATAACTTTTTGTCTTCAAATTTACAGACCTAAATTTTGGTACATGGTTCACCCTATACAATGCAATACGCACACCAAATTTGGTTGCCCTCACTTTGTTATTTCTTTAGATATAATTTTTTTCCGGAAGGAAACACAACATTTTCGGGAAAACCTGCGCCAATTTTCCTCGGTGACGAAATTGTGGAAGACACTTGCGAAAGGAAGGTTCTCACCAAATGTGATCAAAATCGGCCCATTATTTTTTGAGTTATTGGTGTGACACTCACATACACACACAGATATATATATATATATATATATATATATATATATATATATATATATATATATATATATATATATTTATATATAGGTATGGGTCCTAGAGGGCCTAGTTTGCGTTCATTTGGAGAATTTTTTTCAAAATTCAAAAGTCGGGATCTCTACATTAGTTAATTATTTTAAAGAAAATTCACTAAAAAGCTGTAATTTTTTTAGTTGAAACGTGATTTTCGGGGATTAACCCCTGCTTGGATATAAAATAATTTGTGTCATAAAGTTATTTTCCAAAAATCAAGAATGCCTTGGAAATTTACAAAAAACTAATTTTTTACATTAGTAAAGTGCCTTGTGTCTAGGATATACAAAACAATGCTATTAAAAAAAGATGATCAGAAAGAAAAACTGAGTAGGAGTACAAAGTTTTAAAATCCTCAGTCTACTTTGATATTTTCAAATTCTGAAAACAAATGGAAAAGAAACACATAAAATAATGCGTTGACAGTTGTCAAAAATAGTTAAATAAAATTACTGTCGTAGCTGTGCTCTAAAACTGATCCGAACTTAACTGTGAGATATAAAAAAAGTTATGCTTACTATACCAAAAAGGATCTACCTAATTTAGCGTTATGGAATTCGTGGATGATCTATCTATTCCAGATGTTATCACAGTATTTCATATAAGGTGTTCGAACACAGTTGTGGTCCAATCAACAGTATCCAGACTGGATAAAAGATTTGTCAGTTACGCTACTGTACATAATATACCAAAAAAAAAAGAAGAAGAACTTTGATCGAGATGATGTAGGTACTGTGGTAGCAATGGATTCATTACGCGAGAAGCCAAAGCTGTTACTAAGAAAGCGGTACGAGGAGATTCGCATTAGCAAATTACATTTGCCGGGCATTTATGAAACAAAGAAGGTAAAGCCATATAAAGCTGGATTTCGTCACAAGTTAGAAAAAGGAGATGTATCCCGAAGGATCGAATTTCGCCTAACTTTAGGTGAGAAATTGCTAGATCTAAAATATTATTTTCTCAGATGAATCGACTTTTACAACTAACGGTGTACCTTCATTCTTCATCACATAATTATCGATATTGGTCTGTAAATAATAAAAATTATGCAATAAATTTTTCGTAAGTTTGGATAATGCCCTTTTGGCACTTCAAAACAAACAAAAACTTTATTTCGAAATTACAACAAGTTTAATTATAATTCTAAAACAAAGGAGAAATACACGTTGTATAATGTTGAAACACTCGTAATATATTCTGACAATATTGTATCTTACTTGTATATATAAAGTCGAATATGCTTAGCTAACATTATAAAATAAAACAACTTAAACTAAATAATTATGTTGACTATAATTAATCAGCGGTTTTCTTATTTCCGCGGTGAACGACTGCTTCCATCCTATTACTATACTAACACGAGATATCATTACAGCATTATACAGGGTTCTGTAACTCCTCCCCCCTTGCCAGATGAGATTTTGGGTACCTAAATCTTGAAATTGATGTCCTCCAGGGGAACTTCGTGGGTCTTCCTAAGTTAATTGATAATTTTGGACTCGACTGTGGAACTAGATATTCTGCCTTTAAATTTCCAAAAACAGAAACATGCTACTGTTAATAAAAGAACACAAACAGTTAAAGTAAAAACACTTATCGAAGTATGAATTACAGGAACACTTATTGTTTGTAGTAACTCCTTCTGATGCTGTAGTTGAGATTTCACTAAATTCAATTCATCTAAATTTATAGATTCTAGATGTAAAGGCACAATGTTAAGTTTTGAGTTCATAGACAGTTCACTAAATTTAAGTTCGGGTAACGGCACATAGAAAAGTTTTTTAATTTCAGATTGATGAGAACTTACGGTTTGTACTTTGATTTTTACCTCACAGCCTTCTTCTATTTTTACCAGATAACTACCATCTTTGGCCATGATTTTACGGTCATCGCTGCATCTGTAGTTGACCATAGTTTCTACTGGAGAGATTATGATCCATTTACTTTCACTGATCTTCTGAATCTTCACATCTTTTATTAAAATTTGGTGATGCCCACAATTGTTATACTGGGTGGAGAACTTTATTAATTGTATTTCACAAGGACTGTTTGGACTGATGTGATTCATTGTTTGAGCTTGACACAGGAATTCAGTTGATCGGACTTCTCGACATGGTCCATCATGGAGATTGTAATTTCCATCATTCAAGGAAATGTATTTTGAATGGGGAACTAATGTTAGGAATGTGTGGGTTAAACTATTACGAATGGGAAAGGCATATAAATGATAGTAATCGTAATATGCTGACTCAAATAAAGTTACATCTAAAATGAATGTTAACTGATTGGATTTTTAATTGCTTTTAATTATTTCTTCATAAAGTGCCATATTATCTTTATTTACCTTATATGGCAAATTTACTCTATGTCTTTGAATTTTATTAAGTTCTATCAATAAGTCATCAATTTCTAAAATAGAGGGATGACCTGTTTTCAATTTGACAAATGTTATTGCATTAACTAAAGTTTCCAAAATATATTCAATTCCCGTTATTTCGGTAATTAACTGAACAAAGAGCATTTGAGCTATGATTACTCTGTCCATGTAATCCTCTCTTAAGTTTTCAGCTTCAAAATTTTTCGTTAAAAATTTTTGATTTTTAGTCAAAATTTTGGCCACTTCTATCTATATTTGACTTGGTCCTTCGAGGTTGGCGATGATGTCCTTCCTTTTGTGGCTGTGTTGTCTTCTGCTAGTGGTGGCTTCTGTTGTTGATGGCTGCTGCTGTTGAGGTTGGCGATGATGTCCTTCCTCGTTGACGATGTTTGTCACTTTAAATTTTCTAGGTTGCAGGTTTTTAACGATAAAAATCGACGTGTACTTTTGCGATTTTTGTCAAAAAATACACTGAAACCTATACTAACGACTGCGCGAGTTTGGATAATGCCCTTTTAGCACTTTAAAACAAAAAAACTTTATTTCGAAATTACAACAAGTTTCATTATAATTCTAAAACAAAGGAGAACTACACGATGTTTAATGTTGAAACACTCGTAATATATTCTGACATAATATTGTATCTTACTTGTATATATAGACTCGAACATGCTTAGCTAACATTAAAAAATAAAACAACTTAAACTAAATAATTATGTTGACTATAATTAATCAGCGGTCTTCTTATTTCCGCGGTGAACGACTGCTTCCATATTATTACTATACTAACACGAGATATCATTACAGCATTATACAGGGTGCTGTAACTCGCGGAAGTATTTTAAACCGTTAATGTTTGGTGTGCCATTTCCTATCATTGGGAAATATTTTATTGAGGGAAAACTTAATCAACATTCTTATTGAAATATTTTGAATTAATTTGTCGACGAACGATCATACGAACGAAGATCTTTTTCATGATTTTGAGAAGACGGTTGCCTTGCCCACTAGAGATTTCGGGTATGTGAATGGCTAAATGACAAATTTCAAGAAAAATTGATAGCCAATGCTGGTCCCATATTGTGGCCACCCAGATCTCCAGACCTAACAATTACGGTTTT
This sequence comes from Tillus elongatus, assembly GCA_964006375.1. Taxonomy (NCBI): domain Eukaryota; kingdom Metazoa; phylum Arthropoda; class Insecta; order Coleoptera; family Cleridae; genus Tillus; species Tillus elongatus. The sequence continues at coordinate 153,785,865 of OZ023264.1, read as the reverse complement.
TTATTAAAACAAATAGTATATTCAAGTACGCTTCGAAATGACGTAGACGTATTGAAAAATCGTATTAGAAATGCGACACATTCTATTTCCCCTAAGATTATAGCGCTTTCACTGCATTTCTGAAGAAAATTGAAGAATGCGCGAATAAAGGCGGCGGCCTAATTATATAAATTAATATATCAGTTTATGTTAGTATTGCTATGTTAGTATTAAAATACATTTATTATATAATAAATTAATATTGCAGTTTATGTTAGTATGGTTATGTTAGTATTGAAATACATTTATTTTTTTATGTTTGTATTTTCTCATTTTAATGTTCTCATTTATTTAATTAACTAAATGTCTAAAAGAGGAATAAAAAGAAAGCAATCGTGATATTTATTATTGTAAACAACTTTTGTTTATGAAATTTTTTAATATCATCAATAAGGAGGGCGCGTGGATTCAAAATTATGGGAAATATAAAAGTAGACTTTAAAAATTGTTATTCCTTCTCAATTTTTCTTTCCGATCATCTTTTCTTATTAACATTTTTTCGCATCTCCTAGAGAAAAGGCACTTTACAAGTGTAAAAAAGTTTTTTTGTAAATTTCCAAGGGACACTTGATTTTTGGAAATTAAAATTATGACAAATTATTTTATATTCAAGTAGGGCTTATTTCCAGAAATTGAAGTTTCAACTCAAAAAAATTACAGTCTTTTTCACCTATTCATGCATCGAGCCGGGGACACACTCTATATAGAAAGGTAGAGATTCTGGGGTTTAGAAGCAGCTCTCTTGATCTTATAAAATCTTACCTGACTACACGAAAGCAATGTGTAATGCTAATAAATAGTATATCCGGAAAAATCATTGCATGGATGAAAGTAAAAAGGTTCATTCCACAAGGTTAAATTTTAGGCCCAATGATATATCTTTTATACACAAATGACCTACCATCAATACTAAATCATGAGACGATGCGTTTTGTAGCTCACACATTTTTTAAATTGAGGAGCAAAGAAGAAAAAAAGGTATCTGCTTGTACTTGTGAAGTACTTAGTATCTTGGAGAAATGGATGAGTGCAAATGGATTTAATTCCACAAAAACAGTATTAGTGAAATTCGTCCCTGAGTGCGCCACTTAGTATAAAAGAAAGTCAGCATAAATACAAGCTTACGCATGGTCACCAAACACGTAGGTTGCTTAATCACTTTGTTATTCCACCTACGACCCATATGTCGAACGTGCAGGAAAACATGCAGTAGCAGATCAAAAAGATATATCGTCGAAAAAGTCAAGTGTAAATCGGCTTTCTTAAAAATACTTTCCAAACCCTTTATGATACGTGGTTCATAAGGTAGACACACAATTTTTTTCTCTATTTTATCTTTCTTCAATGTCGTGCATTCAGATATCATTTTCTGTGTTCTGTGTTTGTTTACCAATTTTTCCACTAAACAATACAAATAACTGTTATATCTTGCCACGTTTTATTTTCTTTAATTCTATATTAAATCTATTTTCACTTAACGGAAAATTTATCAATCTATTTATCGAGAAATTTAAACTAGCCGTTTTTTTTGTGCAAACGTATGATGTGAGTCGTTTAGAATGTAACTAATAGTGACAGTTTCCGATTTACACTTGACTTTTTGACGAAAAGTAATTTAAAAAAAATACTGGGTAATAACTAAACATTGAATAATGGGTAATACGAAAGACAAAGACAAAGCCACTGAAATGTCGGGTATTTATGAGATAGGTTGCAAAGATCGTTATCTTCAATACGTGGGTCAAACCAAGAGAAACATAGCCACCAGATTTCGTAAATATCTCGCACATTTACGATATGGTACGGTAGATAAATCATGTGTGGCACAACATATATGGGATGATAATCACAACATTGAGAAGGAAAATTTGCAACTTGTCAAAAATAATAGACATCAAACTATGCTCGACGCAGCTGAAAGCATATATATATATATATATATATATATATATATATATATATATATATATATATATATATATATATATATATATATATATATATATATATATATATATATACATATCAAGATCGAATAAGAACAAAACGTCATTGAACCGTGGAGCACCTTTGATTTCAAGCCCTTTATCCTCACTTTGCATTTGACCAGCTAAACACTCCTAATCTGTCTGGCAGAATAATAAAGTATGGTCAATAACCTCACCGGTCTATAGAGATACTAGGCTCTACGTTGTGTTTTCGACTTAAAAATCTCCTTACGTTTTCTATTGTATTTAAGAAATCGATATAAATACTTGTTTTTATGTAGAATATTAGTTACAATTTTCATCCTCTGTTGAAGTTAACATTGTGTGCGACACGGTGGTTTCTGCTTTAAAAAAGATGTGCGGCAGTTATTGGTTTGCGGTTAGATGTACGACAGGAGTCGCCATCTCGTCGCAGAACCAAGTAATGTGTTGTCACGACAGCTACAATTAACACAAAATGTTATAAAATAAAGACTATGTACAACCAACTAACAGTTTTGTAAATTGTCGGCACTGGCCCATTTCTTTTCTAATATAGGGACAATCACCACAGGGGACTCCTGACCTGACCTGACGTACATATCACTATGTGCTGTGAGGTTGGCTACCATTGCCGTATTACTTTATAGGTGTTTACTCGCTGCAATTAGTATGCCGTACTAACGAGCTCTAATTAGAGCGAAACCGGTCACGGTTCTAATTGTGGTGAGAATACATCTAGGCTTCATACATTGTCCCTATATTAGGGAGAAAATAGGCCAGGGCTGACAATTTACAAAATTGTCTCTATTTTATAACATTTTGTGTTATTTGGAGCTGTCGTGACAACATACTACTTGGTTCCGCAACGAGATGGCTACTCCTGTCTTACAGCTCACTATGTACAACATAGTAATACTTTGATAAACAATAGACAGAAGACCCACATACGTATCAATCCCATGAATAGACCATGAAAGCTGATCCAACTCAATCATCAATGAATAATGGGATAGCTGATGTAGAGGAAGACAGCTGCATCCAAGAAAAAGTGCGTTATGGTAGTGAATTTTCATAGAAATGATCTGGCACAAAATATTTTATTATAACTTTTTTTTCTTGTAACATAGAGATCTAAATTTTGGTGTATAGTTTACTTTTTATATCGTAAACCTACCTACCAAATTTAGTTATCATAGATTTCTTATTTTTTAAGATAATTTTTTTTTTCAAATTAAAACTCAAAATTTTCCCGGAAAACCTAGTCCGATTTTTTTGATTAACGAAATTGTCAAAGTCATTTACAAAAGGAAGGTACATGCCAAATTTTATCAAAATCGGCCTATTATTCTTTGAGATAAAAATTTTTTTCGAATGAAAACTCAAAATTTTCCCGGAAAATCTCGTCCGATTTTCTTGACTAACAAACTTGTCAAAGCCATTTACAAAAGAAAGGTACATGCCAAATTTTATTAAAATCGGCTTATTACTTTTTGAGATAATAATTTTTTTCGAATGAAAACTCAAAATTTTCCAGGAAAACCTCGTCCGATTTTCCTGGCTAACAAACTTATCCAAGCCATTTACAAAAGAAAGGTACATGCCAAATTTTATCAAAATCGGCCCATTATTTTTTGGGTTATCGGTGTGATACATATATATATATATAAATATATATATAAATATATATATATATATATATATATATATATATATATATATATATATATAAACATATAAAAATTGAAACTGACCCCGGATATGGGTTCTAGGGCTCCTAGATCGCGCTCATTTGAAGAAATTTTTTCAAAATTCAAAAGTCGAGATCTCCTCATTAGTGAATTTTTTCTAAGAAAATTCACTAAAATCAACGCCTCAGACAAAAAGATATAAAAGGATTAATCACGAAGACTACTTGTTCACTTCTTGTTACAACTAGGTCTGCGTAACTTTGTGCTACGTGTTATTTATATCATACTTATGTTGATCCAATGAGTGAAGGTTGGAATCTGTGATGAGCACTGATAAGTACAACTTGGAGAATTGAATTTGAATTTATTCATCCCTCTGATTACGCTAACTTTGTTAGCGAAATTATCGTCAAGTTCAAAAACTGTATCGTGATGAATTGGGTTATCCAAATTGGAGGTATATTGATATGGTTGTTTTATTATCTGTAATTGTTTAAGTGCAATTTTTGTAAAGTCAAATAAATTGTTTAAAAAGTCTTTCGCTTTAACCGAAAAGTTAACTGACGCAGGCGGTAGGATTAGGCTGGGTATCAAAAGAATACTGATTCCTTTTATTTCGACACTAAGAGCCGAAAAATTCTTTCGTGTTAACCGAAAAATTAACTCGCTTAACTGATAAACGAACGACTAACATATCGGTTTAAGGGAGCCAGCGTAACTTCATGCTACGTGTTATTTATGACATACTTATCTCGATATTATTATTTTATTTGTACTTGTTTAAGTGTAATTTTTATAAAGTCAAATATATAGCCAAATAAGTCGTTCGTGTTAAGCGAAAAGTTCACTGGCGCAGTCGGTAGAATTCAGCGGGGAATCAAAAGAATATTGATTCCTTGTGTTTTGATACATAGAGCTGAAACAGTATCTCGTGTTAAACGAAAAGTTACCTCACGTAACTGATAACTGAACAACCAACATATCGGTTTAAGGTAGCCAGCGTATCAAAACCTAGCTAACTTTGATGGCAAATTACAAATAATTTACAGTTTTGACTTTAATTTTATACAAGATAACTCAACATTGTTTGTTGTTTGTTATTATAACTGTTGATATTTTACTCACTTTTCGTCGATTATAGCCCTCAAATGCATAGACTTTGTAACACGCTGTAGTAAAATATTAAGGTCCATTTCCACTAATTGCTGTTTTTTTTTTTGTTACAGGTAAGAAAAAGATCACTGTTGCTACTTTATCGCAAGGTAATATAAAGGTATTTAGTCCTTTTTATTATTTTCAAACCGTGAAATTAGTTAAGAGAGTGATTCCTCTCTATCATACTTTTATCAGGTAGATAACATTTGAAAACTCTGGGCGCAGTAAGTGCATTATGGTAGTGAATTTTTATAAAAATATTTTTTACAATAAATATGTCATTTTTCAATGAAAGCATGCATCAAATTTTGTTACCGGTATACCCTGTATGGTAGAAACAATGTACCATATTTCATCAAATAAGCTTTACGACAAAACTCCCAAAAAAGTTTTTGAATGAAAATTTACAGTTTTTTCACGAAAATCTTTTTTAAAATAACATATTAAACATTTATTATTATGCCCTTCACTTCTGAAACACAAACTACATGCTCTTCTATTTGAAACAATTGAGTTACGACAGTTTGATACGGCATCTCGATTTTTTTAATGAAATAATATAATCGAAAACCTCTCTGAATGTAAATTTGCATGAGACTCCGATTTCTATTGGTAAAAACGCCGTATCACAATTTTGACATGTGCCAAAAATGTGAAAAGTTTCAAAAAAATTGACATAACTCGCAAATCAGCATGCATTACAATTCGATCTAAAATGCAAAAATGAAATTATATACGCGCTGTTTGATTTTAAAAAAATGTGCCCCAACGATATATGGGCCATGTGATTGTCAAAAAATTTTTTATAGGATGCAGCTCAAGATACTCTATAACTAACATAAACAATTGTTTCTCGTATCTTGTAAAATATCAGTAATATTGAGCTTTACCGTAGAAGTGTGTCACCCTGTACCCCGGATATGGGTCCTAGGGGACCTAGTTCGCTCTCATTTGAACAAAATCTTTTTAAAATTCAAAAGTTGCTGTCTCCTTATTACCGAATTTCTTCCACTAAAATTTGCTAAAATTTTAGATAATTGAACCATAAATTCTATGACGAAAACTACTGATAAAGCATCAGAGAAAGGGTCTATTGGAAACGAATTTACTCGAAATATTTTAGTAAAATGAAGGACAATGACGGTTGAAGCTGAAACTTAACAATTTGTAAAACACACTTCTTGCGACATTTTCTCTACATAGCCCGTATTCGCTTAGGTTTCTTGCCTAAAATTTGCCAATTTTGACGTCTCAAATCGCGACTTTGACGTTTTAAGAGGAAAAGTTATTAAATTTTAGTAATTTTTCAGTAATTTCTTGACTTCTTTGCGCCAAAAAACTTAATATTTGTTTGTTACAATACATTTTGTTATCGCTACAAAATATTTTGCTTTTGTGCGTTCATCTGGTCATCAGTGGCACCCAGAATTTTTTCTTTAAATATCTATAACTTTTTTGCCTTCTAACTTATAGATCTAGATTTTGGTACATTGTATATATATATATATATATATATATATATATATATATATATATATATATATATATATATATATATATATATATAAATTCAAGCTGACCGTGGATATTGGTTTTAGGGGTCCTAGTTCGCGTTCATTTGATGAAATTTTTTCAAAAGTCGAGATATCCTCATTAGCGAATTTATTTAAAGAAAATTCACTAAAAAGTTGCTATGTCTCAGTAAAATTTAAAGCTATTGTATGGTTCAATCGGTCACAGTGTTCAATAGATTATACTAATAATTATGATTACAAGTTTTGGCAGAACAAGTTGAACCACAGCGGTGTTTTTAAACTAAATATAGACGTGGAGACTATTTTTCTGGCTTCACAAATGTTCGTTTTCGTTTAAAAAAAACGGCTTAGCTGCTTGACTGCATCCTCAGATAAAAGAAAAAAATTATCTGCTATCTTCACTTACTGAGGATACTGTCAAGTAGCGAAACCGGTTACAGAAACGAAAACGAACATTTGGCTGAGAAATGGTCTTCATACTCGAGTCAAAAAACATCAAAAAATGACCCAACCTCCTGAAAAATCCGAAAGTTTTGAAACTTCGCACACTTATTTAGAGGTACCTAAGAATGAATATACCAAAAGTCCTCATGAATATGAGGCGAGCTCTAGCGGCAATTAGCGAAAACAGGGCACTTTCTAATGTTTTTCATTAGTATCTCGAGAACCGTTGGTCAGAGGTAAAAGTTGATTATATACATAATTTTCTACAAAAATGATTATATACATTTTTCTCGTATTCCCAATGGTTCCCGAGTTATAGGCGCTAAAATAGAGCGTTTTGTTAAAAACCACGCTAGGGCGGTACAATATAGCATTTCTAATAATATTTGACAATGGTTTACCTACATTTTTGTATACTAATGATAATTGAGGAGATAAACTTCACAACTTTGTATAAAAAGCACATGATGTCTGTTACTTATGATGTTTATTGTTGGGGCACATGATGTAGGTATATTAAACAATGAAATATATGAACCAAAAAATGCTGAGGTAATTCAAAGGAAAATTTTGTACAGAAAAATCAATCAGCTCTGAATCGCTTCTGGTAGAAGGCCCCGCAACTTGATTATCTTGGCCAGCTTCTACACTTGCTGCCTGAAACAATAGGTAAGGATGCATGAGATGAAGGTTAATATTGAGCCATTTTGCTACCAACCCAAGAGTATCGTATGGAGTTAGCTGATCAGTTTTCTTGACTATATGTTTCAGATCCTGCATAATCAGATTACTAAATCCACCTTGTGATTTTTTGGTAAGTTTGTAAAGGAATCACTCCAAGTTCCCCTACTGTCATAGCAGGTGGTACCTTGGTGAGCCTCGGTATTGGTTTTCATGTTCGCTTCTAGTTGTGCTTCCAGAAGGCACACGTTTGATGCCACCCATAGAATGGAATGTGTTGAGACGGTCCAGTGTTCTAACATTAAAGTCCTCGTTGTCAAACACAAATTGTTGAAAAGCAGTATCATTATCAGGTTGAATGTGATGAATTGCTGACATTTTCAGCTGCTGTGCGCTGTGATATGAAGCACTGAACCCTAAACTGTATAAAAGGTTTACCAACTTCTTGCTTGCAAACCTTCTGTACACAAACAAAGCAACCGTGTTCATTATTGCTGATATAAAAGAGGTTGAACGTATCTCAGAGATAACACTGTGAACAATAGAAATGCATTTGCTTTTTTTATTTGCATTATCTGCTTTTTTCATTATCAATGTCTCCAGAAAAACTTGTAGGGTTGGGGGTACACAAGAAGCTGCTTCTTTTAAGAAGTTGTTTCCTGAAGGGTAGGCGCTTGTATCATACACATTTTTCTGAACACCCTGCCTTATTATTTTTACTGCTGCCTGTACGATTCTTAGTCGCTCATTACTTTCATCAGCTTTTCTGTCATCATACCATGAGTTCAAAATTTGTAATCCAACACCATTGAAACAAATGGTTGCATCCCTTCATCCAACTCCCACAGCAATTATAATTCTCTCTCCATCTTTGAGTTTGCTTTTAATTGTATCATTTGAAGCAACATCTCCAGATACTGCAGAACGTCATTGCCTAAAGGAAAGTTGGCATTCCTCACTATTATCAATGAGGGAGTAAATCTCTTCCATAGCCTTTATAATGTAATCTGTCTCGGGGCGTCCACGTTTTCTATCCTCTTCTGGAGGCTTGTGGGACACAAATTGTTGGTAGCAGTCCAGGTGGTACACTCCATCAGCAGCGACGCTCTCTTTTAGCGCCTATAACTCGGGAACCATTGGGAACAAGAGAAAAACGTATATAACCATGATGTATATAATCAACTTTTGCCTCCGACCAACGGTTCTCGAGATATTAATAAAAAACCAAAGAAAGTGCCATATTTTCGCTAATTGCGGCTAGAGCTCGCCTCATATTCATGAAGACTTTCGGTATATTCATTTTTACGTATATTTAAATAAGTATGTAAAGTTTCAAAACTTTCGGATTTTTCAGGAGGTTAAACATTGTTTTGACTGGACTATCACGGCTGTATTTAGTTTAAAAACACAGCCGTGATTCAACTTTTTCTGCCAAAATGTCTAGGAATAATTATTAGTATAATCTTTGGGTTTTACAAAGGTAGACTTAGTACTACTTAGTAGAAGTTCAAAAAAAATTGTGTTTTAAAAGGGAAATAAGTATTAGTCAATACTCTTATGGTTTGTTTTTGCAAACATATTGTTCTTTATTTTCATTATCATGCAATGGGGAATCGATTGAATTTTAAAGGTAGGAACTTTTACATTAAACATTGGGAGATGACTTTCAACATAGAGTCATATCTGATATTTTTCAATCACCGATGCCAGTGAGTAGTTTCACCTCACTATCCTGGAAATTTTGCCGAACCCCTGCCTTTCTGTAAGGAGGGTTGGAATCTTTTACATGCCCAACATCACAGGGACCCAGGACCGACGGCTTTACGCTCCCTACGAAAGGCGAAACGTGTAGACATTCAACTTGCTCAAACACAATGCCACAACCTCGGTTGATGTTAATTTTACAGTATGTACTGAAAAAGTGGAAGGAAAACCCTGGGAATCGAACCCAGTACCCTACGGTTCAGAGGTATATGTTTTTACCACTGAACCACCGAGGCTCTTAGTTAAGATTTGACTCGGCTAAAATAGCAACGTCTTATATTATAAAACATATTTCTTTACAAGATGAACAGTTGTTGAAACGAATAATAAGAGACTGTAGAACGTTATTTTATATTCTGAATTCACATAGGATATTGCTACAAGATACAACTTAGTACTTTTGAGTTTTTGTAAATGTGAAGTATCAACTTTAGAATCATTTATTTAATTTAACGTTTATCCTGGGACTATAAGGTAATACATACAAGAAGCTCGTGAAAAAATTCATGAATTTCCTCGAAGGGTATAAAGCAATATGTTAGATGTACGAAAATGAAAATCGTATTTTATGTTAGAATGTACGAACTGTTGTGCTCTTTCTTTTATAAAAATGAAGAAGAATATGTAGAACGTCAAGCATGAAATACTAAGCTATAAGAATCTACATATAGTTGTTATTTATAACTGACTCGCTTTCTTATGAACTTTACTTATCATCTATATGGCGCTGCTCCGTAACTTTGCGCTTTCTATACTCCAAACGTATAAAAACCTTATTACAAAGCGAACAGGAGTATGCGAAATTTAAAACTCGGACAAAAGTTACTTTAGTATTGTAAAACTCCTCAGGAGTTTTAGTTTATAAGCATAGTTAGGCGACGAAGATGATGCATATATATATATATATATATATATATATATATATATATATATATATATATATATATATATATATATATATATGGTGGCGCATTGAAAACGAAATAGACCGATTTGCGTCCAGATATTTTTTTATAAAACGCTGTAACACGTCAATTTTATTATTGAGGGGGACATGTTTTGACATAAAACTCAACTTTGTCACAAAATCCCCTTAAGAGTGGTGATAACAACCCTTATATTTTAAATATGGAATATGGCTAGAGTATTACATCATTTGAAAGCTCTTTCTTTTCTGAATTCAGGACACAATTTTTTTTGGAAGTTTTATCAACTCGTTTAAAAATTATTCACAGTTGGAGTTGCAAGAACGTATTTCATTCATTGTGATAAGAAATGCATTAATTAGTCAATTTTATGTTAAAAAAACTAAAAAACAAAACCAAACGTTCAAAAATGTTTATTCAGATGAGTAAGTGTTCAAATCGTTGACCACCAGCTTCCATGCAAAAGTACAAATTATGTTCAAAACGATCTCTGACATTCTGGAGCATTTGTGGAGTTATTAGACGGCGTTCTTCAACAATGCGTCGTCCTAATTCTTCCAGAGACTCCGGTTCTGTTGCGAAAATTCTGCTCTTTAAATGACCCCATAGAAAGAAGTCTAAAGGAGTTAAATCCGGTGATCTAGGGGGCCACTAAGTAGCACCTCTACGCCCAATCCATTGCTCTGAAAACTCTCTGTTCTCAAAACTCCCTAGCACGTTGTGAAAAATGCGGAGGAGCTCCATATTGTTGAAACACTAATTGATTTTCTTGATAACAATCATCAATTTCAACAATGTCAATTAGTAGAGGGGTAAACGATATCTTCTAGTAACTCCAAATACGTTTCTCCACTCAAATTCCCATCAATAAAAATTGGTCCGAGGAAACGGTCTCCAAAAATGCCAGTCCAGACATTCAATTTCTGTGGAGTTTGAGTGTGTACTTCGTGAAAATTTCTTGGATTATTATCTGCCCAATAGCGACAATTATGACGATTGAAGAGTAATTATTTCAACTCTTTTTTCTACAGAATACACCATTGTGAAATTAATTTTCGGTAGTACTATCAAGTATCAAACCGAACGATAAACTGAAAATAATAAACCGCGTTTCTCTCATTCCGATAAGAAATGTCCTGATAGTCAATTTTTTTGTTTACAAACCAACAAAACATTGACTATCAGCACATTCCTTATCGGAATTAGTGAAATGGGTTTTTGCATCTTCAACTGTGAATAATTTTTAAACGAGTTGATAAAACTTCCAAAAAAATTAGTGTGCTGAATTCAGAAAAGAAAGAACTTTCAAATGATGTAACACTCGACCCACGTTCCCTATTTAAATAAAATATAAGGATTGTTATCACCTTCATCAGGGGTTGATGTGACAAAGTTGAGTTTTATGTCAAAACATGTCCCCCTCAATACAAAAATTGACGTGTTTCAGCGTTTCTTAAAAAAAATATTCTCTGGACCCAAATCAGTCTGTTTTCTTTTCAATGCGCCACCCTATATATATATATATATATATATATATATATATATATATATATATATATATATATATATATATATATATATATATATATATATATATATATATGTATCACACCGATAACTCGAAAAATAATGGCCCGATTTTGATAAAACGTAGCACGTGCATTCCTTTTGTAAGTGGCTTGGATAAGTTCGTTAGCCAGAAAAATAGGATCATGTTTTCCGGGAAAATGTTGTTTTCCTTTCGGAAAATAAAAAATTATCTCAAAAAATTGAAAATCTATGGTAACCAAATTTGCTAGGTAAGTTTACGATTATTAAAGGAAAAGTATATACCAAACTTTATATTTCTATGTTAAAAGAAAGAAAAGTTATAAAAAAATAGTTGGTGCCCGATCATTTCTACGAGAATCCACTACCATAACGCATTTGCTGCGTCCAGACTTTTTAAAATAATTTGATCAAACCCGTTAGAAATGGAATAACTACTAATTACAATGGATGAGACACAAATGTAGAATCGAAATAATTTAGCTATATCCTGGCTGTAAAATTACATCCTAGAAAGAGGCTTCGTAAGGAATTCATGTGACATTCACACCCCTTAAGTCAACAATTTTAAGCTTCGCAAACTTTCTTGAGTAAATAGAACGACAGCCAGATAGTCTCTTGTATGCTGTAGGTGAGGGTTTGATATATAACGGGAAAGTTTAGATTTCGGAAGATGTGCTCAGAAAGTATACAATTAAATATAGTAACAGCAATGAAAATACCATAATAGGTATTCACGTCTATCAAACTACAGCTCAAATAATGATAGGCGCACTGCCAATACCACCTATAGTACTCTTAAATCGCGACATTAGGGAATATTCATATCAACACATTTTGCGACGATGCGGTATGATAAGCGCATAGATGAGAAACATGAAAGTTCATTTAATTCATTAATTCATATTGATACAGAAACTATAAAGCACGTTAAAGACGAATTGATACCTGTAATAACTTATTTTGGTGGTTACTGCTGCTGCTGTTTTAAGAAAAATTAAATGTGAGAAATATAGGGTGGCGTATTGAAAACGAAACAAACCGATTTCACTTATTTAATTCTTCAGCTCATTAGGATACATTTCTCTAGTTAAATTGCCAGGAATGAAAATTAGACCAACAATTTGATTTCCTATAGGCCCTGCCTAAAGGTTTAGTTTTTTGGGATTTAGGGTATGGTATTCCCTGTACAAGTGAGGGATTGTGTCACTCCAATAGCGGCAGTTATGCCTATTGATAGCTCAATTTAATTGAAACGGGCATTCCTGAAAAAAAAACCAAATGATCGCTCGGGATTACCTTTAATTCTTCCATGTTTTTCCAAAATTAAAGCCTACAATCATTGTTAATAACCTCAACAAAACAGCTCGATCATACGATCCCCCAGAAACGAATTAAGCAAAAGGCTGTACTCCTGGGAACAGCGAACCTCGTTAGAAAAATAATAAGATCTGTAACTTTCATGCCGAGGCTAAGGTAAATGCACTTTTAGTTCACTAAAAGGCCAGTACCACTGTAAGAAAGAAGAAAAATAATAATCATAATTATAATAATTAATAATACCTCATATATTTTAACTGTCATATCAAGTAAAATGTCAAAATTATAGTAGTGAGAATTTTAATATTAGTTAAGAAATTTGGTGTTATATTGGAATTGGAGTTCTCTTATAATGGTGGTGGAATACTAGTGGCAGCTGCAGGAGTGTTATTGATAGAAATGCAGAAGGAAGAAACATACGTTGAACAAAATTTTTAAAGTGACATTTTATAAAAATATTTTGATAGTTTAGTTTAGAACATAAAATGAAATTGTGTTAACTGCAAGCACAAGCTTATGCTTATTTGTGGAACATACTGTAACATTTGAATCAATAAAACATACTATAAAACTACTTTATATATATATATATATATATATATATATATATATATATATATATAATAATAATAATAATAATAATAATTTATTGAACAATATACCTCTTTTTACAAAATCAAGAGCCTGATTGAACAAAATTGAACAAATATATATATTTCTCACAAAATAACTTACAAGGCTAATCAAGAGCCTGGTTGTTCAATAACGTTAAAAGTCACCTAAGTCGAAGACTTGTTGGTGATACTTGTAACATCATTCTCTCTAAAGATAAGCTAGTGCACACTCTGACACTGTAAAGAAATACAAACAAAAACCAAAACTGCAGACGAACTCCAGCGATTCGCGGAAAATAAAAAAAAAATAACTATGCTTTTTGACTATAGATAAAATCTCTTTTACCAAATGTCTTAAGCCACACTATGGGTAACCTACACACACACACATACACACACACATGCGCGGGCCCCACAGGTCAAAAACCAGGCACAAGAAACAACAAAATACAAAGGAAAGACCACTACACCAGCATATTAACCTCCACGACCCTGTGGATTACTTCACGATCTAGTCCAACTATCCACTTTTTTAAACCGACTTTAAAACCTCGAAGTCCATGCTGCTGGCGAATTTGGGCTGGTATAGAATTATATATTCTTACGCAAAGGTAAGCATAGGAACGCTGTGCAATTGTCTTCCTAGCTCTTTCTGTTTTAGATGCGTGTGCGCAGTGTCTCGTATTATAGTTGTGACTCAACTCCTTCAATTCACATCGATGAATATGCTGGTATACAGCAGCATTAAAGTAGAAAAGCTGCCTAATACCCAGCAGTTTTGTTTCAGCGTATAAAACATCCGTAGCATATGTGCGTTCTTTACCATAAATCACCTTGATGAGACAATTTTGAGCAATCTGTAATTGAGATATATGACACCTTGCAGCACCACCCCAAGCTATTATAGCATATCGTAAATGACTCTCCACTAAAGAATAATATAGAGTCCGCAGGTGTTTGATGTGTAGCATCTCTTTCAATACTGCAAATTTTACCATCACAGAGCGAATCTTTTTAGTTACATTTAAAATGTGGTGCTCCCATTTCATGTGTGAATCTATAGTAACACCCAAATACACCGCATGCTTCACACTTTTTATCTTCATGCCATCACATATTTCCAAGGTGGTAAAAGTTGGCAAGTTCCTTTCGTAGCATGAAAATGGTATATACACTGTCTTCGCCGCATTTACAGTCAACAATCGGTTTTGAAACCATTCCAGGATTTTTCGAAAATCCGATTCAACTGTAGATTTGAGTATATCCCATGATTCTGCGTTATAAAATATAGCAGCATCATCCGCGTATCCAACTATCTTTCCTAACGATCTAACATAAAAAAGGTCGTTTATATAAATATTAAATAATAAGGGTCCTAGAATGGTTCCTTGCGGAACACCACAGTTCATTTTTACCACATCACTCAGAACACCATTCACACACACCACCTGATATCTGTCAGACAAATAGCTTTGTAAGAGCTGTTGTTGTCTTCCCCTAAACCCAATTTTCTCCAGTATTTCAAGCAATCTTGTGTGATCAACCGTATCGAATGCCTTTTTTAGATCCACCAAGACACACAATGAAGGTCTGGTGTTATCCAGACTGTGATATATATTACTCGTCAGTTCAATTATGGCATCCTGCGTAGATGTCTTTGTCCTGAAGCCATACTGCCTCTCAGATAATAATCCATATTTATCGAGATAACCATCGAAGCGTTTTTTCAGGAGACACTCAAAGACTTTAGCAATACTGGAAATCAGTGATATCGGTCTATAGTTAGCGGTATCCAACACATCTCCTTTCTTAAATAAAGGTTTGATAACACCCATTTTAAAAGCCCTAGGGAATATGCCCTCGTCTATACACCGATTTAAAATAAAAGTCAGAGGAGTGACAATCTCATCCATTAATACTTTCAGTGTCTCTGCCCTTATTCCGTCCTACCCGGGTGCCTTGTGGTCCTTCAGTGTCTTCACAATTGATTTAATCTCATCCTCTTCTGTTCGCAATATCACCAAAGACTGACTCACCCGCGCAGACGACACCAACTTATTGGAGACAGACATTTTGCTTGCCAAATCATTCCCCACACTTGAAAAAGATTTACTAAATTGATTCGCAATCTCAAGATCAGTCTCTAGGATAGATCCATGCTCATCTCGAAGCTTAGTGATTCCTGCCTTCGCTGCTGTCTTTCCGCCAATATCATTCACTATATTCCACAAACCTCTAGAAGTATTTTTGCATCTGTCAATGATCCTACCGTAATGTTCCTTCCTGGCCGTTCTTATTATACCATTTAGTCTGTTTCGATAATCTTTATATTGCTGAGCAAGTTCCTGATTATCTGGTTGCATCCTGAGCCTCCTAAACATTCGGTTTTTTTGATTCACCGATATAACAATGCCCCTGGTAATCCAGTCTTTCTTCCCCCATGTCCGGCACCTGTACCTCTCCATGCAGTGTCCAATCATAGTTCGCAAATCTGATACAAAAGTCTCAGCAGCAATCTCAACATCATCTGCAACAAAGATACAAGACCAGTCTTTGTTGATAAGCAAGTCCTTTAGTTTTTTCATATTGGTGCGGTGTCTATATGAACTTTTTTGAGTTTCGCCATGTTTCTGTGCCGCAGGAAATGATACCTGTAGCACGGTAGCATAATGATCCGTTACACACGACTCCATTATAATTGGGTACAAACTGCAGCAGCCACCTACAACCCTGGCAAATATGTGATCTAAACAACTGCCAGAATCTTTATATACTAGTGTGTACTTGTTGATAAGGGAGTCATAACCCTCAGATGATAGAATATTCAGATACTCGTGCATGTCACTGCTATTACCAAAAAGATCTATGTTGATGTCACCCACAACCAAATTGATCTGTTGAGACTTAGGCCGACGCTTCAGATACTGCAAAATCGCCATATTAAAACTCTTAATATCCGCAGAAGGAGGTCGGTAGATAGCGAGTATTGAAAACTCATTGCCACCGAACCCAAGGGTCACCTCCACAGCAGTTATCTCTGCCAGTCTTACTACCCGATGCCTATGAGCAATGTTCTTCTTTACATATACTACGACTCCATCATTCTGGTTCATATCACCACCGCTATAAAGTAATTCATAGCCCATCAATGAATACAAATTAGGATCTTTAAGTTGCCATGTCTCTGTCAAAACCACGCACTGAAACTCGCATTCTAACTCCGTAAAAAGAATTTTTAATTCATCATAATTTTTGTGCAAACTACGAATATTCATATGGAAAACCCTAAAATTATCTAACTGGGTGCAGCATATAAGCGCCTTGAACTCGTCTGCAGTTTCGGCTGTTGCTGTTTGATATCCGTCCAAATAATTACCTCTCACAAAATCATCCATTCTAAACAAGAATACAGGCACCTCACAAATCAATACTCACACAGACTAATGGACAAGAAGTGAACACAAGTTCGATGTTATACAAATAAAATCTACAAATAACCGCCACTTATCTCTGAAACAAAAGCGGCAGCACAAAAATACAGTATATAATCCTATAAATAACGAACATACATATATATATATATATATATATATATATATATATATATATATATATATATATATATATATATATATATATATATATATATATATATATATAACATTTCGAAGTTGCTATGATAAAGCACTTCCATAAATCTATGGTTTATTGACTCCAAGTATGAATGCAATATGTACGAAAATTAGTTAAGCTGGTTTGATTCCACCGAATTCTCGTAATATATTTTCAAGTACAGATGCTACTATACAAAAAGCCTTTCAGCATGAAGTTATTAAGTATTTGAATGTAGAAGAAACTTTCATCTTTCTGGTGCCCCCAGACTCCGCTAAATATTGCAACAAATGCAAGCTCTTATTTCAAATGGATGGATTCAATACGAGACTAGAGTAATTAAAGTACCTAACTACCCCAATTATCTCCGTCTCTAAAGTTACATTACATCCGCTGACTTCATTATAGCACTACACCGTTACTTTCACCATTATTAACGCCAATATGGTGCAGCTGTAACGTTCGAAACTACTAAGTATCCCCTCTCTCCTCCCTTATATTATTTTATACACCAGTTGTTGCTTTGTATTATTAACTCTATTTGGATATCGCCTTTCTAACAACGGATTCTAGAGTAACTTGTTGGAACTAGTAAGCGACTAGGTGAATATTGGGACCTGTTATGAGCACTCATAAGTACACATTTAAAAACCTGACGATTGTATCATTAACCAAGTAAGCGTCATCAGAGGATCAAACGTTCTAAACATTTGACGACTGTTTATATTTTGTGCATGTACTTGGCATAAGACGCTCAAGGGTGGTTCTTACACTGGTGTTTACTAGAAAGTTCCTCTATCCGATTTTCCCTATCTTTATTCCCACGTTATGTTGGCATATTTGGTCAATCATTAACTCTTTATATATATATATATATATATATATATATATATATATATATATATATATATATATATATATATATATATATATATATATATTGTGCTGAGAATTGCAAAGGCCATATAAAGTTATAAAAACAAAAATGAAAACCCTGACGGAAACTAGTATAATAACGTTAAGTTTCGATTATTGTTGTAATAATGTAGATTGGCAGATCTACAAAATTGGGGAATCAGATTAGTAATGGGGGGTAGTAATAGTACCACTGGTCAGTAGTAAGTAAAATACTTACGGTTTACACGTAATGCATATGGGTTATCTGTATATTGTATACATATCCACATCGTTCGACATATTTTACTGTACACTAAAACAGAAAACAAAATAATAACATTAAAACACAAGCACATTCACTATTATTGTTAGTCAGTGTTATTTGGAGCAGAAATGAAAGATATATATAGCCATAATTTGTTGGAATGATCATTAAATGAGTCTTTAAAAAGTATAACTAGCAATTTGGAAAATATCTCAGTTAAAGTGAAATTAAAAGAGCCAAAAATCTATATGTAGATAGATTGAAATATTAAGCATGAAATACATACCAAAGAATTATGTTATAAAATCAATTACCTGAAGGTAATGAACAAAACAAACCCCTGTATGATGTTTTCAATATGTAAATTTAGTTTATTTTTATGTGAACAATGAACTGAAATGTACCCATATATGTGTCTGTGTTTGTATAAAAACAATGAACTGGAAGTTACTAAAGACAGTGTTTAGTGTGTTGTGGAACTTTGAAATCAAGATTGTAGCATATGAACTTAATGAATTTGTTATTGACTATAATTAGATTTTAAAAAAAGTAAGGTTAGGCCAAATGTCATTTTTAAGAAAAAGGATTTATTTTCTACTTACTCGACGGTTTCAAAGGTGAATATCTGTCAAACATATATTAATTAATTGGAAGATAGAATGCTCTGAACAGACAGGAAACACCAAATGTTAGATGAATTTGGGCAACATTTCCGCTTTTGTTATGATTTATTGTTGGTTGTTGATGAAATTGAGATGCCAGAGAGCGTCATTCTTGCTTCCCATTTTAAATATAAATATTTTAAAGTATAAATTGTGCAAGGAAAATTCAATTTGCCACTAAAACAAAGAAGAGACGTTACATAAAGTTTTTAACGTAAGAAAGTACGAGATAAGCAGTAAATATATCAAGAATACTTACATTTGAGGATACCCAATACCATTAGCGAGGAAGCCAAGGTTAGAGATTTATTTTGTTTAATGTATATCAGCTCAACCAGACAAATATTTCAATAAAAAGACAGCCCATTCTGTCAAATATCATTTATCATTTTAAGCAAATGTGTTTATGGGAAACTAAGATTTAAACGCATAAAGTAGAAATCTTATGGGATAATTTAACCATAGTTCAACATTGCGAATACAGAGGGAGTGCAGGTCAAGGATCCATATTTTATTAATCAGAACATTTGAATGACAGCCGAAAATTCGGGTACTAAGATTAATCATTGTAAATTGATAATATTAGTTTGACAAACGGATCCGTTTAGATTTTAAATTTGAAATTGTGCCAATAAAATTTGTTTACGAATTTTGAAACATAATTCTTTGAAACAAAATAAGATTTAATAAGGTTACTATAAATATTTGCAGGCTATATTTTTCCCTATTTTAGCAGAACTCACCACTGAGATAGCGTAAGTATATATATATTAAAATATTTGAATACAATTTATTTGACATACATACATATATATATATATATATATATATATATATATATATATATATATATATATATATATATATATATATATATATATATATATATATATATATATATATATATATATAGTAGAAGGATAGGCAACCCAAATAACCCTGAGATAGCTTAAATCACATAATACAAGAGTCATAAAACATTTTTATTCAGATAAAGTTTCACATTATAAAATATACAGAGTCACCCATAATACATGGTGTAATATCATTATCATTTTTAATATCACTTTTCATATAAAATAAATAGAAATATAAAACATTGAATTAACACATAATAAAATATAATAAAATAAAATATATAAAATATAAAATTAAAGCCAATTATAGTATAATATATATATATATATATATATATATATATATATATATATATATATATATATATATATATATATATATATATATATATATATATATATATATATATACGTATCACACACAACTGTAAAAATAATACGCCGATTTTGATCAAATTTGGTGAGTACCTTCCTCTTGCAAGTGGCTTGGATAATTCGTTAGCCAGGAAAATACGCTCAGTTTTCCCGGAAAATCTTGTTTGTACTTTCGGAAAATATTTATATCTCCGGAAGTGACAAAGTTATGGCAACCAAATTTGTTGCGCAAGTTTGTATCATCAAAAGCAAACTACGCACCAAAATTTCGAGCGGTAAGTTAAAAGACAAAAAAAAGTTAAAGGCGTTTAAAGAAAACAATTTTGCGGTTTCTCTCTTAATACGTCAAAGTCGCTGTTTAAAACGTCAACAGTTGGAAGCTTAGCCAAAGAACCTGAAACGAATACTGGTTATGTAGAGAAAATGTCGCAAAAAGAGTGTTTTACAAACCCGTAAGTTTCAGCTTTAACCGTCATTGTCTTTCATTTTACTGCAATATTTCCAGAAAAATTCATTTCAAATAGACTTTTTCTCTGATGCTTCGGCATTAGCTTTGGTTGTAGAGTTCATGGTCTAATCGTCTATAATTTTTTAGAGAGTTTTTGTAGAAAAAAATCCCTAATGAGCAGATCGCGACTTTTAAATTTTAAAAGGGTTTGTTCAAATGAGCGCGAGCTAGGCACACTAGAACCCATACTTGGGGTTAGTTTCAGTTTTTATCTGTTCTCATATCTACAACGTGACACATTTCTACCGCAGAGCTCAACATATTCGTTATTCAAGTTACGCGAGAAAATTGTATACGTATATATATATATATATATATATATATATATATATATATATATATATATATATATATATATATATGTATGTATCACACCGATAACTTAAAAAGTAAAGGTCGGATTTTGATCAAATTTAGCACATACCTTCTTTTTGAAAGTGGCTTGGAGAAGTTTGTTAGGCAGGAAAATCGGCATAGGTTTTCCCGGAAAGTTTTGTATTTTCTTTGAAAAAAATTACATCTCCGGAAAAAACAAAGTGAGGACAACCAAATTAAATGCACTGGTTTCTGTCGTAAAGAGCATCTTATGTGCCAAAATTCAGATTTTTATCTTAAAACACAAAACAGTTAGAAGTAAATTAATTTTTAATTAATTAAATCTGATTCAAGAAAGTTAATACGTCAAAATTGATTGAGTACGAATGTAAGTGAAAAATACTACAAGAAATCACTAACAAGCTTTTAGATATGTGTCTAAGTCGTTATTTTCCTAGATTTCGTTAAAATGTAAGGAAAAAATCCATTTTAATTCAAAATGGTTTTGTGTAAATTGTAAAACGTTGAACAATTAACATGTATTATGGGATATACCTGCTAGTATGTACATGTCGAACGTAGCTCAGTTAGCTAAATCCCTGTACCTCGTATAATCGACTCCCACATGACGAGTTCTAATCCTAGTTAGTGGCTATACTTTTTATCAATTTTTTTATTCTCATTTTACTTTACCGCTTGCTAATCAGATTGTTGTTATTCCGATGAATTTTTTAGCTTTTGTATAAAAAATAATTTGATAAAGACGAGGTGAAGGCTTTAAAACTTAATTCAATTGCCCTAACTTAGTGAAACCGTTCCATATTTAATACAGTCGTAGACTTTTCCCGTGGCTTCACAAGTGCTTGTTTTAGTGAATTTTCTTAAAATAAACAAAAACACTAACGAGGAGATCCCGACTTTTGAATTTAGAAAAAAATTCTTCTTTAAATGAGCGCGAACTAGGCCCCCTAGAACCCATATCCAGGGTCAAGTTCAATTTCAACGTCAAAGTTGGCAACATTTAGGCAAAGAACCTGAAAAAATACGGATTATGTAAAGAGTGTTCTGCAAACCCTTAAGTTTCAGCTTCAACCATCATTCCCCTTCATTTTAATAAAATATTTCTGATAAAATATTTCCAGAAAATTCATTTCAAATAGACACTTTCTCTGATGCTTCGGAAGTAGTTTTAGTTAAGTTTATGGTTTAACGGTCTATAATTTTTAGCTAATTTTCGTAGAAAAAAATCGTTAATCAGGAGACCGAGGCTTTTGATTTCTAAAAAGATTTCTTCAAATGAGCGCAAACTACGTTCTGTTTACATACATACGGGGTGACGCATTTCTACGGTAAAGCCCAATATAATTATCATTATGCAAAATACGAGCAAAAATTTTATACATTACCCATTGGGTGTCTTAAGCTACATCTTATAAAATTATTTTGACAATAACAGGATGGCCCAAAGTCGTTGGTGATACCTAACCTTTTTTTTTAACATTCCTTATCGCATTTTTGCATTTTTCATCGAAATATGATGCATGTTAGTAAAAAAAAAATCGAGACGCAGTAAGTGCGTTTAGGTAGCGAATTTCCATTAAACGCTTCAAAATCCAATAACGCACTTTGCTCTTACCCTAAGGTTCGTCGGCTTTGAAACGAGTTTTCTCGGAAACGTTTTAAGTTTATTATTGGAAAATTTTTGTACATTTTCAAACAAGTTATTTTGATAAAATATGGTACATTGTTCCTTCTATAAAGGTTATACCGGCGACCAAATTAATGCCTGCTTGCATTAAAGATACATATTTGCTATTAAAAACATTTTTATGAAAATTCACTTCCATAACGCACTTGCTGCGTCCAGACTTTTTTCAAATTATTTACCTTACAAACCGGAAAACTATAGAACTTATTGCTACAATAATCGTTGCAAGTAAAATTCTAGAAATGTCTGCGAATAAAACTTTCTAAACCATTAGCAGTCTAGTGAAGATATTATTTCTGTAGTTGCTTTAGCTAAACTTCACGTAGACTGAATTAAATTTTCAAATGTAGCTTTCTACTGAACTTTTCGTCGCTTTATAATTCAACACTGCAGCTCTTTTGAGAGCATGTATGTTTTGTAAAAATTTATAGGTCACTGTTACGTACCTGTTAAAGCGGAAACTAGAACTACTGCATTGTTATAATACTGTAAGAGATATAAATTGCAGTTTTGGTTGGTATTACCGACCACAAATCAAATTAGCCAGTTAGTAGCTAGTTCGTTTTGAAAATCCCCTGAGAGGTATTTTGCCTTTTTTTGTAGTACGTGACGGGTGAGAATTCGGGACGCAGCATGTGCGTTACAGTAGTATATTTTAGTAAGAATTGTACACCAGCCGTTGACTTAACACCAATCAGAAATTTAAAAAAACGGCGCACACCACAAGAAAGCCTATGTAGGTTAGGGTTAGGTTTGTATGTGAGTGGGCCATATCGGTCCCTCCACCGCGACCTTAAGGTCTATTGTAGCTCACGCCTAAAGTCTATATTTCGCCCAACAAATCCAGCCTCCTGCAGAGGTCGATAATCTTTGTGGGCGAAAGTTGATTCAGATCTTCTGGAGCAAGCTTTACCTTGCCAAAGAGCAGGTATCTAGTCCTGTCCGCTGCCGGACAGGAACACAGCACGTGCTATGCAGACTCGTCATTCTCCACACACAGCCGGCACTCGGTCTCCTGACCGACTCCAATACGGTGCATGTGGTGCCGCAAGCGACTAGAGTACTCAGTTGTTGTCTGTTCATCTCTAGAAGTTTTTTAGCCCTTGACTCAGATAGGCCATTTATGAGGCTAATCCTGGAAGATTTTGCCAATATTGGATTGTCATTCTTTCTGTCCAGGTCTTTAAGGTGCGTTTTGCTGTGCAAGATGTTATCCCCAGCATCGGTTCTGGTCCAACAAAGTCTCTCTGGGCCCCACTCCTGGCAAGCGCGTCGGCCGCAACGTTGCCGTCATGGTCCGAGTGACCCGGTATCCAGACCAGCGACACCTCATTACAGCTGCCCAATTCGTTAAGGGCAGATTTACAACTCCATACCGTCTTTGAATTACACCGGTAGGAACCAAGAGCCTTTATTGCAGCTTGGCTATCTGCATATATCTTTATCGATTTGTGTGTATCCAGGTTTTTTAAACTTTCCCTTGCACACATCTCGATGGCATATACTTCTGCCTGGTGTATGGTTGCGTGCTTGCCGAGGCTAGCTGATAGTCTAGCATCGGTGCTGCCCCAATATGCGCCAGCTCCTACTCCCAAATTGGTTTTGGAGCCGTCAGAGTACCAACAGAGGTCCGCTCTCAACAGGGTCGTTTGATTTCGGTCCCAGTCCTCCCTTTCCGGGAGAACGATCTTGAAAGACAGATCTCTGCTGATCCTTGTAGGCATCAAGTCTGAGACCATTCCCAGAATCCCGTGACCAGCAATGTCATCAAGGAGTCCGGATCCTTCCAGACTGACTTCCTTCGGCATGCTGTCTGCCGTTTGCTTTAGTCTGTACCTTGTCCACCTCGCCACCCTCTCCAACCATATGTGAAGAGAGTGAATATTAAGGAGGACCTCCAGAGCGGCTGATGGTGCGGTGCTTATCGCTCCCGTTATCATCAGACAAGCTTGTCTCTGTAGATGAGCCAGTTTGGCCCTCGAGATACCACGAAGTGCCTTAGCCCACCAAACTATGGCTCCATATGTTATCATTGGTCTGATAACCACTACATAGAGCCAGTACATCTGTTGGGGGTTTGTTCCCCAGTTGTTACCACAGATTCTCCGGCAGGTCCACAGGGACAGTTTAGCCCTGCGGATAACATTTTCTAACTGTATGTCCCAGTTGAGCTTCTTATCTAGGGTAACTCTCAGATATTTTGCTTGGTCCGAAAAAGGAATGGTTTCTCCCATAAGAATAGGTGGTTTTAGTTTGTCCAACCTTCTTCTTCTGGTAAATGGAAAAATGATCGTCTTGCGAGGGTTCACAGACATCTGTTCCCTCCGGCACCAAGCCTATGTAACGTAGAGCAATAATTATAAGAAGTAAAACTTGCAGGATATCCATTTATAAGAGATGAATTGATAAATGAAAGTTATCAAAGACACACGATTTATACGTTTCGAACTGTCAATATTCAGCAGCGTTGCCACATTTAAGTAACAAGGGTGTCGTTCCCACAAAAATTTTCATGTGGTTGTAGGCATTGGAGACATTTTTGGTAAACAGAGCAACTAACTGAAAAAGAATGCAAGTTTGACAAACGTCTCGCGACAGTAGGAACTTGGTTGTGCTTCATGAGTTTTTTGCCGTTTTAACAAACTAAAAGACAGCCTGAGGTGCTGTTTCCACACAATCCTGGCAACTAACCTTCCTGACCTGTCTTGACATCACTTTGCCTAATTAAAAGCTGAAAGAAGGAAAAACCAATCCTGCGATACATCAAGGTCATGTGAGCATAATGTATACTTTTCCCATGAGCAAAGTCCTCACAACCAAGTTTTTACTGTCGTGAGAAGCTCGTCAAGTTTGCACTTTGGCCTGCAATGAATGGGGAAAGGGATTTACCTATTGATTTGCCATGGGTTTTTATCAATAAATGTATTATTATCTTTGTATGAATCAGAATATTATTCAATTTAATAATGACGTTTTTGAACAAGTACATGTGACAGCAATGGTCAACCCACTTTCCTAATTCATTGCAGGCCTTTTAATGAGTAGATATGAAGCAGACCTAGCAAATGAAAATGACTATTTTCCTAGAGTATGGTTTCGTTATGTTTTTGCAATATTTATTACAAATGTATGATAAGTAGATGATTTTATTGCCAAATTAAACAGTAAATTTGAGTTTATTAAATTCACCCATGAAATAGAAATTAATGACAAATTACCTTTTCTTGATCCATTAGTCATCAAAAAAAGAGACACTATAATTTGGCATCCACAAAAAGAAACCACTAATGTGAGTTACATTTCGGTTGACCACCATAGTTTTCCACAAAAAACAGCTAATTTGAATTTGGTTTATAGATTAATACAGTTTCCTTTAAATAAAGAAAGATACAATACAGAACTTGAATATATTAAAAATTTAGCCAAGTATAATGGCTACTTTGTCTGTTTAGTGGAAGAAAATAGTCAATAAACATAAAACAAAGAAAATGTTTGCGGAATCTACGACTTTCAGAATAAAAGAAACATATAAAACCGTTGTTTGTTTACCATTTGAACCACGATTCACGAAAGGTTTTAATAGCATTTTACAACCATGCACAGATAACGCTTTCTACAAAAAAAAAACACATTCAAAACATTGCTAGGTAACCAAAAGGATAAAGATAAGACCACAGAACAGTCAGGAAACTATAAAATAGGTTGTAAACTTTTCGAAAGAATACACAAAATTTTACGGGAGAAACAGGTCCAATTTTCCTGGCTAACGAACTTGTCCAAGACACTTGCAAAAGGAAGGTACTCATCGAATTTTATAAAAATTGGCCCATTATTTTCTGAGTTATCGATGTGATATTACATACATACATACACACACACACGCGCGCGCGCTCATTTGAATTTTTTTTTTACAATATTTCAAAGTTATATGCATTTAAAGAAAGCAGTTTTGCGGTTTTCCTCTTAAATAGTGCTGCAAATTGAATCATAACTTCTACATAGCTGTGATGATCTACTCTCATCCGAAAGACATTCTCATGTAATGAATTTAGGGTCCATGACTTGACCACAAAGAAAATATCCATAGTCCTGTACCCATAAGCTTCTAAAACGTTATACTACTCGAGAATTTTAACGAAAACATGTAAATTTTCACCAAATCACCCCCCCCCCCATTTATACCCCAATCCCTGAAGCGATCTTACCCAAATCATCAAATTTGAAGATTGTGTCTCAATTCGTTCGAAAGTTATTGCGCCTACTAACAGACAGGCGGACATGCCGACAGACCTACCGACCGATAGACCTACAGACAAAAAAATTTCGTTAGACAATCCAGTTTTCTATGCGTTTCAGACTTTTTACGCCGTTATAATAAAATTTCGAAATTTCTGTCACTGATATTTCACCCTACACATTCAACCCCTAATTGAAATTAAATTGAAAGCTTTTTAATAAACAAACCCTAAAACGTTATATTACTCAAGTTTCAACGAACCCCCCATTCATCCCCACCGCCTGGAGCTATTTTACCCAAAAACAATCCGAACCGTTCGTTTTCCGGGTGCTAACTGTATACCAAATTTGAAGACGATATCTAAATTTGTTCTAAAGTTATAATGACTACAAACAGACAGACATACAGACCGACAGACAAACAAATATTTTCGTTGCCAAATCCTGTTTTCTATAGGTTTTGGCACTTTTCCCGACGTTTAAACGAAAAAAAAATTGTAATTTTTCTCGCTGATGCGATCCTTCCACACGTTATGACGCTGTGGAAGTGAAATACAATACAAATACCTATAAATACTGTTACGTATCTGTAAAAACTTACACTAGAACTACTGCATTGTTATAATACTGTAAGAGATATAAATTGCAGTTTTGGTTGGTGTTGTCGACCACAAACCAAATTAGCCAGTTAGTAGCTAGTTCGTTTTGAAAATCCCTTGAGAGCTATTTTGCCTTTTTTTGTAGTATGTGACGGGTGAGACTTAAAAAAATTCGGGACGCAGCATGTGCGTCATAGTAGTACATTTTAACAGTGGCGGCTCGTGTGTTTGATAGTGGGTGAAGCAGAATCGGCACGGCCCCATTGGGGGGCCCAGGGAGACGAAAGCCTCCCCTGCGCCGCAGACAATTTTTTTTAATTTCGAGGTCCTGCGTTCTCCTGGCACTTCAGTACTAAATGAAAAATCCATTTGTACAAAAATATAGACTTTCACATGGAATAATTTTCGGAATAATGACCAGGAATATTCTATGAGAGGACACTGTACACATACTGTACACGCACGCATACGGTAAAAAGCCTGGACGCAGCAAGTGCGTTATGGTAGTGAATTTTCATAGAAATGATCTGGCACAAAATATTTTATTATAACTTTTTTTTCCTATAACATAGATATCTAAATTTTGGTGTATAGTTTACTTTTTATATCGTAAACCTACCTACCAAATTTGGTTATCATAGATTTTTTTATTTTTTAAGATAAAATTTTTTTTCAAATGAAAACTCAAAATTTTTCCAGAAAACCTCGTCCGATTTTTATGACTAACGAACTTATTAAAGCCATTTACAAAAGGAAGGTACATGCCAAATTATATCAAAATCTGCTTATTATTCTTTGAGATAAAATTTTTTTTCGAATGAAAACTCAAAATTTTCCCGGAAAACCTCGTCCGATTTTCCTTACTAACAAACTTGTCAAAGCTATTTACAAAAGGAAGGTACATGCCAAATTTTATTAAAATCGGCTTTATTACTTTTTGAGATAAAAATTTTTTTCGAATGAAAACTCAAAATTTTCCCAGAAAACCTCGTCCGATTTTCCTTACTAACAAACTTGTCAAAGCCATTTACAAAAGGAAGGTACATGCCAAATTTTATTAAAATCGGCTTTATTACTTTTTGAGATAAGAATTTTTTTCGAATGAAAACTCAAAATTTTTCCGGAAAACCTCATCCAATTTTCCTGAATAAAAAACTTGTCAAAATTATTTACAAAAGGAAGGTACATGCCAAATTATATCAAAATCTGCCCATTATTCTTTGAGATAAAAAATTTTTTCGAATGAAAACTCAAAATTTTCCCGGAAAACCTCGTCCTATTTTTCTGACTAACAAACTTGTCAAAGCCATTTACAACAGGAAGGTACATGCAAAATTTTATTAAAATCGGCTTATTACTTTTTGAGATAAGAATTTTTTTCGAATGAAAACTCAAAATTTTCCCGGAAAACCTCATCCGATTTTCCTGACTAACGAACTTATCCAAGCCATTTACAAAAGAAAGGTACATGCCAAATTTTATCAAAATCGGCCTATTATGTTTTTAAGTTATCGGTGTGATATATATATATATATATATATATATATATATATATATATATATATATATATATATATATATATATATAAATTGAAACTGACCCCGGATATGTGTTCTAGGGGTCCTAGATCGCGCTCATTTGCAAAAATTTTTTCAAAATTCAAAAGTCGGGATCTCCCCATTAGTGAATTTTTTCTACGAAAATTCACTAATATAATACGGCGCGTATTATCTATGAAAATCTGTTCATACAGGGAAGAGCTAGAAGCAAATTTTTTTTCAAATTCAAAGTCCTTCTCATTTTTTTTCAACTTGAAATTTTATATCTAATATTTTATTATTTTGAAATTATTCTTTTAGATGTTATAATGATCAAATCAATTCCACTTACCAAAAAGAAACGTGAAAAATCCAGCTTTTCAAAGTCTATAAATGTGACACATACGAGATTATTTAACGGCACCACAGTAAAAAGAAAAATACTCCTCTGACGATCCGACTCAATCTAAGCAAACCACAGAAACTAAGATTTGAAGCAGGCTCAGAAGGCTGCATCACTTTTGTGTTCCAATCTCCCAGTGCGAGTGCCATTGTCACAACAACCATCTCAGGCAAGCGTCTCGAAACAGAGGCAGCATTTGTATACGAACAAATCTGGCTCAGTCAGTCCGCAGCTGATTGACGCTTTAGAGTGCCGCAATACGTAAGCACTGCGCGTTGCGGCATGTATACATTCAATTTGGTGATCAGTGACGGGCTTGCAAATTATATCGTACCATAAATTACTATAAAAATACACTATCAACTGCGGCGCGACGTAACAAGACATTTTTATGTGGTTGTACCAAATGAATTTGAGAGAAGGAAAGAATTAAAATTATGGTGTACTTTGAATAAAAAAGTTTTGTTTAACCGAAAAATATGGGTGAAGCAGCGGTTCATCTGCGTCACTGCATTTTAATAAGATTTGTACAATAACGGTCGTCTTAACATCAATCAGAAATTTAAAAAACTGCGCATACCACAAGAAAGCGTATGTAACGTGGAGCAATAATAAGAAGATAAACTTGCAGGAAATCAATCTATAAGAGATGAATTGAGAAATATAGATCAAATCAGGTATCAAAAACACACGATTTGTACGTTTCGAACTGTCAGTATTCAGTTAAAAAAGATAAAGCCACGGAAGAGTCAGGGATCTATGAAAGAGGTTGTAAGGATTGTGAAATTAAATTTGTTGGGGAAACTAAAAAAAATAGTAAAACTAGACATAAAGAACATATAGCGCAATTCAGGTATGGCATTATTGATAAATCATGTATTGCTCAGCATATTGGGGATAATAATCATCATGTAGATAGAGGAAATCTAAATATAATAAAAAATGTCAGGCAGTCCCGACAGTTAGATGCTTCCGAAAATACATATATCGTTAGAAATTTGAACAAAAATGTTTCGATGAATAGAGTAGGTAATCCATTATTCAAACCGTTATCTTAACGATCAGTGTGTCCTTCTTAGAAATAATTTTCGTTAACGACACACAGTTTTACGAAAGTACAATTACAACTACAGCGATCTAAGGCTGCTTGGTAACTGACATATAATTAGTAGTTTTAGTTTTTATTCGCTTAGATTATTCATTGCTCTGATGACTCTAGCGAAACGATCGTCAGGTATAAAAAACTGTGCTGTGATGAATTGGGTTCTTCAAATTGTATTTATTACGTTTCAGTTTAAACTAGGTTTTCATTTGGAATCTAAAACGCCTGAAAATTTACAACAAAAACTTAAAATTGGATGTCTATTCTAGGCAACGAGTGTGGTGAACAAATTGTATAACAAAAAACTGTCAAATCATGATTTGGCAAAAACGTCATATTTTTTATGTAAAAGCGATAGCTCCTTAAAAATGTATTGCCTTCCTTGAACCTTGATCTTTCCACCATATAAGTACTATATTTTAAGTCTATAACTTTAATTGGGGCCGCTCATCAAGCTACAAATACAAATATTTTAAATTTTTTATTGAATCCACCAATTAAAGAATTTCTGGATGCAGCAAGTGCGTTATGTAAGTGAATTTTCATAAAAATGTTTTTAATAGCAGATATGTCCCTCTAGTGCAGGCACGCATTAATCTGGTTACTGGTATAACGTATATAGCAGAAACAATGTACCATATTTTATCAAAATAACTCATTGTTTGAAAATGTACAAAAACTTTCCGAAAATAGACTGAAATGTTCACGAAAAAAACTTGTTTCCTGGCCAACGAACTGTAGGTTAATAGCAAATTGCTGTATACCGAATTATTTTCTTACGAAGGTCTTCTTTTTTCTACGAAAATTAGCCAAAAATTATAGACCGCTAAACCATAAACTTAACTAAAATTGCCTCCAAAGCAGCAGAGAAAGGGCTAATTAAAAATGAAATTTCTGGAAATATTTCAGTAAAACGAATGACAATGTTGCCAATTTTGACGTCTCAAATCGCGACTTTGCCTTTTTGAGGACAATGCCAATTTTTTTCTTTAAATGCCCATCACTTTTTTGTCTTCAAACTTACAGATATAGGTTTTGGTGCATGGGTCACTCCTTATCATACAAACACGCGTACCATGGTTGCCCTTACTTTGCAATTTCCGGAAATATGAATTTTCTTCGAAAGAAAATACAAAATTTTCTGAGAAAACCCCGGCCGATTTTCCTGGATAATAAACTTATCCACGCTACTTGCAAAAGAAAGGTACAGAAAATTATCAAAACCGGCCCATTACTTTTTGAGTTATCGGTGTGACACACACACAATATATATATATATATATATATATATATATATATATATATATATATATATATATATATATATATATATATATATATATATAAACATATAGAAATTGAACAAAAATGTTTCGATGAATAGAGTAGGCAATACATTGTTCGAACTGTTATCTTAACAATCAGCGTGCCCTTCTTAGAAAGAATGTTCGATAACGACACACAGTTTTACGAAAGTAGGTATACAATTTCAACTACGGCGATTTAAGACTTCCTGGCAACTGACATATAAATGGTAGTTTTAGTTTTTAGTGAATCTTTTTACAAAAATATGCACTAATGAGAAGATCCCGACTTTTGAATTTTGAAAAAAAATTTTCAAATAAGCGCGAAGTAGCCTCCTAGAATCCATATCCAGGGACAGTTCCCATTTTGATATGTTTATATATATATATATATATATATATATATATATATATATATATATATATATATATATATATATATATATATATAAACATAAAGAAATTGAAACTTACAAAATGTTGTATTGAGGAAAATAAACTTTATTATTATTATATACATAAGCATATATAAATTGAAACTGTCCCTGTATATAGGTTATAGGTGGCCTAGTTTGCGCTCATTTGAAGAAATTTCCTCAAAATTCAATGTCGGGATCTCCTCATTAGTGCTTTTTTTTTTAAAGAAATTTCACAAAAAACAATAATTTCACAACTTTTTGATTTCACTTCATCTGCCATTCCAACGTCGTAATTGTTGACAAACGATTTAATCGGTTTTCGTGGTTTCATTGTGCTAGATTTCTCGATCGCTAGTTCGGGTAATATGTTTGTATGCGCGTTTAACCACTCAAGCCGTTTGAATTCATGTCGTTCAGATTTTATTTTAAATCTGGAACAAATTCAAATTTTGTAAACCAAATTACTTAACATTCACAACAAAGGTTTTTTTATACTATTCCTAGCCACACGTAAAGTGTCATTCCACTTACTCTAATTCTTACAATAATATAGGGGATCTAATAATATTTTTGTTGGCTTCACATGAAAATGCTGTTTGAATCAATTATATATTTAGCTTTCTTCTGTGAAGCATATCCAGCTAAACCCCTTTAAGTATCACAATCTACCGAAATTAATAATGTATGAATAAAGGGATTTTCAGAGATCCTCCAAAGTGTTAGCATTATCATTTAATTTTATTAAATTTTAGATTACACATGAAGTCTGGTGTGAAGCTGGCGGCAGTCTCGGGGATTTACCGAATTAAAAGTTGCTTATTAAGCAAGTGCGTGTGGAGATTGGAAGAGTTATAAAGTGCCTAAACGCATATAATCCAGGAAAAGCTCGGCGCTGTAGAAAGCTCGCTTACAACGAGACATTGTAGAGTTGGCAATTTCTGTATTCATTAGATAGAAGTTTCACCTTTAACGAAGATCTATAGAGATGACGACGTTAAGTCTTGAATCGCTTAATGCGAACTTATCGACCTAATTAGAGGCTAATGGCAATGAAATGTATCTTTTACAACTCTCCAGAACAGAACCCCAATCTAATTACTAGAGAATAAAATATGTATAAAAGGTTATTACTATTATCCAGAATGTAGGTATAGTGCATACAAAAAGAAAGTCTGGACGCAGAAAGTGCGTAATGGTAGCGAATTTCCGCAAAAATGTTTTTAATTGCAAATCTGTCTTGTTTTTCAAAGAAGGACATTTGGTTGGCAGTATAACCTATATAATCACAGATAAAGTTTGATAATGAGCTAAATATTATCGATCAATTAGCCACTAACAATGATTATCCTATCAGCATTGTCGATAGAATGATCAGGAAATAAAGTCGCCAAATTCTAAGAGAAGACAGTTCAGTCATCCCAGCATCTCAGGCTGACACCACTTGCTACTTTTCGTTGACATATTGTGGACCCATTACTAGTGCCATCACAAAAGTTTTGAAGAGAGACAATGTAAAATTCGCTTACAAATCTAAGAACACCCTGAACAAGATGTTAGTTCACAATAAAGACGACATCCCCCTCTTGAAGAAGTCAGGAGTTTATTGCCTTAGCTGTGGAGATCCGGATTGCAACACTGTGTATATTGGTAGAACTGGGAGAGCCCTAAACACGAGAATTTCTGAACATCTCAGGAGCAGAAACAATGCTGATAACGTCACTTCAGCTTTTGGTTGCCACCTCAGAGAGACTGGTCATGTCTTTGATAAAGAAAATAATGTTAAAATCCTTCACCCATCCACTTTTGGAACTAAACAGTTCGTCCTTGAAGAGACGGAAATCTGCAGATACACCTACAACTCCAACAACCCTGTTATAAATGCTTCTAATACCAGTGAGATTACCTTTCCACCAATTTATAGAAATATACTGAACTAGTGCCATCTACAGTGAAAGACCTGAGTATTCTGTGGAGTCAAGGAGCCCGGAAATGTTACGGGTTCTGTGCTGCTCGGCACGGTCGGGTAGATTTCAATGTCACTTGTGTGTCACTTGTCACTTTTAGCTAAAAGTCGTAGTTCATTTGTTTGCCCCCTTCCCGTTCACTTCAGATATTCGGCTTTTAACTGTCCTCCATTTCAAATGCGAAATTTTTATTTGTATTGCCGTTTGTCCATTGCTGTGATTTGAGGTTTTAATGCTTCTAATTCTGCCTTCACCCATGTAGTGCAAGGAAACGAAAGCGACAGTCGATGAAAACAGCCACTATGGTAGATTTCTTGTAAAGTTCAGTTCCTGTTATAAAAAACAGAACGTAAGTATGTTTGGCCATTTTGGTTTTATTCTTTATAGGTATCATAGGTTGAACTCAGTGTTTTTCTCTGAAACTTCTGCTCTGGTTGTGCAGCCTGCCTTGGCGGCTTCTCTATCTATTTGTTTAAAGACCTTAGATTGTGGTGTGTCAGTGCACTTTTAAACTTAATTTACACGGATTTCTACCTGTTTTTTGCAATTTACTGCTTTTGCATTATTGTTTTTGCTGCATGGAGGTGCCTCGACCAAGCTTTGGACATTTTGATGTTTTTAATTTTGCAAATTTTAGCTTTTAGCTTTGATTTTATTAATGTAACTGTTGTAGAGCATGTTAGCGTTGACTTTAGTTTCTGTTTAGACTTTGCTTGTAAGACAGTTTAGAATTTTGTAACGGCTTGTGTCGTGTGATACTTGCCGACCTACCAGAAACTTTCTTTCTGACACAACCACCTTCTGTAATGTTTCAGGAAGCCCCTGAAGATGGCCAGATATATGGGTCGAAACGCGTAGGGCTTTTGCTAAATAAATTCAGTCTGGAGTATAGCCTTGTTCTGTTTTTTTTTTTACCTTGGAAATAACCTATACAGTAGTAGCAATGTACCATATTTTATTAAAATAGGTTTGTTGTTTCAAAAAGTTCACACATTTTCCGAAAACAAACTTAAAAGGTTCCAGAAAAAACTGGTCCGATTTTCCTGGCCAACGAACCTTTCCAAGCTACTATCACACCTACCAAGATATAATTATTTACAAACAGCTTTAGGACCAAAATTGAAAAAAAACTTCCCCAATTTTTTTTTACAGAAATTGCCTTCAGTAACGTTATACTAAATTATATTTGTCACAAAAATTCGACAACTTTTTTTTATAATAACTTACTAGACATTTATTATTAATTACCAACATATCACACAAATATTACAAAAGATGATTTCTACGGAAACACTAAAAACATTTCTGGGAAAACTTTTTTAAATTCAGCCACTCTAGGAGAGTACCTGTAATCGGCAGCTCGATTTTTTTCGACAAGTAATACAAACAAAAAGCTCTCTAATTGCATCATTTACATGGGACTCTGTTATCAATGTTGTTAAAAACGTATCACAATTTGTTATATGTGTTTGTGGTATGTGCCAAAAACGTGAAAACGAAACTCGAAAAGGATTAACCATATCATTTTTTTCCCTTAGAAACATGTATTATAATTCGATAGAAAATACAAAAAAGCAATAATATAAGTAGTTTCTATTAACAAAAAGAAAGTGTGTATCACCAACGACTTATGGGCCACCCTGTAATTGTCAAAATAGGTTTATAAGAAAACAATAAAAAAAGATATTTACATAGGTTTTGCTATGGTTCAAGATTGAAGATTATAGCCTAATGGTAAATTGAGTTATCGGATTTGAAATCTTTTTACGAAAATTCTCTACCACAACGTATTTTCTGCACCCAGACCCTCTTTATCGCTTATTTACTGTTGTTGTATCCATACTTTTTGATAAAATGATAAAATATTGTAGCTCTCTATGTGAGACTGACAAAGAAGGCAACCTCAAATTCATTTTCGGAAAAATATTTTAAACAAATAAAATAAGGTAACAATTTAAACGTAAAGTAAAAATCTTGTTTCTCGGCTTCGTCATGGGTGTTCTCCTCGCCCTTTTACATGTCTACAACTTTCGATTGGTGAAGTATTCTTTGAGTTACCGGTTGGATACATATATATGTATATATATATATATATATATATATATATATATATATATATATATATATATATATATATATATATATATATAAACTTTTTAATTGACCTTGGATTTGAGTTCTAAGGGCCCTAATTGGCGCTCATTTGATGACATTTGCCAAAAGTGTCACCATCGATATTTCTCTATTACTGAATTTTCTTAATGAAAATTCACAATAAATGACAGAAAAACAAATTGATAAATTTTATACTTTTCTAAATATAAAGTGATATATGGAGTTTTTTTGCAAACTCAGTTTAGGAAGTGTCCACAAAACTATCCAGCTGGTGTCTAATTTAACCCAATTCGTATCTTTTACCATTTTCAAGATCACCATTTACTTGCCCTGATTCATCTTTTACACTACTTCCCAACTTCTATCCCTTTAAAGAAAACCTACTAATAATCTAGTTAATATTTAAAAATTTAAGTTAAAATTGTATAATTTTAAATAAAGATTTTGCAGAGGCGTTTCCTGATACTAAACGCTTAGCTAAAGTGGATACTTACCTTTTCTGGGTAGATTTTGGCCAAAATCATAAATGTTTCAGACTTTTAGCACAAAACTATGACACCTTAGATCGATAACTATCAGTTCGTTGTCTCGATATTCATTATAATTATTATCGTTTACGTTGCTGAGGAGCTCATAAAAAACTGGTAAGGAGGTTTATTTCATTAACAAATAGAAGTAAAACACAACAATTACCTCTATTAATTGTCTAAAACTCAAATATCCATAATTAATTTGGCAAATTTTGCCCTACACCTCTTTATTTAAGAAATAATACTCTAAAATTTTTGAAACCCATAAAAATGATGTTTTTTATGACTCACCATCATTCCTTATGAGGTTTTATTGCAAAGTTCGCAAACACAAATTCATCAACTTTTATCGCGACTTTATCACACATATAATGACTCTTACCATTAATTATATAGTGGCTTGAAATCGCTGCACCTAGGGAAGTAGTGTCACATTCAATGTTCGTTACCCAAATGAAAAATTTTAACCGTCTGTTTGACTTTTTGAACAGACCTCCTCGGGCCTATTTTTCATCATCAAGGTCTGTTGCTCATCATGCTATCGTTTCTTATTGGCTGAGACAATTCTGTCCTCCCGGATCATGTTGCTGTGGAACCGACCCTAAAAGACCATCGTATTTTCTAGTTCGTGGAATTTATCAACAAAACGTCGCAGTTGAGAATATGTATCGGCGTAAGAGAAACTGCCTCTGTTGGTGGTCAAAGTGCGTTTTGTTTCGAATCTATAGCGATGTTTTTCTTTATTCTTCTTCTTTATTTAGAGAAGCAAAATATTAGTGTTATTCCAATTTGAACATTATATTTTACAAACGAATAGGTCTCTTTTATTAAATACGCTGTAGAGAAACCGATTTGCGTCGCTATATTAGTGGATTTTCTTTGAAAAAATTCCCTAATGAGGAGAAAAATTTCTTCAAATGACCGCTAACTAGGCCACTTAGAACACATATGGTCAGTTTCAATTTGTATATGTTATTACAGAATTATTAGAATTTCCAATGAAACACATTTCACGAGTGTTTCGGACTTATGGCATCTTATGTTTATGTTTAAAGATGCAAGAAACGATTTTAGAATCATTTTTATAGAGACTTGGTTTGATTTCTACTATATTATGCTACCCTTTTAGTCTAAAACTACAGCGTAATATATCTATGCTGTGCTAGAACTGTATCTGGGGCCGTTCATTAGGCTACAAATATAGTGTATTTTAAAAATCGATTTAATCCCCCAGTTAAATAACAATTACTTAGAAAATTTTTAATTTCACGTCGTTTGTCATTTTCCATATTTGCGGCCGAGACTTTACGATTGTTGGTTCGGGTAGTATGTTTTAGGCCTGTTATTTATTTAGTTTGGTTAGCGTTGATGTTAGGTTTATACCTGTTGTATGAATCAATCTTCGTGTGGCAGTTAACTACTCTGTCTGTCAGGCATTGGACTTTAAACACTAAGTCGTTTCAATGCATGTCTTTCAGAGTTTATATTTAATGTGTAAAAAATCTAAATATTGTTTACATCTTAGAATTCACAAAAATAAAGCATTTTCAAAAACATTTTTCTATATTTTTGGGGGAAAAACATGTCCGTTATAGCTCATATACGAACTCGTCCGCGGTCTTAATACAATGAAGATATGTGCCAAGTTTCGTTCAAATCAGTTGGGTATTTTTTGAGTTATCGCTGGAATATATATATATATATATATATATATATATATATATATATATATATATATATATATATATATATATATATATATATATATATATATATATATATATATATATATACATATAAAAAATTTATCGGAACTTAGTTTTGGGTTCTAGGGACCCAAATTCGCGCTCACCTGCAGAAATTTTTCAAAAGCTTTTTATCGTGACCTCTCTATCTATTCGCGACTTTTTCTTAATGCAAATTCGCTAAAAGCAGCCAAAGGTTAGTCTGTTTGAACCGTTAATCACGAGAGTTTTCGACATAATTTTTAAGAGGACTAATTTGCAGCTAGCCCTTTTTAATAAAAAATGCGTAAAAAATTCTATTAGGTAATCTAGAACACGAAGTCAGTAAAAAGAGGGAGATGTATGTAATAAGTTGCAAAGATTGTGAACTTAGATATGTTGGGTAAGCTTAAAGGCCGGCTGAAACTATATTTAAAGAACATTTAGCACAACAAAGACAATTCATTCTCTGGTTACGATAACCTTGTTAGCAAAACGATCGTCAGGTCATTAAATAGTATTGTGGGGAATTGGTTCTCCAAGGCGTAATTCTTTTTGAAAATCATTTACTTTTTCGAGCACCATTGAGCAAAATTGGAAACTTTTTATGATTTTAAATAGATTATTGCATTTTTTAAAGAGGTCTCACGCAACGCAACTTAACATTTTCAAATGTTGTTAGGGTGGGCAGGAAAATTTCTACTTAAAAAGCGACATTTTAAAAATCTAAGTTGATCTGTTTAAGAATTTTCTTAAAAAATATTAATGACAAGAAATGAGCTTATTCCTTACTTCTCAAACACGCTGTATATCTGACTTATTAGAGTGAGACATAAACCAGGTTTATATTATTTAATCGTGAGCCCCCAATTTTTTTAAGAATTTATCAGTGAGACGGCAAATATACGATGCACTAAGTTGTAATCATGTGAAATGTGAAGTTAGTGGTGATATGGATTTTGGTGAAACGGGAGCATCATAAAAAGTTTTACAATGTGCTTTGGTCTTATTTTATATATAAGGGACACAACGGATAATATTTTTATATGTGAGTTGTCCAAGTTTTAGAGGTCAAAGTTTTTAGCGAAATGGCTTTGTTCTCCTTCATAAAACGACTGGATCTGCAGAGATATATAAAACGTAGCTGACATAAAATACTGAAGATTTATTAACCAATGATGGAATTGAAAAGGATACTTACGCTCGCTAATTAAATTAGTCTTTCCTGCCAAAATTCCTGTATACTCAAAATCGTTATATAATTATGTCTTTAATTATCACATATGTTGAGTTTTGGTAATGAGAATATACAGTGTGTCCAATTAAAGATGCAATATGTTACACTCGACTTTTTAAGTCGGCTTACATTTTGATAAGCTAACTAAAAAGTGAGAACCGAAAGGTGCTTGCTGAACGAAATTAAGAGGAGAGACAACATTTATTGGAGATGTGCTGAGACATAACGTTTTTGTAACTAAATAGTTTGAAGGACGCACACTTAAAAAAAGGGAATAAGTAGTCCAAGAGGAAAACTTCTAGACAAGGTGGCCCTATTAATGGAGAGCGAAGCCACAATGAAATGAAAAGTGCTGATGGAGACACAGGTTTAGGGCCACATGGCCTTCAGACTATGATGATGCATCCAGAAAAACACACCCTAGGAAACATTCTGCAAATAATGAAAATTTAATGGTGTAGGCTGAGTTTAACGTTTAATTTATTGTTGGGAGTATCTAAAATATATTCAGGGATGGTGCGATAAAACTAAGTGAAAGATTTAAACCTCCAAAGATAAATCGTAGAAAGTTTCTAAAAGTTCGAGCTCTCATTTCGTTTCTATCATTGCTTATGGAAGAATGATTTTACATGCCATCTGTATTTAAATCTCATAGTTATAAATATTTGTTAGAGAAAAAACTTAATTGTGTATTAAGTTTACTGTTTTTGTACAGATAAAAAATGTTGAGTTTTAAAATAAATTTCAAACTGCACCGGAAATATTTTTTTATGAATGTATGTGAATGCTTTCCAATAATATAAGACGTAGCTGAAATTTGCTTAAAATACCTAATCCACCCACCATCATTGTGGTAGAAATAGTAAAAACTTTGTTCATGGTTCATATGCAAGTATGCAGCTAAAATATTACGTATTCATTGTGGACAAAATAAATATTGCCACGAATCAACCCAGTTAAACTCACTACAGTTAGCAACTAGTAAAATTACGGAAATGTTAAGAGATTTTGACCATGTAAGAGACACATTCAAGACAAACCATCCTACAGTTACAGAAGATACATTACCAGATGTTTAGCTTAATTTACAGAAAAATCCGCACAAATTAGTTAGACATGTGGTGAGAGAGGAGTCAATCAATAGGTCTGCTGTTCATAAATATTTAAAGAATAACAAATGGCATGCTTACAAAGTACATTTAGTGGTGAACTTATTGCAATAATTTCTATCGCCTAGACTCCTGCGAGATTTTGATGGACACTTGTAATTCCAACCTCCAATTTACTGAAAAAAAAACTATTTTTCTCTGAGGAGGCCATATTTTATTTAAATAGATCAAATTGTTGATATTGTGAATCTGACAATCCACATTGGAAAAGAGAGAGCCATACCTAATTTTCACAAAAAGATTAATGTTTGGGCGGAAATTGTAGGTACCTCAATTGTTGGTGCAATTTCATTGATGGTACATTGAGTGCTAATAATTATTTGGATCTACTTTGCTGACACATAAGTACTAATCTAACTATGCTTTATCCAAGTGGGGCAAACGCTAATATTCCCCCTGATTCAATTTGGTTTCGACAGGAGGGAGCTCCTCCACACTACTCGCGAACAGTACGTGATTACCTCAACAC
Source organism: Tillus elongatus (assembly GCA_964006375.1). NCBI lineage: Eukaryota > Metazoa > Arthropoda > Insecta > Coleoptera > Cleridae > Tillus > Tillus elongatus. The sequence goes on along the minus strand of OZ023264.1, from coordinate 153,744,172 downwards.
ACTTTCCCCCGAATAGGTGGATCGGTAGAGGAGGATTTATTAAATGGCCAGCTAGATCTCCGGACCTAAATTCTCTGGATTATTCTTGGGCTTACATGAAATCTAAAGTGTACTTTGGTCAACCGTGAAATATCGAGGAATTCCAAAATAGCACAACCATGGAAATAAGGTAAATCCCGCCACCAACGTCAAAACGAGTAATCAAGGAATCTTAAAATCGCCCTGCTTATCGTTAAGAATTTAATGGCCAACATCTTAGGCATTTAATTTACTATTATCTCATGCCTTGTTATTGTTTTTTAGATTGTTTGATTAAAGTGTTCAAAACTTATACATCCATTTTCTCAAAAACATCTGTATGTAACATATCGTAAAATTTGGTGAGCTGTATTTAGAAGTGTCAACTGTGGGGGTTGCCATTTAAAAAAATTAATGATGACCTCATATCTCCGAAACCGATGACGTCACAAACATTTTTATGTCAAAATATGATCAGAATATCAGAATTATTCATCCTCTGATGACGATAACTTGGTTAGTGAAACGACCGTCAGGTTTTTGAAATGTGTTGTGGTGATTTGGGTTCTCCAAATGTGCGTATGCACAATCAAATTTTATGTTTGATATATCTCAGAGATTTTTGTTTGTTTGTCCCCTAAAGAGTTTACGGAATTTGTTCCATTCTATGCCCGTGTACATATTAGTAAATTTTAATTAAGAAACTTAACTAAAACGATGGTGAGGCTTTTGGAAAATGTTTGCAAATGAGCGCGAATTAGGGCCCCTAGAAGCCAAATCCAAGGTCCAAAAATATAGAATACTATTTTTGAAAACGCGATATTTTTTTTAAGTATTAGAATAAGTTAAGTGAGACTTTAAATGTAGCTAGAAATGATGTAAATAAACCCGTGTTGTAAATTTAAAGTAATTTGGTTGACAAAATTTGTAGCTTTCTCCAAATTGAAATTGAAATCTGAAAGACATGAACTAAATCCACTTAAGTGATTAGAGTCCAATGCCTGACAAAAACGGACTAGTTGGTGCCACGCGTAGATTGTACATACCACAGAACCAAATAATATGGCTAAAACGTACTACCCTAACCAACGATCGAAAAATCTCGGCCACTAAAATCCCGAACACTCGAACACCGTTGTCAATCTCAACACTCAACACCAAGCCACTGCCCCAGCCGCCAGCATAATAAATAATTGATTTTGATGCTGTGACCATGCCATTACGCGAAAGTGCAGATAACATAAAATTAAAAATTATGTGATTGTAAAAGTAATGATTTTTATGTGGGAGATTCAATACATTTTCAAAATACACTATATTTGTAGCTTGATGAACGCCCCCAATTACAGTGTCAGACTGAAGATATAGCATGGAAAGATCAAGATTTAAGGAGAGGAATAAAAACGTGTGAACAAACCCTGGTTGCGCAGCTCTGCTGGCCGAGTGGTGATGTGTGCAGCTCATAACTAAACCGGACGGCTGGTGCATGTTCTATTCCGGCACGATCCACATTAACATTTTGTTTTATTTCACTAACTTTAATATTTGACAGAAACAATATTGTCCAAGTTTCATACATTTGGACTAAGATATCATTTTTCTTTAAAACGCCTGGATAGCCTTGTCACCTTTAAGTCTAGATTTATAAATTTTAGTAGTTGATAAAAAGAAGATAATTTGTTGTTACTTTTTTAATGTTGGAAAAGTACATGCCACGTTTATAATTTGGCAGATGCTTTCATTTTCTAAATATGAATTAAGTGTTCTTTTACAAAGCTTTTGTAGCTTTAATAACATTTGTAATACACTTTTCTTTTTAAAAGACCTACTGCACCTACCCAGACAGCACAGACACATTCTGAGAATATATCAGGAATGTTTCGAAAGAATATTCAAACATCCCCAGAAGATTCTCGCAAGGTACAATATTCATAGAACATTCTATGAACATGATAGTTGGACAGATTCTGTCATACTAATAAGGTTCTTAGAATGTTATTTATAATATTCTTAGGAGCTCCCAGTATTTTCTGAAAAAGGTTCCACGAACATTCAATGAATCTTCTCAAAATGTTCATATATATACTTATGGGAACATTGCGTTTTTTTACAAGATATACAGGGTGTTTCGCATAAGAAACGACAGAGAGCAGGGACATGTAGGGGAACCTAAAATATGGTGATTTAACGGAACTTAACCCTATACTAAGGTGCATCCCTGAGAGGTTACAGGCCTTCAAAGTGGGGTTTTAAATTTCGAAAAAAAATCAATATCTCAGTAATACTTCAACTTAGAAAAAACAAATTTGGTACACGTTTTGGGTTGCCAAGAGCATTAATCTTTGGTGAGTAGAGTTCAATTAAAGCATTTCAAAGGTTCGAATAGTGGTGTTGCACCCATAAATGTGACAGAATTTTTTAACCTATTGGCGGATCTAAAAAATTATTCTTTCATTTTATGGGGAAGTAAATTATAAAACTTTTTTAATCTTGTTATTTTTCAAAAAACGTTTGTCGTTTTCAAGAAAAAACCGAATAACTAAAGACACATATATTATCAATGTTACTTAAAATCACCAAAAATTCAACAGATGCCTGTGAAATTATCACGTTGAAGAATTTCTATAACTTATCGATAGCAGTTTTTTTATTTCTGTTGTTGGAGTTGTCTGTTTTCTAATAAATTATACTTATTCACACTTTTTTTTACTGATTGTCAAATTTGACCTATACATAAGTTTATTGGCAAAGATTTAATTTGAGATGATTTTTAGTAAGATTAATAAAATGTTTCTTTACTTATTCGTGTTTTTCTTGAAAACAATAAAGTTGTTGAAAATAACAGGAGTAACGAAGTTTTAGTGTTAAATTCCTCATAATATGAAATATTTTTTTAAATCTACCAATCTTTAAAAAAATTTTGCCATTTTAAGGGTGAATCGCCCCTAATCTACCTTTTCAAATACCCTAATGGAACTCTACTTACCATTGATTAATGCTCTTGGTACACTCAAAACGGGTGCTAAATTTGGTTTTCCAAGTTAAAGTATTACAGAGATATTGAATTTTTCGAAATTTGAAACTCCACTTTGAAACTCCACTCCGGCCTATAACCTCTCAGGGCTGCAACTTAATATAGGGGTAAGTTGCGTTAAATCACCATATTTTACGTTTACCTACATGCCCCTGCCATGTGTCAGTTCTTATGCAAAATACGCTGTATAGATTTTTTGAATGATACAGAAATTAAGAAAATGCAAAGATACGAAATATTGGATTTATCTTAAAAATGTACTGATTTTCCACCATTTAACTGGTATTTTATATATTTTCGTATAAGCAAGCACAACAGGCTAGAATTTGAACTTCAATCACTCACCCTTGTGTACGTTACCATATTGTTCCAGTGGCTACACACACGTAAACTCAAGTTCAGATACGTAATAAGTCAACAATTCGAGTATTGCACATTTATTCAGATTAAGTATGTACTTATAACAAATACAAGGAACTGTCTGAATAAAATATTAATAAAACAATTAAAATATAAATAACATAAAAATCAAATAAATAACGATACCGTTCTTGGAGTTGCCAGAAAATTTAATAGCCAAATACAAAGTTTCCGAAATGAATACGCGGTTACTCCACTGAAGTAACTTGAAATTTGGCTAGACTATTGTTCCTACAGGCTTTCAGTGTGGCATTAAAGGAATTGTATTACACAATAGTACTTACAGCTTTATAAAATACAACTAAATTGGACAGAACATGCTACTAAATCACACTCACTTCCACTTACACAAAACTACAACTGAAAGTCTTTGATCAGACCTTTTGACCCTGCCCTTGTCACCAACAGCTTGACTATTCTGGTTGAAAAGGCATACTTTGGCAAATTGATTCCGTATTTGATAAATTGCAAGTTTTATTGTACATTCATCTTCCCACAATATAATCAGGTCCACATTTTCTTCACTTTATAGTGATACTTATCATAGCATTAACTTCTTCCACAGGAGTAAAAAGTCCGAGATGTTGCTTGGAAAATTTTATAGATTTGCAGTATTCTTGCACTTTTCCAGTCCAACCACATAAAACGGTGGTGGTGGTTTATATTGCATGACTTAGGTACTATTTAACATTACACAATTTTTAAATTATATGTTATACAATGTAGGTGTACCTAATTCGTAAGATGATCCAGTCTCAAGCAAAATTGGCGAACCCATCGTTAGTGTGAACTACAGGAGTTGCTTTAAAACTTGTTTCTTTACTGGTTGCGTATCTGTTCTTGATAACGTCACACCATCTTTTAGTTGCTTCTGTACTCTGGATCTATGTTTGCAATTACACACTGAATTAATTATGTTAGAATAGAACCTTATACAACGTTGACCACAGACCATTGATTTTGACATTACTTTTTATTTACGTCTAAAAGCCATCTTACCTTCCCGGCGGCATGGACATGCGCTCTATACCTAAAGAATGGATTGCCTAAATATACAATTTCGAATGTGTTTACCATAGACAGGTAACAGAATCAAACATGCAAAATAGTTACTATTATAATTCTCACCACTATACCATAATCATAATCTATCTTTTTCATTAAATTTTAAAGTTATATAATATTATAGAGACATCTCAAGCACATTCTGAGCGAATATTCGGTATAATAATCTATTCAAATATTCTCAGTATGTTGATGAAGAATTTTCTTAGGATGTGATTGAATGAATGTACTCAGAATATTCAAGATTGAAGTTTGAAATTCCATAAATGTTATTAGGACATTCCAAAACAAATATTCTGAAAAAATAATGTTCTCACATTGTGAGAACATTCTCAGAATATCTTGTGTAGACCTTAAAATTCATCGTCAACATCAAATCCAATGTCACCTTCAGATAGCCAAAATTTACAAAATACTTAATTCGTAAGATGATCCAGTCTCAAGCAAAATTGGCGAACCCATCATCAGTGTCCTACAGGAGATGCTTTAAAACTTGTTTAGTTACTGGGTTTTAGTTAACCTGACACCATGTTTTAGTTGCTTCTGTACTCTGGATCTATGTTTGCAATTACACACTGTTCACGTCACATTATTATTTTTAATTAATTATGTTAGAATAAAACCTCATACTACATTGATCACAGACCATGAATTTGGACATTAATTTCCATTTTCGTCTAAAGGCCATCTTGCCATTTGCCATCTTCCCTTCCCGGCGGTATGGACATGCACTCTATGCCTAAAGAAGGGAATGCCTAAATATACAATATGTTTTACCATAGACAGGAACAGAATCATAAATGCAAAATATTTATTTTAATTCTCACCAATATACCGTAATCATCGTCTATCTTTTTCATTGAATTTTAAAGTTATATAATATTATAAGGACATCTCAAGCACATTCTAAACGCATATTGGAAATAATAATCTATTCAAATATTCTCAGTATATTGATGAAGAATTTTCTTAGGATGTGATTGAATGAATGTACTCAGAATATTCAAGATTGAAGTTTGAAATGCCATAAATGTTATTAGAACATTACGAAACAAATATTCTGAAAAAAGAATGTTCTCACATTGTGAGAACATTCTGAGAATATCTTGTGCTGTATGGGTAGATAGTAGGATAATATATATTTTCAAATTTCATAGAAAATTCACTTTTGGGAATTTGAATCAAAAGTATCATGAACACAAGATTAAAATGTTTTTTTTTTGACAATTGAGAGATATCTATTCCAACACTTTCGAAAAAATTCTTTAGATGAGCCTGTGTTAGGGCCTTTAATCCTAATCTTCAAGATCCGTTTAAATTTAAAGTGTTTGTTTTAGTAATATGTCGTACTAATAGTGGACAATTCTTATGAAAATTCGCTGCGTCCGAATTTTAGTGAATTTTCTTTAAAAAACAAATTAACTAATAAGGATATCTCGACTTTTGAATTTTGAAAAAATTCCTTCAAATTAGCACTAATTAGGCCCCCGAGAACACATTTCCGGGGTCGGTTTCAATTTGTATATGTTTATATATATATATATATATATATATATATATATATATATATATATATATATATATATATATATATATATATATATATATATATATATATGTATCACACCGATAACTCAAAAAATAATGGGCCCATTTTGATCAAATTTGGTGAGTACCTTCCTTTTGCAAGTGGCTTGGATAAGTTCGTTAACCAGGAAAATCTGCTCAGTTGAAATAGATATCCGGGGTCGGTTTCAATTTGTATATGTTTATATATATATATATATATATATATATATATATATATATATATATATATATATATATATATATATATATATATATATATATATATATATATATATATATATATGTGTGTGTGTGTGTGTGTGTGTGTGTGTGTGTGTGTGTGTGTGTGTGTGTGTGTGTGTGTGTGTGTGTGTGTGTGTGTGTGTGTGTGTGTGTGTGTGTGTGTGTGTGTGTGTGTGTGTGTGTGTGTGTGTGTGTGTGTGTGTGTGTGTGTGTGTGTGTGTGTGTGTGTGTGTGTGTGTGTGTGTATGTGTGTGTGTGTGTGTGTGTGTGTGTGTGTGTGTGTGTGTGTGTATGTGTGTGTGTGTGTGTGTGTGTGTGTGTGTGTGTGTGTGTGTGTATGTGTGTGTGTGTGTGTGTGTGTGTGTGTGTGTGTGTGTGTGTGTGTGTGTGTGTGTGTGTGTGTGTCACACCGATAACTCAAAAAATAATGGGCCGATTTTGATCAAATTTGGTGAGTACCTTCCTTTTGCAAATGGCTTGGACAAGTTCGTTAACCAGGAAAATCTGCTCAGTTGAAATAGAAACAATGTTTTCTTTTAATTACACAGACGGATTCCCCCTATCAGTGTCAGTTCTGAGCCAGCCTTAAATGTATGGAATTTAGACCACGAAATTATAATGCATGTTTGTAAGAAAATAAATTCGGGACTCAGCAAGTGCGTTATGGTAACGAGTTTTTATTGAATGCCTCAAATTTGAATAGCTCAATTTGCTATTAACCTATAGGGTTCGTTGGCTAGGAAACTAGTTTTTTTTTGGGGAACATTTTAAGTTTATTTTCGAATTTTTTTTACATTTTCAAACAATAAAGTTATTTTGATGAAATATGGTACATTATTTTTACTATATATGTTATACTGGTAACCAAATTTGATGTCTGTTTTCTTAAAAAAACACATATTTGCTATTAAAACATTTTTATGAAAATTCACTATCATAACGCACTTGCTGCGTCCAGGATTTTCTTGTAAATTAACAAAGTGAGTTTGTGCTTATGATTATTTCATATGTTTGAGAAGACCAATATGGTGTATTTCACGCTATCATTTAGCCAATGGAGAAACGTCAGTGCTAATGCCATAATTAAGAGCACCACAAAGCAATTACATTATTAACTTGATCTGACTTTTCCAGTAAAAAGGCCGCTCGTTTATTTTGTTGAGCGCAATATTATCACTAGTATTAACGGTTGCATGATCTCTATATTAGATTACCGATTCTCGAGCGGCATTTTAGCGGATATTAAATGGACAGAGGGGCTGAAACAGATGGGGAGAAGCCAAACAAATTGCTGTTCATTATGCGTGTTCGAGAAAGGTGTGTTAGTAATAAAACACGTTATTTACGTTATTTACACACCTCGCTTCGGATCGAAAACTTATCCAGATGAATTTGTTTTCCAACTTTAGATTAATTCAATTTGCCCGATATATCTGCCAGCGATAGTGTTTTGTGAGTTACGAGTTGCATTAAGTAGAAGCTATTCATTTCTTATTTTTCAAATTGAGACGACTGCGTCTTAATTGGCTATAGCGTGTAATAACTTCAGAATATCAACACGGGACGCCAAGGGTTTAAATTCAACCACTGTAGATATTAGGGGAAACTACGATGGTGCGATTTGAACTCAATACCATCATCTATGCCAAAGGAAACAATACACCACCGCATTGAACGTTGTCGCAAAAACTGCAATCATGGCAGACGGTCATGGTTGCGGCGCCGAGGGGACATCCCTTTTAGACTGTGATGACTAAGGCACGAAAAAAATTCAGACAAAGAAGACAAAACTATGCGCATTTAAATGCGTCAAATTGACAAAAAAATGCAAACAGTTTAGAAAAAATGCAAAAAATTATTCATAATATTATATGTGCTACATCACTGATTATGAATACTAACTAAGCTAACCTGGAATGGCCAGGTTGAAAAAATACTGCGTAAGGCAGTCATGACCTTAGCCGTCAGTACGCGGCTATATGGAAAAACATGAGGACTAGGACCTAGTATGACTGGCTGTACACAAGGGTGGTCAGATCATCGTTAACATACGCGGCACTGGTCAGGTGACACAATCCAGTGCCAAACAAAAACTAGGCAAGATCCAAAGAATGGATTGCCTGTGGATCACAGAGGCCATGTCTTCAACCCCAAGAGCCGCCATGGAGGTGTTGCTGGATCTGCCCCCGCCCCACACACACACTTACTTATTATGGGAGAGGCCAGGCTAGGACTATACAGACTAGCCTGCAATGTTAGACTGAAGATTAACCCAGGCTACAGGGGCCACTGCAAATTCAGGAGATCGTGAAGGAGCCCATGCTTGAATTGAGGCCAGACTTTGCGAGCCCGTGAATCTACAGGGAAAACAACTTTACAGTGGAAATCCCCGACAGCGAGGCATGGCGGGAGGAGACGCCTGGCATATCACAAGACGCGCTCGTCTGGTTCACGGGCGGATCTGGCGGGGAGCGAAGGACGGGGGCAGGTGTTTATTCGGAAGGACCAAGGGCAAGTCATAGTATTTTCCTCGGAGCCCAAGCAACAGTCTTTCAGGTCGAAATGGACGCCATCCTAGACTGTGTGCGGGAGAACAAGAGGAGGGGCTACGCCAAAAAGCGGATCCTCATAGCCACAGGCAGCCCTTAAGGCCCTAAGTAGCCCACGCGTAAATTCCTGGCTGGTGAGTGAGTGCCAAGACGAGACGACGACCTGGCTGTGCAGAATGAGGTTACCCTCATCTGGGTGCCGGGTCACTCGGGGGTCAAAGGCAACGAAGAATCTGACAGTCTCGCGAAGAGAGGGTCAGCAGAACCATTTATGGGACCAGAACCTAATTTGGGCGTGACAAAGAGCACTGCCAGGTAAGCTATTAAGTCGTGGGTCAAAAACCAACACAAGGTGTACTGGGCAGACTGTCCAGGGCTCAGACATGGGAAGTCAATAATTGACGAACCCAGTTCAAAGAGAACTGCGGAGCTGCTAAATCTTAGCAGAGGACAGCTAAGAAACATAACAGGTCTCTTGACGGTACACATGGCCGTCAAGAAACACTTTCATAAAATGGAGCGGTTCAAGGGGGACCTCGCATGCAGACTCTGCTGCCAGGGGGAGAAATCAGCCCAGCACATCTTGTGCGAGTGTAAAGCTCTGGCCCGCAAAAGACTACTGACTACGGTCAGTCTAGACCGGAGACAAAGCATTATACAACTTTACCCTACCAATCGCTGTGCTGACTAGTTCAAGGCACAGTCATTTTGGGATGGGTGGAGTAAAAATACTAAGGCCATGAACAGTAAGCCAAAGGCTGCAGTGCTATCGGGGCGACGAAGCCGCGGACGAGCCCTGAGGCAAAAAATGAATATTATTTTTTACTGAATACTGTTTTTTTAATGTTTTCGTTAGAAATTTTGATAAAAATGAAACTTCAAGTTTAGTAAATTTGTTAGAAAATACATTTTTTTCATTCATAAGTATCATAATTCATAAGATTGTACATAATTTTTTTTAATGAAATAAAATTAATAATAAAACTATACGAAACAGTATATTAAACATAAATCATGTCTTACAATAATTATAAAAACAATTAATTACTAAGTGTTTTTCAAAATTTTCTAGAATGAAACTGTCTTTTGTCGGTAAACATGTGTTGAGAAATAGAGAAACTTCGTTCAACAAAATGGGAAGTAATAGGAGCATATCTATATTTAGAAATAATGTTTGCTTCTAATTCAGGTACATTTACATCTTTTTCAAAAAGCCCTACAAACATTTTCGAAATATTTAAAAAAATTTGGAATCCTGTATTATTTTGGATCACAGAGTTAAGTTTGGTAAGAATTACTGATCCGGTTGCTCCACAAACTTTTCTACAATCAGACTTAAACTGATTTATCAAAGCAACTGACTCTGCTAAAGAGAAACATGTACCATCCAATTTTAATAATGCTGAGGAAACAAAAGAATATATTACATTTTTCTGGATTTTCAAAAAGATTTTTGAAGTTTATGAGAGCGGTTAAAGAGGTGTCGTTCAGAGCGTTAATAACGCTTTCAAATACGTCGTCATTGTCAGCATAAATTATTTCTGCATCAAGCCAGGTACCCGAACGAGTTATAATAGGTTGTGGAGGCAACGAAAGATTTGGAGCCTGCTCTTTATAAAATTTAATGCGTATTGGAGCTTTTAAAATTACTTTTTTAATATAGTTAATAAGACCATTTACTAAAGGAAACTGCTCTTTTATATACTCTGCTAATCGATTAATGCCATGAGCCAAACAAGTTACATGTAATACGTTGGAATAGATTTTTTTTTAAATTTTGTCCGGCATCGGATAAAAGTAAAATGAATTTTTCTGAAGGGACAACATCAGACCAGAAAAAGTTTGTCAGACAGTATTGAACAAATCTGCTTATAGTGAAATTATTTGCTTTTTCAAGTTTTTGTTTTAAGGCAAAAAGATAGGATCTGCCTGGACTCTCTTCCCCTAACACGTCAAATTTAGGGGCGATATATCTACCGCACAAATCTGTACTTTCATCTACTACAACATAAAAATAATTTAAACTCACAGTAGGGATGGGCACCTAACATCGATGTTTTTGGAATATCGATGTTTTCCATTGAACATCGACGTTTAAAACATCGATGTTGTAATTTTGATGTTATATTTTTAACATCGATGTTATTTGTAATCATCGAAACATCGTTACATATCCCACAAATGTCCTGTAATTTTTCAGTTCGAAAGTCTTTAAGTAGCTAAAAAATACATCAATTTACTGAACAAATTACTAATTGATTCTTTACTCTTTGCACATTGTGACTTAAGCGACATCTGTGCGTGAACGCATATAGTAACATCATAAACAGGAACGTTTAAGGCTCGGAGACTGATGGCGCTGGGCTCTGACAGTAACACAGAACCAGTAATACCCGTTTTTAGTGAATTTTCTTTAAAAAAAATCACTAATGAGGAGATCCCGACTTTTGAATTTTGAATTTTTTTTGTAAATGAGCGCTAATTAGGCCCCCCAGAAAACATATCCGGGGTCAGTTTCAATTTATATATATATATATATATATATATATATATATATATATATATATATATATATATATATATTTACATATATATATATATATATATATATATATATATATATATATATATATATATATATATATATATATATATATATATATATATATATATATATCACACCGATAACTAAAAAAATAATGGGCCGATTTTGATTAAATTTGGTGAATACCTTCCTATTGCAAGTGGCTTGGATAAGTTCGTTAACCAGGAAAATCGGCCCAGGTTTTCCCGGAAAATTTTATGTTTTCTTTAGAAAAATATATATCTCCGGAATCAACAAAGTAAGGGCAACCAAATTTAGTTGGTGGGTTTACATTGTTATAGGCAAGTTACCTACCAAAATTTAGCTCTATGCGTTAAAAAACAAAAAAGTTATAGGCATTTAAAGAAAAATAAATTAGGGTTTTCCTCAAAACGTCAAAGTTGCGATTTAAAACGTCAAAATTGGCAACATTTAGGCAAAGAACTTGAATCTAATACGGGTTATGGAAAGAAAATGTCTCAAGAAGAATGTTTTACAAACCCTAAAGTCTTAGTTTCAACCATCATTGTCCTTCATTTTACTAAAATGTTTTCAGAAAATTTATTTCAAATAGACCCTTTCTTTGATGCTTGGCAGTAGTCTTAGCTATAGAGTTTATCGTTTAATGGTATATAATTTCTGTCGAATTTTCGTAAAAAATCAATAAAGCTCAATATATCCGTTATTATACAAGATATAAAAAAACTTGTATACCTTAATTATAAGGTGTCTCGAGCTACATCTTAAAAAATATTTCTACAATCACAAGCTGGCCCATAAGTCGTTGGTGATACAAATTTCCTTTTTTTTTTAATCACACACGCCTTATGTTATTGAATTTTTGCATTTTCCATCGAAATATAATGCATGTTTGTAAGAAAAGAAATTCTGGACGCAGAAAGTGTGTTATGGTAGCGAATTTTGATCAAATGCTTCATATTTGAATAGCTCAATTTGCTATTAACCTATAAGGTTGACCAAGAAACTATTTACCTATAAGGTTGACCAAGAAACGAGTTTTTTCGGGAACACTTTAAGTTTACTTTGGGAAATTTTTGTACATTTGCGAACAATAAAGTTATTTTGATGAAACATGGCACATTGTTTTTACTATATAGGTTATACTGGCAACCAAATTTGATGCCTGCTTTCTTAAAAAAAAACACACACATATTTGCTATTAAAAACATTTTTATGAAAATTCACTACCATAACGCATTTGCTGCGTGCCGGATTTTTTTTAACCTGCACCTGCCATAATCTGCATCGGAATATGTTTCCATTTTCTAATGCCTACAAAACTACAACAATTTTTTTTCTCGAAAGAACATAGAATTATAGAATTAGTAAATTCACAATTATTTTGGAAACATCGATGTTTCCCAATATCGATGTTTTCCAGCCGTTGTTTTTCCTACCATCGATAGTAGGTTTCGATGTTAAACATCGATGTTAACCTCGATGTTTTAAGAAATGTGCCCATCCCTAACTCACAGCATTTCTTCTATTCAGTAATGTTTCTTTAAAAATGGTGTCGATTCATCATTTACGCAAGGTTGACTCGTCAGGGATATTACGTTTCCAGTAATTTTCTAGAAATTGCTTTAGGTTTGGGTTATTTAATTTTGTCAGCGGTATATTGCTGCCAATCATCGCCTTGCATAAATCTTCATTGAACTGCTTCTGGTCGTTTTGTTTTGGTTTCTGTTGAAGGCAACTTTTTAAGGTTTGCTGTGATGTTGCACCTTCTTCAACTTTCCGCATGTTGAGAATATGCTTTGCGGTTGCGACATGGTGATCCACAATGAACTTTTTGTCGGTATGAACCTGTAGTGGCCAAAACAACAATAAAAAAATTAAATTTTTTTGTTGAAAATTTTCCTAAAAGGAATATGTTTACTCTGGGCAAAAATTAGTTTGACCCTTTTTGTGTGAAAATTAAAATCATATTGTCGGTGTAACTATCAAATTTTATTTTTTGTATATACATTATATGGATACATTGACTTTCAGATAAATAAAAAACATATGTGGTAAAAAAAAACAAGTACTTATATTTTTTAAACACACAGTACAAAATTTGGTCTTCATCCTATGTAAATTCCCGGTAATTATTTATCCACAACGTATTAAATCTTCTTTTAGACATTTTAATTGACAACACTTTTGTTCACGCTCAACACTTCCAAAAATATGTTGCGCACCGAATTTTTAGCACTCTTGTTAAGATGAACTGAGTCGTAATTACTAATATTTACTAAACTGTCGTTCATTCTGGCATTTGGAACTGAATCTTTTTTATTTGTACCTCGAATCATGGTAATTCCAACAATCTGGGTTTTTCCCCATTCCGGTTATATAATATAATGAGCTATTTATCATCGTCTACGATTTCACGAATTTCATCGGCCGTCTCTCCCAGCGTTAAGTTCCAGGAACTGCATTGGCCGTCTTTATATTTTTAGGTCCAAGTAAATATAACAACCAGGCAATATAGCTGTATGTCCCTTGTGTTTGACATAATTTGAAAATTTGTGAGAAAAAATGCAAAACTTGCTGCTTGATTGACAAACATTCATTTTCTACGAAAAAAAGCAAAAAATATAAGAAAATACAAATTGAATTTTTTCCGTCCTTAGTGATGCCGATTCCACACTGGTTCTTGAAGCCACTTTTAAATACTTTTTGGACGGAACTAAGATGCTTCCATGGAACTGGAAACTACCGTTTAGTTTTGATTAAATTGTGGTTGATGGATAACCTTCCAATGCCATCTGAACACGTTAGATTAAATAAATATGGGAGAAAGCTGGCCACACAGCCTTTGTCACCGCGATCTTTAACGTATATTGGGACACTCCCATACAAATCCCTAGAGCACGCTGTTCAGCTTATTTCCTTTATTAGTTTCCATAGCTGTGACAGGGGGATCTTTTAAGTAGCTTTTAACCTTAGGTTTTAATTTGCCAAGTGACTGCAACCTCCACCTCATCAGTGATTCACATTGGCTCAATAGACCAAGTGAGACTTTGTCTTCTTCTTGGTAGAGTCTGCACACAAATTTTTTTGGCGAAATCCTTTTGGTTCGTATGCTTATTGAGTCTGCAGTATTCTGCTGTCATCCAAATTCAGCTTTCTGCTCATTCTTAGTAGATCATTTGTGAATTTAACCGAAAGTTATTTTGTAAACTATTTGGTCTGCCTGTCTCGGTTTTCTGGAGTTTTCCACGATTTCAGTGTTTTGCCTTGGATCCATTCCGATGGATTTTTTATGCTCAGCTTGGCTAGACCGCAAAAAGTTGCGGGACCTATCAGGGCCTCGAACTTGGCGAACTCATCTGCCTTATCATTTCGTTTATGACCATTATATGCTAAAACCAATTTTAATGTCAAACTTTCTGACCCTATTAGGATTATAAGACAGTCCTATTTCTTTATTTATTCCCATAGAACCTAGTGCCTTAAGCGCCGCTTGGCTATACGTATATATGAAAATTGACTGGTTTGTCGCCCTTTACTCAATACTTTAATTTTATTTGGGATATCTTGGCCTAAACCATTGTTGCGTGTTTTCCTGGAAAATTTTGGCGCTGACCTTATTCTATTAATTCCCGATCCATCATCATTTCTCATCTTAGATAAGTAAGTGTATCAAACTATTTGTGCTGCCACCGGGGCACAATTTACCTATGTTTCCCTTTATACTTTGGAACCACATTGTCGACGGGCATTAGTTCTGCCTTACATTCCTTTTATGGCTTCTGCTAATATGCTTAGTGCTGCTGGCTAATTGGTTTTTAACCTTTCATTAGCCTGATGATGTTGAGTCAGCTTCCCCTTTAGCAATATACAGGGTAGAGGCAGGTCCGAAAGAACTTCTAAGGCTGCCATCGGGGTGGTCCTGTAAGCAAATTAAAATCTTGCTTGTTTAAATAACTTTTTCAGTTTTATTCAAATTTGTAAACAGGTAACAGCTGATAATATAATATATAACGTAAATATGACCGTAAATATAATGGACATCAGTATGGATTTAGTTCTCCTTGAGTGGTTGCAATAAAATAAAACAAAGTTTTATATAAGCGAGACTAGAAACGGTTTATTAGCGTTTTACATAGTTTAAATGACGCCAGCCTGACAAATGAAGTCTGATGCATGATAATGAGTTAATCTTGAGACTCTGTCTGAACAAAACAGTAGACTTCCGCCCTCGATGAAAGTGTTGTTCACTCAACGAAAAGCTAAAATTGCATAAACCTAAATGGAGACTGCAGAAAATTAATGTTCACCAGTTATACCATGATTCCAATGGCGGTTTAAAAGGTGGCTGGCTGTTAGTCGAGAGAATTTGCTGTTTGGACACAATGCAACGGAATATGACTCATCAGTCAGTCCAGCAAAAATAACATAACCTGCAAGTAAGGTGGTCGGCTTCGGAAGTTTTACACCAATTGCTAAATTTAATAAGTCAAAAGCATGAGACAGGAGGAACTAAGATAGGAGTGGGGTTTAGCTTCTCGGGTCTGACACCGCGGAGAAGTAAGGACGTCAAGGTTAGTCGTTTGTACGAGGTCGTCAAAGAAGTCCTTTCCAAGCGGTTTAGAGTTTTTTTTTGAGCGGGCTCCGAAAGATGAAATCCTTTTTTAGAACAGATTATAGGAGAAAGGAGAGGGCACAGAATAGTCTTCGATTTAACGGGGGCACTAGTCTCCCCACTCCCCCAGACGGTTAAAAGTAGACAAAGAGCAAGGAATGTAATACGGTCCCCTTACAATTCGTATTCTGATTATATGCAAATCAAATTATCGGACGTTTTCAAAATAGATGAATAAAATACAAGAAAGAACGTAAGTGAAACTAATTGTCCGTTTCTAACTGGCGTTGTACAGTTATTCTTGTTTGTTGTTTGTTAATCGCAAAATGAAAACACTTTTTGCCCGTCTGCCTCTTTTACCCCTCACAGAAAAACATCCTGGATCCGCCCTTGTGTAAGGGGATATAAAGTAGTGACGGTGAAAATCGTTGTTGCTTATAAATGTCGCGTAGTGGTGAAATCCCCAAGCAAATAGCGACCCTCGCAGTCATCCTCGACTACTATTTATTAAAGGTCCTGGTTATAAGGTAAGACTTTATTTTTTCGATTAACAAATAAGCTAAAGTGGTAGTGTTCGCTCCTCGTATAGTGTAAAAGCAGTGGAATTTATAATCTTTATTTTGCGATAAGAAGAACAGACCAGAATTCCACGAATCGTCAAGAAGAACACAACTTAAGTAGTCAGCAACGCAAAACCGCGATATCGTATAATACCGCTACCTTAAAATTATATGTGTGTGTGATACAGTCAAACCAGCCTTAACAAATCCATTAAACGCACCAGCAACCCAGGATAGCCTTTTCCGGGACACGCACGAGTTTCTGTGAGTCCAGTACTCGACAAGAGAAGAAATTCACAAAGGTAAGTGGCTTTTTGGTCATTCACGAGTTTGCATCAATTTCCACTGCTTTTGCCCCTTCTCTTTTCATTAAAAACGTTACTTAATTAACAAACGCAAATTACAGTCCACTTTGTTCGTAATAGCCCGCTTAACGCCAATTTCTTCGCCCGCTCCAGCCCATTTTCTTGGTCCTTCTCAGCCGGATAGTTTTTTTTTTGTCTCGAAAATAATACGCAAGTAAATATTTGGCTATTCAACTTTGTTAATTTTGAAAATAACTAAAGCGCGCTGGTTTAGCTGTATTCAATTCAGATTTTAAATTAATTTCCCGCAATTTTCATGTATATATCGCTAGAACCTTTATAATTATAGAATTTTTAAAAGTTATTTTCTTATCGCAAGAATCCGCCATTCAGTTAAATTTTGCTTTATTTTGAACAACGAGCACGGCTTTAGGAGTCGACGCATATCATTTCACGCATATATCGCTCTTTGCTTCTGTTTCATTCTTATCAATTTGTACCTGAATAATTCTTTGTTTCACATTGGTACGTATATCTGTTATATTTCCATATACGAGGCCTATTCAATTAATATCATGACTGACACTAAATTAAGGAAATACAAAAACCAACGCAATATTCAGCTATCTGAAATAGACACATTGTCTTCTCTAGCCCAGAAAGCCCAGTCAGATGTTTCGCTTTATAATTTACTTAGGGTTAGATCTTCCGAAATCGACTATTTAAGGGAACAGTTTATTCACACGCACGAAAATATCGTTTCTGTAATTTTAAGTAGTGAACATGGAAACGCTTCTGATGAAAACACTATTTACGCTGGATTTATGGACGCTTATTTTGAAATTAAAGCCATTTGTTCTAGGTTATTCCCTGACAATAAAACAAATGTCCAGGAAATTCTAAATTCAAATACAGCTGGTCTTAATGAAGGTGCTAAAGCAAGGCTAGCTAAAATAGAAATTCCTAAATTTAGAGGTGACTATAAAACCTTTAACACTTTTATCGATTTATTCAATGCCTTAGTACATGACAGTCCCGCATATTCCGACATTGAAAAGTTTCATTATCTAACTATATCAGTAGAAGGCCCGCCGTTATCTCTAATAAGATCTTTGCCTCTGACCGCTGACAATTATCAGATAGCTTATAATACATTAGTCACTCGTTATTCTAACAAACGTCTGCGTGCCCAAGAGCACTGGCATGCTATAGATAGCATTTCGAAATTTAATTCTGATGACCACGTCAATATTCGCAATTCGCTAGACATTATTTCGGAAAATCTTTCTGCTTTAAACACTTTAGGCTTTCCTACAGACCAATGGGACTTTGTTATGTTTATGTTGGTGTCAAAACGCCTTGACAGGAACATGTTGACGAAATTTGAGTTAGACCACGCTTCCACCGAGGTCCCTACATTTACGCAATTGCTGGACTTTCTAAATAAATATTGTATCGCTGGTGATGCTATGAATCAGAAGTCATTCCTTTCGCACTCTCAAAAGAAATATTCTGACAAATCGCAAGCTAGACCAACGCCTCGAACTTCCGCTTTTTTCGCTGATAATTTAAATTGTAAATCTATCTTACATACTTGTGTGTTTTGCAAAGATTCTTCGCATTCTATTTATAATTGCTCCTCATTTTGTAATAAAACTCCAAAAGATCGCTATAATTTTGTTAAATCTTCTCGTCTTTGCCACAACTGTTTAAGTAGCCTACATTATCTTAACAAATGCAAATCTACCAGGTCCTGTCGCAAGTGTGGTCAGCGTCATCATACGCTCTTGCATTTTGATAAAAGCTCCGCGCCTATTCCGTCGCCAGTGTGTAATAACCCTTCCAGATCTCCAGTTCCTTCCGCTCCGCTCGACCAAGAGCAGGTCTTTGCTGCTTCTGGGATTGTATCTAATCAAACCACGGTCTTATTGGCCACTGCGCTGATTGAAGTTCTTGATAACCATGGAAATTATCAGATTATGAGATGCCTTTTGGATGGAGGTAGTATGATGTCTTTTATCTCGCAAAGGGCTTTTAAGCGTTTGGGGTTGCCTAAGCAAAACTGCATGTTTGCAATCAAAGGACTGGCATCTATGCAGACTTCTTCTCAGAGTGGTTGTGTAACGCTCACTGGAAGACCGGTTGGTCAAGATTCTTTCAATTTTACTGTCGACGCATTGATCTTGAACGCCATTTGTGATAATTTGCCAGCAACCGCTATTTGCTCTTCCAATTGGTCTCACATTCGCAATTTAAAATTGGCTGATCGCCATTTTAATCGTCCAGGTCAGGTCGATATATTGTTAGGAGCCGACGTTTTTTCTAAAATCCTTTTAAATGGACGCATTTCCGGTGGGGAAGGTCAACCTGATGCCGTCAACACCGTCTTTGGTTATGTGCTCATGGGTAAGATTGGCAACACAGTTCATTCTTCTGCTGTCTTTTCTTTCTTGTGCAGTAACTTTGAATCAAATCTCGATCGCACCCTTAGGGATTTTTGGGAAGTGGAAAGTGTTCCGACTTCGTCGCATCACTCTAATGAAGATATTTTTTGTGAACATCATTTTAAGACTAAAATATCTCGTTCTCCTTCTGGCAAATATATCGTTTCGCTCCCATTTAAATCTGAGTCGCTGCCTATTTTTCCTGGCATTCGCGACCTCGTCGTCCAAAGATTTCTTTCCCTGGAACGCCGCCTTGCTAGAAACATGGACTTGTATACCCAATATTCTGCTTTTATGAGAGAATATTTGGAACTAGGCCACATGAAACGTGTTTATGACAATAAAGATTCTCCCGACGCATATTATATTCCGCATCATTGCATTTTGAAACCAAATAGCTTGTCTACTAAACTCAGGGTAGTTTTTAATGGTTCGGCGAAACTTCCCAACCAAAGCTCTCTTAACGATTGTCTACATACTGGACCAAAACTACAACAAGATATTGCCACAATTCTGTGTCACTTTCGCCTTCATAATTATGTCTTGTGTGCTGACATCAAAATGATGTATCGTAACATTCTTGTCGACCAATCACAGCATGATTATCAAAGAATTGTTTGGAGGTTTGCTTCTGATGAACCTTTGGTGGACTATAACCTGGTTACGCTTGTATATGGACTAACGCCATCCCCCTTTCTCGCGATACGCACTCTTCATCAGTTAGTGAATGACGAAGGGGGCTCTTACCCGCTAGCTTCTGCCGCCATTTTAAACGACACTTATGTTGATGATGTTGTAACCGGCTGCTCTTCTTATGAAGACGCAAAGCTTTTACAGTCAGAGCTGATCTCGCTTTTTGAACGAGGCGGCTTTGAGCTTAGAAAATGGTCTAGTAACTGTTCCGCATTACTTTCACATTTACCTCCGGAACATTTGTCGCAAAATCCGCTTATTTTTGGTTCACTGGCAAACGACACTCCTTTAAAAATTCTCAGTCTGCAGTGGAGTCCCTCTGAGGATACATTCTTTTTCTCAGTCTCGCCGTTGGGGAAACCCTGTACGAAACGCAACATGCTCTCGGAACTGGCCAGAATCTTTGACCCGCTTGGATTTCTTTCGCCTATTACTATTTTTCAAAAGATTCTAATCCAGTCGCTGTGGACTTCTAAATTAGATTGGGACCAAACCCCGCCCTCGCATATTGTTGAGGCTTGGAACCGTTATCGAAATGAACTCGGTTTACTAAGCAATTTACGCATTCCTAGAAAAATCCTTCCACCTCATTCTGGATGTGGTTATGAATTACATGGGTTCTGTGACTCTTCTGAAAAGGGTTACGCTGCCGTTGTTTATATACGATGCCTCCGCCCTGACAAAACAGTTTTTGTTCAGTTTGTTTGCTCTAAAACCAAAGTCGCTCCGGTTAAGAAACTAACCATTCCTAGGCTAGAACTGTGTGGTGCAGTTTTGTTGGCGAAACTCCTATCGTTTCTTCTGAACGTTTATCAGACTCGCATGACTTTCGAAAGAATTTTTGCCTGGTCAGATTCGCAAATCGTCTTGAGTTGGATCAAATCTTCGCCTCATCGTTGGAAAACCTTTGTGGCAAATCGAGTTGCCTACATTCACGAAAGGGTTTCTTCTGAATTTTGGCATTATATAGATTCTGCTAATAATCCCGCCGATATCGCCTCTCGAGGTGTTCATCCTTCTCAATTTCTCGCCCATGATATTTGGTTCAATGGTCCATCGCTACTATGTCGTTCTGAGCTGTCTGCCTGCTCCCCGTCTTCAGAGCTGCAGTCTGAAGAGGTCTCTGTTGAGGAAAGGACAGTTTCGCTTTTAACATTTACAGGTGAAGAAAATCTGCTTGATGATTTGTTAAAAAATCATTCTTCTTTACATTACATACAGTCTATTTTGTCATACGTATTACGCTTCGCTTTTAATTCTAGACATTCTTCTATTGCGAAATTTGGACCGCTATCTCGGTTAGAGCTTCATGATGCTCTGACCCTTCTGGTCAAGCGCACTCAAGCGGTCTACTTTGAAAAGGAGTTATCTAGTAAAAAATTCCCTAAGTCCTGGAGAAAACTCGCCGTATTTCAAGACAGTACTGGTCTTTTGCGTGTAGGTGGTCGCTTGACTCGCTCAAGTTTGTCTTATGAGCGAAAGCATCCGCTCTTACTTCCACAAAAGTGCCGACTCACGGTGCTTTTAATTGAACAATACCATAAAAGGTATCTTCATATTGGCCCTCGCACTCTTCACTTTTTGTTGTGTCAGAATTTTTGGATTTTGTCTGCAAGACGTGCCATAAACACTGTTATTTCGAAATGTATGCCATGTTGGAAAATAAAGCCTCAACCTTATCAGCCACCTATGGGTGACTTACCCCTTTCTCGAGTTTCGCAAGTCAAACCATTCTCGCATACTGGGGTAGATTTTGGTGGTCCATTCGCGATCACTATGAATCGATACCGAGGTGCTAAAACCTCTAAGGCATATATTTGCCTCTTTGTGTGTTTCGCGACTAAGGCTATACATCTAGAACCTGCCTGTAGTCTTTCGACTGACGCTTTTCTCGCTGCCCTCCAACGATTTATTGCTCGTCGTGGTCGATGTGATAATCTCTATAGTGATTGTGGTACAAATTTCGTTGGCTCCGCCAAGGAGCTTAAACGCATTTTTTCTGATGCAACTGCTAGGGAAGGAATCCATTGGCATTTCAACCCCCCTTCTGCCCCACATTTCGGTGGTCTTTGGGAATCTGGTATCAAGAGTGTAAAATCTCATCTCTCTCGTGTTGTTGGCCAACAAATCCTATCGTACGAAGAATTCTACACTGTCCTGACGCTTATAGAATCTGTCTTGAACTCCCGACCTTTAAATCCCATGAGTTCGGATATCGATGACATTCACGCTTTAACTCCTGGACACTTTCTTCATATGGAGCCAGTTTCTACGCTTCCAACTCCCGATTTGTCGTCTGTCCCCTTAACTCGTCTGTCAAGATGGCAACTTCTCCAACGTATGCACCATGATTTTTGGATTCGCTGGCACAAGGAGTACCTTCACACCCTACAACAACGAAGCAAGTGGCTTGACGCTGGTGCTCTTCCTACTATTGGGGCGATGGTGGCCGTGAAAGCTGAAAAACTTCCGCCTTCTAAATGGCTACTAGGTCGTCTATTGTCTCTAATTCCTGGTCCTGATGGTGTCGTAAGAGTTGCTATTGTAGAGACCTCGAATGGTATCCTTCGTCGCCCTTTGGTGAAGTTGTGCCCGTTGCCAACTAATGACTAGTAGTAGTAGTATTTGTTTCTAATTTAATTTAATTTTTTATTTTAAGTCTTTTTATTGTTTTGTGGATTCTTGCTAACCGGGATAATCATTTATTTTGTTTCTTGTTCTCTTTTTTCTTATCCGCCGCATGTTATCGCTTCTCCTTCGCGTTAATTATTTTTTTTGTGTAGAAAAATGTCTTGCTTATAGCAGCCATTTTGGCCGGGCGGGATGTTCGCTCCTCGTATAGTGTAAAAGCAGTGGAATTTATAATCTTTATTTTGCGATAAGAAGAACAGACCAGAATTCCACGAATCGTCAAGAAGAACACAACTTAAGTAGTCAGCAACGCAAAACCGCGATATCGTATAATACCGCTACCTTAAAATTATATGTGTGTGTGATACAGTCAAACCAGCCTTAACAAATCCATTAAACGCACCAGCAACCCAGGATAGCCTTTTCCGGGACACGCACGAGTTTCTGTGAGTCCAGTACTCGACAAGAGAAGAAATTCACAAAGGTAAGTGGCTTTTTGGTCATTCACGAGTTTGCATCAATTTCCACTGCTTTTGCCCCTTCTCTTTTCATTAAAAACGTTACTTAATTAACAAACGCAAATTACAGTCCACTTTGTTCGTAATAGCCCGCTTAACGCCAATTTCTTCGCCCGCTCCAGCCCAGGTAGCTTGCTTTGATACGCTGCAAAAATATAAGTCTATCGTCATATTAATGTCCTTGCCCAGAAAAGCGCCAGTCTATTGCACAAACTAAGGGCATGTTTAAAACATAAAATTGTTATGACAATAGCTACTAACTAAAAATTTTAAAACACTTGTAACTTGGACTATGAGGATTAACATATTTTAACATCAAAAAATAACTAGTTTTTTGTACTCGGTAACTATTTACAACAGCGAGCATTTCTAGGAGTTCTGCATCATTATCTAAACCGAAGCGTTTCTTCGGAGACTTGAAATTTGAAGTAAATTAGGTACTCATAGGAACTAATAACGCGTTGCAAGTTTCTCGCTAGTTAGGTCTTGTACAAGAGGAAGCAAATTTAAATTGACTTATAAACTTATACGAACCATTTCCCGGTAAAAGATATAAGTGAAGCGACTTCTTGCAACATGCAAAGTTTTAAGTAACAGAAGGAAAGTGTTTAAAATTGAAAATAAATGGGAGGACACGATTTTTGGGAGAGGCAGTAATGAAACTTTTAGGAAGTAGATAAAGTGGATTAATACACTCTGAATTCGAAGTAGATCTAAGCCTGTCTCATCCAATTTACTTCAATGCGCTTTCACGCCTTACGCCTTCCTTGTCTCGAACTATTAAACCTCGTCTTCATGATTTATTATGACAAAGTTTAGAACTCATTCTTGAAAACGCTGATGAATGTTGAATTTCGTATAAGGCATTTTCCGGATTAAAAATTTAAAGCGCCACATCTGCATATAGAATGAGTGCGACCTAAAAGGTTTGCTGTTAATATTTAATTTTGACCTAAAAATATAAGAGGAGACAAGTTGTAAAATGGCCCAGCACAACCTGATATTAAATATGTGTTTCTCTTTAGATGGTTTTTGCAACAGTGTCTAATATTGCTTACGCAGACCAAAAGAAATATACATCATCACAGTCTAAGTACAATGTCGCCCTGTCGCAGTCAACACGCTTAGTCTCCATTTGCTCTTTTTATTTCGCTGCAGTTTCCGCACATCTTCAGTTGTGCAAGTTTTTTGAGAGATTCCTTAATGTTCGCTAATGAGAAGATCGCGACTTTTGTTTGTTTTTTTAAATCTTCTTCAAATGAGAATAAACTAGGCTAGTCAGGTTTTTAATTTGTATATATAACTTTAATTGTAAATAAATAAAATAAACATATGTATATATATATATATATATATATATATATATATATATATATATATATATATATATATATATATATATATATATATATATATATGTTGCTATGGAAGTAGTAGTAATAGTAGTAGCAGTGGTGGGGAGGCCAACGCCAAGCAAGTAGGCCACAATGGGCCCTTTTTGCCAACCGCAGCAACCCAGCAACCATGCTCTACTCCTCCTCGGTTCCGTCGCCGAACCGCCTCAACCTCGAAATGAAGACCGTGACAGTCTTCAATTGGATGGTACTTACCTAATTCCTCTGCAGAGTCCTCGATTCGCACGATTCTGCTAGAAGACTCCCAAAAGCCTCGCATTCGCACAGGTAGTGGTAGGATGTTTCTTCATCCTCGCCGCATTCCTGGAAAATGGGATCCCTGTCTACGCCTACCAATGTGAGGTGTCTTCTAAGGGTGCAGTGGCCTGTCAGCACCCCAAGGATACGGCGAAGCGTAGGTCGACTCCTACCGAGTAGCCAGACAGCTTTATCTTTGTCCGGCCCCTCCACGAAGCCCCTCGCCTGCCTACAGCCACCAACCGACCCCCAGTGCCTCTCCATTGCTTCCTCTGTCCACCTGTCTAAGGCGACAGAGGCCGTCTTCCTACTTATGCCTATCGCAGGCTCCGGGCCACAGAACAGCCGCCGGGAACCAAGCGTTGCGAGATTATTCGCCACCTTATTCCCCGCTACGCCACAGTGTCCCGGAACCCACACCAGTTGCACCTCCTTTGTCCTGGCTAGTCCTTTGAGCGCGTCAGCGCACTCCTGAACCAGTGTTGACCTGATTCTGGCCGCGCAGACTGCCCAGAAGACCGCATGGATATCCGATCAAATGTACATACATTTCTCGGGGCTTCTCCTCACATCCTGTCTATTGGACATAGACAGGATAGCGTACACCTCTGTTTCGAGTGCCGTGGTATATCCGCCAAGAGCATAACTCTCGCGCACCTCCAGGCCCTCGATATGTATTCCTGCCCCGGAGGATTGTTGATCCTCCAGCCGCGATCCGTCGGTGAAACAGACCAGGCTTGCGGGCTGGAATGCAACCTCATTTTCCCTCCACTGATCCCTACTGGGGATCCTGAGGGTATATGGCCTAGTCAACCTAATATCGTCCTCGGCATCCAGTACCTTGATGGCGGAAATCGAAATTTCCTTTTCCACCTCCTTGGCGACTCTTGCATGCCCTATTACTGCTCCTTCTCCGCACCAGTTTCCAGAGTCTCGCATTCTAAGATGCGACGCCATAACCTCCCTTCTGATACAGATGGGAAGCGGTGGCGGCATCAAAAAGACCTCTAGCAAGGCTGAGGGTGTCGTCCTCATAGCGCCTGTGATACCCAGGGTTGCCAGCCTTTGGAGTTTGGCCAGCTTCCTGCTGGTAGTTTGGTTCACACCACACCACCAGACCAACGCCCCGAAGAGGATTCTCGGCCTGACAATCGCAGTGTAAATCCAATAAAGCATCCGAGGATTAAATCCCCAGGTCCTCCATATCACTCGACGCAGCTGCCAGAGGGTCGCTACTCCCTTCCACACTACTCGTTCTATTTGCGACCCCCATGTTAGTTTGGAGTCCAGGGTCACCCCCGAGATATTTGACCTGCCGCACTAAAGCTAAAGGCTTTCCAAACATCACAGGCACCCTGAACCCCTCTGCATTCCTCTTCTTGGTAAATGGGACCATCTGCGTCTTCGTTGAGTTTACAGAAAGTCCCAGCTCACCCACCTTTCAATTATTCTACAGGCAGCTTGCATGCACTCACAGACGACGCCGAGGAATTTGCCGGTGACTAAGACCAGCCCATCGTCAGCGTACGCCTGGGCGTAGAGACCATTTTCGGAGAGCCGCTCCAAGAGGCCGTCCATGACCAGACACCGTAGATGAGGCAAAAGGCAGCTGCTCTGAGGACAGCCGCCCGTCACCCGAAGGTCCAGCCCCCGGCCTCTCAAGGTCAGCGAAACTCTCCTGTCGGATGAAAGTATTTTTTTTACATGTAACCTAAATCTGTAATAAAAATACCATGTTCCATTTAAAAATCCAATGTTAGGGTCAGAACGACCCATTTCCTGTTTTTTCCGGAAGTTGACTCCATCGTCAATCGATAGAGCTTACCCGATTTGGGTATACAAACATATCTTTTTTTCCTTAGGGCATCCAGTAGGCAAATAAACCACTGGTATGGGTGGTATGATTCACCCTGTATATTGTTGAGGGTACATAGACAGACAAATATACACTTTGCACTAAGCTATCAGTATTAAGTCCTAAAAGAAAAGGTAAGAGAAACGAGGCATACTATAGTAAAAAGAAGTTATTATTTATGAATTTAAAATGCAAAAATTGAAAATCGAAATACCTCAAGATTAATGCTTCATGTTCTGTAGTATCACATGGTGGGGAGACAGCTAAGTAGATCCATAGCCAGGTCATAGTAAATTAAATTCAATTGCTCAACACCTGGAAAAGTAAAATCATGATTAAAATTATTTATATTATAACATGAAGGCCAAAGCTATAAAAATAAATAGCAGAATATACGAGGCATTTTTAAAATTAAGTATGTAGTCAGTTAATAATAACTAACAAGCATAAAGTAAAACACTTGTGGAGAGATAGATAGATTGTAGATAGACGATAGGAAAAATGAACTGAGGTATAATTGGTGTGTTAAAAATTTTACAGGACACAACAGTTTAATCAGTGAAATGAGACTATGGAATGAGATATTAGCACGATCTATTTCTAACCTAAAGTGACAATAATTTCGGATAATAACTAATAAAAGCAATCACGGAACAAGATGCAGCACAAGTGTTTCAAAACAATTGCTGAAATAATGTTAAGACAGTAGAAAATGTTTGAGTTCATTAAGGTTAAATAATAAGTTGTATTTAATTTAGAAAATTATGCAAATGATAATAGACAAATTTACTGATTTATAGGTTATGGGATAATCAAAGGTCAGATGACAGTAAACAAAGTATTTTTTTTATAAAACTTTATTTACAAAATAAACTATACATTGTCTAACTCAATAAATAAAAATATAAACATATATCCCAATATTCTTTAAGAGCTTAACTATCATAATATACTGAATTCATGCATCAAAGATAAAAATTCCGCTATTATTCCCCTCTCACGTACATATATAAGAGCCATATACACACATTATATATACTCATCATGTACACATATGTAGATAACAAAATAAATTAACAATATAAAAATTTACCATTCTATGCCATAAAGTTTTCAAATTCCGCTTTCTTATTTTTTGTTCTTTTCTTTCTCTTTTCCCTATTTCTCTTTTTACAAACACAATATTATATCTTCATACTCAGCTGGATATTTATGCAGGCATTTATTGATTAAATATTTTTACATTGCTTACAGCTTGGAGTATCACTTAATCCAATTTTAAATAAAAACGCATCAGTTATAATCACGTCGTTAATACATTTATAGCATTCACTTTTCATATGATGGTTTAGATTTTTATCAAACACATTTCGATATATAGTTTTCAGTTTTTGTATTTCTGTCACTCTTTCCTGTTCTCTTTTTACTAGTTCTTTATATATGTTTTTAACATTTATTGTGTCGTTATTGAGAAGATCTGGATATGTACGCAGCTTCCATTATAATTCTTTTTAGATGCGGTGCATTTCTAAATATAGGTGAATTCTTGTCAGGTGGGTTTGCTACTTTTCTATAGAAATATAACTGTTATTTGAGTATAATTCCCAGACTCTCAAGTTTCTGGCTATCAAAAAGGCATTTGATTTGGTTAGTGGATCTACTAAACTTAATCCACCCAACTTTTTCGGCAGTATAATTTGAGCACGTTTTACTCTCCAAATTGTTCGTTGCCATATAAAAAACCCACACATCGATATTATACGCTTAGCAATCATTTTTGGAATCGGCAAAACCGGGCTGACGTACCACATTTTAAACAGTACATAGGTGTTTATAAAAGCCACCCTCTGCAATAAACTAAAATTTCTGTGCCTATTGTGATTTGTTATTAAGTAGATATTACTTGTGACTTTTCACCAATTTATTTTCACCATATCTTTAATATTTTTGTTGAAAACGATACCTAATATTTTAACGTTTTGTTCAAAAGTAAACTATTCATACCTTCGTGTTGTTCCACTTCTATTATCTGGGCCAATTTTCAGCGCTTTGCATTTTTAAATATTTAATTTCTGTCCGGATAGTAGGCAAAATCTTTCGATTATTTGTTTGGCTTGTTCTAATTGGTTTTCTTGTGAGGTTATTGTGAGATCGTCAGCATAGGCACTAATTTCCATATTCTTTTCTTGCAGCCTCACTATCAAAAGATTAATTGCCAAAGTATACAGCAGCATTGACATAGGGCATCCTTGGCGAACTCCCCTATTTATATTATATGGGGATGATATCTTGTCTCCATTCTTTATTCTTGTCGTGCTGCCTAATGAAATCTAAAGCAAAGTATTTAAAATGAATATATACATTATTAGCACTGAGAAAGTACAATATATCAAAATTTTAAACTTACCGCTTGAGAATGATTAGTTATCCACTAGGTTCATAAAATGTTAAATCACATTTGTCCGAAAATAACTACCTTTTGTATTAACTTTGTAAATGAACGATGTCATTGGTTGACAAAGCCGTAGAACAAGGCGTCGAAATTAACAAAATCTAGAACCGAAAACACTGGTTAAAAATAATTAAACCACATTTTTCCGGAAGGAATTTTTTTGATTAACTTTGTAAATAAACGGTGTTATTGGTTGTTAAAGCCATCAAATAGGGTATTAAGATTAATAAAATCTGAAACCGATAACATTTGTTTATAAACAATCTTTTCTTAGTTGAACAGCCGAAGCTGTAGCATCATTTTCAGATCGGTCGTATTAAAAATACAGTAAATCCGTCTAAATAATTATAAATTCAGTCCAAATAACCTGAAAAACCAATAATAGTAATTAACAGAGGGGAGAACAAGACAGTGAACCTATTACAAATCAAGGTTAAGTTGTGAATAGTGAAATAAAGGATACCTGGTGAACGACGCCGGCGACCAAAGTTAGTGAACGGTGAATAATCGTTACATATCAAGATAATTAAATTAAAATTGGCTTTAAGCAATGCAAGTCAAAGAAGAGAACAGTAATGCAGTTATATTTATGTCAATGACGTATCATATGCACCATACGAGAAGGTAAATGGGCTTTAAAATCCATCGTTAGGGTGAATGCCAACAGAGGGAGCAGCTACCAAGTATTTAATATTTCAAATCAGTCATATTTCACAGTTGCTTCTGTAGTAACGCATTAAATGAGCGCTCGTCAAGGAGACCAGTATCGAAAGCGGAATCTCTTTTTAAATATTTGAAAGACGTAGGATAAATTTAAACTTTGTAACTTCTAAATTAATAAAAAAATTAAAATATAGGAGAAAAAATTTAACGTAGTAACGGATCCGTGATAGATAATAGATTGTTATAAAATATAAGTTGAGAATATTCATTTTTTTTAAATCAATATTAATAAATTTCATTAGCATAAAGAGGTTTTTCGTTGAATATATAGTTCGTTGATGGGAAAAAAATAAAAGGTGATTGAAATGAGGAAATAAATGAAAC
This sequence comes from Tillus elongatus, assembly GCA_964006375.1. Lineage (NCBI taxonomy): Eukaryota > Metazoa > Arthropoda > Insecta > Coleoptera > Cleridae > Tillus > Tillus elongatus. The sequence continues at coordinate 153,713,939 of OZ023264.1, read as the reverse complement.
CTAAATAATGACTTTAATACTAGAGGGAGTTGAAAATCAAAAGACCTTTTTTCCATTTTACACACACACACACAAATATTAATATATATATATATATATATATATATATATATATATATATATATATATATATATATATATATATATATATATATATACATTTATTTATTTATTTACTACAAATACTCAACGGGAATTATCCCAAATTAAGAGTATGAATACAGTACATATCATACACTATAAAAATTAACATAGTAAAGTTCTACTAATTACCAAGCAGCGATGCAACGTGTCTCAAATTCTAAGCACTCTCCAGCACTGCACGTTACACATGACTTTAACCTGTACAATAACGTTTATAATATTTTAATTAATTAATTAAACAATTTTTGTTTATCTATAAACTTACAAAAAATAATATCGCGGCATATTGATCCTTCCTTCTCATTATCTAGTCCCTACTGTTTGCTTACATATTAAAAGCCTTTTAATACTTTTGAATACTGAATAACGAATGCTTTATAATAAGGAAAAAACAAAAGAAAAGTATAAAATAAAGTACTGAGATAAACTGAACAGATCGAAATCATTTTGTCAAGAACATCATCTTAATAATAAAAAAGAAAAAAAATCATGTAACAATGCTAACTTAACCTAAACAAATACTATAACTAAACTGTCAACTATTCCTTAATTAACTTAAATAGAATAAGAAAAATACTATTACATACTGATCTGTCGACATACTGAAAAGCTTAACCTGCCAAAAACAGTCTATACTAATAAATAAGAGCAGTGTTACATTATATCAATTAGCTACCACGTCAGGGTTATGTCTTGTAAACACAACAATGGAATGAATACTGTGTTTTGCATTTACAGGTCAAATTATATACTGGACTTTGAAAATGAAACTCTCAAGTGATTGGACTCTGATGACTGGTAGCTGTGCATCTTTATCAGAGCCACGACCGCCTCCTCCATACTGGGTAGTTGAATTAAAGCCATTTTCTTGTCTTTTGGGAAGAATTTAGAGGCCTTGACAGTAAAACTATTCTTAACAAATGCTTCTTTGATATCGTCCTCGTTGACTGTGGCCGGTATCTTACTAAGATGCAGTGTAGACGAAGGTGGGTAGATGTTTTGATAGTTCTTGGATCTAGGCTTCTTAAACCTGTGGAGTGGGCTCTGGGTGTAGTCTTTCGTGAGACCAGCATCCGGCTGACCCTCCTTTGGCATCTGCACAGCTTGATGCTTGCTCAACATAACACGAATGTTCTTCCCGATCACTTTTAATCTGTCCATGTGGGTTATGGCTTATACTAATTTATTTAAACTACCAGAAAACATCAAATAAATCTACTTATCAATTGACAACTTTACTTCTTCGTTGTGGCTCTTCTTGTCAGCCTTTTCTCACTAATATTGTTTTCTCTCGCAGCAACTGTTGGCAGAGTGTGTGAATGTTCTGCCGGCCGGTATGCTTCAAGTAAAGATGAGTCTGCCCGTGGGAGTGTACTACCTTCTGATAATGAACGTCTGATGCTGTGTATCTGATCTCCGTCCTCCGGCTGCTCCTCTAACGTATCCTGAAGTTGTTCAGCGGTGTATACTTCATCATTTACATAGAGCTTATTTCCTTTAATTGATGCATTTTGTTTTCTGTTCTTAGCTATTTTTAAATGTTGAACCAGTATTTTCCTTCCCTGCTGTTCCTCTCTTGTCAGGTCGTGTGAAACAGATATTGAAGTGCCTTTAAATTTATGAGACCGTTTCAAAATCTCTACTTTTTTTAAAAACGTTGATAGTTCCACTTTTACGACCTTTTTAGTTTTGCCAAATATGTCCACACTATTCACATCATATCTTTCCAGGTTAACTTCCAATATTTCCTTAAACTTCTCTGCAATAATTTTCAAGACTGTGTCCCTATTATTACTATCAGTGGCCAGTCCATGCACAATAATGTTATTTCTTTTGCTTTTCTTCTCTAAGTATTTAACTTTGCTCTGTAACTCTTTGTTTTCAGATTCAAGGTGCTCTATCTTTTTATTAGCTATTTCAACATCATGTCTAAATAATTTAAATTGATCTTCTATAAATGCCTTGATTTCCTTTTTGTTAGAATTTATTGCCTTTAGCAAATCATCATTTGATATTCCAGTTGATGCACTCATATTATATAACAATTAAATTCAACAGGACCCAATATAAACTATTTACAGTGAAAACCACGTGTGTACCCACCTTTATCTAAAACTTGCATTTGTTATCTCGCTAGTATTTTGTTAAAGATAACAACTTTTAAACGACATGGATTTTTAAACAGTCTTGTGATTTCTTGAAATTCGTTTTATTAATTTGTACCAAGTCAATTTATTGCATTCTTTCACACAATATGTAGTCCAGGCACTATGACACTATGTAAAACACTTTTTCTAAATTATCTAAACCTAATACCCGAAGAACAGACTCTAATTCTGTCACACGCCCTTGGAAACTTTCTTCATGCTAAAGCACCACACTCACACACACACACACACACACACACACACACACACACACACACACACACACATATATATATATATATATATATATATATATATATATATATATATATATATATATATATATATATATATATATATATATGTTAGCGTGTATAGAATTTTGAGACCAATAAACCATCCCATGAGGTAACAGAGCAACCGAGGCAAGGTAAAAAATAAAACAGCTAAATTTTATTTATAACAAGTAAAGTGAGATAACTTTGCATACATAAAAATATTGAATAATTTTCCATCGACTGAAAATTAGGGTTGAAAATAGTTAATGTTAGATGTATATAAAATCTAACATATAACGAGTGATCCATAAAAATTACACCGTAAACTATTAAGATACTTAACTCTTGCATAACCATAAATAAATGTACATAAATAACACACATACCACATAATACTAAAAAAGTGATTTAACAATATATATATATATATATATATATATATATATATATATATATATATATATATATATATATATATATATATATATATGCAATGTGTCCCCGCACAGGTTACAAAGATGAAAAAAATCTCAATTTGAATTTTTATTTTTTGGGGTACAGCCCTACTTGGTGAAAGACTCATTTCTAACTTAACTTCAGCTTAACAAAATCAAGTGTGCCTTGGAAATTAAAAAAAAAACTATTTTTCTGTAAAGTGAAGTACCTTTTATGTGGCAAACGACAGAAATATGTATATAAAACATTTGTTTAAAATCAATGGCCTTTATACCAAATTTCTAAACCATCAACTACGATTTTTAGCGAATTTTTCATTTTAAAAATGTTTATTTCAAATATTTCAAGTGTACTTATCAGTGCTCGTCACAGGTTTAAATCATCCCTTATGTCAATTTAGTTCTTACGATTCGACACAGGAAATTTTAATCAAGTGAATGAAAAGCTAGATGACAAAATCAATTTTAATATGAAAGTTGGAAATTTTTTATAAATGAATGATGTAAAGAAAAATCAAATTAAGTACTCAAAGCGTCTTACACTCGCACTTACTCGCAGCCTTACTCTCTTGACAGCTTCTCTCATTCATTTTGAAGAATTTTGAGGCTTATCCAGCTGATTTACTATGAAACCTTTTGACGCAAATCTTTCTCAATATAAGCAGTCGTACTGTAAACACTACTTTTGATATGTGTCTGCACAAAAGTGCATCGTCTTACCGTCTGGTGATCTACAAGGCCACCTCTCTGCACCATCCACACTTAACCATTTATCTCCAAAATGTTCTTATGAATAATCCCGAACAATCCGTGAATTATGGGATGGAGCACCATCCTGTTGAAAATAAATATGTCGAATTATTGGGATGGACATTTTTTCCGAGCTGTGGCTCATTTTTGAGGAATCCACGATATCGTTCTCCAGCTAATGATCCTTGAAACAAATCGAGCCAGTTATTCTCCTTCCAATGATATCAAGGGGCATATATTACTTTTCAAGTATTACGTTTTCTAAAAGTTTGAAATGTTGTCTTATTTCTTTTTGAGGTTAATTTGTATTATTTTAAAGTGCATTTAAATAACGATTGCTTGATGAAATATGGTGGTTACAGTCGTATAAAGAAGACTGCTGTACACAAAGTTACGAGGAAAAGGCGACTTCGCCATTAGACTGTGACAATGAGGATGAAAGCACTTGCTGGTTCAAAACTTTCTGTTAAATTTAATTTTAGCATTTATCTAATTTAACGAAAGCTTGAATTTTAAAAGCAGATATAATAGTATGTAGTAAAGTGTCTCGCCTTGAATGAATTATGTGCTTTGATTAACTCACTTTGATGTGCTCTGGAAATTTTAATATTGAACTCTCTCATAAATGCGGAGCACCGGCCATCTGCTTTTACAATTTAGCTCCATTATGTTCAGCAATTTTTAATGATAGGGATATTTAAAAGGTTCTCCACTGGGTCCACGACGTCAGAGAGAGCTGAGGTGGATATTTTTTATGATTAACGTGACATAAAAGGAGCCCAAGATGCCCCGCACTCATAGAGATCCATTTCTAGAGCATTATATTGAGAAGTAGAGAGAGAGATATATATATATATATATAGAAAGAGACAGCGATGGGGAGAGAAAGAATACATTTATGGTAGTTCCTAAAAATACTTTACTAACAGTCCTTGCTGCTATGAGAACCATGTTCTCAGATTTTGCATTAGTGCACTATTCGATCTTTCGTCTATTTTTAATTGCGAATAAATAAATAAATATATATACATATATATATATATATATATATATATATATATATATATATATATATATATATATATATATATAGAGAGATATAGTAAAACTAAATTACATTTCTATGTCTTAATTAATTTGCTAGAGTTGCTTCACGTTTCGATGATCCCAACAAATACAATGATAGTAAAATGTAGGTGAGAATTTTAAGGTTTGTTAAAATTTAAAAAATGTCGCCGATTGTATTAAAACTTGGTACGCAAAACAAGTAGGTATATGTTGTGTATTCTAAAATTTTCCCATTCCCCGGTCTACGCATGCACGAACCTGGCAATTTACTCCTCTAGCTTGACATGTGTCATCACGATGAAACAAAGATCGTGGTTGTCGTGGTAAATAGCTTGGATGAGTTTGTTAGACAGTTTTGACGCTCACATACTTTCAGCACAAAAATGCGAAAAATTGTTTAAAAACGCAATATCTTTTAAATTACTAGAAGTATGAAACTAAAACTTTAGGTGCACGTAGACATGTACCAGTTGTCTTCCATACCAAATTTGAATTTAATCGGTTCAGTAAATCCTGAGTTATAGCCAAATAAAAATAAATTATTTACGATATAACCTGAAATTGCCTCTGAGTGGGTGCCTATAATAATAGACAAGGTCAGACAGATATATCAGAGTTACGCTGCTATTGAAAACAAATGCTCCAAATTAAACTTCAAACGAACAGGCTACAAAAACATGTTACTATAAACAATCAGCGGGGTTGCCATTTGCCAAAACTGTCATCGGAATTTGAAGATATCAGAAAAAAATATAGTAATGAATAAAAATTTTAACGAAAGTGATTCTTTTTGTTTAAAGGCAATCCAGAACTACGTTTTATTGTGTATAAATATTAATCTTCCCATCCTTTAAGGTATGTAAAACCCATCGCCCTCTCGTAGTTAAATCTGAAAACGCCAGTTAGCTATTTGCCATTGTCGTTTGTTATTTTGCAAAGTGTCAAGGGGGGTCGAATTCGAGGTTCTTATTCTTCTTCTTCTTGTTTGTTTACAGTCGTCATAAACAAATAATAAGATTCAGCTAATACCTTAGAATCTTAGATTAATGTACTTATTGTTTACTTGCACTTTTTAGTGAATTTTTATTATTATTTACCCTTCATGTCGTATATGGAAAATCTGAGGTAAATAAAACTACACAATACCATACAGTAGCTTAATATATACCTATAAACATATGTTCAGTGTAAATTATAAAAATTTTAATTTCAAGATATTTTATTGCTTATATTTATTTATTTCATTTTTAAAGAGTATGGATAGAGCAATAGTAAATAAATGTTGAAAAGGGTTGAGGTGGAGCAAGTGCGTTATGGTAGCGAATTTTCGTAAAAATATTCCAAATGGTGATAATTCAATCTCCCACTAAACTAGAATTTTCAATTTTGATACATACTAAAACCTATATAAAAGCAGCGTGGGTACTAAATTTAAAAAATAACACAATGAGCTTTACAGGCAATGATAAATTTGTTTTTGAAAACAATTTTTGTTATTTTGTTTGCAGAAACTGTTTTGATTGAGTGGACTAAAACGGATCATCCAAGCGACTAATAAGGAAAAATACCTGCCACGTTTACAATTTGGCAGGTACATTCGTTTTGTAAATAAAAACACGGGGGCTTTTTAGAAAAAAAATCAGATTTCCTTCTGGATGCACAAACCATAAGAAATATTTCTTGCAAACAGCCCTCAAGAAAGTTATTGGTCAAGGAGTGGATAGGGGTGTTGGGCGGGGAAGAAGATAAAAAGTAAATGTGAGAGAAAAGTGCGAAAAACCCAGCTTAGTTGGACCTCTATAAGCTGCTTTTATCCCATTTTGCAGCTATACCTCGTTAAAATTCTGTTTATCCCGCCCAGAACCCCTATATTTACTAAGTGAGTGGTAAGACATGAAGCAACGTGCCGCCACCTAGTTGCGAAACCAAGTAGTATGTTGTCACGCCAGCTCCGAATAACACAAAGTGTTAAAAAATAGAGACTGTATACAACCAACTAACAATTTAGTGAATTGTCAGTCCTGGCAAATTTCTACCCTAATATAGGGACAAAGTATGTAATGCTGGATGTATTCTCGCCATAATTAGAACCGTAGACCGATTTCGCTCTAATTAGAGCTCTTCAGTACGGAATACTAACTGTAGCGAAAATACACCTATAAAGTAATACGGCTATGATAGCGAGCCTCCCAACACTGAGTGGTAAGATACGAAGCAACGTGCCGCCACCTAGTTGCGGAAGCAAGTAGTATGTTGTCACGCCAAATAACACAAAGTGTAAAAAATAGAGACTATACACAACCAACTAACAATTTAGTAGATTGTCAGCCCTGGCCAATTTCTACCCTAATATAGGGACAAAGTATTATTATTATTATTATTATTATTATTATTATTATTATTATTATTATTATTATTATTATTATTATTATTATTATTATTATTATTATTATTATTATTATTATTATTATTATTATTATTATTATTATTATTATTATTATTATTATTATTATTATTATTATTATTATTATTATTATTATTTATTGGCAAAAATTCTACATTATGTTAATACAATAAGTCTTATGTGACTTGTGGTGTATCATATAACCCAATTTACAAGGTTGATTCTAAACGTTTCACAGCCCTACACCAAATTCAATAAACTTCAAGTTTTGACGTACCAAACTTAAATTCTTTTTGCTCTTCTATTTCGCACCTTCTAACATTTCAACCATCACCTTCATTTACCATAAATACCTGCTATTCCATAATGCCTTTCTAACTGCTATTATTTCTAAACAATCCATATTTTCACCAAAATTTTAAATTTGTAGGAGATAAAAATTACTCCAGTTTGACAAAATAAAAAATAAAAAATAATGTATGTAAGGCTAGATGCATTTTCACAACAATTAGAACCGTAGACCGGTTTCGCTCTAATTAGAGCACTTCAGTACGGCATACTACTTTGAGCGAAAATACACCTATATAGTAATACGGCTATGGTAGCCAGCCTTCCAACATTAAGTGAGATATAAGACACGAAGCACGTGCCGCTTCCTCGTTGCGGAACTAAGTGGTATGTTGCCACGGCAGCTCCAAATAACACAAAGTGTTAAATATTAGAGACTGTATACAACCAACTAACAATTTAATAAATTGCATACAGACTTGGAGAATACTTCTCTGGCTTCACTGTTGGTTTTTAGTGGTGAAGGACGTAGCCAGCGCGTGAGCTAACTGGAGCAAGTGGCCCTTCGAATTCTGGAAGTTCTAGGATGTTCTTCAATGCTTCTGTGACTATAGTTTCGCTGCTTGACAGCATTTTCTATGTGATGTATGTCAATATTTAACATAGACATTTTGAAAACCTCATCTGTCATCTGTGTTTCATTTTATTTTCAATTTGATAAAAATTTTTGATCAAAACATCAAAGCATAACATAGCAATAGATATTTATTTGTAGTTGTCATGATTTCGTACTACTTCAATTTTAATCTGTCTGAAAATGCTGTCAAGCAGCGAAACTATAGTCACAGAAGCATTGAAGAACATCCTAGAACTTCCAGAATTCGAAGGGCCACTTGCTCCAGTTAGCTCACGCGCTGGCTACGTCCTTCACCACTAAAAACCAACAGTGAGGCCAGAGAAGTATTCTCCAAGACTGTATGCAGTATGGACAAGTTTCACCAAGTAGGGGCAAGAACAATCAATGAATTTAATAAATGGTCAGCCCTGGCCCATTTCTACCCTAATATAGGGACAAAGTATGTTTTTAACACTTTGTGTTATTTGGAGTGACAACATACTACTTGGATCCGCAACTAGGTTTCGGCACGTTGCTTCGTGTCTTACCACTCACTTAGTGTTGGGAGGCTCGCTACCATAGCCGTATTACTTTATAAGTGTATTTTCGCTACAACTAGTATGCCGTACTGGCGAGCTCTAATTAGAGCGAAACCTGTCTACGGTTCTAATTGTTGTGAGAATGCATCTAGCCTTACATACTGTGTCCCTATATTATTTACAATTTACTGAATTGTTAGTTGGTTGTATACAGTCTCTATTTTTAGTGAATTTTCTTAAAAAAAATTCACTAATGAGGAGATCCCGACTTTTGAATTTTGAAAAAATCTCTTCAAATGAGCGCTAATTAGGCCCCCCAGAAAACATATCCGGGGTCAGTTTCAATTTTTATATGTTATATATATATATATATATATATATATATATATATATATATATATATATATATATATATATATATATATATATATATATATATATATATATATATATATATATATATATATATATATATATATATATGTATCACACCGATAACTCAAAAAATAATAGGCCGATTTTGATCAAATTTGGTGAAATAATTCCTTTTGCAAATGGCTTGGATATGTTCGTTAGTCAGGAAAATCTGCCCAGGTTTTCCCGGAAAATTTTGTGTTTTCTTTCATAAAAAATTCATATCTCCGGAATTAACAAAGTAAGAGCAACCAAATTTGGTACGCAGGTTTACATCCTTATAGGTAAGTCACCTACCAAAATTTAGCTATGTAGGTCAAAAGACATAAAAGTTATAGGCATTTAAAAAATAATAATTGGGATTTTCCTCAAAACGTCAAAGTGGCGATTTAAAATGTCAAAATTGGCAACATTTAGGCAAATAACTTAAATCTAATAGGGGCTATAGAAATAAAATGTCTCAAGAAGGATGTTTTACAAACCCTAAAATCTTAGTTTCAACCGTCATTGTCCTTCATTTTACTAAAATATTTGCAGAAAATTCATTTCAAATAGACCCTGTCTCTGATGCTTGGCAGTAGCCTTAGCTATAGAGTTTATCATTTAATGGTATATAATTTTTGTCGAATTTTCGTAAAAAATTAATAAAGCTCAATATATCCGTTATTATATAAGATATGAAGAAAATTTGTATATATTAATTATAGGGTGTCTTGAGCTACATCTTAAAATAATATTTCTGCAATCACAGGTGGCCCATAAGTCGTTGGTGATACAAATTTCCTTTTTTCAATCAAACACGCCTTATGTTATTGCATTTTTGCATTTTCCATCGAAATATAATGCATGTTTGTAAGAAAATAAATTCTGGACGCAGCAAGTGCGTTATGGTAGCTAATTTTGATCAAATGTTTCATATTTAAACAGCTCAATTTGCTATTAACCTATAAGGTTGACCAGGAAACGTGTTTTTTCGGGAACATTTTAAGTTTACTTTTGGAAATTTTTGTACATTTTCACACAATAAAGTTATTTTAATAGAACATGGCACATTGTTTTTACTATATAGGTTATACTGGTAACCAAATTTGATGCCTGCTCTTTTAAAAAAAAGTCGAAGACGCAGCAAGTGCGTTATGGTAGTGAATTTTCATAAAAAATGATCTGGCACAAAATATTTTATTATAACTTTTTTTTCTTGTAACATATAAATCTAAATTTTGGTGTATAGTTTACTTTTGATATCGTAAACCTACCTACCAAATTTCGTTATCATAGATTTTTTATTTGTTAAGATAAAATTTTTTTTCAAATGAAAACTCAAAATTTTTCCGGAAAACCTCGTCCGATTTTTCTGATTAACGAACTTATCAAAGACATTTACAAAAGGAAGGTACATGCCAATTTTTTTCAAAATCGGCCTATTATTCTTTGAGATAAAAAATTTTTTCGAATGAAAACTCAAATTTTTCCCGGAAAACCTCGTCTGATTTTCCTGACTAACAAACGTGTCAAGGCCATTTACAAAAGGAAGGTACATGCCAAATTTTATTAAAATCGGCTTATTACTTTTTGAGATAAGAATTTTTTTCTAATGAAAACTTAAAATTTTCCCGGAAAAACTCGTCCGATTTTCCTGAATAACGAACTTATTCAAGCTATTTACAAAAGAAACGTACATGCCAAATTTTATCAAAATCGGCCCATTATTTTTTGAGTTATCGGTGTGAATTTTTTCAAAATTCAAAAGTCGGGATCTCCCCATTAGTGAATTTTTTCTACGAAAATTCACTAAAACACACATATTTGTTATTAAAAAGATTTTTATGAAAATTCACTACCATAACGCACTTGCTGCGTCCAGAATTTTTTAATACTTTGTGTTATTTGGAGGTGGCGTGACAACATACTGTTTGGATCCGCAACTAGGTGGCGGCACGTTGCTTTGTATCTTACCACTCAGTGTTGGGAGGCTGGCAACCATAGCCTTATTACTTTATAGGTGTATTTTCGCTACAGTTAGTATTCCGTACTGACGAGCTCTAATTAGAGCGTAACCGGTCCACGGTTCTAATTGTTGTGAGAATGCATCTATCCTTAATAAATATTTGTATTGATTTTAGATGGATGAAATATGCAGCTTAAATTAGGGTCGGTATCAACGTGCATCTGGTATCTACGGCCGGAAAAGAATTTACATAAATTTTGATTTGTAAAATTGATGATGGTTCGGTTAATTAGTTAAATAAAAGACAACATTCAAACAATTTGCTTGCAGCCTAATAATAAATATTTGTTTTGTTTTTAGATGGCTGAAATGACTAGCTCAAAAGATAGTCTGTATAAACGCGCATCCCATACCTACGACCGGACAAGAATTAATTACTTAAATTAGTCAAATAAAAGTGAACATTCGAACAATTTGTTTGCAGCCTAATAATAGATATTTGTTTTGTTTTTAGACGGCTCGAATAAGCAGCTCAAATGAGAGTCGGTACAGACGTGTATCTCATATATATGGCCGGAAAAGAATTTACAAAAATTTTTACTCGTAAAATTGGTGATGGTTACCTTAATTACTTAAATAGGTAGCAACGTTAAAACAATTTGCTCGCAGCCTAATAATAAATATTTGGTATGTTTTTAGATGGCTGAAATAGGGTGCTGTAACTCACTGGTTACACCAGTAAGGTTATCGCACTAACTCTTGAAAAATGTCATATATAACTGTCATTTTAGTGAATTCTCTTAAAAAAATTCACTAATGAGGAGATCCCGACTTTCGAATTTTGAAAAAATTTCTTCAAATGAGCGCTAATTAGGACCCCTGGAACCCAAATCCGAGGTCGGTTTCAGACTTTATATGTTTATATATATATATATATATATATATATATATATATATATATATATATATATATATATATATATATATATATATATATATATATATATATATATATATATATATATATATATATATATATATATATGTCAGACCTATAACTAAAAAAATAATGGACCGATTTTGATAAAACTTGGTGAGTAACTTCCTTTCTCAAGCGTCTTGGATAAGTTCGTTAGCCAGGAACATCCGCCAAGGTTTTCCTAGAAAATTTTGTGTTTGCTTTTGGAAAAAAAATATATCTCCGGAATTAACAAAGTAAGGGCAACCAAACTTGGTACGCAGATTTATATCGTTATAGGTAAGTTACCTACCTACTAAATTTAGCTCTGTAGGTTAAAGGGGAAAAAAGTTACAGGCATTTGTAGAACAATAAATTTGGGTTTTCCTCAAAACGTCAAAGTCGCGATTTAAAACGTCAAAATTCATAATATTTGGGCAATGAACCTGAAACTAATATGAGCTATGGAAGGAAAATGTCTCAAGAAGAATGTTTAACAAAGCCTGAAGTCTTAGTTTCAATCGTCATTGTCCTTCATTTTACTAAAATATTCCCAGAAAATTCATTTCAAATAGACACTTTCTCTGATGCTTTGGTAGTAGTGTTGGCTATAGAGTTTATCGGTTAATGGTATCATTTTTGTCGAATTTTCATTAAAAATCTTTAGAGCTCAATATATCCGTTATTATGCAAGATACGAAAAAAATTGTATACATTAATTATAGAGTGTCATGAGCTACATCTTAAAAAAATATTTCTATAATTACAGGGTGGCCCATAAGTCGTGGGTGATTCAAATTTTCTGTTTTAATGAATTTTCTTTAAAAAATTCACTAATGGGGAGATCGGTATTTATATATATATATATATATATATATATATATATATATATATATATATATATATATATATATATATATATATATATTGTACCGATAACACAAAAAATAATAGACCTATCTTGATAAAATTTGGTGATTACCTTCCTTTTGCAAGTGGCTTGGATAAGTTCGTTAGCCAGGAAAATCGGACCAGGTTTTCCGGAAACATTTTGTTTTCTTTCTAAAAAAAATTATATATCTGGAAGCAACAAAGTGAGGGTACGCGTATTTGTATTATAAAGAGTGAACCATGTACCAACATTTAGGTCTCTAAGTTTAAGGACAAAAAAGTTACGGGTAGCTAAAGAAAAAAATTTTGGAGTTTTCTTCGAAACGTCAAACTCGCAATTTAAAACGTCAAAATTGGCACTGTTTAGGCAAAGAACGTGAAACAAATACGGATTGTAAAAAGAAAATGTTGCAAGAAGAGTGTTCTGCGAACCCTTAAGTTTCAGATTCAATCGTCATTGCCCTTCATTTTACTAAAATATTTACAGAAAATTCATTTCAAATATACACTTTCTCTGATGCTTTGGCTGTCGGTTTAGTTAAGTTGATGCTTTCGCTGTAGGTTTAGTTGACTTTATGGTTTAACAGTCTATAATTTTTAGCTAATTTTCGTAGAACAAATTCGTTACTGCATTTTAGCATTTTTTCATCGAAATATGATGCGTTTGTAAGAAAAAAATGTGGACGCAGTAAGTGCGTTTTGGTAGCAAATTTTCATTAAATCCTTCAAATTTCAATAACTCAATTTGTTATTAACGTAAGTTTTGTTGGTTAGGAAACCAACATTTAACTTTATTTTCGGAAAATTTTTGTTTGAACGCAGCAAGGGCGTTTTGGTTGCGAATTTTCATTAAATGTTTCAAATTTCATTATTTCAATTTGCTATTAACCTAAGGTTCATTGGCTAGGAGACCAGTTTTCTCGGAAACATTTAAAGTTTATTTTCGGAAAATTTTTGTACATTTTCAAATAATTATTTTGATAAAATATGTTACATTGTTCCTACTATATAGGTTATACCGGTAACCAAATTGATGCCTGATCGCATTAGAGCGATATATTTGTACTTAAAAACATTTTTATGAAAATTCACTTTCGTAACGCACTTGCTGCGTCCAGAGTTTTTTTTAATGATTTGGTATGCTTGTAATCGATAATATCAAAAATATGAACATTCATAGAACGCGTGTATGCAATTTTGCCAATTAAGTCAGCCTACTGCTGCAACACTGCTGACCTAACAAACTGGCCTGCGGGTTTAGATATTTATAACCTCTTGTGTGATTTAGTTAGCAACATTTGCAACAGTTTTGTGAACTGATTGCAGGGCAGCAATTAGCAATTTGAGCCTGTATCATAAGGTGTTCAGAATTTATAGCAATCATGTAAAGTTAGAACAAAAGGATTTGCAGGGAAACATAACCAACCCTAATAAAATTGTTAAGCTCCAAGAATGTATGGTTAAAAAAAAAGGTTCATTTTAAAATTTTCAGCCGAAACAAATTTCGATTTTATCTCACGTTTTCATATGTTTATTTTCAATCTTCTTGTTGTTGATCTTGTCGAAATTTATAAAATAATTTCGCCATAAAAGAAGTCAAGACTTTGAGACACTCTAGAACCTATATTCCGGGTCCTTTCAATTTTTTATAGTATTCTATATTTTCCGAGCGGCAGGGGAGTGCGGTGACATTTGAAATAAGGGAAGCAATTCCCAGGAACTTACCTATTTATGGTGTAACTCAATTCTTCTGTTGTTTTTGGAAAATTCGTTAATAATGTCGTCATGTAACTGTGGATTCTGGGACATTTCCTGGACGAGTTTATTTTTAACTGACAAAATTGAAATTTGGGAAAGTCTTTCCTGTCCTGTTGAATTTCTAACAAAACTCTTGATACGTTTCAATGTAGAAAAATTTCGTCCTGCAGACGCACTAGTAGCAGGACTTGTTAATACTAATTCACATAATTTGAACACTTCAGAATATGCATTTTCCAATTTTGATTGTTTTAAGAAAGTTAAATGTTCACTAGCGTAAGTTTTTGTGTCAATAACATCGGGTTCATAAATGACTGTAAGTTCTGATCGTAATAAGGCTTTGTCAAAATAATGTCCATAGTGGTTAAATAATGATTTGAATGAATCGTCTGGGAAAGGTATCCCTTTAAATCCTCCAAAATTACACAATTCAAGAAATTTCAGGTCACTGAGATGATCAAATCTGCAGTTAATTTGCTGCTGAATTTGATCTATAATTTCGTAGAAAAGGCGGCGGTAAGAAGTTTCAAGGTCTACCACATTATTATTGCGCAGGCGCTTTCTTCGTGGCTCCACTTCTCCTAATTCAATTGAACTTATCAAATTCATTCCTTTTTTGAATTATAATGGATTTAAATTCACTAATTTTTGCAGGCACTGTCATGTATTTTGCATTGCAATATGTTAAATACATTATCTGAAAACGGAAATATTTCCGAAAATATATTAAGTAAAAAATTAAAATTAAAGTCTCTTTTCAAACCATCCAAAAATCCTCTAGAACTATTTATTGTTTCTCCGTCCCAATTTTTGCTATTTTCCATGATGTTGTCAAAAAGTTCAATTAACGATTCACAGTGTTCAAATATAGTTAACACAACATTTAACACTTTACATTCTTTAATATGATTTATAGATTGGGATAAAATTAAATTAAATTTATGAGCACAACAGTGTACAAATAGAGCAATGGAGAACGTTTCCCGCACTTTAGCTTGAAGACCTCCTAAACGTCCGGTCATAACAGCAGCTCCATCATAGATTAGGGCAATTAATTTATTATCAGCCTCCTCAATATCTTTCATAATATTAAGCACAATTTTATATAGAGCGTTTGCGGTACGATCTTCTGTCACATTTTTAAAGCCTAAAATCTTTCTTGTACACTCCCATCCATTTTTACGTAGCGTATTACTACAGATAGTTGACTTAAATTAGTTACATCGATTGTTTCATCTAGAACAATAGCAATGAAACGAGTCTGTTTAATTTCAGATTTAATTCTGTTCAAAATAATAGTGGCAGCACCCGAAATTAAATCATTCTGAATGCGATTTTAAGTCCCGCGAAAAACGTTAGACTGTTCCAAGTGATTTTTTAAACAAATACCGTATTTGGCTATTAAAGAAACTAGGTCTTAAAAGTTTCCTCTATTTGCAGATGTAGTTGTTTCGTCATGACCCCTGAAGCCCAATTCATGCTGTGACCAAGAAAACACACAGCATCAATAAGTCTTTTTAATATGTTTTCGTTTTTATCAACCAGTTCATTGTGTTGGCGATGAATTTCAATCTGCTTGTCAACGGCGTATTCAATTCGCGTTTTTCCAAAGACACTTAATTTTAAAATGGTCTGTAAATGCGCTTTAGACATAACATGTCTTTGTACTAGTTTATGTAGATTATTCAAGTCGGAAAACCCACTTTTATTCCACAACCCCTTTTCAGTCACAAATAGACCAGAAGACCAACAAAATAGTTTATTCCTGTTTTCACAACCCGCTAACCATTCATATTGTTTATGAGTTTTTTCCGCGTTGAAATGTCGAATAGGTACATGTTTTAATTCTTGTATTTAAGTTTTTTACAGCAGGTTTCGGCCTACCTTTATTAATAATAGCAAGTTTTTAAGCAAACGGTAAACCTAAAAATCCTTTGGTTATCAAAAACACACAATACAATCACAGTTATTATTACCACTTGTTTGTAAAGTTCGTAAATCTCCACCCCCACCGTCGATAAAAGCTGATCTACTTGCAGCCATATTAATAATCATAAAATGCCAGTGTATTATACTTACTCGACTGCTTATATATACGAAATAATCAGGCACATTCGCTTTGAACGCGCACCCGGTCTTCGTAGTACAACGCGTTCTAAAAACATGCGTACATCGCGCCGAGCCGAGGTTTCTTTTATAAAGTTGCCTGCCGACTACGTGTATTTAACCGAAGTCATTGCATGCATCCACTCGTAGTATCAGATCAGGTTCATGCTGTCCGCAATCGGTCGCATTCACCTTGCTAGGAGCGTATATACAAATACAGTATGCTGCATAATAAATAATTATGTGTGTGAGCTTGCGAAATAAAAAAAATTTATAATTAAATTAGTTTCAGAATTTGAAATTTAATATTTAAAATACAAGAGGGATTTTAAATAATGCGGTTTAGGTATGTAGTCGTTATTTTAAGGGAAGCAATGCTTTCCTTGCTTCCATGGACCGCACGCCACTACCGAGCGGTAAAACGATGTAAATGTCAATCAAATTTGGCACATGTATTTTTTTTCTATATTTCTTAGACAGTTTCTTTAACCAGCTCAAACAAGTTAGTTTTTTGAATAATAACTTTGAGTTTCTAGCGTATTTACATAAAAAAATTTCGCCTTTCGATATGTAACGACTTTCCAATTTTCGATTTTTTTTGTCAATCGCTAACTAGCGTCCCCAGCACCAATATCCGAAGTCAGTTTCAAACTTTATATATATATAATATATATATATATATATATATATATATATATATATATATATATATATATATATATATATACAGAGTAATGATAAAGTTTGTAACGTAGTACATTAATGCGTTATATAATTCTTTCAAGAAAACTCTCGGAGAGATCAATATTTCCGAATAGTAAAATCATCATAAGTTTTTTGAAATGTTTTTGCTGTTTTTCTATAAACCTGCTTACTACTTAAATGATAATGGAAAAAATTGGTACCTTACATAATTATTTTTTTTTTGAAGAACTGGCATTCATTATTTACTTTAAAAAACTGAATTCAACCAAGGAAAGCAAACAAAATTTAGCGCAAATGTTGAAATTGTTCTCCACCACCATTTGGCATTGGCCGATACGAAAGTAAACACTTTGCGCATTACGCTAAAAAATGTCCGGATTTTAAATTTTAAATAACCCCATAGGAAAAAAAATCCAAGGAAGTCAAGTCTGATTAACGCGGTGGCCACTCAATTGCTGCGCCGCACCCTCTCCATCTTTCACGAAATGTGGCAGCTAAATATCAACGGACGTCTTCACCAAAGTAAGGAGGCGCCCCGTCTTGCTGGAACCAAATATCTTGATAGGGCACATCTGCCCCGTTATTATTTGCAAAAATTACTGCCAGAGCGGGCACTAAGTCAAATCGCAAAGAATTTAGGTAATGTGTTGCTGTAAGATTTTCTTGAAAAACGTAAGGCCCTATGAGACGCCGTCCGATTATTCGCATCTATACATTCACTTTGCCATGACGTTGACTATGGGAATCTTGACTCCAGTGCGGATTTTCCCGTGAGCAATATTATGAGTTGTGATGATTTACTGTCCCGTTCAGGCAAAAAGTGGCTTCATCAGAAAAGATAATGTTATTAAGAAAATTGGAATCTTCATAGCAGTGAAACATTAATTGTTCACAAAACTGCAAACGGCGGCTTGAATCATCTTCGTTTAACTTGTGTATTAATGGCACTTTATAAGGATGATACTTCTCTTCTTTGAATAATTTTACCACTTAAGACTGGTCCACGTTGTTATTTGGGGTCAGTTGCCTTGTAGAATGGTGATGATTTTCTTCAGATTCAAGCAATATATCAAATGTGACTTCTTCACTTAGTCGGGGTCGACCTTGTCGAAGCAAGAATTTTATGGTTCTCGTTTCTGTGAATCTGGCAACCAATTTCTTACTGCAGATCTTGTAATGTGCGATCTATCAGGATGTTGTTGGTTAAATAACTCGCATTCTCCCTGATGACTTCTGAGCCTGTAGCCATATCCAATCATTATTAATATCTCTACTCTATCCCTTTGGGTGTGCGATTTTGTTATATTCAAATTAGAATCGATTACTTTTAGCACCTTTACACTTTCACCGCTAAGACGGTTAAACAGCAGGCAATAATTGGTATAAATTCACGATTTAACATTATCGTCAAAAAAAAACATATAAAGAAGCGGTCAAAATTTATACTGATGGATAAAAAAATCAAGATTCAGTGGTATGCGCAGTGTACATTAAGCAATTAGATTATGTTGAGCTAGTTAGTCTGCCAAAGTTCACTTCAATTTTCACTGCTGAAGCTGTTGCCATACAAAAAGCGTTAGTACTAGCCTGTAACCAAAATATGAGTAGCTTTGTTGTTTTGACAGATTCCCTTTTACTGTTAAGAACTCTATCCAATCTTCAAAATGCTATATATCGGCCCAGGGTAATATGTGATATTGTTTATCAATTAGAGGTCTTGGAACCACAGCACAAAATAGTTACTTTCATATGGGTAAAAGGGCACTCAAAGCTTGAGGGTAATGAAAAGGCCGACTATTTTACTAAAAAAGCAACGATAACAGGTTGTAAATATGACTTTTACAGTAACAGAGATCTACTTACGCAGGTAAAACATGTGTGTAATATAAGATGGCAGGATCATTGGAATAAGTTGAAAAGTAGCTGTAACAAACACTTTAGTAGTATCATCCCTCATCTAAGAAAACAGCCCATTTACAAAGAACTGTTGCTTCCTAGGTACTTGTCTACGACACTTAACAGAATTATCATAGGCCATGGTGCTTTTAAGTCTCATTTGTATAAAATAAAAGTTGAAGAAAATCCATTTCGCTCATGCGACAATACCAGCCTAGCTGATTTAAATCATTTGATTTTTTCCTCTTTTATGCATCATGAACAAAGAAAAATATTATTTTGTAATTTGATAGAATACAATGTTTCCTTTCCACTTGATGTGACGTCACTTATGTATGAAGCTGTTTGTAATAAAAGTGTCATGGTAGCTTTCATGTGTTTTGTTAAAGACTCTAAGTTAGCTAGGTTTATATAGCTCTTAGTAAAAAGATGATATTCTGAAAACTGGACTGTTCCAATAAATATTGTACTAGTGGCAAGATACTATATAGTCTTAAGCGATACTAAATAAACTTTGCAGATTAATGTATAGTCAGAGAGATAAAAGTAAGTTCCTTTGTGTCTTTCCTTGTGTTAACCTCTTTTGACTGCAGCCTCCCCAGTATGTTAAAAAGTCACCATGACAGGCTCCATTGGTGTGAAAAGTGTCCCAGTGTTTCTCCTGCAACAACTTGTAGCGTAGATGTGTGCATGCATATGTATGTGTGTGTATGTGCACATGAAGAAATAATGTGCATTTTCTGTCCTGCACCTAGTGTTAAGTACTGGACGTATAAAGCCTATTGACGTGAGTGCGTATACATGAGTGTATATGCGGGGACTTAATCCTCGGATCCTTCATTGGATCTACACTGCGATGGTCAGGCCGAGAATCCTCTATGGGGCGTTGGTCTGGTGGTGTGGTGTAAACCAAACTACCAGCAGGAAGCTGGCCAAACTCCAAATGCTGGCAATCCTGGGTATCACAGGCGCTATGAGGACGACACCATCAGCCGCGCTAGAGGTCATGTTGATGCTGCCACTGCTTCCCATCTGTATCAGAAGGGAGGCTATGGCGTCGCATCTTAGAATCCGGGACTCAGGTAACTGGTGCGAAGAGGGAGTAGTAATAGGGCATGCAAGAGTCGCCAAGGGTGTGGAAAAGGAAATTCCGATTTCCGCCATAAAGGTGAGGGATGCCGAGGACGATATTAGGTTGACTGGCCATACACCCTCAGGATCCCCAGTAGGGATCAGTGGAGGGAAAATGAGGTTGCATTCCAGCCCGCAAGCCTGGTCTGTTTCACCGACGGATCGCGGCTGGAGGACCAACAATCCTCCGGGGCAGGAATATACATCGAGGGCCTGGGGGTGCGCGAGAGCTATGCTCTTGGCTCATACACCACGGCATTAGAAACAGAGGCGTATGCTATCCTGTCTGTGGCCAATAGACAGGATGTGAAGATGAGTCCCGAGAAATGTCTGTACATCTGCTCGGATATCCAGGCGGTCCTCTGGGCAGTCTGCGCGACCAGAATCAGGTCACAACTGGTTTAGGAGTGCGCTGACGCCCTCAGAGGACTAGCCAGGACAAAGGAGGTGCAACCGGTGTGGGTTCCGGGACACTGTGGCGTAGCGGGGAATGAGGTGGCGAATAATCTCGCAAGACTCGGTTACCGGCGGCCGTTCTGTGGCCCGGAGCCTGCGATAGGCATAAGTAGAAAGACAGTCTCTGTCGCCTTAGACAGGTGGACCGAGGAAGCAATGGAGAGGCACTGGGGGTCGGTTGGTGGCTGCAGGCAGGTGAGGGACTTCGTGGAGGGGCCGGAAAGAGATAAAGCTGTCTGGCTACTCGTAAGGAGTCGACCTACGCTTCGCCGCATCCTTGGGGTGCTGACAGGCCACTGCGCCCTTAGAAGACACCTCACATTGATAGGCGTAGAGAGGGATCCCATTTGCCAGGAATGCGGCGAGGATGAAGAAACGTCCTACCACTACCTGTGTGAATGCGAGGCTTTTGGGAGTCTTCGAGTAGAATTGTTCGGATCGAGGACTCTGCAGAGGAATCAGGTAAGTACGGCCTTCATTTCGAGGTCGAGGCGGTTTGGCGACGGAACCGAGGAAGAGTAGAGCATGGTTGCTGGGTTGCTGGGGTTGGCAAAAAGGGCCCATTGTGGCCTACTTGCTTGGCGTTAGCCTCCCCACCGCTACTACTACTACTACTATGCGCTCGCGTATGTGTGTGGGTGGATATGTATGTAAGTTTTAATTTTAATATATATTTTTAGTAAACAGCAAGTGTATAGGGAGATAAAAGAAAAAAGGTAAAGAGCTTGTTAGATTAACATTCTTAAGACAGGTTTTGCCACTGTGAAAAGCAAGGTCAGATGCATCCTTGTTCATTTTGAAGATTGACAGTGACTTAATGAGCCAGTTCTCAAAGTCAAAACTCTAATAGAAAAAAACCATTATTGTCTTTATTCACCGAAATCCGAATACATACTGCAATAAAAGTATGATAACTAAATACTGATAAAAGCAAATAATCGATAAATTTTTAAAACGGGTGTTGTTAAAAAATGATTTTAACTTCACTTTTTGTTCCACCTGTCTAATAGTTACATGAAAACGTATCATAACTGACATATTAAAGTGTTTATTACTTTAGCAGAGTCAAGGAAAACCTCATTGTTCTAAAGAAAACTCATCCTAAATAAAAGCGGTGAGAAATATTTCTTCTTAAATTTACGCATTCATGAATTATGTTCCAAACCTTATCATCGGACTGTATATTTACAACATGGTTTGCGAAGCTTCCACGCTACGTAGAGAAAAAACCGGTAGTGTCTACGTAACGTAGACGCTTTGCAAATTATGTTGTAAAGATACAGTGTGATGATAAAGTTTGAATTCATAAATGCGTAAATTCAATAAGAAATAGAAAATACTTCTCAGCGATTTTATTTGGGACGAGTTTCCTTTAGAATTATCTTCATAACTGCTAAAGATAAGATTTAAAAAATTTATACACGAGCAAATATTAACAGTGTATAAAGAAAAATGCAAAATCAGATATATTGTGTGAAGCAGTGGCGCGCGAATTTTGTAATTGCCCTGTGTATAAGTATATAGGAAATTTTTAAATCTAATTGTTAATTTACATTATAGTATAGTTTATGCAATTCTGCAATACGTATATCTAATTTAGCAAGTTAATTTATATCATTAAATGTGTGAACTTTAATAATGCAATTCAGTCTTTTTATTGTAAACTTCCACATCGATGGCCTGATGTCATGTGATCTGACATCCTACCACTCGAGTTATTAAATATGTGTAGATCTATAATTTTAATCAGTTCTATATTAGACTTAGCCTTGTGTCTTTGCAGTTCTCGTATTTTTTAATGAATTGTAACTCAACGAGCTTTGAATAAATAAATAAATTTAATTTTAAAGCTGTAAACCGAGTTACAATTAATTTCGCGTGGGGGCACTCTGAGGTTTATAATTTGGAAAAAAATATGCTAAAAGTCAAAATTGCTGAAATTTTCCAACGGTTTAAAAAAATTCAAAGGCTAATACAAAAATAAGGTATACTGGTAGAAATCCCATAGGATGTATAGTTTTCGAGAAAAATTGAGTTAAAATTGCTTGTTCACTAAAGACGCACAAATATCAATTCACATTTCTAAGCTGAAAGTTTACGCTACTGTGGATACAGCAAAACTTGCCAACACCAGTTTAAATAGTCATAACTTGTCAAACATTATTATTTTTTGCTTCGGTTATTCGACATTATGCCTTGTATAAATGAATTTGCTGACATGCAAATATGGAGAGTGAGGATGTAATTCTTTAGAGTCTGCAAGGCGATATGCTGAGAAGTTTCCTGGTCGACAAGTTCATTACCACAGTACTTTTGCTGCAATTGACCTAAGGTTAGAGAAAAGAGTACCTTTCTACCTCATACCACTGAGCATGTTCGTCCACGATCTGCAAGGGCTGTATATATGGTAGAAGCTGTTTTAAACACGGTTGAAGAAATAAAAATACAAGCGTAAGAAGGATTGCTGCTGATGTGAATGTTTCCAAGTCTACAGTCCACAAGTAATAAAAGAACAGCAGCTACGGCCTTACCATCTAACTCGAGTACACGAACTTTGGCCCCAAGATAACAATGCCAGAATACGTTTCGGTGATTGGATCAGAAACAAACAGAATGAAAATAGTACCTTCTGCGACACACTCTTATTTACTGACAAATCCTGTTTCATAAAAAATGGAGTACTAATTTACATAACGGCCATGAATGGAGTGACGCTAATTCAAAAGCAACCATTGTGGCCCATTCACAATATTAATTTTCCATCAATGTGTCGGCTGAAATTGTCGGTGATCATTTGTTACGACCCGTTGAGCTACCTCCATGGTTAAATGCGGTCCAGTATTTAATATTTTTTAGAAAATACATTACCTGGTCTATTAGAAGATTTTCCTTTGAATGTTAGGAGAGATGTGTGGTTTATTCACGATGGTGCACCACTACATTACGCTCAATCCGTGCGGAAATTTCTTAATAACCAGTTTGCTGGGCGCTGGATTGGTCGTGGCCAAGATGCACCTGTAAATTGCCCTGTCAGATCACCCGACTTAATTATTTTAGATTTTAGTGAATTTTCTTTAAAAAAATTCACTAATGAGGAGATCCCGACTTTTGAATTATATATATATATATATATATATATATATATATATATATATATATATATATATATATATATATATATATATATATATATGTATGTATGTATGTATGTATGTATGTATGTATGTATGTATGTATGTATGTATGTATGTATCACACTGATAACTCAAAAAATCATGGGCCGATCTTGATCAAATTTGGTGAGTACCTTCCTTTTGCAAGTCGCTTGGATAAGTTCGTTATCCAGGAAAATCGGCCCAGGTTTTCCTGGAAAATTTTGTGGTTCCTTTCTAAAAAAAATTATATCTCCGAAAATAACAAAGTAAGATCAACCGAATTTGGTACGCTTGTTTGCATTATAAAGAGTGAACCATCTACCAAAATTAAGGTCTAAAGACAAAGAAGTTATGGGCACTTAAAGAAAAATTTGTTGGAGTTTTCCTCAAAACGTCAAAGTCGCTATTTGAAACGTCAAAATTGGCAATGTTTAGGCAAAGAACGTGAAACAAATACGGATTGTGAAAAGAACATGTTGCAGGAAGAGTGTTCTCGAAGTTTCAGCTTCAACCGTCGTTTCCCTTCATTCTACTAAAATATTTACAGAAAATTCATTTCAAATAGACCCTTTCTCTGATGCTTTGGCTGCCGATTTAGTTAACTTGATGCTTTCACTATAGGTTTTGTTACGTTTACGGTTTAACGGTCTATAATTTTTAGCTAATTTTTGTAGAACAAATTCGTAAATGCATTTTTGCATTTTTTATCAAAATATGATGCATGTTTCTAAGAAAAAATCTGGACGCAGTATGTGCGTTTTGGTAGCGAATTTTATTAAATCCTCTAAATTTCAATAACTCAATTTGCTATTAACGTAAGGTTTCTTGGCTAGGAAACCAACATTAAAGTTTATTTTCGGAAAATTTTTGTACATTTTCAAACAATAAGTAATTCTACTACATAGGCTATACCGGTAATTAGATTGATGCCTGCTCGCATTTGCTATTAAAAACATTTTTATGAAAATTCACTTCCATAACGGACTTGCTGCGTCCAAACATTTTTTATTTTTGGGCATTTATGAAAAGTACAGTTTATGCGACACCAGTAAAAACTCGGCAGGAACTATGGGCACCAATTGTGGAAGCGTGAAATCTGGTTAGGTAAGATACTGGAGTTTTGTTTAGAGCAAGAGAATCTTTTCTGTGACGCAGAGCTTTGTGTATAGAAGTAAATGGGCCACAATTTGAGCACCTGCTACAGTTTTTAATAATTTCTTAATTTAATAAAGGTTCTTTTCCATTTCTGTTCAATATTTTATATTAATCCATTGTATCTCCAAACTTAAGTAAAAATGTTCCTTAATCTTTTTTATTTCATAAAGCTATCTGCAATTTATTGTTTGACAATTTAAACTGCTGTTGACAACTTTTGCTTTATCCATAGTGACATAAACTTTCAGTTTAAAAATCTAAATTAAAACTTATGCGTCTTTAGTGAACAAACAATTTTAACTCCATTTTTGTCGAAAACTGCACATCTTATGGAATTTCTACCAGTATACCTTATTTTTGTATTAGTCTTTAAATTTTTGAAAACCGTTGGAAATTTTCAGAAATTTTGACGTTTAACATTTTTTTTCCTACATTATAACACTCAGAGTGCCCCCACGCGCGCCACTGCATCACATAATAAATCGGATTTTGCGTTTTTAGTGAATTTTCTTAAAAAAAATTCACTAATGAGGAGATCCCGACTTTTGAATTTTGAAAAAATTTCTTCAAATGAGCGCTAATTAGGCCCCCCAGAAAACATATCCGGGGTCAGTTTCAATTTTTATATGTTATATATATATATATATATATATATATATATATATATATATATATATATATATATATATATATATATATATATATATATATATATATATATATATATATATGTATCACACCGATAACTCAAAAAATAATGGGCTGATTTTGATTAAATTTGGTGAAAAAATTCCTTTTGCAAATGGCTTGGATGAGTTCGTTAAGCAGGAAAATCTGCCTAGGTTTTCCCGGAAAATTTTGTGTTTTCTTTCGAAAAAAATTTATATATCCGGAATTAACAAAGAAAGGGCAACCAAATTTGGTACGCTGGTTTATATCCTTATAAGTAAGCTACCTACCAAAATTTAGCTATGTAAGTCAAAAGACAAAAAAGTTATAGGCATTTTAAGAAAAATAAATTGGGGTTTTCCTCAAAACGTCAAAGTGGCGATTTAAAATGTCAAAATTGGCAACATGTAGGCAAATAACTTGAATCTAATACGGGCTATAGAAATAAAATGTCTCAAGAAGAATGTTTTACAAACCCTAAAGTCTTAATTTCAACCGTCATTGTCCTTCATTTTACTAAAATATTTGCAGAAAATTCATTTCAAATAGACCCTTTCTCTGATGCTTGGTAGTAGCCTTAGCTATAGAGTTTATCGTTTAATGGTATATAATTTTTGTCGAATTTTCGTAAAAAATCAATAAAGCTCAATATATCCGTTATTATATAAGATATGAAAAAAATTTGTATATATTAATTATAGGGTGTCTTGAGCTACATCTTAAAATATTATTTCTACAATCACAGGGTGGCCCATAAGTCATTGGTAATACAAATTTCCTTTTTTTTTAATCAAACACACCTTATGTTATTGCATTTTTGCATTTTCCATCGAGATATAATGCATGTTTGTAAGAAAAGAAATTCTAGACGCAGCAAGTGCGTTATCGTAGCGAATTTTGATCAAATGTTTCATATTTGAACAGCTCAATTTGCTATTAACCTATAAGGTTGACCAAGAAACGTGTTTTTTCGGGAACACTTTAAGTTTACTTTTGGAAAATTTTGTACATTTTCACACAATAAAGTTATTTTGATGAAACATGGCACATTGTTTCTAATATATAGATTATACTGGTAACCAAATTTGATGCCTGCTTTCTTAAAAAAACACACATATTTGTTATTAAAAACATTTTTATGAAAATTCACTACCATAACGCACTTGCTGCGTCCAGAATTTTTCTTTATATGCTATTAATATTTACTCGTCTGTGTGTGTGTGTGTGTGTTTGTGTGTTTTGTTTCTTTAACGTTGGTATATCTCCGCGGCTATGGCCAATCACCGACGCCAGGGAGCAGTTTCACCTCACTATCCTAAAAATCCCTCTCTTTCTGTAAGAAGGGTAGGGATATTTAAAGTTCACAACATCGCAACGACTCGGGACGAACGTCTTTACTCCCCCTCCGAAGGGCGGAACGTGCAGACATTTAACTTGCTCAAATGTCGTTACACGACCTCAGTTGATGTTAACGTAACAGTATGTACTGAAAAGGTCAAAAGAGAACCCTGGGATCGAACCCAGTACCCTTCGGTTCAGAGGCACGCGTTATTACCACTGAATCACCGAAGCTCTATATTTACTCGTCTTTTAGCCGTTTTAAAGATAATTAAGGAAACTCGCTTTAAGCACAACAATTTTAACACCCTATATCTCAGTATCACGATCTTAAAATTAAAAATGTTATATGAACTACCCCCATTATCCTTTTAAGGGCGACTCACACCTCAATTTTTTGAAGTATAATCAGGACACCCTATATATATATATATATATATATATATATATATATATATATATATATATATATATATATATATATATATATATATATGCTTCCGGTTTTTTCATTACACATTACAAAATTCTTTCTTTCATTAAACTAGTCACGTGTCTTTCTTTTGTTAAAACTTTAAAGGGTTTTTTAGCCAGTCCAGGCGGACCAGTTTTTCAACAACAAAAAAATTCGTTCATATAATTTTTCTGAAGAAAATTTATAGCCTAAAAAATAACAATTTTATTTTGATAAAACTAGGTAGACAGAGGGCTTTACTATGGACCTAAATTTAACTTTCTGCGTTTTAATTTAAAAAAAACATATTTTTGTTTTGTCTAACTAGAGAACAGTTTTAGCTATAATAAATTTCTTTATAAAAAAGACACAAGGTTTGGTTTGTTTTCTGCTTATTTTTACAGAGAATTAACAACCGTGGACTGATATTTTTTATGTGTAATCAAATGAGACATATTTGTGTTACGGGCTGGAATTTTAAAAGTGAACAAGGGAAACGGAAACGGAAACGGATAAGGAAGTTGTGCATTAAGAAAAGTGGATTACCGAATCAATTTCGCTGCCCGTAAACTTTTACTTCCAATAAATGTCTGTAATAAAAATGAAGGAGTGTTTTTCTCTTACAAGATAATTTCTTTTTTGACCTGTTCAAAGTTTTGCATTATATAGCCTGGTCCAAAAGTAACGTTACACGGAGCAGCAACAGATTATCGGCATCACAATATTACGATCGAGCCAAACCTACCTTGGGCCAAAAATTAAAATTAAAACAGATACAGGGCGTTAAAGTAAGAAATGAAAATTGTATTTTCATTGATATTTAAAAGTTATTTGAGGTATAAAAATGGGCGAGCAGCACAAGGGTTGTGTAATGAATGATGGAGTTCCAGCCTATAGCGCGCCTATGAAGTAGTTTTCTTACAAACGCATCATATTTCGATACAAAATGCAAAAATGCATTAACGAATTTGTTCTACGAAAATTAGCTAAAGAAAAATTATACACCCCTACTCACTCCTGGTCCCGTAACTTCCTTGGGGGGTGTGGGCAAGAGATTTTTCTTGGGGTTTGTGGATCCAGGGGGGGGCTAGGTAGGTTTCTGAAAACAGTTTTTTGAAAAGCGTTCGGGAGCTAAACTGCAAATTTACCGAAAATTCGCTACCAAAACGCACTTACTGCGTCCAGATTTTTTTCTTACAAACGCATCATATTTCGATGCAAAATGCAAAATGCATTAACGAATTTGTTCTACGAAAATTTGCTTAAAAAATTATAGACCGTTAAACCATAAACTTCACTAAACCTACAGCGAATGCATCAACTTAACTAAACCGACAGCCAAAGCATCAGAGAAAGGGTCTATTTGAAATGAATTTTGTGTAAATATTTTAGTAAAATGAAGGGCAATGACGGTTGAATCTAAAACTTAAGGGTTTGCAGAACACTCTTCTTGAAACATTTTCTTTTCGAAATTCGTATTTGTTTCACGTTCTTTGCCTAAACATTGCCAATTTTGACGTTTAAAATTGCGAGTTTGACGTTTTGAGGAAAACTCCAATATTTGTTTCTTTAACTGCCCATAGCTTCTTTTTATTTAAAGCTAGAGATCTAAATTTTGGTACAGAGGTCATGCTTTACAATACAAACACGCGTATCAAATTTGGTTGCTCTTACGTTGTTACTTCCGGAGTGATGAATTTTTTTAGAAATAAAACTCAAAATTTTCCGGGTAAACCTGGTCCGATTTTCCTGGCTAACGAACCTATCTAATCCACTTGCAAAAGGAAGGTACTCACCAAATTTGATCAAGATTGGTCCATTATTTTTTGAGTTATCGGTCATATATATATATATATATATATATATATATATATATATATATATATATATATATATATATATATATATATATATATATATATATATATATATATATATGAAAGTAAACAATAATTAACAATTATTAAAAATCTCATTCTCTTAAAATAAACAAACAAAAAATATAACAATAAACGTTTCTAATAAAAAAATAAGATAAAGAAAAGTAGGACTTTGAACCCTAGAATAACAACACCCTGGGATAAGAGTTAGCTGAGGCATAGATATCATACAAAGGAATAAAAGAGGTAAGAGAGCACCAATTTTCATATGTATATATATATATATATATATATATATATATATATATATATATATATATATATATATATATATATATATATATATATATATATATATATATATATAATACACTGTAATCACTTTTAAATATACATTTTATTTGTTTGCTGTACGTTTGTGATTTCTTATTGGTTTGCGCGGACTGCAGTTTCGAACCGTCCCGGTTCATCATCAGCACGCTACTGACTGTTATCACTCCTGTCTGGTCTACGTCTGAGATTGGACGTGGCGCATGCGCCGTGAGCTTCTCTTGGTCGGTTTCCTGTTCTCTGATTGGTTGTGCCTTCGGACTGTGTCGTGTGTATCGGTCTCCTGTCTGATTCACTATGGTTTGATAATTTGTCTATTTGTATGGCCTTTATCAAGTTTTGTTTAAATGTTTGTACTTGGATTTGTTCTGGCATTAACTGTTTCCTATTGTTTGTTTGTTGAATGTAGTATTGTTCCCATATTTCCATTTTTTTGTGGTCTTTAACATGTTTCATTAGTTGTAATTGGGTGATGTCTGGTTTTTGGTGTTTTGTGTTGTGAATGTGTGTAGCTACATTTGATTTGTAGCTAGGTATGTGGATTTTATCTAATATATATATATATATATATATATATATATATATATATATATATATATATATATATATATATATATATATATATATATATATATACAGATCTCCTCATTAGCGAATTTAAAAAAAATAATTCGCTAATAGTGTTTTACAGAATACCTACAAGTTTACTATGAATGACATTATGTTATATGGAACGCAATTGGATTTAAAATTTCTTTTAATTCTTTTAAGATCTCAGAAGAAAAAGTTTTTTAGATGCAGCAGCAGCATCCTGGACCATTTTACGTATTGTGTCTCAGGGACAACAGAACGTTGTGTATATGTGGAAGAGTGACGCTATGTAGTTGTGAAAGCGTGACCTATGGTAGAGACCCGCCATGACTCGTTACCGGCATCGATTTCTTTAAAAATGTAATGCACCTCTAATTACTCTATGCTGCTTATCTGCGCAACCGCAACCTCTTCCATCAATGCTCCATTCTCTCACCTCATTCTCCCTGCTCTGGCATCTTTATGATGTAATAAATGATAAGTGATATCATATATTATGTAATGTGACAGGTTTTTATATATCATCGTATCACCCATGAGACTGCATCATATGTTATGTAATTCACTGGATAAGCTGTGGTTTAATCCAATAATGGTATTTTGGAGGGTAATGTTGGAATCTTTGTTTAAAAAAATCCCAAAGGCATATTTAGGCCTGTATATCAAGAAACAAACCTTTCCCAACCCAGGCTTTTGACCAACTTGTAATCAACAAGATTCTCCTAAATTGAATCAGTGGAGATTTGAGCCTTTGATGAGTACTAATAGGTACAATTTGGACAACTCAATTCATCAAAATATAGTTGGAAGACCTGACGATCGTTTCGTTAACAAAGTTAGCGTCATCAGATGGATGAATAATCCAAACGAATAAAAGTTAGAACTTCTATTTATATGTTACTTGCAAGCAACTACGAACGACGTCCTCTACGAAGGTATACAGACAAAGCCCCAGGGTTTAGACGAAAATTCCTATAATTAAGATCCCATAACCTGCTTTTGTAAAACCGCTTGTTGTTATTAAATATTACTTCTAATAAAGAGACACTGATTATTCAGATAACAATTCAAATAATGAACTACACACGACTGCTCTGTTCATCGAAACATTTGTATATATATATATATATATATATATATATATATATATATATATATATATATATATATATATATATATATATATATATATATATTAGCACCACAGTAGACAAACTCCGCACGCAGAAGTGTTTGACTTGTGCGAGGGGCTTACATATATATATATATATATATATATATATATATATATATATATATATATATATATATATATATATATATATATATATATATACAGTGTGAAACACACTTATCGAGTAAAATTAATTATTCAGAAAAATATATTTTTTGTGGAAAACGCTGACACGTGAAATTTAATTTATCGAACATTATCTTATAATCATAGTTCAAAAAATGAAACTCCCACCAATTTTACCCCCACCACTTTATATATATTTTTTAAATAGCAACCCTACACTTTTTCATCACAATTCGATGGATCACATTTTTCTGAATGCCCCATATGTATGGCCTAATATTACAGTTTTCAATATAGGGTAAAAATTTGATACCGGAATATTAAAACTAAACAGTTTACCCTGAAATTTAAATTTCGAATATAAACGTAATAAAAACGCCCATTTCTTAATAAATGTTCAAAATGTTCTCCATTCCTTGCACACAACGAATAATCTGGTCTGGAATTATTCCCTAACTCTGTTCAACACGTCAGGCGTTACGTCCCTAATTTCTGTTGTTCTTTTCATTTTGAAATCATCTAAATCAGCAGGTTGCGTTTTATACATTATGTTTTTAAGGTATCCCCATAAAAAAAATCAAGAGGTGTAATATCTGGTGTTGTAGCGGGCCATGCTACGAAACCTCTTCGTCCAATCCATCTTCTGCTGACGTTCTGTTTTCCGATGAAGCAACATTTCTTTTGAATGGCGATATAAACAGGCAAAATTGCAGATACTGGGCTGCCGAAACCTCCCACTGTATGCGACAAACACACACTCAGCGCCCTCAGAAGTTGAACGTTTGGGCTGGTATCATTGGTGATCACCACGAAGTTGGACCCGTTTTTATAGAAAATCTAAACGGTCCAAGGTATTTAGAAATGCTAAGAGAACAGGTTGTCCCAATGATAGCAGAATTGTATCCAAATGTGATGGAACCTAATATTTCCCATGAAAGGATATGGTTTCAACAAGACAGTGTATCGCCCCACTTTTCTCTTCAAGTACGGGAGTATTTACACGAAGTCTTTCAACAAAGATGGATTGGACGAAGAGGTTTTGTAGGATGGCCCGCTAGATCACCAGATCTTACACCTCTTGATTTCTTTTTAATGGGGATACCTTAAAAACATAGTGTATAAAACGCAACCTGCTGATTTAGATAATTTGAAATTGAAAAGAACAACAGAAATTAGGAACGTAACGCCTGAGGTGTTGAACAGAGTTAGGGAAGAATTCCAGACCAGATTATTCGTTGTGTGCGAGGAATGGAGGACATTTTGAACATTTATTATAAGAAAGAAACGTTTTTATTAAGTTTATTTTCGAAATTTAAATTTCAGGGTAAACTGTTTAGTTTTAATATTCCGGTATTAAATTTACACCCTGTATTGAAAACTGTAATATTAGATCATACATATGGGGTATCCCTGCATTCAGAAAAATGTGATCCATCGAACTGTGATGAAAAAATGTAGGGTGGCTATTTAAAAAATTCGATAAAGTGGTGGGGGTAAAATTGTGGAAGTTAAATTTTTTTAACTATGATTATAAGATAATGTTCGACAAATTAAACATCCCGTTTCTCAACGTTTTCCACAAAAACTATTTTTTTCAGAATAATGAATTTTATTCCATAAGTGTGTTTCACACTATATATATATATATATATATATATATATATATATATATATATATATATATATATATATATATATATATATATATATATACAGGCTGTTCCACGTAAGGCGTGCATTATAAGTTTTAGAAACAATATTAGTATTTGGAATCTGAAAATTTGCAAATAGATGTATCACCATCCGTTCATTATAACTAAAATATGTTGGTGACTGGTTCCGGTTATACCGGAAGTTGTCAACAACTTTCTTAATATTAATATAATACCCTATATATTATTACATATTCGCAATGAGCATGCAATTCTGAGCAAAATGATATGCCACTTGCCTATACTGGTGTCAGCCATTCTCAACATATTCGATTTTCTATTGTTTTTCCGTCATAAAGTTGTAAATTTTTGAAATGGCAATTCTCGGTCATCAAGTATGCCATGATTCTGAAATTTAGTATAACTATAATCCTAATGGTCGGAATTCTTCTCATTGCGAAACAAATTACAAAATAGATACAGGGTGTTGCTTAACGAAGTTCAAATATCGATAATTTCAAACACGAAAAAGTATTTTTTTCCAAATAGAACACCCTATATATTTTTATCGCATATCATTTGGAATGATATTTTTCTTCGATCTGTATGAGCATTCCCTATACCTATCTCGGGTGATTCCCGAGTTATGATGGGAAATATGTGAATTTTATATTATCCGAGATAATACTCTTTTCTTTTATTTGTGTTGATAATAATAATAATAATAATAATAATAATAATAATAATAATAATAATAATAATAATTATTATTATTATTATTATTATTATTATTATTATTATTATAATCACAATAGTAATAATAAGAATGATAATATAAATAACTTGTAACTATACAACGGTATCGGGGAATGTTAATAGATACCACTAGTAAGCTTTCGGTATAGGGCAAAGAGAATCCAGAATTTTTCATGTAGGTATTCCATTCATATTCTGGACGAGAAGAATGAAAACCTGTATTAGGTTTTATTATATTAATGTCGCTCTTTAGATTAATTGAATAACTCTGAAGAAGTATTTTTTCCATTTCATTTCTTCATTTCTGGGTGTTCCAATACGTTTTCACCTCTTACCCTTTAAAAAGAAGACATTCCGATTCGACTGTTTTAGAAATTATAAATCCTCTACTCAATCCAACATAGTGAGGGACGTTTATGAATCGCCCTGAAACTTAATTACTCAAAATGAAAACAAGATATAGAACCATCTATCAGTACAAAAATATATCAGTGAGTTTTAATACAGAAAATAATCAACGAAACAGTGATAGAATTAATTTTTAAAATGCGTCTAAGTTTTAATACAAAATATGCTCTATATGACCACCATTGACTTCAAGACACTTCAATAATCTTCTTTGCAAACCAGAATTAGTGGCCCTTTGGATCATTTCTGGAGCGATATAATTAAAAGCTTGTCGCTTCCAGTTCTTCTCGGGAGGTTATTTGGCTGGAAGAAACTTCATTTTTAATGTGACCTTATAAGAAGAAGTCAGGTGGAGTCAGGTCTTGTGACCTGGCAGGCCAAAGCCATGGACCGCCGGGTCGTATCCAACGATCCTCAAACATTCTTGTCAACTCCTGGTGTACAGCTGCCGTGGTAGAATGTGCTGGAGCGCCATTTAACTGGTACTAGAATTCTGCATCAGGTAAACCAGTCAAGATACCAGCAACAACTTTACGAAGTATTCTACGATAACTTTCTGAGGTCAACATTTCCTCGTAGATATGGAAAAAGACTCTTCCATTTTTAATAACAGCGAAAACATTGAAACTGAATTTATACTGGAAATGCGCTTCACTCATAAAGTGAGGATTTTCATCTGCCCAGAAATGACATCGCTTCCGCGTGATGATACCTTTTCTTGTGAATTTTGATTCATCCGTCCATAAAATCCTATCTAAGATATCTGGGTCTTCCTGGATCCGTACCATCAACCATTCACAAAATGCAACTCTTCTAATGTGGTCACCCTCCCGTAATCCATGCACTGTCCTTTGGGCAAATGCATGCCATCCATTCAATTATTTGAATTGATGTTCGAGTTAGTCTTAAATCTTCTACTGCCTGCTTGATGGAAGCATGTGGATAGGCCGTGAAATAACCAAACACATTGATTTCATTTGTTTCATTGCCGGCAATGTTACTGGAACGATTTCTATTTAAATTACCATTTCAGTTATTCCGAAAATTTGACTAGATTCTGGAGAACTTTGTCCTATTCATAGGTGACAAATATGGAAATCTCTCACTGAACAAGCGGCACGTTCTACTCACGATTCTCCTGCATTCTCCGTGAATGTAAAATAAATTTAGAATGTTGTCAGAACCAATATTTTCCGTTGTGTAGCTCACAATACTTTCAAAGAAATAGATCACTCTATTGCGCTGACAACTAACGAGACTAATAATACATCTGTTTGACATAAGTTTTCATATTATGTCCAAAGCCTACTCTCCGACTAGGTAGATTCCCAATTTTGTAGTATATTCCTGTTTTATTCATATTCCTTCTTATAACTCAGAAATAATTCAAGATAGGTATAGGGAATGCTGATAAAGATTGAAGAAGAATATCATTCCAAAGGATATGCGATGAAAATATATAGGTGTTTCATTTGGAAAAAAATACTTTTTCGTGTTTGAAATCATCGATATTTGATCTTCGTTAAACAACACCTTGTATTATTTTTGTAATTTTTCTTGCAATGGGAAGAATTCTGACCACTAGGAATATAGTTGTGCCAAGTTTCAGAACCATGACATACTTGATGCCTGAGAATTGCCATTTCAAAGATTTGCAACTTTATGACGGAAAAACAATAGAATATCGAATATCTTGAGAACAGATGACACCAGTATAGACACGTGGTATATCATTTTCCTCAGAATTACATGCTCATTCCGAATGTGCAATAATATATAGGGTATTCCATTAAAATTAAGAAAGTTGTTGGCAATTTCCGGTACAGCCGGAAGTGATACAGTCACCAAAATATTTTAGTTATAATGAGCGGATGGTGATACATGCAGTTGTAAATTTTCAGATTCCAGATCCTAGTAAACTTCTAATGCACGCCTTACGTGGGACAGCCTGTATATATATATATATATATATATATATATATATATATATATATATATATATATATATATATATATATATATATATATATATATATATATATATATATATATATATTATTATTATTATTAAACAATAAGTCATCCAGTAAACAAAACATATATATTATAATGACTTAAAATGTGACACCACTTACCCATCTTCCTTGTGTTAATAATATAAAGCGTAGTCATGGCTTCTAAGGCAATAATGTCAGAAAGTTCAATTAACCATACGAGTTTGTGCCCCTTCAAAAGCAAAATCGATATATTTCAGTGTCATTATCAAGCATATTTAGTTTCAAAGCCTGTTTTGTTTCTTATTGGCCTACCCTGTATTTCTTTTTAGGAGAAAACCAATACACATAATCACAGATCGATGTCAATGCCACAAGAAGATAGATTTGATCTCGACAATGCCTGATTTTCTTTACCTATATAAAACTGAGTATTGATAGATAATTTTGTTGTATTGAAAGCTTTTACAGACACATGGATAAAAGATAAAAGGAAACATAAACAACGGTAAACCCAGAACGGACGAAATATGGTCTGAATTGTTTTTGTAGCAAAAGCCAGCAAGAAGGCGTTTTTCGACTGGAGAAAAAACATTGGTATCCTATTTCAAGTGTCACTTTAGATATCCTTCTCAATTTACTCGTGTTTGTCGTGACCCAAGCAGTAATTCTGAGTTTAATGGAATGCGACTCTATTGCGTTGGCTTATTTATTAAGCATTCTTAAATGTCTCAAAAGACCTCGTGTCTGACCTTGTTAACTATCGCAATAAAATTCGAGTTCCACTTCCTTATTTGCTAATTCCCTAATGTACTAATCAATTCCTTGCTCGCAAATTACCTGGCATTGTTTGAATTCCGCTTCGTGTTTTAAATCAAGTTAGTTTACAGAAACAAAAGACGATCGTTCAGCCAACAGGTTGTGTTTATTGTTCTCGACCGAAAGGAGAGTGGATTGAAATTTGTTAACGGATGTTACATTATAAAGCCTAGCAAGAAAATATTTATTACAAAGGAGACAGGCATCTACAGTGTACAGTTCGTTAGAGTAAA
This sequence comes from Tillus elongatus, assembly GCA_964006375.1. Lineage (NCBI taxonomy): Eukaryota > Metazoa > Arthropoda > Insecta > Coleoptera > Cleridae > Tillus > Tillus elongatus. The sequence goes on along the minus strand of OZ023264.1, from coordinate 153,676,253 downwards.
GGCTATTTTGTGTCTAGATTACAAACAATTAACTTCTATTCGATTTGATTATGTTACTAACATTAGTTTGATGTAACGACTTTAAAAACGATAGTCAACAAGTCCTTTTAAATTATATGGCCCTCAATATATTTTCCTAGCTGCAGAATAAGTAAACAAATAACCCGAGAAATTATGGTTCTCGTTGGTATAGCGACAGATCCTAAAAATAATGTAAAGGACAGAATGTGCTGTAGGGGTTCCAAAATCCAGGGTAGAAAGAAATAATGAAAAAGTGTACATTTGAATCATATAAATACAAAACAGTTCAAAATCTTCATCCAGGAGATGAACAACGACGTTTAGAGTTTCGCCATTGGTATTTCCAATATTTAAACATGGACAACTTTTTTATAAAAAAGTTATTTGGTGGGATGAGGCATATATAGGGTGGCGCATTGAAAACGAAACTGACCGATTTGCGTCCAGAGAATTTTTTTTTTAAAACGCTGAAACACGTCAATTTTAATATTGAGGGGGACATGTTTTGACATAAAACTCAACTTTCTCACATCACCCCCTTAAGGGTGGTGATAACAACCCTTATATTTTAAATAGGGAACATGGGTCAAGTGTTACATCATTTAAAAGCTCTTTCTTTTCTGAATTCGGCACACACATTTTTTTGGAAGTTTTATCATTTCGTTTAAAAAATATTCACAGTTGGAGTTACAAGAAAGTATTTCATTCATTGTGATAAGAAATGCACTAATTAGTCAATTTTTCGTTAAAAAAACTAAAAAACCAAACCAAACGTTCAAAAATGTTTATTCAGTTAAGTAAGTGTTCAAATTGTTGACCATCAGCTTCCATACAAAAGTACACATTTTGTTCAAAACGAGCTGACATTCTGGAGCATTTGTGGAGTTATTAGACAGCATTCTTTAACAATGCGTCGTCGTAATTCTTCCGGTTCTGTTGCGTAAATTCTACTCTTTAAATGGCCCCATAGAAATAAGTCTAAATGAGTTAAATCCGGTGATCTAGAGGGCCACTCAATAGCACCTCTACACCCAATCCATTGTCCTGGAAACTCTATGTTCAAAAACTCCCTAAAATGCGGAGCAGCTCCATCTTGTTGAAACACTAATTGATTTTCTTGATAGCGATCATCATTTTCAACAATGTGCATTAGTAGAGGGTAAAAGATATCTTCTAGTAACTCCGAATACGTTTCGCCACTCAAATTGCCATCAAGAAAAATTGGTCCGATTAAACGGTCTCCAAAAATGCCAGTCCAGACATTCAATTTCTGTGGAGTTTGAGTGTGGATTTTCTTGGATTATTATCTGCTCGAAAACGATAATTAGGACGATTGACTGTAGAGTTTAATAAAAACGTATACTCGTCTAAAACATATATTAAACAGAAAGTTCCCGTTATCAGTTATTCGTGCAGTCATAACTTCACAAAACTGCAGCCGCCGATCAAAATCATCTTCATTCAGTTGTTGTACAAGATGAATTTTATACGGGTGAAATTTATGATGCTTCAATATTCGCTGAATAGTTCTTCTTTTGATGGTTGAAATAGTGGCCAATTTTCTCGTGCTCAAAGTTGTCTCTGCAGCAATTTGTCCTAAAACTTCAATCTCAGTAGTCTCATTTGTAACCGGAAATTCACGTTGATGATCCCGTTTTTTGTTGGCTACTGACCCACTTTGTCGAAACTTTGCAACTAACTCCAAAATGTATTTTCTGTTCGGATGTCGTTCATTAAACAAATTTGCGGTACGGTTGGCACAGTCATCGTTTTTGAAAAAAAGAGTAATTATTTCAACTCTTTCTTCGACAAAATACACCATTGTGAAATTATTTTTGGTAGTACTATCAAGTATCAAACCGACCGATGAACTGAAATAATAAACCGCATTTCTCTCATTCCAATAAGAAATGTTCTGATAGTCAATTTTTTGTTTACAAACCAACAAAACATTGACTATCAGCACATTTCTTATCGGAATGAGTGAAATGCGTTTTTGTATCTTCAACTGTGAATAATTTTTAAACGAGTTGATGAAACTTCCAAAAAAATTAGTGTGCTGAATTCAGAAAAGAAAGAGCTTTGAAACCATGTAACACTCGACCCATGTTCCCTATTTAAAATATAAGGGTCGTTATCACCACCATGAAGGTGTTGATGTGACAAAGTTGAGTTTTATGTCAAAACATTTCCCCCTCAATATTAAAATTGACGCGTTTCAGCGTTTCTTAAAAAAAAATTATCTGGACGCAAATCGGTCTGTTTCGTTTTCAATGCGCCATCCTATATAAGCGGTGCTGGAATACTAAATAGACACAATAACAATTTCTGAACTGCCTGGCTTATGTGATAATATTCCATTGTCTCACTTAAATAACATCAACAACAAGATGGTGCCCAGCGCACAACTCACATACTGTAACACCATATTTAGATAATTTATCAGTTTTAGATTGTTTCTTGTGGGGATACCTAAAAAATAAAGTTTTCCGCACTAGGCATCCTACAAAGGGTATTTGCGTAACGCCGTGGAAATAGAACTGAGATATCTCGAGTTCAGGTCTGTAATTCTCTTAAACGTTTTACGTAGAATAAGGAAAGTTTGCCAAATCTGCATAAAACATAAATAAAATTAACTTTAGCAATATTTTTACATATGTAAATTACTTATTTGTATTTTTTTTTTGTTCTGAAATTTGGTGTTTCAAATATTCAGTGTGTTTCAGTAGATAACTCTTCAAAGTCTTTTTAAACAAATGTATCATTATCTGAGAATCTGTTATGAAGATTGTTATCTTCTGTTGCCGGAGTAAATTGGAGTCTTCTTGTAAAATTATTGCCTAGGAAGATTTAAGTGAAACGTCTCTCTTCTTCGAGTTTGATGGAAATGCACGTTATAAGTTTTACTTCCACATCGTCACTACGTGTGGAAGTATGGCATCGCCGAAAAAAAAATTAAGTATTTTTTTCGCTTAAACGTTGTAAAAAGTCAAAATATATTGAAAACATGATTTGGGAATACAAATTTATTTTCATTAATTGCTGTTGCCCTTACTCGCTGAAACTGGTCCATACTATATACAGACTTGGAGACTACTTCTCTGGCTTCACTGTTATGTTTCCTTTCTGTAGGTGAAGGGTGTATCCAGCGCTTAAGCTAACTGGAACAAGGGACCCTTATGAATTCTAGATGTTCTAAGATGTTCTTCAACGTTTCTGTGACTAGTTTCGCTGCTTGACAGAATTATCAGACAGATAAAAATTGAATTAGTACGAAATCATGACAAATACAAATAAAGATCTGTTGCTATGTTATGATATGACGTTTTGATCAAAAAATTAATCAAATTGAGAATAAAATGAAACACAGATGACGGATGAGGTTTTCAAAATGTCTACGTGATGTATGTCAACATAAAAATAAATAATAACTATAATAAGTTACAACGATAAAATAACTAAACAATATTAGTAATAAAGCAGTCTCTATACAACGAAAGTATCGACATACATCAACTCATTATCTTATTACAACTTTTTTGAAAGAATAGTTCAATTTATTTTCTTTGATTTATTTAATTATAAAGAAGAATATCTAGAAAAGGGGAATTCATTAAATCAGTTTGCTCATTTAAAACAAGGTAGCTATTGTCGTTTGTGTGCTTTTTGACTTCCAAAGCTTCAAAAAAGTCTAGTTTACGTTTGTCATTACACAAATGTTCTGGTTGTATGCGGTTATTTACTGTAGGTCTATGTTCGGTATCAATAATATATTTTGCAAATGTAGATTTGTCAGCGTGGTTATTTCTAAATGCAGAAATATGTTCTTTGTATCGGGTGTTACAATTTCTAGAAGTTTGATCTATGTAGATTGCATTACAATGTGTACAAGCTAATTTATAAACTTCAGATTTTGTCAAGAAACAAGATTTTTCTTTCGCGTTAAATAGCAAATCACGCGTCATGTTGTAAGATTTAAAAGCTACCTTTGTATTTGTAAAGGTATTTAAATTTTTTTAAATGTTTTCTGAAATAGTACCAAAATAAGTTATCGAAACATACATATAGTCTTTTTTGTCTCTAATATTTGGATAAATTAAATTAATCACTAATTTGTATTATTTTCTCTCGGTCATTTTATCGATTATTTTGACAGAGTAGCCATTATTAAATGCTGTTTGCTTAATTATTAAAATTTGTTTTTCAAAATTGTTTTGTGACATAGGTCTTGAAAATGCTCGATGTATCATAGAATGGTAGGCTAATAGCTTTTGTGAAAAAGGGAATCGTATGGTATGGTTGTGTCAGTGCAAGTTGGTTTCCTATATATTGAAAAGTCAAATGAATTATTTTCTAACTTTCTAATCGTTAAGTCTAAAAAATATATACAACTGTTAGCTTCTTCTTCTAAAATAAACTTAATATTTGTGTGAAAGTTATTAATAAAATTCAAAAATTCATTTAATTATGTATGGCTACCTTGAAAACATGCTAAAATATCATCTACGTATCTGTACCAAAAGACAATATTATGCGAAAGTTCTGATGTTAAAATTTGGTTTTCTAAGTTTCCCATAAATATTTTGGCTAATAAAGGTGACAACGGACTACCCATAGGTAGGCCTTCATTTTGCATATAAATTTTATCATTAAATTTAAAATAGTTTTGTTTTATACATTCGTTAAAAAGATTCATTATTTCTTGTATTTTTATGACATTTACATTCTTTTCTATTAGAACGTTTTCTGATAGAGGTAAACATTATCTAGGGGGTACAAATTTATTTTGTCTGTCCATCTGTGTGTCTGTCTCTTTGTAGCCACGATAACTTTAGAACAAAAAAGATATCGTCTTCAAATTTGGTATGCAGTTAGCACCCGGTAAACGAACGGTTCGTATTGTTTTTGGGTAAAATCGCTCCAGAGGATAGAGGATAAATGGGGGTGATTCGGTGAAAATTTACATTCTTTGGTTAAAACTCGAGTAATATAACGTTTTAGGGTTTGTTTATTGGAAAACTTCCAATTTCATCAAACACCTGGTATTCTCTGCTGAAATTAAATTAAGTGTTGAATGTGTGGGGGTGGAACATTGGTGACAGAAATTTCGAATTTTTGTTTTGTTTTGATAAAAGGACGTAAAAAGAGTCAAAACATATAGAAAACTTGATTCTGGAACGAAAATTTGTTTGTCTGTCGGTCGGTCTGTCGGCCTGTATGTCTGTCTGTTAGTAGGCGCAATAACTTTCGAAAAAATTGAGATATCATCTTCAAATTTGGTGTCCATTTAGCATTCGACCAAAGAACGCTTCCATTTTTTTTTTGGGTGTAGGGGATTAATCAGGGGCAATTTGGTGAATATGAATAGTTTCTGTTAAAACTCGAGTATATAAGGTTTCAGAAGTTTATGGGTACAGGAATAAGAATATTTTCTTTGTGGTCAAGTCATGGACCCTAAATTCATTTTATGAGAATGTATTTCTGAGGAGAGTAGATTCCACATAGATCACAACTAGGTGGAAGTTATGATTCAATTTGCAGCACTATTTATATATTACTCCATAAAACTTTATCGAAGAAATTGGGATCTTGTCTATATATATATATATATATATATATATATATATATATATATATATATATATATATATATATATATATATATATATATATAGACAAGATCCCAATTTCTTCGATAAAGTTTTATGGAGTGGCGTGTCAGCATGTACAAATGATTTGTTACACGAACCTCCATCACTTTCATAGTTGGAAAATTGAAGATCCACATGAGTTCAGAGAAGATTGGTCCCAGCATCAATTTAAGATAAATCTCTGGGCCGGTCTTTTTAAGGTAATACTTTTGGGACCAGTAGAACTGCGCCCTACGTTAAATGGCCAAATATATTTAGCGTTTTTACAAAACAATCTGCCAGAAATGCTGGAGGACACCCCATTAGAACGTCGGAGAACAATGTGGCTTCAAAATTATGGATACCCAGCACACTCTGCCTTAGCAGTAAGGCAATACTTGAATCAGACATACCCGGGCAGGTGGACGTCAAAGAATCAGAACAGCAGCTCAAGAAATTTCACGAAGCAGTCTAAGAAGACTAAGAGGATCGTTCCTAAGACGATATCGTTTATGGCCCTCAAATAGAACATATGTTATGAATAGAATAATTTTTGTAAATGCCACAATCAGTTTATTTTTATTTATTAGCTACCTGATTTCACTTCCAAATTTACTTTCAATCGTCGACAGTGAATTGCATTTAAGAGATATTGATAATGTTTTATACCATTTTAGAATCTTTATAAAACAGGGAAGTTTTTGACATTATGAGCCAGTAAATTTTAATAACATTTTTTTTTCAGTACGGAGGTTTATTCCAAATTTTAAAAAAATTGGCGACGAAAAGTCCAAATTTTATTTTTTTCTTCAGAATTTTTGAATGATAATACAAAATATTTCAGATTGGTGCGATAACGCTATTATCTAGGATTAACAGGCACAAAAATCACATTCCGGAAATGTGTTTTCTGCATCTGGGGGAACAAATTACCTTAAAATTTGACAATTCTCATTTTCTTTATAAAATTGTCAATATCTTGTAAACCGTAAACTTTTTGATAAGATCATATAGCGTTTTTCTGAAAGGGTTTGAACTAGTCTATCATCGTGTGACGTTTTATTGACGACTTTTGGGACAGCCTGTTTATATACAAACATATAAGATCTGAAACCGACCTCGGATTCGGGTTCCAGGGGTTCTAAATAGCGCTCATTTGTGGAATTTTTTTTCAGAATTCAAAAGTCGCGATCTCTTCATTAGTGGATTTTTTAAAAATAAAATTTACTAAAATGCAGGATTACTTATATCTAAATATCTCAGAAACAAAAACACCTGCGTACTTAACAGATTCTGCATTCTCAGACAGCTTCCTTTGGTGAGATTAAATCCGATCTACATACTCAGACATGGATATTTATGCATATTAGAATGAATTCCACGTGTCCTTTTTACAATAAAAGCCATCATCTGGGCGTTCTGTTGACAGAAAACCGACATCGTTAATGCATGTATTCTTGTAATAATAATAGCACATTCAGCATTTGTGTTGTGTTGTGGACCTGAAGGGTCTGCCTCTAAAAAATCTGCCCACAATGGTTCAGTGTATGTGCTACAATACTTGTTATTTTATAAAATATTTCTACCAGATCTGGTCAACAAATAATATCAAAACTCTTCTTCACGTAGCTTGTCCACTGGAAAAACTTGACAAGTTGACGTCTTGACTTGAATACTCGACTTTGCATATTTTACTGTTTGAAAAAGTTCCAGTAAAGGTGATGTGTAATAACAGATATAACGACTCCGCAAGCGGCGGCAAAAGATGAACGAATATAATTTCCTAAAACTTTCTTTAACCATATAATTTCCTTTAATGTTTCTAGAGTAACAATACTCTCATAACCAAATTCGGACATACTGTATATCATGCTGTTTTAGTAAGTTTATACGACATTTTGGATGATTTCTTGCTTCCACATTGGCGTAACGTCATGTATAGCAGTCCATAGTTTACACATCGCTTCTTCCTAAAAGAGAAATTATTTCCAGGAAACTATTCCCGCATGAATTTTATCGTCATATATTTCATTTTATTACTATCTTAAAACTTATTTATAGCATTATAATATACTCCCCATGGGAAAACGCATAATTTTCTAAATTCCGATCTAAAGTGAAGCAAGGAAAACCTCATTATTGATAACATAGAATAAGGCATCATAAAAAAAGCGATATTATACTTTGATTAAATTGGCCCGGGTAGAATGCAATCCTTTCAACAGACTTCATAAATTGCAAACGTATATTGAGAAGTAAGGTAGGGGACCGGGTACATTGTACGACATCGCATCGTTATTATTTCTTTGCTGAATAAAGGAGGAAACTATGGCGGCGAGCTTCGATATTTTATCCACAGCAAACTGAATTTCTGGTGGGATTCTTATGTAACGAAATAACAAGCAACAAGAGGAGGTTCGATAAGACCGGGGTTCTCAACAGGCTTCCCAGATCGTTATTAAAATCAGAAAATATAATGATTTATGTGCTAAGAAAGCGCTTATGTGATTTCCATCGACATGTTATAAATAAACGCCCCTAAACAGTCCGATAGGAGGTATTGTTAGAGTGAGATACATGAAGGCGTGTGCTTCCTTTCTGGATTTCCTAATAATGAATATAGGACGCTGTTTGTCAACAAGACTTCACAGGCTGCGATCTACTTTCGGGGGTGTCACATAAAGATTTAAGATCAAAGTGCCTTTCACATTAAATTTAAAGTCGTATAGCAGAGAATATAGCTAGCTCCTTGGCATACTGAAATCGATTTCTTTATGAACGCTCAAATTAATTTCTGGAAATATCACTAAAAAAGTATTTTCGTATTTGCACGTGACATATTGAAATATAAGATTCCGGTGAAAAAAAGTAATATTCAGATAATTTTTTATTAAAATAATATGTATTAAAAACGCTTTTTAGACGCTATTAAATTTAAACTAAAAAAAATATGGTTTGCTTTCTTTAACAAAACTAGATGTTTTCTGAAGATCGTCTCTAGGTTTCAAATAGATATCATGAATACTAAGAACTTAGGTATACTGTTCCACAGAAAATAGTTTTGGGACCAGTGCTATTTTTAATATATACAAACAGCATACTTGATATAAGATATAAAAAAGTAAAGGGCAAATAATAGGCTGCGCCGATGATAGGACCATTTATCATGAAGACAAATCGTGGAGCCACCTTAATAACGCAGCTAAGAAAAGTCTCAAAATCCTTTTTAGAAGTCTCCACTAGAAAAGGTTTACAGTGACTTCATTGTGATCCTAGAATGTATAAATGTAACACCTAGTGACCTCAGTGTCCTCATTATGGAGGAAGCCGTGTTGAAAAGCTTTCTTAACGCGTCTTCGTCTCCTCTGTCTCATGGCGTCAGTCTCATAAGTTGGCTAACACAGATTCATTTTGCAGCATTTATATTGCTACCCCAGCATAACAAGAGGCCGTCGATGTGAAGCCACGTATTGCCTCTGCTGCATTTTCTGTTAAAGACGACTGCAGGTAGCTTAACTTGGATGCTGGGTCTACTTCGATATTCTCATGCACCGCAGTTTTAATTGCTCTCAGAATGGCTTTTGTATCCCAGATGTTCATTGAATTGTTTTGGTTCCAGCTTTGGCTAGCGTACGGCTGACTTGTATGCTGGCATAACTGCATGACTACAGTTATCAGTTTCAGGAGTTGAATCAAACAGCTGTCGTTTGGGCTGCCATCTAGACGTCTCTAAGTCGTAATTCAACATTTGCTATGGCCTGCACCGCTAGATTCATTTATTATATTTATTGGGTCAACTCCTTCTCTAATATATTCTCTGACGTCTGGCTCCGGGTACTTTGCCTGACTACCCTAAACTCTACCATAGAGGCTTTCACTCTTCATGTAAGGATGGACTTGAATAAAGCATCAGATCTCGATAATGCTTTGTTGAAGTAAGCAATGAGCTTAGTATGCTAAGCAGGTACAATTTTTCTTTCAACAAAACTGGTTTCATTGTTTTCTCTTCGATTGTGCAGTATTGTACTTGAAACGTTAAGTTTCTTTATTTACTGTTATCATAATCACTCGCGTTTCTTGGGTTTAGGCTCAAAAAACATGTAAAACGTTCTAACCGTTTAAGGCAAAAAGACCGAGAGTATTTATTCAATGGTTGTCCGCGATTGATATCTCGCGACTGACTTCAAGTGGATCTAAATTCGGACGATAGTGAGGTCATCATCACCTACCAAACCTAACCTAATTGCACTTTATCTATCAGATTTATAATTTTATAAGATATAGACCACTTTGTATAGTTTGAAGATGAAAGGCAATTAAATACTTACTCGGCTTTAGCCCTGTTCTGCCCAAAGTCCTAGATTCATGAGATCTTCGAGTCAGAACATTGTTACTACACTACTTAGTTAATTTGAAGATATCTAGGTAATAGATATGAAGAATTTTTAGCTACAATGCCACCAGAGTTGAAAAGGTTTAGTGAGGAGTTGTTATTCAATCAAACAGGTATTAAAAATATAAATACTTAAATTTATTGACATAAGTAAATAATGGGAGGTATTTAAGTTAATACTCCTGTTAAATCAAATAGACATTGCAAATTATAAGAAAGAAAATAAATATTAAATGTGAAAGTAAATATTTTCTATTAAACCCACTGATACTCTAAAACTTTTATATGTTAGGTAAAATTCCAATTATTTGCCTGGCCAGGAGATGTTTTATTCTCTTTAAAAAAATGTGAGAGAAGCTCAGATATTGCAAAGCACAGTGACCGTTTACTTTTGCTCAAATGAAAGTTTACAGGTTGCTTTGTGTATATAAGAACATTTGAAGGTTAGAAAATTTCATGAGCAAAATATCAACTAATTTAAATGACACAGTAATATTTCTGATTAACATAGTTGACAAAATATTAAAGGAAAATACAAAATACATTTATTACAATGTGACAATCTCACTGATGAGGGTTTTAATTTTGACTGAAATAAAGTCTATCCTGCAAGTTGATAAAATATTTATATGACGTATGAATGTTGTATCCGTTTAGTCTCAAAAGTAACACACACAAAACTAAAAATCACTTACATATGTGGCAGTCGAACTTCCGGGGGTTCATCGTTGTCTGGGTCTAGATCTGAGATTTCAAGGGTCTCAATTCTTCTATTGATGGACTGTGGAGACTGCACAGGGTTCAATCAGCATTCAGTGCTTACCATAGGCGCCTAATTTCTCCCAAGAGAAAAGTCAGGAAGTGGTGGAAAACTACTTTCATGGGTGGCGACCAGGTAAACTGTACATACCATGTATTGAAATTTCTGCGACCAAGGAATACCTGAGTGTATACAGGAATCGGGCATGAAAGCAAATTTGATTCCGAGACTGAGCTTGAAAATTTGCTTTGGAAACTGAAGTTAGCAGCCCTTGGTTGCATACCCTTAGTCTTACTCCACCCATTCCAAAATCATTGTGCCTTGAACTAGTCTGCACAGCGATTGGTAGGGTGAAGTTTTATATTGCTCTGTCTCCGGTCTAGACTGACCGTAGATCAGTTGTCTTTTTCGGTCCAGAGCTATACACTCACACAAGATGTGCTGGGCTGATTCCTCCCCCTCGCCGCAGAGTCTGCATGCGAAGTCCCCTTCGAACCGCCCCATTTTATGCAGGTGTTCCTTGACGGCCATGTGTCCCGTCAAAAGACCTGTTGTGTTTCTGAGCTGTCCTCTGCTAAGATTTGGCAGCTCTCTTTGAACTGGGTCCGTCAATTATTGACTTCCCATGTCTGAGCCCTGGACAGTCCGCCCAGTACACCTTGTGTTGCATTCTGACCCAGGACTTAATGGCTCCCCTGGCAGTGCTCTTTGACACGCCCAGAGCCGGTTCTGGTTCCATAAATGGTTCTGCTGACCCTCTCTTCGCGAGACTGTCAGCTTCTTCATTGCCTTTGATCCCCGAGTGACCCGGCACCCAGATGAGGGTCACCTCATTCTGCCCAGCCAGGTCACGTCTCGTCTCGGCACTCACTCACCAGCCAGGAATTTACCCGTCGGCTACTTAGTGCCTTAAGGGCTGCCTGGCTGTCTGTGGCTATGAGGATCCGCTTGTTGGTGTAGCCACTCCTCTTGTTCTCTGGCACACAGTGTAGGATGGCGTACATATCGGCCTGAAACACCGTTGGGCATGGGCTCCGAGGGAAATATTATGACTTACCCTCGGTCCTTCCGAGTAAAAACCTGCCCCCGTCCCACGCTCCCCGCCGGATCCGTCCGTGAACCAGACGAGCGCGTCCCGTGGTATGCCCGGCGTCTCCTCCCGCCATGCCTCGCGGTCGGGGATTTCCACTGTAAAGTTGTTTTCCCTGCACATTCGCGGGCTCGCGAAGTCTGACCTCATTTCAAGCTTGGGCTTCTTCACGATCTCCTGAGTTTTGCAGTGGCCCCTGAAGCCTGGGTTGATCTTCAGTCTACCATTGCAGGCTAGTCTGTATAGTCCTATCCTGGCCTCCCCCATAATAACTAAGTGTAGAGGGGGGGGGGGCAGATCCAGCAACACCTCCATTGCGGCTGTTGGGGTTGAAGACATGGCCCCTGTGATGCCTAGGCAAGCCATCCTTTGGATCTTGCCTAGTTTTTGTTTGGCACTGGATTGTGTCACCTTAGGCCACCAGACCAGTGCCGCATATGTTAGCGATGGTCTGACCACCCTTGTGTACAGCCAGTGGGCCATACTAGGTCTTAGTCCCCACGTTTTCCCATATAGCCGCCTAGTGACGGCTGAAAGTACCTTAGATAATTTTTGTTGCACAAGACAATAGATTCACAGCTCAAATTACTTTTCTTGCGGACGGGATATTACCTTTCGCTTAAACCGAAATGAAAACCTCTGTAGCACTTGCAGATAGTTACTCTAGGTCCATATGACCTGCGGAAATTAAGTTTATTAATTCTTTTCCCGATAGAAAAACTCCACAACTCAAGTTGAGATGTTACTTCAATGGTGTCTCGCGGCAGACCCTCCTCGACTTTCTATTACAGTCGCTTCGGTACCTCGCTGGCTTTACGCTGTACGTCGCCGTTCGCCCGATCATGTTCTCTCCCTTCTTAGTCACTCATCTACCTCCATGTGTGTGTGAGAGGGATGCAGACAGGTATCGGTTTTCCTGCCAATTCCTGCAGACTCAAGCCGGAGGCCTCGCCCTGCAGTTTCAGCGGTCTCATGTGACCAGTATATGTCAACCCGTCCCATAAATCTTGGATTTTATGATCCTAGGCATCTATGATATTAGACCACTGTGGAGTAAATATATATTTTAACAGGCAATTGTAACTAACAACGATCTTTTTTCCTTAGGGAGAATATTATGTCTGTCGATATTTTAATTTCAACGTACATAAAAAGGAATGGAGTAAAGGCACTGCGATGGTAAAAATCATTAGCGAATTTTCAATAATTAATTTCGAAACCAAAACTTGAATTGTCTTTCAGAGATAAAGTCATCTGCTTTTATTTTAGCTTCCTCAGAGGTTTTCCTCACGTCAGTAAGGAGTCACGGTGGTGAATAAAACACAACCGTTACCACATATTTGTGTTCGTTGAAAAATACATACACGGTGCTGGTTCCGGTTTTTTAATCAACAAAGGAAGGAACAGAAGAACAATTCTAGAAAACAATGGATATGAACATAGGACTACTTAAAAAGTTAATAATGCAGAATTGAATGATAACTACTAAAAATATCGTATTTACGTTAATTAATTAATCCCTAATTACTACCGTTAAACGCTCATTAGACCTGTGTCTTTCCACGTTCGAATGTCGTTTCAAACTAACTTTTGTCCTTCCTTAAAACTATAGAACTATGCTACAGATGCTTGCTTATATCTAACTTTGTTCACATGTGGTCACACGATGTTGCTATATACTAAATCTAAGCTACTGGTCCACAAAATTTTCAAGTCTAAAGAGCTCATTTTTAAATAATGAGCTGTTATCCTTTTAAAGGGTTAACAGTTGACAGTGCACATTTTTGCATCGTTGAATTCAACCGAGCTCCTCTTTTCTGAAGTTGATAAAAAATGCAATCTTTTTGTAATAAGTAAGCGATTTTGGGAGATGAAGAATATCAATTTTTCAGTTCAATTTCAATCGCTCTCCCTCGAGGTCTATCATGTCTCACTTATATTCTCAAGAATTTTTGCAACAGTGATGTTCGGCTTTTTCAGAGGGGGATCTCTTCCTGCTATTGCTTGTTTAATGCTTCTCAAATTTGCCTTCTAGGCACCTAAGATCATTTTCTTCTATATTTTGCACTACCTATCCATTCATGAGAATGTCATAGTTTTTCTGATATATTTAATTCTTAACTACGGCCTCCTCTATAAAACCAAATTAATTTTGAAACATGAGTACAGTAGTCGCTTTTGCTCTCCTGCCTGTTTTCTTGCATTCTACGAATGGCTGACTCAATTACCAAGCTCTTGCGATTCAATTTGTTTCCCTTATATTTTTCATTTACACACCATTGGTAAGAAAATTAAGCTTTAAGCAAAAAGTGCGCCTATCATATCTTGAATAATATTTAGTATTCTGTGCATGGCTTACCAATTTTGTAAGCACCTCGTGAAATAATTTTGCAAGCAAATAAGATACAAAGAGACGTGTTAATAATCTATATGCAATGCCCAAGGTAGCACTGTATAGATAATACACTTGTATTATTATTATATCCAAATATGAGATATTCATTTTGACTTTTCCAAACTTGCATGTAACTCGAAATCATGAGTTATTCATAACCACGCAAAATGCTCTGATAAATGTTGTTGTAAATTGAATACCCTTATATTTCTGTGCCTGACATAAATGTCAAGTATTCTAGTCTGGTGAACAGAGTGGAAGAAAAATCACTGTTTATTGCGATGTCATCTCTCTCTGGAAGGGACTGGCCACAAACTTTATATTTACTTATTCCATCGCCATGCTAAAAAATGTTAAACTGTATTTAAAACAACATGACACAAGTTCATCAATTCGACATTAGTCATATAAATAATTAGTAATAAGTAATTTAACATTAAAATGTCGTCCATAACCTATTTTTCTAAAAATCACATATTCTAAAAATCTCGGGGCGCAGCAAGTGCGTTATGGTAGTGAATTTTTAATAAATGCTTCAAATTTGAATAACTCAATTTTCTATAAACTTAGAGAGTTTAATTTTGGTGTGTAGTAAGGTTTATCGCAAGATATCCACTAAATTTTATTAAAATAACTGTAATTTTCGGAGAAAAAAAAATTTCGAAATAAAATTTAAAATTTGAATAACTCAATTTTCTATACACTTAGAAAGTTTAATTTCAGTACGTAGTAAGATCTCTCCTAAGGCAACATATATGTTAAATTTCATTAAAACAGCTTTGTTACTTTCGGAGAACAAAATTTTTTTCGAAAGAAAACTCAAAATTTTCCCGGAAAACCCCGTCCGATTTTTCTGGATAACGAACTTATCCAAGCCATTAACAGAAGAAAGCCACTTGGCAAGTTTCATCGAAATCGGTTAATTATTTTTTGAGTTATCAGACGGATACATACATATATACATATACATATATATATATATATATATATATATATATATATATATATATATATATATATATATATATATATATATATATATATATATATATATATATATATATATGTATATATATATATATATATATATATATATATAAACATATAAAAATTGAAACTGACCCCGGATATGGGTTCTAGGGGTCCTAGTTCGCGCTCATTTGAAAAAATTTTTGCAACGTCTCACCATCGATACCTCTCTATTAGTGAATTTTTTTTAAATCACTAAAAACAACAATGCTTAGATTAATTTTTAATGTGATACTTAAAATTTCAAGGCTTTGTCGCTAGTTTCTTTTAGAAACCTGGTTTAAGTTTCTTGCCTTGCAGATAGGTATGACAGAAAATACCTGCAATATTTAGTAGCAATTATATAATTTAGTATATCTCTGCTCAGATTATCAGAAACCGAAGCGGTTTTCCAGGGGAATATTTTTAGCAGAAATTATCGTAAATAGGTTATATAAATAAATTTTTACTAACTTATGTTAAATGTAATTTCCCCATGTTAACCCTTATTAATCTGTGGTCTAATTTGTTAGCCTTAACGGAACCCTAGGCGATATTTCCAGTTTATTCCATATTATATCAAATAAACATTTCGGGACGCAGCAAATGCGTTATATAATGATTTTTATAAGAATTCGTACGGCATCTTACTAACAGTAATACCTTCAATTTAAACAGAGTTCGAGGATCGGGCTTACGGTCCTCATACGAGCTTATTTGAATTATTTCTCTCTTTATATTATCATAAAAGAATATAAAAATCTTGTGTTCTAGCTCCTTTTAATAAAAAAAACTCGAATGCCTAAAACTCAATTTTCTATGACGCTAGAAAATTAAAAGTTTGTGAATCTTGGTCTCTTTAAAAGGAACTTTTATTACAAATTTCATTAAAGATATAAAATCTTATCAGAAGGAAACTTAATTCATGCCCAAGATGTCAATTCATTATTCAAATAACTCACCTACTTGAACACTTATTTAAGGAATATTAATGTTAATATTTTTATTCCGTGATTTCCATACAATCAGTTACTATTTAACGTCACAACTGAGCTGTCAACCCATAATAAATAAACAAAACAGGATAATATTGTTTAGTTTCCAATTTTAAAAGCATAATATAGGTACAAGTTGTTATATCTATTTCAATGAGACTTATTTACTACTTAACCTCAAGACAGAATTGTCAAACCATAACAAATAAACAGAACATGTTCTTATTCTTTAGTTTCCAATTTTAAAAGCAATCATTTACTTAACATCAAAGCAACTGTCAAACCATAATAAATGAACATAACACACTATCCCATCTGGTTTTACTTGAAGTAGCTGATATAAAACTTCCTTATTTTCCCCTAGGAATCCGCGCATCCAAATATACACGAAGGCGGTCACTAGGGTGGGATTGCCACAGTTCGGGTAGGAACGTTATCGTTGCATTATTATATATGCCTCTGGTATACAGTGTGATCCATTTGTTTGCGAGTCACCCTGCAAAATCTTTATTTATAGTGCGATTTTAACCGGATTTTCTTTAAAGTGTAAACCTTTATGAACTGTATTTTTGGTGAAATAAACGCTATATATCTACAAAATCCAAGGCCTACTTCGTCAGTTTTCAGGAGTAAAATTTCAAGAATCCTTATTAGGGATTTTTTATAAGAAATCTGTTCACGCCACTGGATTCACCATCCCCCAAAATGGTCCTGTACTAGATTTCATCGAGATATTTTGAGTACGAACGATCTTGTAATCAACTTAAAAAATTTCGGGACGCAGCGTTATGGTAGCGAATTTTCATGAAATACTTCAAATTTGTATAACTCAACTGTCTATAAACCTAGAATGTTGAGTTTTGGTGGAGTAAGGTATTTAGGACGGTAACATATCAACCAATTTTCATCAAAATAACTAAATTATTTTTTGGACAATTTTTTTTTGAAAAATTTTTTATTATATTTTTTTAAGTCTCACCATACCTGTCTATTAGCGAATTTTAAAAAATAAAAACGCCTATTTTTTTTATTAAAAATACGCTAATAAGAACAAAATAGAAATGTCAGTACCTAAAAAAGGCAACAGCACACAGTGTTTCCAGGCGGTCACTCATCCAGACACTGACCATGCCAGAGGTTGCTTAACTTCGGTGATGGCACGAGAATTGGTTTTTTCAACGTGGTATAGCTGTTCGCTTCAAATTATTATTTATCCAAGGTTTACATATCCATTATTAATTTTTACGTTTAGATTTTAAATAAAGAATCAACTTATTTTCAAATTTTGTAATATTTACACAACTTTTAACAGTGCTGATTGCATACGTACTGTTTCTGTGTGAAAGAATTTACCTTAACTCATTCTAAAGGTTAGGGTCTTGGATAACTCACTTATTTCGCAATATCATCAAACAACTTTGTTGTTTTCTGGAATGATTTAGTTCACAAGCTTTTCATATAAACTAAAATTAATAATCGAAAAACAACCTATTCCCTCATTATCCTAAAATAAAAATAGTTTTATATGACATATGACGCTACATAAACCGCGCTATTTTGCTATAAGAATGCAAATAACAGAACAAACCAATAGCGATTTCTGACCACGTGACCAAGAATCGTTTCGTTGGTCATTTCAGAATGCCAAATCCATACATAAATCTCCCTAGACTAAATTGAGAAGAAATGTTATAATTGTAAAAGTTTTATTCAACTTATAAGGTTTTTAGTTAGTTATTGTTTGTATCACAACTTAAAATCAGGCTTAAACTCTTTAACTACCGATTTTATCATCTAGCTTTTTGAATAACAAATCAATTGTAGAAATTAATATTACCGTTAACTTTCCCAACGAGGAAAACCTCCCAAGTTTATGTAATAAAATTTTGAAACTGACAATTTAATATATTAGGCAAATTTTGTAGCTTTCCGACAGTCAAACAAAACAAACTAAGACATCCGTTATGTAAACCTCTCCCACGCACATTACACAACGCCTTAATCAGCTTTTAGGAGCGTGTCGTAGCTTTTAAATTTCTTTAATTCAGGATAACTTAAATTTGTGTCGAGAGAATTAATATATGAGAAGATGTTTAAATGCTCTATATATATGAAAAATTCCATTCCACTCATTATAATAATTTATAAAATATAGAGTTTTCAAAAAGTTTTCCCCGATTTTCCACCAGAAAAACTTGAGCATAAAGGCTGATTAACGAACTCGACCTCGGTGTTCGCCCAAAACAAGATTTTGACAAGTTTGATTGAGTTATCGCTCAGATATATATATATATATATATATATATATATATATATATATATATATATATATATATATATATATATATATATATATATATATATATATATATAGGGTGTCCCACGTCGAGTAATGTATTAGATTATTTCCGGAAATATACATTTTTGAGTGCTGAAAATTTGTATACGGGGGTTTCCGTAGATGCTCTATTTAATGGAAATAATTTCCAAAATGGCGAACTTCCGGTTACACCATAAATAGATATAAACACCGTTATTTGAAATAGAACATCCTGCATATTATTGTATTTTTAGAATACTCATCTAATTTTAGGTTTAAAATTATTAGAGTATGCTCTCCCTATCTTCAACTGTTTTCGAGTTATGTCAATTTATTTGAGAATTCTGTTCAAGGGGAAGCTAACTTAATGAAGGTGATTTCGTGTCGTGTTAGGATGCTGAACTGCTTGAAGTGTTATAAATTTAAAAGGATGCATGTTGTGATTGGCCAGAATCTTTTGCACCGCATAATAAGTTACGCCTAAGTCATATGCTGCACTTTGGATGAAAGTTTGTGGATATGCGTGAAAATAGGCTAAAACGTTCACTATATTTTCTTCATTCGACGTTACAGGCCTTGGCAAACTTCGAGTTGCCCCAAATTTTGAACCATAATTGATAAAATTATCTTGCATTCGCGTAACCTTTCTATCGCTCATTGAATTTCTTACATGTTCTTGCTACAATTTTGTCATATTGTCCATGAAGAGTAAATAGTGTCATCAAAACTTCATTTGAGTAATTATTTCGCTCCATCTTAACTTGTTTTCAAATAAATATTAAGTGAAAAATCGCAAATGAATCTTAAAACTTCGGCGTCTATCAAACACAGTAAACAATTAAGCAATTGTCAAATCAGATAGCGTTGCATGACGAACTTATACAAATTATGTAAAGATAATGTGTTTTTCATTAATTATTGCGATTATTTCGAAAACTTGACGAGCTAGGTACACCACTATGGTATTAACTTGGAGAAAATTAAATTACCTTTTAGAATTTTAAGTAGTGGGTGTCCTATTTGAAAAAATAAAGTTTTGGCCTTTTTTGCGTGTCACGTTAAAATCATCAATTTTAAACCGCCTGAATAACATGAAATAAATTTATTTAGGTAACTATTGAATACCAGGGTTTCCAAACTGTGGGCAAAATTTCAGCATTCTATGGGTTCAAATAGCAGCTAAATTAAAATTTTTGTGGGATCATTTTTCTGTGAAAAAAAAATTAAATAAATATTATCTCGAAAACCGATGTAGATAGGTATAGAAAGCTATTAAGAAGAAATGATCATATATAAATTACAATTCTAAAAACAAAATAACATACCGGCTGTCCCAGTTAAAATAAGAAAGTTGTTACTACTTTTGAGTACAAGCGGCAACACCGCCAAAATAAAAATATTTTAAAAAGACAGGTCTTGCCTATTTATTGCAGTATCCAAATCTTCAGATTAATCCTATGTCCCGTTTTCTATAAACGTCTAACCTACCATCGACCATCAATGATCCTGTATATATATATATATATATATATATATATATATATATATATATATATATATATATATATATATATATATATATATATATATATATATATATATATATATATATATATATATATATTCAAACGGACCTTGGATGTGAGTTCTAGGGGCCCTAATTCGCGCTTATTTCAAAAAAAATTCCGAAGGTCTCACCATCGTTATCTCTCTAATAGTGAACTTTCTTAATGAATATTCACTAAAAACAAAATTTTGAAGGTATATACAAATCCATCCCTAAACATTACTCAACGTGGAGACGAATGCATGTCGTAACAATTTGAGATTTAAGGATCTGGAATAAAGTGAAAGTTTAGAAGTAGGCATGGAACAAGGACAAGTAAATTGCTGTTATTTTGCATTACTAACGCCGTCATCGTGTCCAAGTGACTAGCATAAAATACAGGGGAGCCAGGAGCCTCAACAATCTCTTACAATATCCTGTCGTATCACAACTCCAGAACAAGGGGTCATAGAACTCTCTCTATCGCCATAAAAACACTGCGATTTATATAGGTTACTGGCAGAATTTATTTGTTTTGGAGGGTGGAATATAATGAGAGACTCGTGTTTTCGTGAGGTTCCATCCAATCTTCGTTTGAACCATTTCTTGTAGAGAGCGATCTATCCTGTTAATATACTTCGGTGTTGAAACTCTTTGATATCGTGTCTCAGATTGATTTGAAATGAAGTGCTATAAGCTTGAGTGTTTTCGATTTGTAAAAGACACACATGCTTAAAGTTGGAAACAAAATTTTATCACTTAATACTTATGTATAAAATTAATTGACGTATTAAAAAGTATGAAGAAACATGGACGCAGCAATTGCGTTATGGTAGCGAATTCCACTTTTTTAAAACGTACCGTAAAACTAATATTAATCGGGGTTCTGGAATTTTGTTTAAACAAGTTGAATGTCTTAATCTGCCGCCCTTCGAACGGGGTGTAAAAACGTCGGTTATCTGTACCATGTCAGGTTGTATACGTTAAAGATCGCTACCCTACTTGTAGAAGGACATTAGAGCGGGCCAAAAATTTTTTTTCTTAGTTTTCTACCCTAATAGCACTAAAAAGTTACGTATTAATAGCTGATGGTGGTAAAAAATTATTTGATATTACATTTAGCCCTCTACTTGTACTTGAATTATAAAAAATGTTTTTCACTTGTATACCATACGAATGGAAGAACATATTTATATTATTTCGGAACCAGGATCTATTTTTTTTTTCTCCGTTATCGCTCGTCCGCGTCTTTGCGCCCTGATAGCACCGCAGCCTTTGGCGTATTGTGCATGCCCTTTGTCTTTTCTACTTCACCCATTGCAAAATCACTGTGTCTTGAACTAGTCTGTACAGCAATTGGTAGGGTGAAGTTTTATATTGCTCTGTCTCCGGTCTAGACTGACCGTAGATCAGTTGGCTTTTGCGGTCCAGGGCTTTACACTCGCACAAGATGTGCTGGGCTGATTCCTCCCCCTCGCCGTAGGGTCCGCATGCCAGGTCCCCTTCGAACCGCCCCATTTTATGCAGGTGTTTTTTGACAGCCATGTGTGCCGTCAAGAGTCCTGTTATGTTCCTGAGCTGTCATCTGCTAAGATTTAGCAGCTGCACAGCTCTCTTTGAACTGGCTTCCTTAATTACTGACTTCCCATGTGTGTGCCTTGGACAGTCTGCCCAGTACATCTTATGTTCGTTTCTGACCCAGGACTTAATGGATCCCCTGGCAGTGCACTTCGTCACGCCCAGGACAGCTTCTGGTCCCATAAATGGTCCAGCTGATCCTCTATTCGCGAGACTGTCAGCTTCTTCATTGCCTTTGACCCCCGAGTGACTCGGGACCCAGATGAGGGTCAGGTCAGGTCAGCCTGGAATTTACCCGTGGGCTACTTAGGGCTTTCAGGTCCGCCTGCCTGTCTGTGGCTATGAGGATCCGCTTGTTGGCGTAGCCCCTCCTCTTGTTATCTCGCACGCAGTGTAAGATGGCGTGCATTTAGGCTTGAAAGACCGTTGAATGAGCTCCGAGGGAAATACTGTGACTTACCCCCAGTTGTTCCAGATAAACGGCTGCCCCCGTCCCGCGCTCCTCGTCGGATCCATCCGTGAACCAGACGAGCGCGTCCCGTGGTAGGCCCGGTGTCTCCCCCTGCCATGCCTCGCGGTCGGGGATTTCCACTGTAAACTTGTTTTCCCTGCAGTTTCGCGGGCTTGCAAAGTCTGACCTCATTTCAAGCATGGGCTCCTTAGCGATCTCCTGAAGGATCTATTCACTTGGCTCATGTTTCAACACCTACTGGGACAGGTAAAGCTATATCTGAGACTATTATACATTTTATGTCAAGCAACGGTTTGGGTTCTAAGGATATTGTTTACGTTCGTTGTGATGGAACAGCTACCAACACCGGTTGCGAGAGCGGCGTAATTAGATTTCTTGAACTATATCTAAATAGATCGCTTCAGTGGTTCTTTTGCCTATTACATGCAAATGAAATGCCACTAGGGCATTTGTTTGATAGTCTATATGGTTGCACTTCTGGACCCTGAGAGTACTGCGGCCCTATCGAAAAAGCTTTGACCACCTGTGAAAACAATCCAGTGATAATTTTTGAACCAGTGTCTGGTTTGGACAAAGCTACGTCCAAAAATTAAGCACGGATCAAAAATACTTACTTGAAATCTACCAAGCAGTGGCTTCTAGGATTTTTTCCGTAGAACTCGCAAATCGACATCCAGGAACGTTACGGAGTATCGAATTTTGAGATTATAGGTTTCGTCCCAAGATCCAGACAAAAACTTGAAACTTTTGTTGGAATATATTATGAAAGTCTACGCTCCTGTATGATTCGAAATAAAAAGAAATCTTTCTCGAAAGATAGGAGGGTCTCACTTTTTCTATTGGTAAGTTTTTATCGATACCTATTAAATGACCTGAAGTCAATAATTGTTCCGTTGTTAGCAAGAAATTAGTTTTTCGGCCACGCGGAATATCTGCTTTTAACAATGATTTCAAGAGCCTTGGTGGTTCAGTGGTGGGAACGTTTGCCTCTGAACCGAAGGGTTCCCTGGGTTCCCCATTGACATTTTCAATACATACTGTAACATTAAGTTGTTTGTCTGTACGTTCCGTCCTTCGAAGTGCGCGTAACACTGCCGGTCCCGTGTACATACGATGCTACAGAAAGACGAGGGTTCGGCAAAATTTCCAGGATGGTGAGGTGTAACTACTCCCTGACGTCGGTGATTGGCAACAGTCGCGGAAATAGACCGACGTTAAACAAATGAAAACACACATACACACACCCACACACACAATGATTTCAGATTGAATACACATTGGAAAACTTGCCGCCAGGAGAATCAATGAAGCAGAAAATGCAGTAAGTCTTCACCCATCAGAGTATTTAAGCCACCAAAAATATTTTTTTGCTACGGATTATATCGATGTGATATTGTGGGCTGATTCACGAATTACTCCCTAACGTATTAAGTCCTTCATAACTGATAAGACTTAGAGGCAATGTTGACAAAGAGACATTTTGCCTTTTCCCTGACACACGCAGGCAGTAGAACGCGATGTGATAATGGTAACAGAAGTTGTCCTATCAGTGGCTGATGAAGCTTTAAGGGGTGGTGTAATACGAAATAAATTGCAGTCGAGGTCAGAAATGCCCTCTTTCGAGACAAAAAAAGAGTATGCAGTAAAACATGTATGTACGACAGTGTCGCCATCGGTGGCGTAGCCAGGTAATACTTTAATAAACACTAAGTGTTATATAAACAGAGACTGTGCACAAAAAACTAACGATTTAAATAGGAACAGTACACCATATTTTATCAAAATAACTTGTTTGTAAATGTACAAAAATTTTCCGAAAATAAACTTTAAACGTTTCCGAGAAAACTCATTTCCTAGTTGACGAATCTTAGGTTAATAGAAAATTGGGTTATTAAATTTTGAAGCATTTAATGAAAAATCGCTACCAAAACGCATTTAACGCGTCTCGATTTTTTTACAAACATGCATAATATTTCGATAAAAAATGCAATAATGAATGTTCAAACAAAATTATAGATATCACCAACGACTTATGCGCCACCAGTGATTGTCAAAATAATTTTATAATCTGCAGCTCAAGACACCCTATAGGTAACGTATAAAATTTTTTCGCGTATCTTGCATAATGTCAAACACATTGAGCTTTAGCGTAGATATGCGTCACTCTGTATATATGTAAACAGAAAGTAAACCCGGATATGGATTCTAGGGGGCCTAGTTTGTGCTCATTTGAAGAAATCTTTTTAGAATTCAAACGACGCGGTCTCCTCATTAACGAATTTTTTCTACGAAAATTAGCTAAAAAATTATAGACCGTTAAACCATAAACTTAACTAAAACTACGACCAAAGCATCAGAGAAAGTGTATATTTGAAATGAATTTTCTAGAACTATTTTATTTAAATGAAGATCAATGATGGTTGGAGCTGAAACTTAAGCGTTCGCAGAACACTCTTTACATAATCCGTATTTCTTTCAAGTTCTTTGCCTAAATGTTGCCAATTTTGAGGTTTCAAATCGCGACTTTTTACGTTTTGAGGAAAACCCCAGTTTTCTTCCCTTAAATGCCTTTACTCTTTTTGCCTTTAAACTCACAGACCTAAATTTTGGTACATGGTTCACCCTTTATATAAATACAAATATATATATATATATATATATATATATATATATATATATATATATATATATATATATATATATATATATAATTGAAATTGACCTTGGATATGGGTTCTAAGGGGCCTAGTTCGCTCGCATTTGAAGAAATTTGTTCTAAGTTCAAAAGTCGGGATCTCCTCGTTAGATAATGATCAAGCACTTATGAAGCCACGGGAAAAGTCTACGACTGTATTAAATATTGAACAGTTTTACTAAATTAGGGCAAGAACAAACAACCAGATATGCTAATCAAATTGAATTAAGTTTAAAACTTTCATCTCCTATAATTATTAAAAAAAAAACTCATTAAAAAATTCATCGGAATTACGACAATCTGATTAGATGGCAGTAAAGTGAAATGAGACTAAAAAAAATTGATAAAAAGTAAAGTCACTAACTAGGATTAGAACTCTTCATGTAGGAGTTGATTATGCGATGTACAGACCTTAGTCCACTTAGCTACGCTCGACATGTATGTACTAGCAGGTATATCCCATAATACAAGTTAATTGTTCAACGTTTTACCATTTACACAAAACAATTTTGATTTACAATGGATATTTTGCTCATATTTTAACAAAATCAAGGAAAATAGCGACTTAGACACATATCTAGGAGCCTGTTAGTCATTTCTTGTAGTATTTGTCACTCAGATTCGTACTCCTACCATAATTATCAATTTTGACGTTTTAAGATTCTTTAATCAGAGTTAATTAATTAAAAATTAATTTATATCTACCTTTGTGATCTTTTAAGATAGAGATCTGAATTTGTGTACATAGGATACTCTTTATGACGAAAACCAGCGTAACAAATTTGGTTGCCCTTACTTTGTTATTTCCGGATATATAATTTTTTTGAAAGAAAATACAAACCTTTCCGGGAAAACCTGGGCCGATTTTTCTGACTAACGAAGTTATCCTAGCTACAGGAAGGCATGTACCAAATTTGATCAAAATCGGACTATTATTTTTTGAGTTATCGGTGTGATATATATATATATATATATATATATATATATATATATATATATATATATATATATATATATATATATATATATATATATATATATATATATATATATATATATATATATATATATATATATATATATATATATATATAGTATTCAGTTTTTGTGACGGTAATAGTGTTATTTACTTAAAAAATTGTGGGAAAGCCGTCAGTTGCAAAATAAAACTCTTTTTAAAAGCCGAGCTTTCGGAAAAGTTTATTCCATTCTCAAGGCTACAACATGGAAAGAAAAAAGTTTACAATTTACATAGGAAAAATATAAAAGTTTAAAATACCTACATATAACGTTAGTTTTACTATAACTAATTATGGATAAACAAACATGAAAAAACCTTTTTATAAATTTGACTGAAGTCGAAAAGTGCCAAACTGACATATGAAGCTAACTATTGTGTATTTGAATTTGTGTTTTGTTTTTGGCTAGGAAATATAAATAGGGGTAGTGATTTATAAAGTTATTATCTTTCTTTAGGTTTACTAAATTGTCGTTAAAATTAATTTTAAATTCTTCTAAACACATTAAAACATTAGACAAAAACAAAAAACAAATTCAATTAGACAATAGTTAGCTTTATATGTCAGTTTGGCACTTTTCGACTTCACTCAAATTTATTAAAAGGTTTTTTTATAAATCTATATAAATAAAAAAAGAAAATTTGTATCACCGACGACTTCAGACACCCCATAATTAATATATACAATTTTTTTTCGTATCTTGTATAATAACGGTTATATTGAGCTTTATTGATTTTTTACGAAAATTCGATACAAATTATATACAATTAAACGATAAACCCCATAGCTAAGACTACAGCCAAAGCATCAGAGAAAGGGTGTATTTTAAATAAATTTCCTGGAAACATTTTAGTAAAATGAAGGACAATGACGGTTGAAGCTAGGATTTCAGGGTTTTTAAAACATTTTTCTTGAGACATTTTCTTTCCATAGCCCGTATTAGTTTCAAGTTCTTTGCCTAAATTATTCAAATGTTACTTTATTATAATGCGCCTGTATTTT
Source organism: Tillus elongatus (assembly GCA_964006375.1). Classification (NCBI taxonomy): domain Eukaryota; kingdom Metazoa; phylum Arthropoda; class Insecta; order Coleoptera; family Cleridae; genus Tillus; species Tillus elongatus. The sequence goes on along the minus strand of OZ023264.1, from coordinate 153,649,329 downwards.
GAACATGCTTTTATTACCTTTCTATTGTAAAATTTTAATTCTTAAAGCTGCCAACACTATAGCTATTACAATTTTTGCAGAAGCTTACAGAGAAAATCGCGAGGTAAAGCAAATGATAAGAGCATTATTACATTTAGTCCGATATCGATTTCAAACTTTGATCCTGAAAGCGTGCACATTTAGTACTTTTACATTGGAGCTCCATCCAGTTTATGAAAATGCATTTTAGAGGCAAATTCAGAAAAATTCAATTTACTGTGAAGACTCTGAACCAATATCAGTCAGTAAAAATGAGTAATATTGCACACCAAATTTGATTTCAGCCACAAAATTAAACTGAAAGGCAAACTAGCCTGCAGTGGTGGATATTTAATCTACTTTGAATTTATTACGTAACGTATTAAAAATAATGTATGTTAGATATACAAGGGAGTTAGATATATAAAATTAGGTAAAAGTACCTGAGGGTTATAAGGTTAATGAGGAAGTTGCATATAATTTACTTTTGATGAAAAACGAATTTAAAGTACAGCAAAATACTCTAAAAACATATGTCTACAAGTAAACCCCCCTTAAAGTGAACCACTAATTAGTAATTAATTATTGAAATATTGAATATAATTCAAAAAGACAGGGTGGGCGAAAACGCGATCTGATTGGTTAAGGGGTTTGTGACGTCACGATCCGGTACATCTGCGTTTTACGCGGGTATCACCATTTAACGTTTGGTGTTTAGCGTATAATATAGGTTCAAAGGTAGTAAGTTGTGTTTAATCTAGTTTAGTGCGTGACTGTGTGATGACTTCAGCAGATTCAGAATCACAATACGAGAATGCGAAGACATAACAGTGCCTGGACATAAATATTATAAGTGCTGTATAGTGCCCAAATGTACTTCCACAACAATAACTACCCCCAACAAATTATTCTTTAATGTATCTAAGGATGAGAAAATCAGAAAGAAATGGTGTATATTTTTCTTGTAGATTATTTGAATGGAGAACATTTTGAGTTTATGCTTTTTTGTTACATTATATTTTATAAGAAATTACTACATAAAATCCAACAAAGATATTTACAGGATAAAATAAGGTTCATATCAGACACATACGTCCCAGCTTTCACTCCTTTTAGCTCAGCACCCATGAAATTCCTAAAGACGCAAACATTGCTAGTACATAAATTTTTGGTAAATTATAAGATTGTCCTTGGACAAATACAACTTCTGTAGCCATACTATAAGACTGTACAGTTTTTAAAATAATTAATACGGGTATATAGATATTAACAATAATATAAGTTGATAACAATTACTATCTGGCACACATAAGTCGCATAAACACTAATGGTGAGATGAGGATATCTGTGTGAGTAAGCGAGACTCGTTTGGCCGATACCGGATCGTGACGTCACAGTAGGCCGTCTTTGTTTACGGCTGCGTTTTGGCGCGAGACAATTATTTTGATTTTCTATATTTTTTTACAGGAAAACTATTAGTTAAAAATTTAAATTTTATATGGCAATTGATTTTATACAATGTGGGGAATCGAATAAGGGGAGAATAAAAAAAATATGCAAATTCCTCATTATATATTTCGACAACGAAGTTATATTCATCATTAACTATGGCTATATGTTTAGAGAACTAGGAGCTGTTCGGGTGAAGCTGGGGAATCTTATAAACATACTGTATGTATAAATGGACGACATGTTACGAGTAAACTTAGTTGAATGAAAACGTTTCTAATAAACTCAACAACAATAGACTATATACATGAGTTTTTTAGGTCAGATCTAATAACACATATAAAAAATACAAGCGATTTTCAAATATTGCTTACGCTTCTAAGTCGATAAATAAGATTGCTCTAGAAAAGGTCAATCTCACAAAAATTAAGAACCTCGGTGGTTCAGGCGTAAGAACGTATATCTCTGAACCGAAGGGTACTGGGTTCAATTCCAGGGTACTCCTTTCACTTTTTCCGTACAAACTGTAACATTAACATCAACCAAGGTTCTGGCATTGTATTTGAACAAGTTGAATGTCTGCACGTTCTCCTTTCAGAGGGGGCGTAATGCCATCGGTCCCGTGTCCATTCGATGTTGGGCACGTTAAAGATCCCTACCCTTCTTACAGAAAACAGGGGTCGGCAAAATTTCCAGGATAGTGAGGTGAAACTGCTCTCTGGTGTCGGTGATTAGCCATAGTCGCGGAAATAGGCCGACGTTAAAGAAACAAAGCACACACACACACATACACACACAAATTAAAAAAGGCTGGACGCAGAAAGTGCGTTATGGAAGCAAATTTTCATAAACATGTTTTTAATAGCAGATATGTCTCTTTAATGAAAGGAGGCATCAATTTGGTCACCGGTCTAACGTATACAGTAGAAACAATGTGCCATATTTTATCAAAATAACTTATTGTTAAAAAATTCACAACAATTTTCCGAAAATAAACTTAAAATATTTCGGAGAAAACTGGTTTCCTACGAACCGTAGGTTAATAGCAAATTGAGTTATTGAATTTTGAATCATTTATTGAAAAATCGCTACCAAAACACACTTACTTCGTCTCAATTTTTTTTTTACCAACATGCATCATATTGCGATGAAAAATGGAAAAATGCAATAAGGAATGTTAAAAAATATATAGTAGGTATCACCAAAGACTTATGGGCCACCTGTGATTGTCAAAATAATTTTATAAGGTGCAGCTCAAGGCGCCCTTTGATTAGCGTATACAATTTTTTCTCGTATCTTTCATAATCACAATTATATTGAGTTTTACCGTCGAAATGCGTCACCATGCATATACGTAAACAGACAAAAATTGAAACTAAACCCTATGGTGACCTAGTTTTTACTCATTTCAAGCAATCTTTATAAAATTAAAAAGTCGCGGTCTCCTCACAACAAGTTTTGTATACGAAAATTAGTGCTAAAATTATAGACCGTTAGACCATAAACTTAACTAAAAGTACTGCCAAAGCATCAGAGAAAGGGTCTCTTTGAAATGAATTTTCTGGAAATATTTGAGTAAAATGAAGGGTAATGATGGTTCACCCTTTGTAATACAAATATGCGTGCCAAATTTAGTTGCCCTTACTTAGTTATTTCCGGAGATATAAAATTTTCCCGAAAGAAATCATAAAATTTTCCGGGAAAACCTCGGCCAGTTCTCTAGGCTAACGAACTAATCCAAGCCACGTACAAAAGGAAGGTACTCACCAAATTTGATCGAAATTGTCCCTTTATTTTTTTAGTTATCGGTGTGATGCCTAGTTCGCGCTCATTTGAAGATTTTTTTTTCAAAATTCAAATGTCTCCTCATTAGTGAAATTTTTTGAAGAAAATTCATTAAAGCAAGCTCTTGCGAAGAAGCCACAGGAAAAGTCTATGACTGTGTTAAATACGGAACGATTTCACTAAGTGGTAAAACGAAATGAAAGACTAAAAAAAAATAATAAAAACTCATCGGAATCACAACAATCTGATCAAATAACGGTAAAATGAAATGAACAACTAAAAAAAATAATTAAAAGCGAAGTCATTAACTAAAATTAGAACTCGTCTTCTTATACGTCTCGATTATCTGATGGAGACCACTTAGCCCACTCGACCACAGTCGACATGACAGCAGGTATATACGCTAGTATGTTAATTTTCTAACGTCTTTATTATTTATACCAAACAATTTTTATTTACAATGGATTTTTGCTCATATTTTAACGAAATGAGAGAAAATAAAGACACAGATCTAGGAGCTTGTTAGTCATTTCGTGTCGTATTTTTCACGCACATATTTATCAATTTTGCGTTTTAACTTTTTGAATCAGAGGCTCACCTATAACTTTTTTGTCTTTTTAACTTAGAGATCTATATATCTTTAACATATAACATAGGATACTCTTTATCACAGAAACGACCGTACAAATTTGGTTGCCCCTACTTTGTTATTTCCGGAGATATAATTTTTTTGCCAAAGAAAACACAAAATTTTCCGGGGAAGCCTGGACCGATTTTCCTGGATAACGAACCTATCCAAGCCAGTTGCAAGAGGAAGATACGCACCAAATTTGATCAAAATCGGCCCATTATTATTTGACTTATCGGTGTGATATATATATATATATATATATATATATATATATATATATATATATATATATATATATATATATATATATATATATATATATATATATATATTTAAATTGAAAGTGACCCTGGATATGGGTTCTCGGGGGCCTCGTTCGTGCTCATTTGAAGATTTTTTTTAATTCAAAAGACGAGACCTCATTAGTGCATTTTCTGAAGAAAATTCACTAATATAAACAAACACAACTGTTCGCAAACTTGCACATTTATGAAAAGTTATTATCACACAGATGCTGAAATGCATTGATATCGACCTTGCCTTAATACAGGGACGTCGATTATTAATTATTTGTCAGCCATTTATTTTGTAATTCACTGCATTTAGAAATACTATTAGAATGACCAAAATTATGCTTTATATACCTAAACTACACACGATGCAATACCGGATTACGTAACCTAAGACCTATTGTTAAGTCAGTTTCAAGCCTTAATGAGTTGTTTTAATGCTGAAAACAACCATGGATTATTTTACTCTATATCAAAAAGTGTTGAAGCTACTAGTTCCATATCTAAATTCATTGAATTTTTTTAATTTCTTTTGCGAATTTTTTAACTTCTCAAAGCATATAGCTTTCAATAAGTCGTGGTTGCTTTCAATAATTTACGATAACGATTATTACATTATTCCCAGAATCACTCATATATTGGTCAAAGCTAAATTTTTTACCCTATTGCGTTTCTGCAATATATATATATATATATATATATATATATATATATATATATATATATATATATATATATATATATATATATATATATATATATTGTCCTAATTATTACAAGATATTTGATAAATGACCGATTTTTTCGAAAACCAATAGTATCCTTTGGCACGCGCAAGATGATTAACTGGTCGGCTTTGTAGACAGCTCCAACGCCATTATCTTTGAATATTTTCTCTAACTATTTTGCAAAAAGAATATAGAAAGAAAATATATGGCTGTGTGTATCACACCGATAACTGAAAAAATAATGGTCCCATTTTGATTAAATATGGTGTGTTCCCTCCTTTTGCGAGTGGCTTGGATAAGTTCGTTAGCTAGAGAAACCTGTCCAGTTTTTTTCCGAAAAATTTTGTCCTTTCTTTCGGAAAATGTTTATATCTTCGGAAATAACAAAGTTATCACAACCAAACTTGGTACGCGGGTGTTTATATCATAAAAAATAAACTATGTACCAAAATTTAGATCTGTAACTTAAAAGGTAAGAAAGTTATAAGCATTTAAAGAAAACATTTTTGTGGTTTCCCTCTTAAAACGTCAAAGTCCCAAATTTAAACGTCAAAATTGGTAACTCTTTTTGCAAAGAAGCTGAAACAAATACGAGTTATGTAGAGAAAAGGTCGCATAAGGATGTTTTACAAACCCTTAGGTTTCAGGTTTAAGTCGCAGCCATTAACGAAGACAACACACACACAGCTTTAAGCGTCATAATTGTCCTTCATTTTACTATAATATTTCCAGAAAATTCATTTCAAATAGACCCTTACTCTAATGATTTGGCATTAGTTTTAGTTATCGAGTTTATGGTTTAATAGTCTATACTTTTTTGTGAATTGTCGTAGAGAAAATTCGCTAATTAGGAGACCGCGACTTTTGAATTTTAAAAAGAACACACATCCGAGGTTCGAGGTTAGTTTCAGTTTTATCTGTACATATAAGTATATAGGATGACGCATGTTTACGGTAAATCTCAATATATCCGTTATTATAGAAGATGGAGAAAAAAAATTATACGTCACTTATAAGGTGTCTTGAGCTGACTCTTGTAAAATTCTTTAACGACAGGTGGCCCGTAAGTCATTGGTGATACAAATTTTCTTTTTTTTATCGAACACCCTTTATATCAATGCATTTTTGCATTTTCCATCGAATTATAATGCATGTTTGCAGGGGAAAAATTTGATAGTGTTATTTGAATTATTGTTTTGCAAGTTCTTACATTGTTGGCACATTTTAAAAATTATTATACGGAGTTCTTACCAACCCCACAAACGTGGCGCATTCATAGAGATATTCTTTGATATTATTCGTCGAAAAGAATCGAAAACCCATATACGGGTGCTCTCAAATAGTGACTAAATAAAAAAAATACACTGTCGTAACGCAATTATTTCAAATTTAACAGCCTGCATTTTGTATTTCAGAAGTGAAGGGCTAATAAAAAATGTTTAATAAGTTCTTGTAAAAATGTTTTCGGAGTTTCGTAAAAAAAATGTGTAAATTTTCGTGCAAAACAGTTTTTTGGGAGCTTCGTCGAAAAGATTTTTGATGGTAAATATCTTGAGGAGGTTTGTTGGCTAGGAAATACGGACCAATCTCGGGAAAATTTTAAGCTTATTTGCGGGAAGATTTTGTACTTTTTCAAACATTAAAGCTATTTTGATGAAATGTGGTACATTGTTTCTCCTATATAGGTTATAGTTGTTACCAAATTTGATACCTGCTTTCATTAAAAAAACACATATTTGCTATTAAAAATATTTTTATGGAAATTCACTACCATATCGCACTTGCTGCTTCCAATTTTTTTTTTTTAGTGACCGGAATATTTATAGCATAGTAAACCATTTATATATTAACCTATTGCTTTATAATTTTTTCTCGCAATAGTGCTCTCTGAAAGTAAATCAAATATTGTTTCGATTATATTAAGAATATACAGGTGTTCCATATGAAAATTTTAAATGATTATTGTTTAAAGTTAAAAAACCTCGCAATATTTTCTGTAATAGTCTGTATAATATTCTATATATTGCTAAAAGCATTTGCTAGATATAACTCTGGTAGGTGGCCTTTTGAACATAGTGTTAGGCACATAATTACGCCTTAGGGCCCGAGATGGTAAGCTTTAAAAATTGACTTGCATTTGTCAACATTTAAAAAAAATGGCGCCAACTTAAAAAGTACAAAAAATTAACCTATGTGGGAACCTTTATAAAATCAGTCTTAATTTGTGTAGAATACAAAGATTCAGTATATATATATATATATATATATATATATATATATATATATATATATATATATATATATATATATATATATATATAAGGAGTTCTATTAAAAATAGCTAACTTAATGGCGACTTCCGGTATAACCAGAAGTAATAATATTTTGGATGTGTAGGCCACAGAAAAGTAGATCATACAAACATATGGCAAAGTACAACATTTCAGATTTTAAATCCAACTAGTTCGTGAGGTATTTCTACTGACCATCCGTCTCATGGCACCCTGTATATAACTGCTAAACTTCATAGAAAATTGAGTTTCGGGCATTTTTCTCAAAAGGAGTTAGAACGCAAGATTTTTTTATAATAGTGAGAAAGCGATGGTAACACTTTCGAAAGAATTCTTCAATTGTGCGCTTACTAGAACCTCTGAGATCGATCCTCAAGGTCTGCGTAGGTTTAATGTATTAACCTTACTAATATGTTGTATAAAAACAGTGTACATTTTTTTTGAAAATTCGCTACTATAACGCACTTGCTGCCTCCCGAATTTTTTTAAATCAACTTAATTATTGTCTGAGATTAAAAAAAAATATTACACTTTTGATTAATTTTTTGGCATTTGAGAGACTTTAATAAAATTTGCTCCGTTCAGACTTTTTATCGAGTCACCACAACTTGATTTTGTTCTTTGGTTATAGCGTTTGACAGAACTCGAACAATGTGTTTTCCCTAAATTATTATTTAACCCATAATGGATTCACATCACTGGTTATGGTTACCTCAAACTAAAGGCACCAGTTGAAAACTCTGTAAATTTTAATTCGACAAATTTAGATCAGCTTGTTCGAATTTGCATACCACCGTCATAAATCGGGATTTAAATCGAAGTAAAACAAGACAGGTTATGCAAACGGCGACAAATCTATTTCAATTTTCATATAGAACTTTTAGCTGGTACACGATATAGTTGTTCCCATACTTCACATTTCGCATCCAAATGACATTTTTCATATTAAAAATTTTACGAGAACCGCGAGCCTGCTTGTATTCCAGCAAGTCTCTGGATCCCAATAATACAAGGACGGGATGAAATTCACCGACCCCTAACTCGCTTTTGCTGTCCCTGTTTTGGCTTTAAAATCTATTTAATTGGGATAGATTAGTAACTGAGAACTAGTTTAGTTTTATTGAAAGTTACTTAGGAAGGACATAGCTCAGTTTGCGAGGTGAGTAACCACTAGAATTGGATTAGGAAGTCGCGGGTTCGAGTCACGTATTCAGACAATCGGTCTTTTTCATTCGAATGTAGAAAGGCCAGCTTCTGATGAGTTATGTGTGGTGTCCTTTTTTCCCTTAGTGCTTTTCCGCGTCTTTGCCGCCCCGAAAGCACCGCAGCCTTTGGCTTATCGTGCACGACCTTTGGCTTCTCTGCTCCACCCATTTCAAAACAACTGTGCCTTGAACTAGTCTGCACAGCAATTGGTAGGGTGAAATTTTATATTGCTCTGTCTCCGGCCTAGGCTGTCCGTAGATCAGTTGTTTTTTTACGGTCTAGAGCTTTATACTCGCACAAGATGTGCTGGGCCGATTCTTCCTTCTCGCCACAGAGTTTGCATGGCAGGTGCCCCTCGAACAGCCCTATTTTATGCAGGTGTTCCTTGACAGCCATGTGTCCCATCAAAAGTCATCTCATGTTCCTGAGCTGTCCTCTGCTAAGATTTAGCAGCTCCACAGCCCTCTTTGAACTGGGTTCCTCAATTACTGACTTACCATGCCTAAGCCATGGACAGTTTGCCCAGTACACCTTATGTTTGTTTCTGACCCAGGACTTAGTGGATCCACTGGCAGTGCTCTTCGTCACGACCAAGACCAGTTCTAGTCCCATAAATGGTTCTGCTGATCCTCTCTTCGCGAGACTGTCAGCTTCTTCATTGCCTTTGACCCCCAAGTGACCCGCCAGCTAGATGAGGGTAACCTCATTCTGCCTAGCCAGATCGCTCGTCTAGTCTCGGCATTCACTTACCAACCTGGAGTTTACCCGTGGGCTACTTAGGGCCTTAAGAGCTGGCTGTCTGTGGCTATGAGAATATTCTTGTTGGTGTAGCCTGAAATGCCGTTGCATGAGCTCCGAGAGAAATACTATTACTTACCCTTTGTCCTTCCGAATAAACGCCTGTCCCCGTCCCACGCTGTCTGCCGGATCCGTCCGTGAACCAGGCGAGCACGTCCCGTGGTAGGCCCGGTGTCTCCCCCGCCATGCCTCGCGGTCGGTGATTACCACCGTAAAATTTTTCTCCCTGCAGATTTGCGAGCTCGGAAGTATGACCTCATTTCAAGCATGGGTTCGTTAAGGATCTCCTGAATTTTGCAGTGGTCCCTGCAACTTGCATTGACCTTCAGTCTATCATTGCAGGCTAGTCTGTATAGTCCTAGCCTGCCATTAAGTTAGCTATTTTTAATAGAAGGAGTTCTATTAAAAATAGCTAACTTAATGGCGACTTCCGGTATAACCAGAAGTAATAATATTTTGGATGTGTAGGCCACAGAAAAGTAGATCATACAAACATATGGCAAAGTACAACATTTCAGATTTTAAATCCAACTAGTTCCTGAGATATTGCTACTGACCATTCCTCTCATGTCACCCTGTATATCACTGCTAACTAATAAAATCTAATTTTTGTTAAGAAAAAAAGTATTCTACAAAGTCATGCTTCTGATAAAGGAACCTGTTTCTTTTCTTTTGTAGTAAATTTGTATACTTTTGTACCTCGGGCACATTTTAGGGCCAAATTAAAAACTTCGCTATTCAAATGATAAGAAAAGACTGTGTAGGTGTTTATCAAGTTTGCTACATGACTTCGTAACAACTTCAGATGAATGCGCCCCCAAGAAATGGAGGTCTTCTTTACAGGAATGTTTCGAGGATCGCTCGATTTCTTTCCTTAGAATTCTCACAGCTCACATTCACCTGCTTTTTCTTTCATGAGCCACATAACTGCTATCGTTAGAATTTATGGACGATTACAACTGCTCAAATGCAATATATTTTTCAATGAAATTCAGTGCAATGCTTTCTTTGAATATTAAGAAATATAATTCTCTATGCACATGTTCACATGAATCTCCTATTGTGTAGCAGGTATAATAATTTAGTGTTTTATTAGATATGTTGGTGCCTTGTTTCTTGGAAATATAACAGAAAAGATATATGTACAATGTGTAGATTATCTTTGAAACATATGGAAATAGAATGCAGTACCAGCTTTTCCTAAATATTAGTTTACCCAATTACAGTAAAACTTACAACATAATTGTAACGCCACAGTGGACAAACTTCGCACCCAGAAGCCTTAGACTTGTGCGGGGAAACTTACACAGACACACATATAGACAAAGGACCCCCAGGAACTCTGCTGGCGGGAGTCGCGGCGGGGTATCCGCGGGGGAGCGTTGTGTCTCCTTTGCTCTGGTGCCTAGTCGTGTCATCATAGTCCGAGGACAGGTTACACAGTCAGTGTGGGAGCGCATGCAGACAGCACTGAAAGTGGTGGAAAGGTTGACGGTTGGCCAAGGGCTCGGGGTGAACCCCGAGAAAGTAACCGTCATACCGTTTACGAGGAGAAAGAAGTGGGAGAGCCACAGAACTCCCACTCTATGCGGTAGACACATTTCAATGGCCAGGGAGGTAAAATATCTTGGGGTCGTATTGGACTTTAAGCTAACCTGGAATGGTCACGTTGAAAAAATACTGCGTAAGGCAGTTATGACCATAGCCGTCACTAGGCGGCTATATGAAAAAACGTGGGGACTAACATCTAGTATGGCTCACTGGCTGTACACAAGGGTGGTCAGACCTTCGTTAACATACGCTACACTGGTCTGGTGGACTAAGGTGACACAATCCAATGCCAAACAAAAACTAGGCAAGATCCAAAGGATCGCCTGCCTTGGCATCACAGGGGCCATGACTTCAACCCCAACAGCCGCCATGGAGGTGTTGCTGGATCTGCCCCCCTACACTTAGTTGCCATGGGGGAGGCCAGGCTAGGACTATACAGACTAGCCTACAATGATAGACTGAAGATCAATCCAAGTTGCAGGGACCACTGAAAATTTTAGAAGATCTTTAACGAGCCCATGCTTGAAATGAGGTCATACTTCCAAGCTCGCAAATCTGCAGGGAGAAAAATATTACGGTGGTAATCCCCGACCGGGAGGCATAGCAGGGGGAGACGCCGGGCCTACCAGGACACGTGCTCGCCTGGTTGACGGACGGATCCGGTGGGGAGCCTGGGACGGGGGCAGGCGTTTATTCGGATGGACAAAGGGTAAGTCATAGTATTTCTCTCGGGGCTCTTGCAACGGTCTTTCAGGCCGAAATATACGCCATTCTGCACTGCGTACGAAAGAGCAAGGGGAGGGGCTACACCAACAAGCAAATTCACATATCCACAGACAGCCAGGCAGCCCTTAAGGCCCTAAGTAGCCCACGGGTAAATTCCAGGCTGGTAAGTGAATACCGAGACTAGACGAGCGACCTGGCTAGGCAGAATGACGTTACCCTCATCTGGCTGGCGGGTCACTCAGGGGTCAAAGGCAATGAAGAAGCTGGAAGTCTCGCGAAGAGATGGTCAGCAGAACCATTTATGGGTGGTGACCTTTTTTCCCTTAGTGCTTTTCCGCGTTTTTGCCGGCTCGAAAGCACCACAGCCTTTGGCTTATCGTGCACGCCCTTTGTCTTTTCTACTCCACCCATTCCAAAATCACTGTGCCTTGAACTAGTCTGCACAGCAATTGGTAGGGTGAAGTTTTATACAGCTCTGTCTTCGGTCTAGACTGTCCGTAGATCAGTTGTCTTTTGCGGTCCAGAGATTTACATTCACACAAGATGTGCTGAGCTGATTCCTCCCACTCACAAGATTTAGCAGCTCCACAGCCCTCTTTCATCAGAAGCTGGCCTTTCTACATTCAAGTGAACAAGACCGATTGTCCGAATACGTGACTCAAACCCGCGACCTCCTAGTCCTTTTATAGTGGTTACTCACCTCGAAAACTGAGCCATGTTCTTCTTAAGTAACTTCCAATAAAACTAAACTAGTTCTCAGTTACTAATCTATCACAATTAATCTTTCTTCTCTAGACAACAAGAAAAAAATTTGGGACGCAACAAGTGCGTTATAGTATCGAATTATTATAAGAATTGTACACTATAACTATACGGCATATTAGTAAGGTTAAAGCTTCAAACCTACACAGACCTTGAAAATAGATTTTAGAGGTTCTAGTAAGCGCACATTTGAAGAATTCTTTCGAAATTGTTACCATCGCTTTCTCACTATTATCAAAAAGATCTTGCCTTCTAACTCCTTTTAAGAAAAATGCCCAAAACTGAATTTTCTATGAAGCTAAAGAACTAAATTTTGCTATATCTGTAGATAGTGTGTCTCTTTAAAAGAAACTTGTATTACAAATGTCATTAAAGTTATACATAAAATTTCCAGAAGGAACCTAATTCATATTTATAACAGTAAAGTATCTGCCAAATTATAAACGTACCAGTTATTTTTCCTTATTAATCGCCAGTATGATTTCGTTTTGGTCAACCTAATCGAATCGGTTTTTTCAATATCAACAATAACAAAATTATAACTTCAGACTCAAAGGTGACAAACTTATTTCGGAGTTTTAAACAAAAATGAGATCTTGTTCAAAACATATGAAATCTGTACATTATTGTTTCTCCAAATGTCAAAGTAAAACACAAAAAAAAAGATAAATTCATCGAGTGGAAATTTATCTCGAAACCTTCTGCGTAGAAGGCAAGCACTCTACCAATGAACCATCTGAGATACGTTAACCAGCACTTTGTTTACATGGTACTTGACGGCGGCTTTATGCCCCGGGATATTTTATATTATATTAAAAGTAAACGTAACAATTAATTACATAATTAATAGAATTGTCACTTAAAACACATTTACCGACTGTTTCGATCTTATATGACGTCTTGTGCTTAAGTTTGAAGTTAAACTAAGAAACCGTTTTAAAATCATTTTTATACAGACAAAAACTACATTTTTGTGAACCAAATTACTTAAAATTCACAACACAGGTTTATTTACACCATTTATAGCCACATGTAAAGTCTCATTCCAGTTACTCCAATACTTTCAAAATTATAGCATTTTCAAAAATTATTTTTGTATATTTTTGGGGGGAAAATATCTGTTATGGCTGATTTTTCAAGTCGCCCGCGGTTTTAATACAATAAAGATATGTGCCAATTTTCGTTCAAATCAGATGAGAATTTTTTGAGCTATCGCTCGGATACATACGTACGTTACCTCTCTTTTCACTAAAACTCAGACATTTATAGATTAATTTTGGTAAATCGTTTGGATAAGTTCGTTAACTAGGAAAATGTGACAAGGATTTCAGCGAAAACTTTGGGTTTTCTTTTGGAAAATGTTACATTTTCAGGTATATCAAAGATATTGTGACCAAAATTGGTATCCGCGGTTTTAATACAATAAAGATATGTGCCAATTTTCGTTCAAATCAGATGAGAATTTTTTGAGCTATCGCTCGGATACATACGTACGTTACCTCTCTTTTCACTAAAACTCAGAAATTAATAGATTAATTTTGGTAAATCGTTTGGATAAGTTCGTTAACTATGAAAATGTGACAAGGATTTCAGCGAAAACTTTGGGTTTTCTTTTGGAAAATGTTATATTTTTAGGTATATCAAAGATATTGTGACCAAAATTGGTATCCGCGGTTTTAATACAATGAAGATATGTGCCAATTTTCGTTCAAATCAGGTGAGAATTTTTTGAGCTATCGCTCGGATACATACATACGTTACCTCTCTTTTCACTAAAACTCAGACATTTATAGATTAATTTTGGTAAATCGTTTGGATAAGTTCGTTAACTAGGAAAATGTGACAAGGATTTCAGCGAAAACTTTGGGTTTTCTTTTGGAAAATGTTATATTTTTAGGTATATCAAAGATATTGTGACCAAAATTGGTATCCGCGGTTTTAATACAATAAAGATATGTGCCGATTTTCGTTCAAATCAGGTGAGAATTTTTTGAGCTATCGCTCGGATACATACATACGTTACCTCTCTTTTCACTAAAACGCAGAAATTAATAGATTAATTTTGGTATATCGTTTGGATAATTTCGTTAACTAGGAAAATGTGACAAGGATTTCAGCGAAAACTTTGGGTTTTCTTTTGGAAAATTTTATATCTTCAGGCATATCAAAGCTATTGTGACCAAATTTGGTATCCGAGTTGCTTGTAAATTTCGTATGATGTGTGCCAAAAATAATATCTCTAAGTGAAGAGAAAAAAAAAATAGACGAATTCATAAAAATTTGGTCACACTGGAGTTTAAAAAATTCTCAACATAGGACACTACACGAAAATATTATACGAAACCTCTTAAATATTACAGACAGAGATTACGTTTTTTGGTGCAAAAAGATTAAAAAGTACCAAAAAGTATTGCAGTTTTTCTTTTTAAAACGTCAAATTGGCGACTTGCAACATCAAAAATGGTGACTTTTAAAACAAAGATTATGAAATAAGAGCTGTTTGGGGATAACATATGTTGCAAGAAGTGTGCTTAGCAAGGTCTTAAATGTCTGCCTTATTTGCTGTTGTTCTTTATTTGAGTAAAACATTTGCAATAAATTTGAAAAATTATGTGTTGAGTCAAGAAAGTGATTTTTTTCTATTTAAAGAAAAATTGGTGCCTCAACATTAATTGTCATTGGCACCAACAATATTTAATAGGGCAATAAATTATTTAAAAAATATTTGTAAACCTTATTTCTAATTAACAGTAACTATAAAAAAGTGACAAATATCAAAAATAAATTAAAGCTTATTATAAAGTCCAGATGATTTCAAAAAACCAATGACACGTTCTATGTTTAATTTTTTAAGCTGTAGAACTTCCGTAGTTATCGAACTAGGTATATTGATAAATTTCCTTGCTTGTTCATAGTCTTTGCAGTTGAATAAGAAATGTGACACTGATAGTTGTACACAACACTGACTATATGTAGGGGGTGGTGTTCCTTCTAGAAGATGTTGGTGTGTCATCTTTGTGTGTCCCAATCTTAGTCTTCTGACAAGGACGCTGTCTTTACGTTTTATTTTAAATTGTAACTTACTTTTTGTAATTACTGGTTGAAACAAATGTAATTTGGTATTTTTTGTTGACCAAAAATCCTGCCACTTAATAAAAATTAGACGTCTGTAAGCAGCGGTGAGATCATAACACATATTGAATTTCATTTTTGTTCCGCTTTTTATAGCTGTTTTAGCCCCCGAATCTGCTATCTCATTGCCTTGAGTACCGATATGCGATGGTACCCATAAAAATAAGACAGAAGTGTTGCTTATCATTTCCAAATTTGATAACATTTCTTTTATTTTGTGAACAAGGATGTTATCTGTTCTTGATTTCGTAAGTGCCTGGAGCGAACAGTTTCCCGGTAAAAACACTAGTAGATTTAGGATAAATCATGTTAATATATGACAAATTGTTTTGACAAATGTTAGATGTATAGAAAACATCTACTGCCTACTTTCCAGTCCTTTTTGCTTTAAAAATAGCAGCGCTACAGTTTGAGAATCACTGCCATTTCTGTCGTTTTACGTCCGCGAATAACTTTACATTTATTTCTAGAGGGGAAAAAAGGCTAAACCGGTTTCTCAATAAAATATAAGAAAATTTGTAAGCCGTAACGAGCTAGTTGGGCAGGATGTAAATAAATCTGGTCCTGTAGGAAGTTCAGTGTTCATAGAACTACCAAGGAGCGAGATCACTATTATTCAATAAACATTTCTTTAGGAAAATTTATGTATGATCCCCGGGCGACCATTAATATGAATGAGGATTGGACTTGGATCAACAAACATGTATATATATATATATATATATATATATATATATATATATATATATATATATATATATATATATATATATATATATATATATATATATATATATATATATATATATATAATATATATATATATATATATATATATATATATATATATATATATATATATATATATATATATATAAATTGAAACTGACCCCGGATATGTGTTCTAGGGTGCCTAATTAGCGCTCATTTGAAGAAATTTTTTCAAAATTCAAAAGTCTGGATCTTCTCATTAGTGAATTTTTTTTAAGAAAATTCACTAATTTATTTTCCTTCATTACAAAAATAAACAGTTCGTTCGTTGCAGTTAATTAGGTACATAAACAGAGGAAAACCACTAGGTTGCGATCAAGCAAGCAGAAGATCCTTCTGCCCCCGGGACTAATTCGCTTACCTAGGTATCTTACATTTAATATTTTAGCGATTCTTTAACCTAGCCTAAACACTTAACTAGACTAATATCTTAACCGGAAAGTCATAATATATCCCAAATTATTCCCGATTACAAAAAAAGAAAAATGATCAAGTACCATTTACTGTGTACTATAAAGGTAGCCAAACAAATGCTTCCTAAACTGTTCAGTTTTTAGCCTCTTAAGTTTGAGGAGGAATTATGTAATCACGGTTGCGGATATTTATGTTGTGAATGTCAGTCCTAAAGCGGATTTTAGCGTACAAATAGGCAGGTTTTTTATTAAAAACAACCTGATGGTAGAAGCACAGCGTATTTAACTTCAGTCTGTTACCCATATTAAGCCACTTTAATTCACTTAATTTATGCGATACATGTTGCCTACGTCGCAATCCAAAAATATACCTGAGACACGAGTTTTCTATTTTCTGTACTCTGTTCCTGGTGACTACATCAAGACAGGGATAGTACAGTGGTGCAGCATACAAGACCAACGTGTCACATAGCATCGCTTTCGTTTCAACAGATAAATAATTTCTATGGGGATACAGTAGTTTTAAGGCAGCATATGATCTTCTTAAATATTTTGAAATCTGACTAGTAAACCTAAAGTTATTTTCAAAAGTAACTCCCAAATTACTAGCACTCTCAACGATAGGTATTACGACGTTATTTATTTCCACAACAAAATTCTTAGCTATTGCAACTACAGATGATTTATTTCCGAATAGTAGCACTTTAGATTTGGATGGATTCAAAAACAAATAATGTTCCCTCGAAAACTGCGTCAAGTTTGCCAGATCACAAATGATCTTGGTCTCCGCCTCACGAACCTTTTCCCTTTCGAACGACAAATACAGCTGGGTGTCATCGGCATACATATGATACTGACAATGTTAAAGCTTACGAAACGTGTTGCTCGTATAGATACTAAATAATAGGGGACCAAGAATTGACCCTTGTGGAACACCGACACTAATTGAACGTGTCTGCGAGTCATTGCCGTCTATTTTCACAGACTGGGTTCGACCCTCCAGGTAATTAGAAATGTGGTCCAATGCAGTCGTTTTCAGTCCAATGAAATGTAAAATAGAAACAAGTAAATTATGGTTAATAGTATCGAATGCCTTAGTAAAATCCAGTAGTACTAGAGCCGTTACCCTGTCACCGTCTGAAGACTCCAAGATATTATCCGAAACCTTTACCAAGGCCGACATACAACTGCGCAATTGTCTGAAGCCAGACTGATGCGACGGCAAGTTTCTCTCACCGCCAGAATATGAAATTTATTGTCTTTTAAGAAAGACTTAATATCGGAAATTTTAGGTAAAATTGACCTGACATTTATATGACCAACCTGTATGTTACGTTCCATAATAACGAGATAATATTTAATAATAATACAGCAACAGTAAAAGAATAATCAATAAACCAGTTATCTTATCAACTACAATAATAAACCAATTCTCTTATCAACTATAAACAAAACAGCAAATCGCAAATATAAATAAAGGAGACAGAAAACTATATCTAGAACTTGAGGTCAAAAAAAACAAACAATAATACCAAAACAAGCACAATAAAATATACAAACACAGGTAAGTTCACTTGCTCAAATGCAAAATATTATTTGTTGTCGGTAATTAATTTTTCCAAGTCTGATTGTGTCGAAAGTTTATACAATTTGTCACCAGCCTTACACATTATCTTACCTTCACTAGTCCAAACATTTTTGTAGCCCAGTTTAAGACAGGCGTTTTTGTATACCGCCACTCTTCGGTGGGTCAGATCCTCCCTTATCAAGACACCTGTCTGCTTTAGTTTACGTTTATTACGATACACCTCCTGTCTACAATGATATCGGGAAAATCTCACCACGATACACCTATGCATACCTTCCCTAGACAGATTGTTTTGACAAATGTTAGATGTATAGAAAACATCTACTGCCTATTTTCCAGTCCTTTTTGCTTTAAAAATAGCAGCGCTACAGTTTGAGAATCACTGCCATTTCACAGTGTTTTACGTCCGCGAATAACTTTACATTTATTTCTAGAGGGGTAAAAAACGCTAAATCGGTTTCTCAATAAAATATAAGAAAATTTGTAAGCCGTAACGAGCTAGTTGGGCAGGATGTAAATAAATCTGGTCCTGTAGGAAGTTCGGTGTTCATAGAACTACCAAGGAGCGAGATCACTATTATTCAATATACATATCTTTAGGGAAATTTATGAATGATCCCCGGGCGACCATTAATATGAATGAGGATTGGACTTGGATCAACAAACATGTAAC
This sequence comes from Tillus elongatus, assembly GCA_964006375.1. Classification (NCBI taxonomy): domain Eukaryota; kingdom Metazoa; phylum Arthropoda; class Insecta; order Coleoptera; family Cleridae; genus Tillus; species Tillus elongatus. The sequence goes on along the minus strand of OZ023264.1, from coordinate 153,630,517 downwards.
AGCTACAAATCTTATAGAACATCGATTGCTTTCAAGGGTTGGGCTCCACACCGACCGGACAAAAAATTATTACAAACGATCCGTATTTTATCAGGACTCAACGTATAAAAAAAGCATTGCCAAAACGCTTACTGCCATGAACGGTATTATTAAAGCCATTTATTTGAATTTTCTTTTCACATTTACAAAAATATACATCACAATTAGCTGACTAAATCCCTGGATACGGTTTTCGAATTTAAGAACGTTTTATTGTCCGGTTAATTTTCATCAGAATGAAAAGCGGTAAGTACAATCGCGAAACCAAATACGCCAACAGGGACTGAGCTTTAAATATTCATTTTACTAATGATCTCTAATAAAATATTGAAATCATATAAGGGACTACTATTTTTGTAGGTGGGGTATTGCAAAGTACCTAACCTGAAATAGAAAATCTCTGGACGCAGCAAGTGCGTTATGGTAGCGAATTTTATTTAAAACATTTTTAATAGCAAATGTCTTTCTTTGATGAAAGCAGGCATCAAACTTGGTTGCATATATAGTAGAAACAATGTACAATATTTCATCGAAAAAAAATTTTTTTTTTGAAAATGTATAAACATTTTTCAAAAGTCTAGATGCAGCAAATGTGTTATGGAAGTGAATTTCCATTAAAATGTTTTTAATAGCAAATGCGAGCAGGCATCAATCTGATTACCGGTATAGCCTATGTAGTAGAAACAATGTACTATACTTTATCAAAATTACTTATGGTTTGGAAATATACAAAAATTTTCCAAAAATAAATTTAATGTTGGTTTTCTAACCAACAAAGCTTACGTTAATAGCAAATTGAGGTATTGAAATTTGAAGGATTTAATGAAAATTCGGTAAATTTGCAGATTAGCTCCCGAACGCTTTTCAACAAATTGTTTTCAGAAACATTACTAGGGCCCCACCAGGATGCACAGACCACAAAAAAAATTTCTTGTTCACACCCCCCAAGGAAGTTATGGAACTGGGAGTAAATAGGGGTGCTGTGCGGAGTAGGCGGGGTTTAAGGGGGATATGGCTTCAAGATGTGAAAAAGACAGCTTTCAAGCCCGCTTTATTCTAATTTTCTGCTCATATTTCCTTTTCACTACCTACCCCACTCAGCACCCCTACTCACTCCTGGTCCCGTAACTTCCCTCGGGGGTGTGAACAAGAAATTTTTCTTGGGGTTTGTGGATCCAGGGGGGGTGGTGGCTAGGCAGGTTTCCGAAAACACTTTTTTGAAAAACTTTCGGGAGCTAAACTGCAAATTTACCGAAAATTCGCTACCAAAACGCAATTACTGCGTCCAGATTTTTTTCTTATAAACGCATCTTATTTCGATAAAAAAATGAAAAAATGCATTAACGAATTTGTTCTACAAAAATTATCTAAAAAAATATTATACACCCCTACTCACTCCTGGTCCCGTAACTTCCTTGGGGAGTGTGAACAAGAAATTTTCCTTGGGGTTTGTGGATCTGGGGGAGTCTAGGCAGGTTTCTGAAAACAGCGTTTGGGAGTTAAGTTGCAAATTTACCGAAAATTCGCTACCAAAACGCACTGCGTCCAAATTTTTTTCTTACAAACGCATCACATTTCGACAAAAAATGCAAAAATGCATTAACGTAGTTGTTCTACGAAATTTAGCTAAAAAAAAATATGCACCCCTACTCACTCCTAGTCCCGTAACTTCCTTGGGGGTTGTAAACAAGAAATTTTTTGGGGGTTTGTGGATCCAGGGGGGGCTAGGTAGGTTTCTGAAAACAGTTTTTTGAAAAACGTTCGAGAGCTAAACTGCAAATTTACCCAAAAATTCGCTACCAAAACGCACTTACTGCGTCCAGATTTTTTTCTTACAAACGCATCTTATTTCGATAAAAAATGCAAAAATGCATTAACGAATTTGTTCTACGAAAATTAGCTAAAAAAATGATACACCTCTACTCACTCCTGGTCCCCTAACTTCCTTGGAGAGTGTGAACAAGAAATTTTTCTTGGGGTTTCTGGATCCAGGGGGGGCTAGGCAGGTTTCTGAAAACAGTGTTTCGAAAAGCGTTCGGAAGCTAAACTGCAAATTTACCGAAAATTCGCTACCAATACGCACTTACTGCGTCTAGATCTTTTTCTTACAAACGCATCATATTTCGATAAAAAATTCAAAAATGCATTAACGAATTTGTTCTACGAAAATTAGCTATAAAAATTATACACCCCTACTCACTCCTGGTCCCGTAACTTCCTTGGGGAGTGTAAACAAGAAATTTTTTGGGAAAATAGGGGTGCTGTGCGGGGTAGGCAGGATTTAAGGGGGATATGGCTTCAAGATGTGAAAAAGACAGCTTTCAAGAACGCTTTATTCGCATTTTCTGCTCATATTTCCTTTTTACTACCTACCCCGCCTAGCACCCCTATTCACTCCTGGTCCCATAACTTTCTTGGGGGGTGTGAACAAGAAATTTTTCTTAGGTTTTGTTGATCGGGGGGGGGGGGTTACTCAGGCAAATTTACCGAAAATCGCTACCAAAACACACTTACTGCGTCCAGATTTTTTTCTTATAAACGTATCATATTTCGATAAAAAATGGAAAAATGCATTAACAAATTTGTTTTACGAAAATTAGTTAAAAAATTACGTTAAACCACAAACTTCACTAAACCTACAAATAAATATCCAAAAAGGCACCCACTTAACTAAACTGGCAGCCAAAGCATCAAAGAAAGGGTCTATTTGAAATGGATATTTTGTAAATATTTTAGTAAAATGAAGGGCAATGACGGTTGAATCTGAAAAAAATTTGTTTCTTTAACTGCCCATAACTTCCCTGTCTTTGAAGCTAGAGACCTAAGTTGGTACAGAGTTTACTCTTTATAATAGAAACACGCGTACCAAATTTGTTTGCCCTTACTCTGTTATTTACGGAGATATAATTTTTTTAGAAATAAAACACAAAATTTTCCGGGAAAACCTGGTCAGAATTTCCTGGCTAACGAACTTATCCAAGCCACTTGCAAAAGGAAGGCACTTACCAAATTTGATCTAGATCGGTCCATTAATTTTTGAGTTATCGGTCGGATATATATATATATATATATATATATATATATATATATATATATATATATATATATATATATATATATATATATATATATATATATATATATATATATATATATATATATATATATATATATTTAAACACAGAACTCCTCATTAGCGAATTAAAAAAAAATTCGCTAACAAAGGTCATAGTAGCAAATATTCATAGAAATTAGCTCAACTTTTTACAAAAATTAGATAAAGTGTGTGCTGCAGTTATGAAATCAAATTCATAATTCGAAGAGAAATTATTTGTATGAAAAACGCTCGGATACGTCAACTAAATTTCTTTATTTCACACTTTGTGGTATTAGCTTGTCATTTCACCCCTCACCATTTCACCCCCACCGCGTATTGATTTTAGTTTTCAAGTAGGAATCCCATCATTTTTCGACGCAAATTCAAAGAGCATTATTTTTATGACGATGCCAAAAATGTGGATCCAGAAGTCATAGACCGCTGCACAGGGTGCAATTTCAATGGCTGACTATAAAATTTAAATCGTTTGTTCTGAAATTCACAGTTATTAAATAGTGCATGATAATGACTAATTTTTGCAACCTGCCGCGAGAATAATGTTGGATCTAAATTAGAAAAAAAATGATTTGTTACATTTTCATCTGCAGAATCAGGTTTCCTACATAATTATTTGATTTGTACACGAAACTTGCATTTTTCTTTAAATTTTGGTTCTGTTATCTCCTATCAAAAAACATTGTATTCGGGACCAGATAATTTGGTTATCTGAGAGCTGTTATCTTCTTCTCTGATGTTTATCAGTGCTTCGAAAACAATTTTCACTCCTTTCACCTTCATTCAGTCAGCTGTTAGAGGCGCAGGTTAGTGAGATCAAACTTTGTTAAAACAACTGCCAGTTAGATGTCAAATCTATTACACCGTAAGTCACAAAAATGCGCTATTAGTGAACTTTCTTTGAAAAAAATTCACTAATGAGGAGATCCCGACTTTTGAATGTTGAGCAAATTTCTTCAAATGACCGCGAACTAGGCCCCCTAGTCAGTTTATGTTTTATATGTTTATATATATATATATATATATATATATATATATATATATATATATATATATATATATATATATATATATATATATATATATATATATATATACACTTTATTTGTTTGCTGTACGTTTGTGATTTCTTATTGGTTTGCGTGGACTGCAGTTTCGAACCGTCCCGGTTCATCATTAGCACGCTACTGGCTGCTATCGCTCCTGTCTGGTCTACGTCGGAGATTGTAGGTGGCGCATGCGCCGTGAGCTTCTATTGGTCGGTTTCCTGTTCTCTGATTCGTTGTGCCTTCGGACTGTGTCGTGTGTATCGGTCTCCTGTCTTGATCACTGTGGTTTAATAATTTGTCTATTTGTATGGCCTTTATTAAGTTTTGTTTAAATGTTTGTACTTGGATTTGTTCTGGCATTAATTGTTTTCTATTGTTTGTTTGTTGAATGTAGTATTGTTCCCAGATTTCCATTTTTTTTTGTGGTCTTTAACATGTTTCATTAGTTTTAATTGGGTGATGTCTGGTTTTTGGTGTTTTGTGTCGTGAATGTGTGTAGCTACGTTTGATTTGTAGCTAGGTATGTGGATTTTATCCAGTGCTGTTATATGTTCTTTGAATCTTGTTTCTATTGATTTCTTTGTCATTCCTATATATTTTTTATTGCATGTGTTACATTCTATTTGATATATTCCGTTTAATTCATGTGGGTTGTGTTCTTGTTTTTTATTTATTTTGTTTATTATTTTGTTATTGGTTTTGTAGCTCATTTTTAAGTCATATTGTTTGAGTGTTTGTGTTATTTTTTTGATGTGGTGGTTATAAGTGAATGTTGTGTATTTTGTGTTTGTTTCTAGTGTTTTGTTTTCGGTTTTGTTGATTTGTTTGTTTTTGATTTGTTTTACTAGTTTTTCTATTGTTTTTTTGTTGTATCCATTTCTTTCTGCTATTTGTGTTATGATGTTGTACTCCTTTTCTCGTTCGTCGTTATGAAGTGGTATATTTAGCATTCTGTTTATTAATTATCTGTATGCGGCCATTTTGTGTGTATGTGGGTGTAGTGAGTGTTTAGGTATAGTGATGTCTGTTTGTGTGGGTTTTCTGTATATTTTGTATTCAGATACAGATACTTAATAAACAGAATGCTAAATATACCACTTCATAACGACGAACGAGAAAAGGAGTACAACATCATAATACAAATAGCAGAAAGAAATGGATACAACAAAAAAATGTCAGTTTAAATTTTATATATATATATATATATATATATATATATATATATATATATATATATATATATATATATATATATATATATATATATATATATATATATATATATATATATATATATATATATATATATATATATATATATATATATATATATATATATATATATATATATATATATATATATATATATATATATATATATAAAGGGTGAACAATTTACCAAAATTTAGACCCGTAAGTTTAAAGACAAAAAAGTTAGAGGCAAATAAAAAAATTTGGGTTTTTCCTCAAAATATAAAAAGTCACGATTTGAAACGTCAAAATTGACAACATTTAGTCAAAGAACCTGAAAGAAATACAGATTGTATTAAGAGTGTTCTGAAAACCCTTAAGTTTCAGCATCAACCATCATTTTCCTTCATTTTGCTAAAATATTTCCAGAAAATTCATTTCAAATAGACCCTTTCTCTGATTCTTTAACAGTAGTTTTAGTTAAGTTTATGGTTTAACGGTCTATAATTTTTAGCTAATTTTCGTAGAAAAAAATCGTTAATGATGGGCCGCTGCTTTTGAATTCTAAAAAGATTTCTTCAAATGAGCGCAAACTAGGTCCCCTAGAATCCATATCCGGGCTTACTTTCTGTTTAGATATATACAGGATGATGCATTTCTACAGTATAACGCAACATAATTGTTATTATGCAAGATACGAGAAAAAATTGTATACATTACCTATAGGGTGTCCTGGGCTACATCTTATAAAATTATCACAGGATGTCCCATAAGTCGTTGGTGATACCTACAATCTTTTTTTAACATTCCTTATTGCATTTTTCATCGAAATATGATGCATGTAATACGCAGTAAGTGCGTTTTGGTGGAGAATTTTCATTAAATCCTTGAAATTTCAAGAACTCAATTTGATATTAACCTAAGGTTTGTTGGCTAAGAATAGTTTCTTTCAAATTAAAAATAAAAATAAAATCCCAAAGCCATGCGTTGAAACGACTTGGTGGTTAAAGTCCAATGCCTGACAGACAGAGTAGTTAACTGCCACGCGGAGATTGATTCATACAACAGGTATACACCATACATCAACGGTAACCAAACTAAATATATACCAGGCATAAAACATACTACCCGAACCAACAATCGCGAAATCTCGGCCGAAATTATGGAAAATGACAGACGACATGAAATTAAAAATTTGACAAGTGATTTTTATTTAACTGAGGGATTCAATCAATTATTAAAATACACTATATTTGTAGCTCTTCATTGTAGTCGTTCATGCCCGAAATACAGTTTTAGCGCAGCATAGATATACTATGCTGTCGCATAATATAGTAAAAATATAAACAAAATCAAGCCAAGTCTCTTTCAAAATTATTCTAAAATAGTTTCTTTTATCTTTAAAGTTAAACGTAAGACGCCATATAAGACCAAAGCAGTCATGGGATGCGTTTAATTGGTAATTCTACTAATTCTGTAATTAATAGTTGTTAAGTATACTTGAATATAATATCCCGGGCATAAAGCCGATCTGTAGTATCATGTAAACAGAACGTTAGCTAACGTGTGCTTACATGGTGCAGAGACAGCGTCGTTGTCTTCTAAGCAGAAGGTTACGGAATCGAATCCAGCTCGATGAATGTATGTTTTTTTGTTATATTTTGGCATTTGAAGAAACAATAGTGCACATGTTTAATACGTTTTGAAAAAGATATCATTTTTGTTTAAAACGCCTGGATAACTTTGTCACTACATACAGACTTGGAGACTACTTATCTGGCTTCACTGTTGGGTAGCCAGCGCGTAACGTAACTGGAGCAAGAGGCGCTTATGAATTCTAAATGTTGTCGGATGTTCTTCACCTTTGAGTCTTAATTTTTTTTTATTGTTGATATTAAAAACTGGTTTGATTAGGTTGACTAAAATGAAATCATACTGGCGATTAATAAGGGAAAATAACTGCTACGTTTATAATTTGGCAGATACGTTACTTTTCTAAAAAGGATTTAAGTTACTCTCTGGAAATCTTTTGTATATCCTTAATGAAATTTGCAATACAAGTTTCTTTTAAAGAGACTTACACTACTACAGATATAACAAAATTTAGGTCTTTTGCTTCATGGAAAATTAAGTTTTGGGCATTTTTTAGAACGCAAGATTTTTTTGATAATAGAGAGACATCGATGGTAACACTTTCGGAAGAATTATTCAAATGTGCGCTTACTAGGACCTCTAAAATTGGTCTTTAAGGTCTGTGTAGGTTTAAAGTATTAACCTTACTAATATGCCGTATAATAAAAGTGTACAATTCTTATGAAAATTTGCTACTATAACGCATTTGCTGCGTCTCGAATTTTTAGTGAATTTTCTTAAAAAAAATTCACTAATGAGGAGATCCCGACTTTTGAATTTTAGAAAAATTTCTTCACATGAGCGCTTATTAGGCCCCCCAGAACACATATCTGGGGTCAGTTTCAATTTTTATATGTTTATATATATATATATATATATATATATATATATATATATATATATATATATATATATATATATATATATATATATATATATATCACACCGATAACTCAAAAAATTATGGGCCGATTTTGATTAAATTTGGTGAGTACCTTCCTTTTACAAATGGCTTGGATAAGTTCGTTAGCCAGGAAAATCGGCCCAGGTTTTCCCAGAAAATTTTGAGTTTTCTTTCGAAAAAAATTGTAGAAAATTTATATCTCCAAAATTAACAAAGTAAGGGCGAGTTTATATCATTATACGTAAGCTGCCTACAAAAATTTAGCTCTGTAAATCAAAAGACAAAAAAGTTATAGGCATTTAAATAAAAATTTATTGGGATTTTCCTCAAAATGTCAAAGTTGCGATTTAAAACGTCAAAAATTGGCAACATTCAGCAAAGAACCTGAATCTAGTACGGGCTATGGTAAGAAAATGTCTCAAGAAGAATGTTTTACAAACCCGGAAGTCTTAGTTTCAACCGTCATTGTCCTTCATTTTACTAAAATATTTCCAGAAAATTCATTTAAAATAGACCCTTTCTCTGATGCTTGGCAGTAGCCTATAGCTATAGAGTTTATCGTTTAATGGTATATAATTTTTGTCGAATTTTCGTAAAAAATCAATAAAGTTCAATATATCCGTTATTATACAAGATATGAGAAAATTTTTTAAATATTAATTATAGGGTGTCTTGAGCTACATCTTAAAAAAATATTTCTACAATCACAGGGTGGCCCATAAGTCGTTGGTGATACAAATTTTCTTATTTTTTTAATCAAACACGCCTTATATTATTGCATTTTTGCATTTTCCATCGAAATATAATGCATCTTTGTAAGAAAAGAAATTCTGGATGCAGCAGGTGCGTTATGGTAACGAATTTTGATCAAATGCTTCATATTTGAATAGCCCAATTTGCTATTAACCTATAAAATTGACCAAGAAACGAGCTTTGTGGGAACACTTTAAGTTTACTTTTGGAAATTTTTGTACATTTTCACACAATAAAGTTATTTTTATGAAACATGGCACATTGTTTTTACAATATAGATTATACTGGTAACCAAAATTGATGCCTGCTTTCTTAAATAAAAATAAAACAGACATATTTGCAATAAAAACATATTTAAGAAAATTCACTACCATAACGCACTTGCTGCGTCCCGAGTTTTTTTTATTATCATTGAGAATAACATTTATTAAAGTCCAAATAAAGTAGTATTATTATGTAGCATGTATAGTCTATTAGATCATGTATTTGAAATAAATGGTCTTAGTAGGGAATTTTTCATTTGTAACAATAAACGGCATACAGTAACAGACACACAGAGTTTCCAGCATAAGGTTAATGAAAACAAAGTTACTTTCTAGAGGCTTGCTCTAACTCTACTTTGTACTGGAGTTACAGAATAGAATAATTCATTTTAATTACAACACGAAGTAGTTTTTCTTTTGTTTATGTTTATGGGAGTTTCTGAGTATAAGCTCTGTAATATGACTGAAATATCTGGTAGATTCATTAACTTGTTAGAACTCCTGTAAATAACAATTCCACAGCTGTTTGTTCTTCAGCATGAAATGCCAAAATAAATCCTTATTCTGTTTGAATACAGCAACTTCTTCATGCTAATGATGAGCAAATACTTTTATGCATGAATTCACCTGATATAACATAAGCATGCTCATGTTTTATGTATATATAAGCGAAAGCAAAAATGTAAGTTTTTGAAGTATTAGCCTGGTTGGTTTGAATAACAGATAACTTATTTTTTGGCATCGTTTTGCCTTATCGCTAAGATAACAAATCTGATTTCATTTTTATAGAATAATTATAAAAATAAAAGACTCGGCAAGTGTAGTATACATTAGGGTCCATATTTTACGAGTAGCAGATTTAACGAACTTCTCATTTAACGAGAAAATGTTGGTGATTTGAATGGAGTTGTGTAAGAGACAATGATAAAATGTTTCTGATTTAACGAGACGGCTTTTCAGGCGATTTCGGTTTTAGCGAGGTAATTCTTGCGCTGACCCGTTCACATACTAAGTGAATTTTCTTTAAAAAAATTCACTAATGAGGAGATCCCAACTTTTGAATTTTGAAAAAATGTCTTCAAATGAGTGCTAATTATGCCCCCTAGAACACATATCCATATATATATATATATATATATATATATATATATATATATATATATATATATATATATATATATATATATATATATATATATATATATATATATATATATATATATATATATATATACAGGGTGGCGCATTGAAAACTAAACAGACCGATTTGCGTCCAGAGAATTTTTTTTTAAGAAACGCTGAAAGACATCAATTTTAATATTGAGGGGGACATGTTTTGACATAAAACTCAACTTTGTCACATTAACCCCTCAAGGGTGATGATAACAACACTTATATTTTAAATAGGGAACATGGGTCGAATGTTACATCATTTGAAAGCTCTTTCTTTTCTGAATTTAGTATACATTTTTTTTGGAAGTTTTATCAACTCGTTTGAAAATTATTCAAAGTTGGAGTTGCAAGAACGTATTTCATTTATTGTGATAAGAAATGCACTAATTAGTCAATTTTTCTTAAAAAAAACAAAAAACAAAGCCAAACGTTAAAAATGTTTATTCAGTTAAGTAAGTGTTCAAATTGTTGACCACCAGCTTCCATACAAAAGTACAAATTTTGTTTAAAACGAGCTCTGACATTCTGGAGCATTTGTGGAGTTATTAGACGGCATTCTTCAACAATGCGTCATCGTAATTCTACCAGAGACTCCGGTTCTGTTGCGGAAATTCTACTCTTTAAATGGCCCCATAGACAGAAGTCTAAATAAGTTAAATCCGGTAATCTAGGGGGCCACTCAATAGCACCTCTACGCCCAATCCATTGCTCTGGAAACTCTCTGTTCAAAAACTCTCTAACACGTTGTGAAAAATGCGGAGGAGCTCCATCTTGTTGAAACACTATTTGATTTTCTTGATAGCGATCATCATTTTCAACAATGTCAATTAGTAGAGGGTAAACGATATCTTCTAGTAACTCCAAACACGTTTAGCCACACAAATTGCCATCAAGAAAAATGGGTCCGATTAAACTGTCTCCAAAAAGGTCAGTCCAGACATTTAATTTCTGTGGAGTTTGAGTGTGAACTTCGTGAAAATTTCTTGGATTATTATCTGCCCAATAACGACAATTATGACGATTGACTGTAGAGTTTAATAAAAACGTACACTCTTCTGAAAAACAGATATTGAACAGAAAGTTCCTGTTATCAGCTATTCGTGCAGTCATAACTTCACAAAACTCCAGCCGCCGATCAAAATCATCTTCATTCAGTTGTTGTACAAGATGAATTTTATACAGGTGACATTTATGATGCTTCAATATTCGCTGAATAGTTCTTCTTTTGATGTTTCAAACAGTGGCCAATTTTCTCGTGCTCCAAGTTGGGTCTGCAGCAATTTGTCCTAAAACTTCAATTTCAGTAGTCTCATTTCTAACCGAAAATTCACGTTCAGGATCCCGTTTTTTGTTGGCTACTGAACCACTTTGTCGAAACTTTGCAACTAACTCCAAAATGTATTTTCTGTTAACATGTCTGTTCGTATGTCGTTCATTAAACCAATTTGCGGTACGGTTGGCACAGTCATCGTTTTTGAAAAAAGGAGTAATTATTTCAACTCTTTCTTCTACAGAATACACCATTGTGAAATTAATTTTTGGTAGTACTATCAGGTATCAAACCGGCTGATAAACTGAAATAATAAACCGCATTTCTCTCATTCCGATAAGAAATGTTCTGATAGTCAATTTTTTTGTTTACAAACCAACAAAACATTTCTTATCGGAATAAGTGAAATACGTTTTTGCATCTTCAACTGTGAATAATTTTTAGACGAGTTGATCAAACTTCCAAAAAAATGTGTGTGCTGAATTGAGAAAATAAAGAGCTTTCAAATGATGTAACACTCGACCCATGTTCCCTATTTAAAATATAAGGGTTGTTATCACCACGATTTGACTAAATTTGGTGAATACCTTCCTTTTGCAAGTGGCTTGGACAAGTTCGTTATCCAGGAAAATAGGCCGAGGTTTTCCCGGAAAATTTTGTGTTTTCTTTCGAAAAAAAAAATATCTCTGGAAATAAAAAAGTAAGGGCAACCAAATTTGGTATACGGCTTTATATCGCTATATCTTTAAATCTACAGAAATTTAGCTCTGTAGGTCAAAAGGCAAAAAAGTTACAGGCAATTAAAAAAAATAAATTGGGGTTTTCCTCAAAATGTCAAAGTCGCGATTTAAAACGTCACAATGGCAACATTTAGGCAAAGAACTTGAATCTAATACGGGCTATGGAAAGGAAATGTCTCAAGAAGAATGTTTTGCAAACCCTGAAGTCTTAGTTTCAACTGTCATTGTCTTTCATTTTACTAAAATGTTTCCAGAAAATTCATTTTAAATAGACCCTTTCTCTGATGCTTGGCAGTAGTCTTAGCTATAGAGTTCATCGTTTAATGGTATATAATTTTTGTCAAATTTCCGTAAAAAATCAATAAAGCTCAATATATCCGTTATTATACAAGATGAAAAAAATTGTATACATTAATTATAGGGTGTCTTCAGCTACATCTTACAAATTATTTCTACAATCACAGGTGGCTCATAAGTCGTTGGTGATAAAAAAAATTATGTTTTTTTTTAGTCGAACACGCCTTATGTTATTGCATTTTTACATTTTTGCTATTAAAAACATTTTTATGAAAATTCACTACCATAACGCACTTGCTGCGTCCAGACTTTTTACTGGGATACACAGATGTGAAAAAATAAACAAGATGGCTTCGTCTTTCTGTGAATTTCATTGCCTAAAAATATGACCATTCAGACAGACTAGGACTAGATCCACATGTTTCTCGATTGAGACATGACACTAATGGGTAATAAATTTTACTGTACACAACACGAGAGAAAATATTGTTGGGATCTTTTAATCAGGGATGATATAGTCCCTCTTACCACTTGATATCAACGTTCGTTACAACTGTACATTTGTATGGCTTGTTGTTTTTCTGTTTTAATCTTGAAACTTGCGCCTTATTCCGATCAGTTTTCGATCACCGCGCCTTTGAGACAGGAGAATAGAGTCTTATTTACACAATGTCTGCATATGGTAATAAAAGAAACGACTTTGCCATTGAAGAGAAAATGTCGATATTAAATGAATTGAAAGCGGGAACGAAAAAAGATGATGTTGGTAGGCAGTACGGTATTATATTATCAACAATTTTAAAGTGCGCGAAGACTATTGTCCAGGCTAGTGGTTCCAACACTATTGACAACAAGAGAAAAAGTGTAAAAACAACCGACATGGAAAACTGGGTCAAAGCATTTTTTTGATTGGTTCAAATATCAAAGGCACGCAAACATTGCTGTAGGTGGTCTATTTCTCCAGGAGAAGCTATTTCTCTTGGTAGAGAAATGGGGTAAGTACACTTGGAGAACCCAAATCACCACAACACAAAAGATGTGTTTTGGTTTCTCCAAGTGTACTTATCAGTGCTAAACACAGGTTCCAATCTTTACTTAGAGAAACGGGATACAGAGAGAATTTACAGTGTTCTACAAGTTGGATTTCTCGTTTTAAACGAAGACAATTAATTGAGGAAAAGTTTCTAGGGACGCAAAATCTGTAAAGGGCACACCTGAAGCTAGTGTGACGTAAACTTCGGGGGGTTGAGATGAATATGGGCTTCCCATGGATACTAGACAGCAGAGCTATATACCAACCATTAACTTTAGCTCTAAAGTACACCATTTGACACTGAGGTTATTGAAAACCTATCACAACGATTGACACTGAGGTTATTGAAAACCCATTACAACGACAGTCAAATTTACTAGGACGTAGCAAAACTTATCAAAACGAAACAAACTTGTTGCTTTAACCAGAAGGAACTTTTATTTCGACACTAAAATCGTCCACGCAGACATTATACTTTCTGCGCTAGGTATACCACATACCGAGCTGTTACCTAACGCAGAACTGATCTTAGGTAGTTATATGCTGCACACCATCATCGAAAAACTAAGATAGTGCGATAACTAGTTGGTGTCTCTTTCAGACCACCCACAATCTCAAGGCAACGCAGGTACTTCGCCGAAGATGTGCTCTAGGTAAGCACCGAAAGTGCTCAGGTAATTCAACAGTCACCGCTGTGATACACTAGGTCTAACCTCGAACATGAGAGATAACGCCGTTGTTGCTCCACAGATGGCTGTGAGCCAACAGAGGGAGATCCAGACATTTTACGTGCCTAAGTAACCGCCTGGGTTTGTTCGCTGCGTCGACGTTTCTGCGCGCGATATTCTCTCTGTCCTTTAGAAACCCATGCACCCCCATGTGTATAAGAGAAATGCAGAGATGCATGTTTTTCGCGCCAGTTTCCACAGAGACCCAGTCGGAGCTTTGCAGTCACAATGGTTCCTTTCGACCAGTATCTGTCAAATATACTTTATTGATTAACAGCAGCGCTCGCTTTGTCGATATCTCTTTTAGTTGTCAACTTGTCTCATTAATTTTCGAATTTATGACTCTCGAAATCTTTGTTAATATTTCCGCCTCTAGTTTCTAATACGAGTATTCTGGGTGGTATTATTGCGTCGTTACGGAGTTATCTATTTTAATAAATATTCACCTCTGTAACGATATTCTCTTGCTTGTAGATTTACAATTTACTAACATTTATCATTCCCATGTATTAAAGTGGGGCAAGTGTGGATTTACGCTAGCGAATAAAATTTATTCTGCATAAAGTCGCCTAATTCCGTGCTTGTTGATGGCTCATCATTAGCTAAGCACGTTTGCTACTGAACCTTCCCAGATGTTATTGTTAAGTTAGTAAGAGCGTTATGGGGGAGGAATGAGGCACCTTGGGAAACCGCTAATGTCAGATACATGTTACAAGTTGCATGATTCAAGTTACACAAGAGCGTTATGGGAGCGAAAAAGTAACCGTAACAAAGAGACATAAATTAGGTGCAGATATAAGGGCTAATTAAAATGTCAAAAACGTACTGGAAATGTGACTACCAGTTTTGCTAGACATCCAGCTTTTCAGGCTGTTCCTACTTCAGAAATACTACCACTGATCTTTTTTCGTACATGCTTTTTTTACTTTTCTTGTCATACGGTTTAGAATTACAAACTTTTACCATTTGAACGCACTTATTAATTAAATAATTATATGTTTAATAAACCCAGTTTAACATTTAGTTCTAGTCACAGAGAAGAATATTGGATATTATTGAGCCGGAGGTCAAAATCAGCTTTTTTAGAGGGAAATGTTAAAGTATACAATAATTCAATATTTACTAAAACTTGCGAAACTGATACCGTTAAAAGGAACCTTTACAAACCAATCTCGTAAACTCTTATCACCCTACTATTTTCTGCAATTTCTTCTTATACTCACATGAAAGTTCTCTAGTTTCCCTATTATTCTGTAGAAATGAAATTCTCTTTCCATGATAACACTACTACGTAGAGGGAGAATTGCAATAATAATAATATTTGCTAGTGCCCCATAAAAGTCGCCCCTTAGCGTGATTATATGTCAGGTTATAAATGTACCGTGTAGTGTGTTTCGGTGTACAAAACGACCGTGTACCCAGTGTTCTTGGTGTTGTCCATTCCGAGGGTAGAATAGCTGTTACCATAGGCGTCCACGTACATATTTAAAATAAAAATATAAAAACTGAAAGCCTAAAATGCGTATCCTTTTTATACATGTGATTAGTGGAGAGTCTAGGTTCGTTCTGAAATTCATATATTAAGTTATGCGATTTGGGGCTGTTTTGTTTCAGCGGGTATACAAGCCATATTAAAACGTCAGTGAAGAGGAGTTGCCTACCATTTAGTTCCGTAAATATTAAACTGAAAAACGTATTGCAATACTTAATATAAACAACAATATCTGAATTAGAAAAATTTATATAAAATTTTAAATAATATATTGACCTTAAAATATTGGGGAGTCATTAATTTAGGTTTCTTTGATAATTATAGCTAGGAAAATTTAAAGCAGATTATATGAATAATTTTGTCACATTTAGAAAATAAGTTATATTGTTATTCTCCATTTAAGAAAGGAGAAAAATCACTTAACTTAACAAATAGCGCACAATAAATAAATAACAAACATAATATATACAATTTACATAAAATCTATACACAGGTGTTTAAAATTATAACATAATAACATATAAAAATACTGATTAAATATAAAACCCCAACAAAACCAATCTTATCAACTAGCGCCCTAATCGTGGGACTTTTGAGAATATAATAACATTTTTATACATGCAGTAAAACCCATACTTATATATATATATATATATATATATATATATATATATATATATATATATATATATATATATATATATATATTTATATTTATATATATATATATATATATATATATATATATATATATATATATATAAATTTTATTATGAGTTATCTTAAAATCAATTAATAGTGTGGTTTCTTTATGTATTAGCACACTACGGCATAGGTTTTCTAAGTTCTGTACTACAATCCAGGAACTCAGAATGTCGTTTCGACAGGGTTACCACTACAAATTAGCAAAATAAAAATTCACTTGGTAATAAATAACCTGAATCATAAAAAGCAAAACATCGACCGTGTGCTACTTATTATGAGGCGGCTAATATCTGTATAGCTTACCCTACAAAATATTTGATTTTAAATATAAACGTGCATTAAATTGAGCTCCAGATTTTTTCCAGGTACGCCTATGTCAATTTGACTTATAAACTCAACAAGACTATTATATACTCACAGTTATTTTCGCTGCGCTGAAATGATATTGCTATTCAATTCGTGGGTCACATTTATCGAGATTTTCCTCTCTTACCTTCTAACATGACTAAACGGTCCAGGATTTCTATTTCACATTGTACGAAATAAGATGCTTATCAAATATTGGGACATGCTGAAATTCGTATGAATCACGATTTTATACTCCCAACCCGGCTTTTGTACCATCCGCTCTCGGAGACGGCAATGGGGCTGTATTTATACTAAATTTGTTGGTTTTAAAGGTGATTTGTGAATAATATAAGATCCATTTCCCCCATTCTATTGGGAAGAGTGCTTGAAATAATGAAAAAGTTTCGGCAAGAGCACGATTCAAATATCATAACGTTGGTTCTACAAGCTTCAAGGGGATAAAGTTTAAATTGCTTTAGGTGTATTACTTTGACTTGCATTTTCTTATCAAAAGTTTTAAATTTTTATCTCTAATCTATTTTGTTACTTTAGAACTTCAGCTCTAACGTACGTAACTAATATGTTGTGTTAAATGAATCTTCGAATTAACACAGGCAAGGTAAGAACATATTGTAGTCCTTTTTCAATTTTGGGACTTTTTAAAAGGTTTTATTTCAAGGTTAAACGTTCAATGTTTAATATAATCCACAAAATGTAGGGTACAGCCTTGTTTATTGTTTTGTGTTTAGCAAGATCTTCGAGCCTCGGTGGTTCAGTGGTAAGGACGTGTGCCCCGGTACCGAACGGTACTGGTTTCGATTCACAGGATTCCCCTTTCGCCTTTTCAGTACATACTGTACAATTAACACCGACCGAGGTTGTGGCATTGTGTTTGAGCAAGTTGAATGTCTACATGTTCCGTCCTTCTAAGAAGGCGTCAAGCCGTCTGTCCCGTGTTTTTGCGATGCTGGGGACGTTAAAGATCCCTATCTTCCTTACATATGGGCAGGGGTTTGGCTATGTTTCTAGGATAGTGAGGTGAAACTGTTCCCTGACGTCGGTGAGTGGCTATAGTCGCGAAAATACCGACGTTAAAAGAAAAATTAGCTCAAACGAAAACGTTGCAAAGAAAGTACGTATGCAAAGAAACAGTGAGGAAAACTTAAATTATGCACGGAGAAATTATTGCTAACTAATTTTTTACACAAATTTATTTTAGAGAGACTGTCGCATCTACCAAATATTAAGTTTCTAGTTTTACGCGAAGTTAAGTTAGAGGCATTTAATAAAATATCTTATATAAAACCAAATGAACGCCCGTAAAAAATGTATCATTATAAACAAAATTTGTATAATTCTATTTGCAGAATTTAGTTTGATTTATTAGTGAATTTTTATTTAAAAAAATTCACTAATAGTGAGGTATCGATGGTGAGACTGCATTTTCTTTAATGAGCGCGAATTTGGGCCCCTAGAACCCATATCCGGGGTCAATTTCGATATATATATATATATATATATATATATATATATATATATATATATATATATATATATATATATATATATATATATATATATATATATATATATAACCGATAACTCAAAAAGTAATTAACCGATTTTGATGAAACTCGGCAGGTGCTTTTCTTTTATTAATAGCTTAAATTAATTAGTTAGCCAAGAAGATTGGACAAGGTCTTCTGGAAAAAAAATTAAGTTTTCTTTCAAAAACTTTTTTTTGTCCGAAAATAACAAAGGTCTTTCGATAAAGTTTGGTGGGCATATTGCCTTGAGAAAGATATAACTATGTACCAAAATTCAGCTTTCTAGGTTTACAGGAAATTGAGATATTCAAATTTGAAACAGTTATATTTAATATCACCGGTTTTTATTGACAATGGTAAAAACTGGTTTATAGGTATATGAGATCTTGTATGTCTGAGTCGTTACCTAGCAACGGAACATTTGATATCATTGCGCAGGTCAGTTACACATTGTAACTGACGTTTATCAGATATTATTAGATCGGTTATTTGTTTTCAATTTCAGTTGACAAATTATTTGTGTTATTTGGGATTTTAATATACAAGTGCATATTATTCCTTTACGATTTTATTAATGTTAGTGGGTCGACTAAACAGTGTTTGTGATGTTTGTCAACAGATATAAAAGATAGAAGTTTTACAAAAAGGGCTGATATGCAACAGGTTAGTTATTTTGGCTCTGATGCTTTGGCTAATTTTCGTACAAAAAATTCGTCGATGGAGGAGACCGCAACTTTAGAATTTTAAAAAGATTTCGTCAAATGAGCGCAAACTAGGCCCCCTAGAATCCATATCCGGGTTTACGTTCAGTTTTGAACTGTTTACATATATACAGGGTGGCGCATTTCTACGGTGAAGCTCAATATAATTATTATTATACAAGAGACGAGAAAAAATTGTATAAGTTAATTATAGGGTGTCTTGAGCTGCATCTTAGAAAATTATTTTGACAATCACAGGCTTGCCCATAAGTCGTTGGTGATCCCTATAAAATTTTTTTCGAACACCATTATTTTATTGCATTTTTTTGAAATATGTTTGTAAGAAAAAAATCGAGACGCAGTAAGTGCGTTTTGGTAGCAAATTTTCATTAAATGCCTCAAATTTCAATAACTAAATTCTCTATTCACCTACAGTTTGTTGGCTAGGAAACCAACATTGAAAGCTTATTGTCGGAAAATGTTTGTACATTTTCAAACAATAAGTTATTTTGATAAAATATGGCACATTGTTTCTACTATATAGGTTATACCGGTGACCAAATTGATGACTGCTTGCATTAAAGAGACATATTCAAAGCATTTTTATAAAAATTCACTTCCATAACGCACTTGCTGCGTCCAGACTTTTTTATTTTAAAAGACCGAAACAACAGAGGATTAAAGTTATTAAGTGTACTTCGCAGTACTCATCACAGATGCCAATCTTCACTTATGAATTAAAATTAAATTTTGCACACAAAAAGCAGGGATTCCAAGGCGTATAGTGTATATAGTGGATAGACTTGCTCCATGGTAAGATTATATGTCATACAGTTGAAAACTGTCAAATCGGACTTTTTAATGGCAGATTTAGTAACATCTAAAATAAAACTGTAAACAAAAACTGGACAATTAAACTAATAACGGCTTCTACATTGATTTGCAACGTTCAGGGTTAATAGTAAGTATTGAAACTGATTTTTTTTAACAGACAGTTGTTTTTTTACCTTAGGGCTCGTTCGCGTCTTTGCCACCCCGATAGCACCGCAGCCTTTGGCTTATTGTGAATGCCCTTTGTCTTTTCTACTCCACCCATTTCAAAATCACTGTGCCTTGAACCAGTCTGCACAGCAATTGGTAGGGTGAAGTTTTATATTGCTTTGTCTCCAGGCTACGCTGTCCGAAGATCAGTTGTCTTTTGCGGTCCAGAGCTTTACACTCGCACAAGATGTGCTGGGCTGATTCCTCCCCCTCACCGCAGATTGTGTATGCCAGGACCCCATCGAACCGCCCCATTTTATGCAGGTGTTTCTTGACAGCCATGTGTCCCGTCAAGAGTACTGTTATGTTCCTGAGCTGTCCCCTGCTAAGATTCAGCAGCTCCACAGCTCTTTTTGAACTGGGATCCCCAATTAGTGTCTTCCCAAGTCTTAGCCCTGGACAGTCTGCCCAGTATACCTCATGTTCGTTTCTGACCCAGAAATTAATGGATCCCTGGCAGTGCTCTTCGTCACGCTCAAGACCGGTTCTGGTCCCATAAATGGCTCTGCTGATCAGAGAATGATCAAAGAAGAGAGTTTCTCGAGACCGTCAGTTGCTTCATTGCCTTTGACCCCCGATTGACCCGGCACCCAGACGAGGGTGGCCTCATTCTGCCCAGCCAGGTCGCTCGCCTCGTCTCGGCATTCACTAACCAGCCTGGAATTTATCCGTGGGCTACTTAGGGCCTGGCTATCTGTGGCTATGAGGATGCGCAGACAGTTGCTTTTAAAGTCATAATTTTTGTCATCATTTAACTCGATCATTTTGCTTCAAAAAATTGTAACCTGGGCTTTTCTTCTGGCCTCTTAACAATGTCTAATTTTCAGATTGCGTTTTTAGCAAGTTTTTAAACTATTAAGCTATAAGTATATAGAATTATATTCTTATTTATGATTGACACAATTTTCGTGATGTAGGTAGACGTTATTTAAACAGCTTTTTCGAAGGCGTCAGAGTTAATCACGATATTGTCATCGAAAAGTTAGAAAGGTTGGAACTAAAGGGCAGTTATATTGACCTCATGAAGTCCTGCTTGTGTAATAGAAATAGTTTTGTGGAGTATATGGGTCATAAGTTTATTACTTCATCTGGAGTAGCTCAGGGTTCTAATCTTGGTCCACTTCTGTTTTAAATGCCCCTTTTGTATGAGCCAAATCCCCACAGAATATAAGGGCATAAAATAAATAACTTTGGATTAAGAGACAATATATAAACTATCACGAAGACATCAATACTAACTGTATAAAGAAAACACGACAGACTCCAACTGAAAGAGTTGATATATTCATTTTTCAGATCAAATTATTGTCAAAGTAGATTTGCAAGAAGATTAGAACATGTACCTGTTGCATATACATACTCTCTGTTATTATAAAAATACCACTTTGCATGACAGACACATTTCTTGGGAGAAGATGCATTAAACGAGACTCAACAATATTTATATTTAGCTTGTTGGCTCTAGGACACCTACATAGATCACAATAAGTGCCATCAGCAGTTGTTAAGACTGCAATGATATCTGTGTAAGATAAAAGTGTATTTGTATTATCTGTATATAAAACAAGTTGACTAAGTAACTTGTATCCACTGGGTGAGTCATCAAAAATTACAAAAAAGGAGACCAAGTATTGTTCCCTGTGGGACAGCTTGCTAAAGATATCCTTGCAGATTCTGTTCCGCTAATTCGAGTAGTAACGGATCTGCTATCAAGAGAAGTAAGCATTACCTTTGATTCGTAATGTCCAAAGCTTGTCTAACAGAAGCTCGTGATAGACGCATTCAAATATCGTTGAGAAATCATAAAAAACGTTAAGTATATTATACGAGAGTTGCCTTTAATATTTTGGGATTAGATAACAAAAATATATATTTATCATCTAAAATGGCTTTATAGTTTCTCAAAATATTCTCCGTGAAGGTCAGTACTCTTTTGCATGCGGGTAAAATAATTTGCGGAGAAATTTTTCCACCTTTAGTGAGGGGTCTCCAAAACATACTTTTTTTTATTTATTTTTTATTTCAGCAACACACCACGAGGGCTTACAGCCTAAATACTATCGTACCGTGGGTGTCGATAAGGAGGAAAGAGGAAACTTGTTAATTCTGGACTTGAAGGTTTGGAGGTTCGGGGGAGAAGAACATGTGCCGGCAAGGAATTCCACAACTTGGAAGTCCTCGGGACAAAAGAGCGGGCATAACAAGATGTTCTATGTCTAGTGACCTGGACAGTAAAAGGGTGCATTTGCTCTGTTCCCCTGGTAGATCTGTTGGGGGCAGCAGGTGGAGGAACTATGGAAGAAAGCTCCTCTGAGCAGTGCCCGTGCAGGTATCTATAAAAGAGAGAGAGAGGTCACCAACGGCACGTCGGTGGGCAAGGAATGGCAGCCTTTGGGTGAGGGTAGTGTTACCGATGAGACGTATAGCTCTCTTCTGAATGGAGTCCAGGATAGCGAACCTTAAGGAACTGCTGCATTAATTGGATACAGTTTAGAGGAATGGCCACCCACGACAACAGAAATGCTCCGGTTGGAGGGGAAATTTGCTGTCCACGTACAGAGTTTTGGTGGTAGGCCATAGGCCGGTAGTTTATTAAGCAGCGCTGCGTGCCATACCTGGTCGAATGCTTTGGATATGTCTAGAGCGACAATCTGGGATTCACCGTGTAGTTCCATAGACTTGTTCCAAGAATGGGTGACAAAGGAAAGGAGGTCGGAAGTTGATCTGCGCCGACGGAATCCATACTGCCTGTCGTGGATTATACTGTGTTTTTCGAGAAATTTTAGTAATTCGGTGTTTATATACTTTTCCATCACTTTAGAGACAACTGAAAGGAGATAAATAGGCCTGTAGTTGCTAGGAAGCGCTTTGCATCCTTTCTTGGGGGCGGGTTGTACTCGAGCAGTTTTCCAGTTACTAGGGAATATGCCTCTATTGTAAGATGTCTGAAACAAACGAGTGAGGACAGGAGCAAGTTCTGGTGCGCATTTTTTGAGAACAATTGCTGGGATCTCGTCAAGGCCAGAGGCTTTCCTGGTATTAAGAGAAGAGAGCACCTTTCGTACCTCTTTAGTTTTGAAAATGATATCCGTCATTTTATGCGCGACATTGGGGACTGCTGGTGGTTGAACATTTGGAGGTAGGCAAGTTCAGCCTTGCACAGGGCGGTAAAAACAATTTCATGCCCTGAGACAAGAGGTGGGAACGTGCTCTTGCAGAAATTATTCCCAATAGATTTAGCAAGAGTCCAGAAGGGTTTGCTGTCGCTGGAGCTTAAGAGGACTTTGTTTTTGATGTGGTTATTAAACAAGTTTTTTGCCTCAGGAAGAATGGGGACATAGTGGTTTCTTGCGTCGTTAAATGCTTGACGGTTTTCTTGACTGGGATTGTGTAGAAGCTTTTTGTGAGCTTTAACCTTTTCCAGTCTGGCTTTGTCACAGGATTTAGAAAACCAGGGCTTCTGAGTGGCTGCAGAGGTTTTCTGTGTACGTGAAATAAAGAATTCCATGCCAGCTGGTGCAGAGTAGATTGCTACGGACGTACGCGCACACGCCTCCATGCAATCTGAAATAAGTAAGGAGCTCATACCCCGAGAAATTAAGGTGATTAGTGGTTGTTTTGGCACTAATTTGAGTTTCGGTGAGGAAGAAGAGTTGGGGCTATTGGCCTGGAGGAAATGGTGGACGGAGTTCAGGTTAGAATTTAGGCCACATATATTCGAGAAGGATATGTTAAATCTTGATGCTGGCGCCCCCTGTACATCCCTCTCCCGAAGATCCGAATGGAGGGGTATTTTACCTCTGGAATCTTTTGTACAATGAGGATACATCATCATTTTTGCTTATAAGGGAGACCGACTCACACACCAGAACCGGAAACGTCCGTTGGGACTTCACCGGTCTCTTGATGTAAGGGGTGGTACCTCATCGGGCGTGCAAAAAATCTTTTACTGTCACGTAAAGGAAAATTCCACTACCACCTACCATATTGCAAGTATACCACACCAGCCAATTATTAGAGAGCTGACCAGCTCTAGAACTTTTTGAACACATCATCCGCTTCATCGGGTATCGAAAAACGTTAACCTCGCAATTTATTTTTGATGTTTATGTGTCACGACGCACGCTAAATAAATGCTTACTTCGATGGAGCTGTATACTATTTAATAAAAATTATTGCTAACTACAGCTATAACCCACCTAGTCTGCCTTTTACGGAATACATCGCAGAGTTTCAAGACTAAATAACATAGTAACACAAAATTACCAAAACCGACACAATTGTATGTCCTATTTAGAAAATGCCAAACATCTATGTAAATTAAAAATAAACAATAATAATTCAAACGCAGTATTGAACATACCGCCGACCCTAATATAACAATTTTAGCTCTAACTACCCAAATTATGAAATAAAACTATTTACAAAGTAATATGCCAATATCACAACAATACTAATATTAATTTGGAAGCAAACTCAATTTGGATACAGCACTCTGAAGGACACCCGTTGTAGTCTCAACTGTTGCAACTCGACAGATTCCATCTGACCCTGGATGAATTGCTGTTCCACGAGTTAATAGCCATGCCAACGGTGTGCGCAGCTCATTTTTATAACAACCATGTCCCCTTCCTTTAACGATCTATTTTGGTTTGTCCATTTATTTCGTTGCTGCAAGGTATTTAAATAGTCATGATGCCAACGAGACTAAAAATCATTGTGCAAACGCTGCAACAGTTGCCAGCGGCTCAACGTGTTAAGCTTCAACTTGGGAAAGTCGCTTGAAAGCAATGATCTTATTGGTTTCAATGTTAAAAAATGGCCTGGCGATAACGCACTAAGGCCATTTGGATCCGTACTAAGAGGATGAAGTGGCCTTGAATTAAGCACTTCGATCTGAGCTAAATGGGCTTTAAGGCTTTTAACACCGGCCTCCGCTAAACCATTAACATTAGAACCCGAGGGAGGACCAAAATGCCACTCAATTTATTCAGACTCTACAAGGTCTTTTATGAGATCAATGATTTGTCGATATGCGCCGACAAAACAAGTTCCACGGTCCGAATGTATTCTAATGCAGCGACCTCTCCGAGCGATAAACTGCTTAAATGCAGCAAGAAAAACATATGTGCTCAAAGCTGAACCCAACTCCAAATGGATTGCTTTTGTACAAAAACACACAAAAACGCAAACATATGCCTTTTGGAATATTATACATCTGGACTTACCAAGGGTAACAAGAAACGGACCGGTATAGTCAATGCCAACCTCTTAAAAGGGCTGCAATTGACCAACAGGCAATGAAAAGAAGTCATTGGGTACCAAGTCAGGACTATACGGCGGATGACTCATCAAGTCGACATTTTGAGTGCTCAAAGTGTCACTACTTCGAGCCGATGTGTGAGAGCTTCCATTATCCTGGTGGAAAATGATCCATTCACGGCGGTTGGTTTTCTTTATTTCTCCGAAGACTTGTGGCAAAAAAATGGTTATGTACGATTCATAATTGACAGTTCTGTGTTGCAGCAATGATACCGTTGAGACACGTCCAGCTTTTCCAACAAAAAAATAGCGATCATTTGTTTTGAAGTGCTTCGAGCACAAACGACTTTTGTTGGGTTTGGTCGCCTTGGAAGACCCACGCAATCGACTATTGCTTAGTTTCGGACTCATTCGCATAGATACACTATTAGTAACCTGTTACGATGTCATGTACATGTTTTTAAGCACCGCGATCGAATTTGCTAATCATTTCTTACGACCAATTGACACGATCTTGTTTTTGAGCAATTGTCAGATTATGTGGGACCCAAGGTGAAGTTTTTTTTGCGGCCAAATATTATTGCAATATTGAATGTCTGCTGGTCCCACTAATGTCCAAGGATACCCCAATCTCACGATAAGTACCATGACGATCTTGCAATATCAGTTTTTGCACCCCCTTAATGCTTTTCTGAACAACAGCCGAGTTTGGACGACCTTCACGAAATTCATCCTTTAACGACTGAATTCCGCAAACCATCGATAAACACTGGTTGTTGATGGTGCTTTATCTTCAAAGTAGAATAAGGTTTATCGATGCACCGTTATTGAGTTATTCTACGTATAAAATTTTCAAAAATAATCACACGAAAATGTTTACGATTTAATTCAATTTTTGGACGATATGAACTTTGCAAGTTACTATGAACAACATAAATAGCGCTCGTACATCCAAACGTTTTGAGTTAATATAACGTCAAAAATGGCAGGCTTTACAATAACGACGTCTGTTGGTAGATGGCAGCACTAAGTTTTCCCAGTCTCAAAATATAAAAGGCAACCCACGTAGCTTATTGTTGAGCTCATGGTAAATTAATTGCAGTAATTGCTCCATAGACCGTTGGTCTACCTCTAATCAAATCATATTGTTCGTCTGTGTTTGGTAAAATGTTGTGCAAAAGTGGTCTAGAGGTTTAGTTTGTAATTAATATTTGTAAATATATGAGTGAGTATGAGTATGTGTATCCCAACTTTAAAGTAATTAGTCTAAAGTGCATAATAATTTAGGTTTGGCTGGATTACGAATTCAGCGAATGCCTTTTTCCAGCTGCTTTAACTTTTAAATGAACTCGAGCTGTAATTTGGAGCGCGTTATCCATTAGTGCTGCGGTAGCGTTAATTAATAATCAATGTGGGGAAGTTTTAAAAGTGCATGCTACAATAATTAGTGAGCCTTCATGACAAGAAAACTTGTTTATACCACCCACGGGTGTTGAGATTTTGCTGAACACGTAATTAATTTTAAAATTAAAGAACTTGCAAAGTAAGAAAGGGAACACTAGATGAATAATTAGAACCTTCCGGTGAAGCTGCTGGGACAACTTGTGTAAGAACGTTCTGCTGAGATATTTATGATAAGACACGTCTGCTGGAGTCAAGGTGTAAAGTTTAAATCTAATTTTTCATTAAACGCTGACACCATCTCGCGCATCCTCTGCGACAAAATATCCTGTAACAAACGTTTGGATTAGTCGAAGAGGCCGTAAATTGTAATTAGTAATAAGTATGAAATACTGATGGACCCTGCTCATCGGAAAGTCTAGATAAATTCGCTAATATCATGGTGGTGGGAGATAAATGGATTTCCTTCAAGCTACGAGGACGGTTCTGATAATGTTGGGATAAGAGAAAATTGTTTACCCAAAAAATTGAAGCTTACCAAAAAAAATACTTTCACCAATCAATAAGGGACAAGTCATCTCATGTCCAAACAATACACGGCGTTTTTGGTCCATGGTGAAAATTGTAGGTGGAAATGGCCCCACCAGCTCCTCTCCTCCTCTGGCTCTAAATGATGGAAACCCTATTCGCTGTATCTTTTAAATTCAACGTAATGAATTTTCTTAGACAATAACAGCTATAGTGTCCGTTACAGACACTAATGGAGATTATATTTTTGGGTATTTTTCTTGGCGACGCTTTGAACTCTTATAATCACTGTGTGTATCTGGTTAACAGACTTAATTCGGTGTCATGTCATTTTAGAAACGTAAGGAGTTATATGGAGAGGGATCAGTTGTTAATACTCTTTAACGCGCAGGTAGACTTGCTGTTAGATTGGATTTTATTGTGAGTGGGCTATTCCAGTCCCTCCACCGCGACCTTAGGTCTGTTGTGGCTCACGTCTAATTATTTAGATTTCACTCATCAATTCCAGCTCCCTGAGGAAGTCGATCTTTTCTTGAGGGTGAATGTTTGTTTGGCAGGTGTACTGCCATCTGAGTGAAGTCGCTTGCCCGCTTCGAAGCTCAAAGAGAGATAACCTCTCTCCGAGTTCGTCTGGACCCGACATCCGTCAGTGTTTGCCTCGAGGCGGTATCATAAAGTCCCGCTCTCGAGTAGCATCCAATATCCGGTTGTAATCCACCCCTAGAGATTTCAGCTCCCCTGAGGCTCGTCTAAACCTGACACCTGACAGTGTTAAGACTCAATTCATTGATTGTTGTTGCCCTTACTTGGTGAAACTTGTCCATACTGCATACAGACTTGGAGAATACTTCTCTAGAGAAGTATTCTCCAAGTCTGTATGCAGTTAAGACTCAAGGCAACATCCCATCGAGTCCCGCTCCCGAGCATCACCCCATCGAGGCCGTCCGTCCGTTTCGTAGCACACAGTATGGGCTCCAAACTCCGGGTGTCTACCACGCATCCGAGATCAGAGCCCCACGGGACGTCCGGACACACGACAAACGCCAGGGCTCAATCCAGGGCGGTATCATCTGGAACCCCGCTCCCGAGTAACAACCAAGCGAAGCCAACTGTCAGTCTCTGAGGCCACAGTGGAGGCGTCAATCTCCAGGTGCATATCACTCCCCAGAGATATCCGCCTTCCCCAGCCTCACCTACACCAGACACCCTCGCCAGTGTTTCATTGACTCGAGACGGTATCATGAAGTCCCGCCCTCTGGCAGCATCCAGAAGAGATCGCTAACCTGTATCGATGCTCACAGAGTAGGCCCTAGTCTCCAGGTGTAATCCACCCCTAAAGACCCCAGCCACCTCCGGGTTCGTCCACGCCCAACACCTGCCAGCGTTAGCTTGAATTTCACCCAACAAATCGAGCTTCCGACAGGAGACGACACCTGAGAGGTGAAACTTTTTTTGACAGATGTACTGCCATCTGAGCGAAGTCGCTTGCCCGTCTCAAAGCTCAAAGAGAGATAACCTCTCTCCGAGTTCGTCTGGACCAGACATCCGTCAGTGTTTGACTCGGGGCAGTATCATGAAGTCCCGCATCCGAGCAGCATCCAAGTAAGGTCGTTTGTCCGTTTCGAAGATCACAGAAGAGGCCTCAATCCTTAGTTGTATTCCACCCCAAAAGATGTCAGCTCTCCTCCGGGTTTGTCTAGACCCAACACCCACCAGTGCTAGACTCAAGGCGACATCCCATTGAGCCCCGCTCCTGAGCATCGCACAAGCGAGGCCGTCCGTCCGTTCCGAAGCACACAGTGGGGGCCTCAAACTCCGGGTGTTTACCACTCATCAGAGTTGTCAACCCCCTCCGGGCCGTCTAGACACTCGACACCCGCCAGCACTCAACCCAAGGCGGCACCCATCCGGAACCCCGCTCTCGAGTAACAACCATGCGAGGTCAATTGTCCATTTCTAAGCCCAGAATAGAGGCCTCAAAATCCGGGTGTACATCACTCCCCAGAGATATCCGCCTCGTTCCAGGCCCACCTGGACAAGACCCCCGCCAGTGTTTAATTCCAATTAGTCGCCTTTTACGACAGGCAGGAGTTACCTTGGGCCTATTCTTTTAGTTAGTCCCCGGACCCACAGGGGACGACTTGCTGTTGCGCTACAACATAATATTTTGGAGGCACATAAAAAAAGTGTATTTGCGGCTCAGAAAAGGGTACTACGATGCCTATAAGGAGTTCCATCATCTTGAGCAATGAAGTGCTTACATTATTTTCCATTATTATATTATTTTTAAACGTCAACAAGTCTGTGTTTGACATGATTAAAAGGAATTTGGAATTAAAAGTCTTTCTACCAGATATTTAATTGATAACCCTTACGCGTTTTGGCTCCTTTGAGTCAGCTTCAGGGGTTAAAGACCTAGAATGTAAAAAGGTGGTTGTCAGAAACTATGTTTCTGGTAGCTCTTACATCCTACTATTACACAGCAACTACAAAAGCATAAAGGTCTAATAAAAGCTAATGTCAAACATCCAAAAACTAAGCCCAAATAACGATGCAAAGCTAAACTGACAGAGTGTCGGGAGTTAAACAGTATTTTTTACCAATTTAAAACGGGACCGAATTCCACAAAGATAACACTCTGAAGGAGTCAAATACAAGTTAAAAGCAAAGCGACAAATACAACATAAAAGACAGGCAGGCTGCACGGCTTAGCCGAACTCTCTAAGAACATCTGAACAAGCGAAACTCAAAAAGAAACGAAGACAAAGGTGTCTATCTGGCAATATATTGTCTGGTAGAAAAAGCCTTTTAATTCCAACTTCCTTTTAATCATTCCATTATTATAATGAAACTTTTTTTGTTTGTTTATAAACATAGGGATGAGAGCTTTGTAGTAAATACAGTCATATATGATGTAGACACGAGGCGTAAAACAAAATTCACGTGCCATTTGGTAAATTTTAAGTAATATAAAATTCTCCTAATTACCTAGCACGTAGAGTTTTCAATGGACTGCCGGAAAGTTAGATCTTGTAGCAACCTGTCGGTTTTAAATAGTGTTCTAAATTGAATCATAACTTCCACATAGCTGTGATAATCTACTCTCCTCAGAAAGACATTCTAATGAAATAACTTTAAGGTCCATGGCTTGACAGCCAGCTTGACAAAATATTCATATTCCTGTACCTATAAACTTCTGAAACGTTATACTGCTCGGGTTTTAACGAACAAATGTCACTTTTCACCAAATCACCCCTCATTTATCCCCTACTCCCTGAAGTGAGCTTATCCAAAAACAATGTGAAGCGCTCCTTTCTCAGGTGCTAACTGGATAACAAATTTTAAGAGGATACCTCGATTCATTCCAAAGTTATTGCGCCTACTAACAGACGGACGTACAGGCCGACAGAACGACCCACCGACAGACAAAAAAATTTCCATTCCAGAATTTCTATATGTTTTTAGACTTTTTACGCCGTTTCAGCAAAACAAATTCAAAGTTTCAGTCACGATATGTCACCCCCACACATTCAACTCCCAATTTAATTTTAGCGCAGAATTTCAGATGTTTGATTAAATTGACAGTTTTCTAATAAACAAGCCCTAAAACTTTATATTAATCGCTTTTTTTCGAAAAAATGTCGCCCCGCGTTCTTCCCCCCTGGAGCGATTTAGCCCAAAAACAATCCGAACCGTTCGTTTGTTGGGTGCTAATTTTATACCAGACTTGAACACGACATCTTAATTAGTTTTAACGTTATCGTGGCTACAAACAGACAGACATACAGACCGACAGACTGACAGACCGACAGACAAAAAAAATAATTTCGAAATCATGTTTTCTATATGTTTTAACACTTTTTACAAAATTTAAGCGAAAAAAGGTTTTTGAAATTTTTGTCGTCGATGTCATACTTCCACATGTTTTGATGTGGAAGTAAAAGAACTTAAGAATTTTTTATTGGATGAATATTTTTGTGTGGTATGTTTGTTTTTTAGTGAATTTTTTGTTCAATTTAACGCAAATTAGGGCCTGTAGAACCCAAATCCAAGGTCCAGTTGAATTTTTATACGTTTATATATATATATATATATATATATATATATATATATATATATATATATATATATATATATATATATATATATATATATATATATATATATATATATATATATATATATATATATATATATACATATATATATATATATATATATATATATATATATATATATATATGTGTATGTATGTATGTAGACCGCAGACGAGTTCCTATATCAGCTATAACGGACATTTTTTCCCCAAAAATATGCAAATAATTTTTGAAAACGCTATATTTTCTTAATGATTGGAGTAACTGGAATGAGACTTCATGTGGCTAGAAATGGTGTAATATAACCTGATTTGAAAATTTTAAGTAATTTGGGCCCAATATTTAGAGTTTTTTCCAAATTAAAAATAAAATCTGAAAGACATGCGTTGAAACAACTTAAAGTCCAATGCCTATCAGACAGAGTAGTTAACTGTCACGCGTGGATTGATTCATACAACAAGTGTAAACCATGTATCAACGATAACGAAACAAAATAGATAACATGCATAAAACATACTACCCGAACTCACAATCGTAAAATCTCGCCCACAAATATCGCATTTCAATCAATTTTTTAAATATTGTAGCCTGATGAGCGGCCCCAAATACAGTTTTAGAATAAAAGTGGAGCAAATCAAGTCGCTATAAAAAGCTTATAAGATAGTTTCTTTTTTATCTTTAAACTTAAACATAAGACATATAAGATCGAAAAAGTCATTGAATGTGTTTCAGTGGCAATTCTACTAATACTGTAATTAATTGTTAGGTATACTTTTTATGAAATATAATATATCACGGGCATGAATCCCGTTCCAAGTATCATGTAAACAAAACTTAGTTAACGTATCCTTAGATAGCTCAGTGGTGGCATGCTTGTGTTCTACACAGAAGGTTGCGTGACTGATTCCAGCTCGATGAATGTATAGTTTCTTTTTGTTTTATTTTGACATTTGAAAAGAAGCAATAGTGTACAGATTTCATACGTTTCGAACAAGATCTCCTTTTTGTTGAAAACGCCTGAATAACTTTGAGTCTGAAACTATTATTTTCAGCAGGCATTTTGTTTTTGGTCATATTGAAAAAACTGGTTTGATTATGATGACTAAAACGAGATCATTCAGACGATTAATAAGGAAAAATAACTGCTAAGTTTATAATTTGGCAGGTACTTTACTTTTCTAAATGTGAATAAAGTTTCCTTCCGGAAAGCTTTGGTAACGTTAATGACATTTGTAATACAAGTTTCTTTTAAAGAGACACACTATCTATAGATATAGCAAAAGTTAATTTTCTGGCTTCATAGAAAATTGCAGTTTGGGCATTTTTCTCACAAGTTTTTTTTTGACAATAGTGAGATATCGATGGTAACACTTTCGAAAGAATTCTTCAAATGTTCTAAAATCGATCTTCTAGGTATGTGTAAGTTTAAAGTATTAATTTTAATAATATGCCGTATAATAATTGTGTACAATTCTTATGAAAATTTACTACTGTAACGCACTTGCTGCGTCCCGAAAATTTAAATTCTGTAGCACCTGGCTGATTTTTTGTGTGTATACTTAAGTTTATTTTATATATAAATTTTTTATATTTTGTTCATTACTTTTTTTGTAATTTAATTTATTTTGGCTATTCCTATACAATGTATATTATATACAGGAAATATATTTTATCATTAAGAAAATGCTGAGAAATAGTTTTCAGACGTATTACTGTATACATATTGTAAAATTTAGACATCAAACCGACATCAGGAGTCAATGGAATTCCAGCAATAGTTCTTAGAATGTGTGCTCCTAAAGTGACTCCAATTTTATGTCGCATCTTTTTAATGACATGTATGATCGAGGTATTTCCATTTTGCCGGAAAAAAGCTCGATTTCAGTTTTCTACAAAAGGAAGTTTTGCTTTCGAAAAATTTGGAGGGCAGGCAATTTTATTGAATGGTTCTAAATAGTTCGATCTGGTCTGACATGTGATACTTGTAACGAGAACGTTTCATTACTGCTTTGGTTATTCAAAGTGAACCCGTAAGAGACTTAATTAAGAGCCGACAATCCAATATCTATAACGCAATTCCTCTTTTAATTTCAAAATTATTTTCATGAAAAGTCGCTAAATCTTCAAGTACCGTAAACCCCTTTACTGCATTTCCAATTTGTACGTTAAAATTCATTATATGTTTGCCATGAAAAAAATATTGTTTATGTTGGAATTTTCCGTAATCGGTGATGTAACCCAACGACGGTTTGGAAGCGTTGCAGAGAATTGCCGGCAAAGCCACCGATTGGAGGTCTCGTTTTATCTCATTCGAAGAATGGAGGCTAGAAAGAGCTCGCGCACAGCCACCAACCTTCACAGTAAGAATTTTTGCGTGCAGCGACGTAGCAGTTGCCGAACCCGACACATTAGCCAGGACTCTCTGCTGAGCCTTCATAGAGTGAACACCCGTCAGTTTTCGGTGGATATTAAATTATCTTAAAACGGGGTCGTAATGTTCTTTCTGTTATCTGTATTACTAGTAATTATTGTCAGTGATTGTTCGGAGTAATTTAAGTGATTTTTGAATTTAATTAAACATCGTGTTAAGCATAAAAACGCGAGCTAACTCGTGGCTCTTTGTTCCGAGCTGTTGACTTCTTGCCGTGAATAGAAAGAATTCCCGGTTATTATCGAACCTTAAGTCCAATTGGTAGTGAATTTTACTTAAGCAAATTAACGTTTTACTTGCGTTTCGCAAAGTTTCCATCAAGCGAAGTGTGTTGTAGTGTTGAAGCGATAACATCCACCGGCCCAATAATCTCTGATGAGAAGTCCCAGTCGTTTTTCCCTAAGTTTTTCCGCTCTTATTGGAGTCAAGAATCTGTGTCAGGCACTCATGATTGATCCCACTTGGAGAGCATCTTCAGAGGGTCATCAGGTAACTTAATACCGGAAGACTGGTGAGTCTAAACAAATCTTTTCTCTGAATCAGCAGAATTTTCATGCCGAAACCTAACATCTGAAGTTTCAATAACCTGAACTTTCAAAATCACGTAATCAAGTTTGAGCTAAACAATGTCGGGGGGGGGGGGGGGGTGGGTGCTGTCAGCACAACTATGTATTTTCTGTTTAATCTCTAAGATTTTGTCAATTTTTGTAAATTTAAACACATAGTTTTTATAAAAATTTTTTTAATTGTAATTAGCAAATTTTGTCTGTAAAATATCTAACCTATACATTCTCGTTAAAATCTTTTATTTTCACAATTAATGTAGAAATTTCACGTAGGAAAATATTAAATAGATTGTCTTTTTTTGGAGCCTCACTTAAGAACTGACCAATTAATTCACTAGAAAACCTAGCAATTTATTGACAAACGTCAAATAATTTACGTAATCATTTGTGTTTATTTTTGAGCGATGCCCTAAGTAATTAACAGTAACATTTTAGTAATATGCAACTATCTTTATCCTATTGCTTTGGTACATGTATGTAAATAATAATTTCTTGCTCTTGAGAATCTTGCTACTTATCTGATTGTTATTTGTGTGCAAATAATGTTTATCTGAGATTTACCAACCATTTTTATTTCATTTTGTTTGCTATTCCAAATTTAATCTATACGAACAAACTTTTTTTTAATATTAAAATAGCTGTTTAATTGAAGAGGAACTCCTCCCCAACTTCTCCTTTCTTTTGGCATCAGCGCAAATAATTATTCTTACTAACTATTATCTAGATATCTAAATTTCTATGTAACCTACCACTATTCTGGAGAGCCCACAAATATAGGACTCTGAGCAGTGCCAAGCAAACAAAGGAAACTATATCCAGATCTGTCAACCTCCTAAAAAGTGCTGCTAATCTTAATAAATTTGATAATCTGATAGATAGCTACTTTAGGGTAGGATGTTATAGGCAATTGTGACCTCACCATTGAGCAGATCTATATCCACCTGAGGTCAATCACAATATACCACGGTTCTGGTACCTTAAGCTTTTTGTTTGAAGGAGGTAACATACTCCGCAATAAATTGGTGGTGCTGTACCAGATAAATGAAAAGTTAATGGGGGTATTCCACAAGGTTACGTTTTGACTCCCACCTTTTTCCTTTTCCATATAAATGACATTCTGTTAATAACAAATACTCCGATCCACTACTTCTCTGATGATAGCACTTTTCACAGCACATTCTCGTCGACTTGTCAATACCTGCTTCTAGCTGCTTACCAGTGAGAGCTAAAGTAACAACCTTCCTAAAAGATGACCTCTCTAAGATTATTAGCTGACGTTCTGCAAATATTTAAGTTTAGTGATTCAAAAATACAGAATCACAGCCTCTCTTGATTTTCTTTAATTAGTTGTGTGAATCTCATATCCCTGGGTTTTTAATTTTCGCTGCAACTCATACTATTCAGAAATCGGAGCCCTGAAGAACAGTTAGTTTTAAAATGGAGTTTACCAGGTACTCTATTTAGTGAGGTTGTGATGACCTCCGGCTCAGCAGATGGCCCGACGGATAATTTGCCAATCCGTCATTCGGGCGTGACTTAAACGTTTTGATTTAAACTATCCTCGGGCGCCATCTTTCTTCCCTACTAAATAGGACGGGGTCAGATTCCCGTGAGGACTTCTGCTAAGGCCCTCGTAGAACATCACAAAGTTACTGTTTCATAACAGCCTTGTCCCATGGTAACTCGAGTGGAGATGAAAACTATAGCCAGGGGTCGTAAGTTATTCTGTCCCGTAGAGTTCTCGAGGAGTAAGTGGGTTTTAGTCACTTACTCCCGAATAATGGCTGTTTTCCCTAACATATAAAGTTGGAAGCAGAAATATTCTAAACAGGCAACTATCGACTACGATATGCCTACGCTAGTCGCAATCCGTAACAGGATTCTAGCCCTCACACTTTTCCACTAGTACAAATACCTACAGGCAGTGCAGTGAAACGCAACTAGTTACATAAAAGCTTTCTAATAACATTCTAGATATTTACAAAAATGAAATCGGCAATAATAAAAATCAATCAAATAATTAAAACTAAAAATTCGCTACAAAGCATGCCAATATCGAGAAACATATCTCAATTCAGATAGTGTTATCTCTGGCAAGACATTCTTTTACAATTGATACCACAAATGTGTACCATTTAAAAATACAGTGATATGCATCTAAAATAATACGCCTAATAATTAATGCTAATTAAGCGGGCGGCTAGCATTCACACAGCAAACAAAGCATAACAAGGCACGGCAAGCGTAAAACAGGATACCCTAAACTTCAAATGGGGAATGGATCCGCGCCGTGAACAAACAAACGGTTCCCACGCTTTCACGACCCTAACTCGCTAATGAATACCACTAGGTAATTTGTTACCTAATATGGAACACCCTAACTCGCCTACAATGCCCTCCAGCGATTGCACACCATTTTGGATTGATCTCTGCTTCCTCCGAGGACTTTTCCGTCCCTCAAAGCAAACATAGTCGCACCAATACAGCACACGATGTCGGGCACACTAAATACTACCCTACCTCAGCACTGTCCGTGCTCCCGTTTCCCTTGAATGGGTACAAAACGTGACCAGCTTGGCCCTTACCTAGGCTGGACACTATAACTAATTAACCACCTAGTTCAGCGAGCGCATACCCTCCAGAATAAATACACGATCTCTCAAAGGACGTACGTCCCTCCAAGATATCGCGGTTCACCCTGTATAGTACGCTTTGATTCGCTAAAACACCCTAATTCCACTACAGTACGGCATAATTATTTACCTTACTTAGATCTCCCTTAGATGGGCAATCGTGACCATTTAGTCACCACTAAATCTAGTAGACTCTATCTACACGTGAAATCCTAACTCCGCTGTTAATACTTCACGTAGAACAGCATTAATAAAACACAACAAGTTTAACCATTTACCAATTATACTTCTGCACGTTTCCCGAAGTGATAACTAACCTGATAAACTGATACCTTTACAGAACACAGTCCTCCTAGACTATTATTCTCTACTAACAACAGACCAATACACGGCCTCTTCGCTACTCTATAGCGATACGGGACAATCTTCCCTCAGGTACTATTACACCTAACGCTTTAACAAACTTCCACGCGAGATACGGACGACGGAGACCTGTTACCACGGCAATCATTCAAAACCCTCTGTCTCGCGTTGCACCTGCTCTGTCCTCTCCGCTTTTCCGACATGCGCCTAGGACACATCTTATTGCGCGTGTCAGACTGGCGTACAGCGGTCCGTTCTACAAGAACTGCGTTTGGGTTCTGGCGAATTTTCATACTTTAAAATGAATCAGATTTATTGTTCAACAAATATCCGTTATTTATATCGCCTAAACGGCTCATTAATTAATCAAATAACTGCAATAAATCGGGCTTCATTACAAGGTGAACTTAAAATACTTGAATTTCATTGTTTTGAGATAAACAATCAAACACATAAGGATATTCCACAAAAATTTTGAGCTTTATTAAACTATCTAGGTGGTCCTCGTAGTACGGTAGTAAGAGATAAATGAATTTTCGTGAAACTACCTACCTGCTTTCTGCAGAGTTTCTTATCATACTCTGATGGCTGTAGTTTAAACGTCACGTACAGATTTGATTTCGAGACGCATCAAGTAATTTGTATCTGAAGCTCGTGTAAACACCGTTCACCAAAACCATTTTCTGAAAGCTGCGTTCGATAATAATAGAGAAATCGTACAATTTAACGCGATGGCACACGTACTTCTTAAATGCGCTTATCTGGGAATATTATTACGAGAAACATCTCTGGAATCACTATCATATCAGCGAGAATATTCTGAATTAATTTACGAAGGAAAAAAGCACAAACGCAAATAGAAGACGCAGCAAGTGCGTTATGGTAGTGAATTTTTATTAAATGCTTCAAATTTAAATAACTCAATTTTCTATAAACTTAGAGAGTTTAATTTCAATAGGTAGTAAGGTTTTTCCTAAGGCAAGACATCCACAAAATTTCATTAAAATAACTTTGTAATTTTCGGAGAAAAAAATTTTTTTCGAAAGAAAATTTAAAATTTGAGTAACTCAATTTTCTCTAAACTTAGAAAGTTGAATTTTGGTACGTAGTAAGGTTGAGGCAACATATATAGTAAATTTCATTGAAACAGCTTTGTTACTTTCGGAGAAAAAAAAATTTTTAGAAAGAAAACTCAAAATTTTTCCGGAAAACCCCGTCTGATTTTTCTGGATAACGAACTCATCCAAGCCATTAATAAAAGACAGGCACTTGCCAAGTTTCATCGAAATCGGTTAATTATTTTTTGAGTTATCATATATATATATATATATATATATATATATATATATATATATATATATATATATATATATATATATATATATATATATATATATATATATATATATATATATATATAAACAATATATAATATACAATATATATATATATATATATATATATATATATATATATATATATATATATATATAAACATATAAAAATTAAACCTATTTACAAATGAACTTTAATAAGATATTATGCTGTGACAATACCTCTCTCAAGCACCCTAAAATCTAATCAAAATGTGCACAGTTATATATGTTTTATTTCTTTTTCCCTTGTCTTAATACACTACATATTTTATGACAATCGATTTAATTTACTTATTTGATTTCATAAATAGTCGGTTAATAGTGACTTGGAATGAAGTAGACACCACATCATCAAACATATTAAGAGAATATGAGTAAATCAACAGCAACTGGGAATGAATTCGGTCAGTCGCCCAGCCACGTGGTTAAAAAACACTGTTTGTATGAGTGATTACAACTCTAGCTCTAAATAAAAGGACTGTAACAGCGGCAGAAGCAGAAGTCAATGGAAGGTTTGTGTATTCGGGAAACTATTGACTATTAATAACAACAATTGACTAAAAACGCTGCGAGTTGTAAGGCAAAAATAATTATACTACAGAGGTGATAAATGATAATACATTACAATAGGGTTATATATAATCGTAAATGCTTCCAATGATTAACAATAAGTGAATTCAGTATTATTGACATTTCTCGGAAACTTACAAATGAATCTCATGAGTCAATAAGAAAAGCATTGACTAACCAACAGCAACCACATACTTATGATTTAAACATGTTTCAAATTTGAATAGCTCAATTTTCTGTAACCCTAGAAAGCTGAATTTTGGCACATAGTTAGGTATTTCCCAAAGCAATATGTAGACCAAATTTTATCGAAATTTTCGGAAAAAAAATTTTTTTTTGAAAGAAAACTCAAAATTTTTCCGGAAAACCCCGTCCGATTTTCCTGGCCAACGAACTCATCCAAGCCATTAATAAAAGAAAGGCACTTGCCGAGTTTCATCTAAATCGGTTAATTATTTTTTGAGTTATCAGACGGATACATATATATATATATATATATATATATATATATATATATATATATATATATATATATATAATATATATATATATATATATATATATATATATATATATATATATATATATATATATATATATATATATATATATATATATATATATATATATAAGCATATAAAAATTCAAACTGACCCCGGATATGGGTTCTAGGGGTCCTAATTCGCGCTCATTTGAAAGAATTTTTGCAAAGTCTCACCATCGATACCTCTCTATTAGTGAATTTTTTTAATAAAAATTCACTAAAAAGACAAATTCTGTCCGTGCCAACAATCTTATTAGAATTTTTGTCTCCCTCCCATTTTAGCAAAGTAATTATATGGAAGTGGCGAACACAAACACGTTTTTGTGTAATTCTTAAAATC
Source organism: Tillus elongatus (assembly GCA_964006375.1). Classification (NCBI taxonomy): domain Eukaryota; kingdom Metazoa; phylum Arthropoda; class Insecta; order Coleoptera; family Cleridae; genus Tillus; species Tillus elongatus. The sequence continues at coordinate 153,590,388 of OZ023264.1, read as the reverse complement.
TCTTTGTTAAAACTAGTATGTATTTCTCTACGTTTTATCAAAATAAAGAACCAGTTTTGCTGCATAGGAGCTTTATCCGATACTAGCTTTGGTCTAGAACTTCATTCGTCTGGATATTGATGGCTAGAAGTTCTTTCCTCGTCACGCAATAGTGCTTTTCTGCTTCTCTTGGCCTCCCTGTTCCCGCTGAAGAACCCCTCCAATACCAACATTGCTTGCATCCATGTCCACAATAAACCTGTTACCAGGCTGGGGGTATGTCAGAATCGGCGATGAACAGAGAGCCCGTTTTAGTCTCTCGAATGTTTTTCACAATCATTTGTCCAAATGAAGGGTATCTTTTCTTTCGTCAGTTTATGCAAAGGTTTCGCGATGTCAGCAAATCCCTTTACAAAACGGCGGTAATACGTACAGAGGCATAGAAAGCTTCGCAGATGATGTACATTGGTTGGAATATCCCAGTTCATAATACAGTCTATCTTCTATGGGTCGGTTCTGACTCCATCTGGGGTGATAATGTGGCCTAAGTACTTGACCGCTTTTTGAAAGAGACAGCATTTCTTCGGATATAATTTCAAATTGGCTCCCTTTAGTTTCTGAAACACTTGTTCGACATGCTTCATGTGATCTTCTAACGACTTTTCTAAGATAATGACGTCATCTAGGTACACGAGGTATGTTTTCTAGTGTAGACCTCTTAGAACTGTCTCCATTAGACGCCCAGAAGTGGCTGGAGCATTACACAACCCAAATGGCATGACGTTGAACTTCCACAGTCCACTACCAGTGTCAAACGCAGTCTTCTCTTTGCCTTTGGGCTCAATTTCGACTTGCCAGTCGCAACTTTTTAAGTCCAATGTCGCAAACTATCTTGCACCTGCCAGTGTATTAAGTGTATCTTCAATTCTGGGAAGTGGATAGCTGTCTTTCTTAGTGACATCATTTAACCGGCGGTAATCTACTCAAAACCACGTGGAGCCATCTTTCTTTTTAACTAACACTACTGGAGAGGCCCAAGGGCTTTTGGATGGTTCTATAACTCGTGCCTGCTCCATATTTCTTAGCATGGTGTCAACTTTGTGCGGTTTGGCCAATGCTACCCTTCGCGGTGGTTGCTTGATTGGGACATGCGATGGCGTACTAGGTCTATTCTTCCAAAATCGTTCTTGTCGGTTACGATTATGTTGCGATATTTTTGACAGCAATTTAGCCACTGCTTGCTTCTGTTGTGGAAAAACATTTCCACTACCTTCTGCTGGTTCTTTAAACGCAATAAATAAGTACCCTGTTTTTACATGAAAGCCTTGTTATTTACACTCCTTGTCACTTAGCGTTTCAATTTCCGAACACATTGCCTTGTAGAATAATATTTGTGTCAAGTTTAACTTGAGTCAACACAACCAAAAGTATTTTTTAATTACACAATTTCCACCCCTTGCAACCCCTTAGAAATTTAATTTAAGGAAATGCTAAAATACCCTTTTCATTTTTATTTCATATATTTGAATTGCACAGTGCCATTCTTGAGCATTTAAAAATGTAGTAAAGTAAATTTTAAGAAGCGGTGCGAGGAGTGTCTACAGGATGTGCAGGATTCTCGAGTTTGGCAAGTGCAACTTGATTATGCATATCATTTTTTATGCTAATAAATCAGCAACAGACAATAAAGGTTTGGATGTACATTCTTATATATAATTAATTCTTATTATTATTTGTATATTCATACAAGGCAACAAGTGAAACAGCAGTGTAGATTTCTACAACCTGAGCTTCCTTTGGCCATAGATATTTAGTGATAATTACGCAATTATACTAAATATCAAAAATCCCATAATGCACTCTAAATTAATAGACAAACATAACATACAATATTTAAAAGAGAGAAGAACATATATATTTTTTTTAATTTCATCAACACACCACGAGGGATTACAGCCTAAATACTATCGTACCGTGGGTGTCGACAAGGAGGAAAGAGGCAACTTGTTAATTCTGGACTTGAAGGTTTGGAGGTTCGGGGGGGAAGGAAAAACATGTGCCGGCAAGGAATTCCACAACTTGGAAATCCTCGGGACAAAAGAGCGGGCATAACAAGATGTTCTATGTCTGGTGACCTGGACAGTAAAAGGGTGCATTCGCTCTGTTCCCCTGGTAGATCTGTTGGGGGCAGCAGGTGGAGGAATTACGCAAGAAAGCTCCTCTGAGCAGTGCCCGTACAGATATCTATAAAAGAGAGAGGTCACCAACAGCACGTCGGTGGGAAAGGGATGGCAACCTTTCGGTGAGGGTAGGGTCACCGATGAGACGTATAGTTCTCTTCTGACTGGAGTCCAGGATAGCGAGTGTAGAAGCGGCAGCAGCACCCCAGATGTGGGAGCAGTATTCGAGGTTTGGTCTTATTTGTGAAGTATATAAAGTATAGAGGAAATTTGTTAATTCTGGACTTGAAGGTTTGGAGGTTCGGAGGAGAAGGAAAAACATGTGCCGGCAAGGAATTCCATAACTTGGAAGTCCTCGGGACAAAAGAGCGGGCATAACAAGATGTTCTAAGTCTGGTGACCTGGACAGTAAAATGGTGCATTCGCTCTGTTCCCCTGGTAGATCTGTTGGGGGCAGCAGGTGGGGGAACTATGGAGGAAAGCTCCTCTGATCACTGCCCGTGCAGATATCTATAAAAGAGAGAGAGGTCACCAACGGCACGTCGGTGGGCAAAGGATGGCAGCCTTTGGGTGAGGGTAGGGTCACCGATGAGACGTATAAGCTCTCTTCTGACTGGAGTCCAGGATAGCGAGTGTAGAAGCGGCAGCAGCACCCCAGATGTGGGAGCAGTATTCGAGGTTTGGTCTTATTTGTGAAGTATATAAAGTATAGAGATTAGCTGGTGAAAAGTATTTGCGAGCCCGGAAGAGGAAACCTAATTTCTTATCAGCTGCTTCTGCAATTGATGTGACATGTTGGTGCCAATTGAGATTTCGATCCACAGAGATGCCAACAAGTGAAAACGACGCATTACTTTGAATAACTTAGTTGTTTATTGTGATGGGTCTAGGGCTGGTGTATCTCTTATGAGAAAGAAAGCAAGACTGTGATTTAGTAGGGTTGAATTGTATAAGATTTCTACTTCCCCAGTCTAATATTTTTTGAAGATCCACGGAGATAGAACCCTCCATGTGTCTGCGATCCTCATCTAATTGGGCTAAAGAGACAGGTTTAGAATATTGTATATTTGAGTGGAGGGTGCTGTCATTCGCGTAACTGTGAACTGGGTTGGAAATGCTAGAGAGGAGGTCATTGATGTGGAGAAGAAACAAGGTAGGGGCCAAAGTTTAACCTTGAGGAACTCCTGCATTAACTGGATACAGTTTAGAGGAATGGCCATCCACGACAACAGAAATTCTCCGGTTCGAGAGGAAATTTGCTGTCCACGTAAAGAGTTTTGGTGGTAAGCCATAGGCCGGTAGTTTATTAAGCAGCGCCGCGTGCCAGACCTGGTCTAATGCTTTGGATATGTCTAGAGCGACAATCTGAGATTCGCTGTGTAGTTCCATAGACTTGTTCCAAGAATGGGTGACAAAGGAAAGGAGGTCGACAGTTGATCTGCGCTGACGGAATCCATACTGCCTGTCGTGGATTAGACTGTGTTTTTCAAGAAATTTTAGTAATTCGGTGTTTATATACTTTTCCATCACTTTAGAGATGACTGAAAGGAGAGAAATAGGTCTGTAGTTGCTAGGAAGCGCTTTCGATCCTTTCTTGGGGACGGGTTGTACTCGAGCAGTTTTCCAGTTACTAGGGAATATGCCTGTATTGTAAGATATCTGAAACAGACGAGTCAAGACAGGAGCAAGTTCTGGTGCGCATTTTTTGAGAACAATTGCTGGGATATCGTCAAGGCCAGAGGCTTTCCTGGTATTAAGTGAAGAGAGCATCTTTCGTACCTTTTTAGTTTTAAAAATGATATCCGTCATTTTATGAACACGCACATAAGATACGCATGTTATGTGCATGTTTATAAGTTCCTTCCTCCTTTAAATATTGTATATTATGTTTGTCTATTAATTTGGAGTGTATTATGGGATTTTTGTTTTGTTTTGCATTACACATTATTAGCATTTTAAAATTTCTTTTGTAAAATAAAAATTGTTTATCTTGTTGGCCAATAAAAAGGTTTATTATTATCGACTTTGGCCTGAAGGACCCTCAAAGGAGAACATTCACTCATTCTAGGTATCTCAGGTTCCAAAGGAACTGAGCTCAGATAGAGCCCTTTCCAAGTTATCGGGCGCTTAATGACAACGCGACACATCCTTATTGGGCAGGAATCACTTCACGGTGTGGACAGTTGTAAGTATTACTGCCTTCTTCATAACCTTATTAAGGTGCTCTCCAAGACATAGTCTCTTAATGTTCTTTCGAAGATTCTTAGAAACCGCACTAGTTGACGAAATGACTATCGTAATCACTAGGACACTACTTGCCCTCCACAGCCTATTTAATTCCATCTCGAGGTCCCTGTACTCTGTGATCTTCTCGTTGTACTTTATCTCTAGATTATTAGTATTCGGAATGGCCACATGAATCAGCGTTCAGTTTCAGTCATGCAGGACTTGTTGGTCTGTGAGCACGGTTTTTAGGTAGTTTCTTGTTGGGATGACCTGATCTTGTATGGCCAGCAAAAACCCTTCAGTCTCTGGAAACATCTTCCCGGACACCAACCAGTAGTTCGACGCCAGTTTGTAGACATCTTCCTGGGAGGTCTCATTTACAATCCTAAATGAGTAGCTAAGTGCAGAACATGCATATGTATTCAAAGCTTTATTCAGGTTCTTGCTGTTAAGATGTGATCGCACCACCTGCTTTACTTGTTTTGTAAATTCATTTGTCAGGACGTTCTTCATTACCGAATGGTTTATTTTCCTCGCTTGCTGTATTCCCAGGTATTTATAACACTTTTTTACATATATAGAGGACATTTGCTGCCCGTTCTGTATTTCATATACACCTGGTTGTATTTTCCCTCTGACTACACATAAGGTGCGACATTTGTCAGGCCCAAACTGCATGTCAATATCTCTGGAAAACAGTTCCACGATTTTAATGAGTTGTTCCAGGTGGTTCTTTGTGGAGGCCGTTAGCTTAAGATCATTCATATACAGCAGATGATTTAGCCTTATTTCCTCCATGTCATTGCTTTTTATACTGAAGCGAAATCTGGTGGAGTTCAGGCGGTTTGATAATGGATTCAATGCGAGGCAGAACCACAATGGGCTTAGCGAGTCGCCTTGAAATATGCCTCTTCTTATTGGTATCGTGCTGGATAAGATGTTATCGCCCGTTTGTGTTCGTAACTAAATCTTTGTTCTCCAGGTAGACATTGTGTGTTCGAGGAACCTCAGTATGTAAGTATGGATCTGATAGATCTTCAGCACACTTATAATTTGTGTGGAACTGAATCAAATGCCTTTTTGGAATCCACGTAGGCAGCAGATATATTTCTTCTTCCATTGTAAGCTCAATTGCACACAACCGAATCAATTATTAGCTGTTCTTTGCATCCCATAGATCCATGGGCACACCCTTTTTGCTGGCTCGCAATTATATTGTTTCGTTCGCAGTGCACATAAATGCGTTTCTCAAGGCAGGATGTGATGAACTTATATAGGGTCGCAAGACAAGTTATTGGTCGGTATCTTCCGGGGTCTGCATAACAATGCTGGTTCTTTAGTAGAATATACGTGTCTCTTTGTGTGAAAAACAATGACATCTTCTTTGGGTCAAGTATAACATCATTTATTAATACCGCCAATAGATGATGTGTACACCCAAATTTCTTCAACCAAAAGTTTTGGACGCCATCCAGCCCGGGTGCCTTCCAATTATAGAGCTCTTTAATAACCTCGGAGACTTCATCTGTGATAAACGGCTCATGATGAATTTGTTCACAACTCTGACAAGCTCGGTGCTCTTCGTTTACCCAGCTGGCGCCAATATTGCAGGAGGCTGTTGTGGATAATTGGCTTTGCCAGAACGCTGCAATTCGTTCCTTATTTGGAAGAGTATCGATGGCTGCATTTCTAGCTGAACTACGCTGACTGTAGAAAGTCCTTTCAGAGCATTCAAACATTGTATTGTCGCATTTCATATTGCTGCTCGCTTTATATCTCCTCAACCGTTCTGCATATATAGAAAGCTTCTGTTTTAAGGTTTCGAAACATTCTTGTGCAGTGTGGTTGACTGGGTCTTGTGCCGAGTCTTGCCGAACTCGGTCTATTATTTCGTCTACTCGTTTCTGCAATTTTTTTGTATGTACTCCTACAATGTATTGCGTCAGTTGTCCAATTTCTTTTCGAAGTGTTTCCAGTCTACTTACCAACCTTTTTTTCCCACGGGGGCACTCTTTGACGCGAGTCCCTGTAATTGGCTCTTTGATCAGAAATGTTAATGCCTAAAATTTTAATTGCTGAAGTTGCTGCACAGTAAATCAGTGTATGCATGTGCTCTAATGTGTTGATCTCTAGAATGTGCGATGGCAAAATCATTATGTTCACAAGTTCCAATATAATTGTCAGCTTTCTAGATGATCTTAGCCTAGGTAATGATGGTCTAGCAAGAGGATTTATTCCTTCATACTCCGCGTTTGTACGACTCATTTCTGTGGACAATTTGTCGATGAGTTCCTCATTTTCTTGCGTACCTTCGATGTGTTTTTCTTGATCAGTATGTACAGGTTGCAGATTACTACCATCAAACATGATCTTGTTATTTTCCGTAACCGTTATGTTAGTAACTTCATCTTCAACTTCCTGTCTGATGGTATTCAGTCTCGTTTGTGGAATAAGGTTATTCCTAGGTATGACACGATACTGGTCATCTACTCTCTGTTGAGTCACCTGTATGTGTGGGTACATTCTGAGAAATTCGGTGTGAAGTTGTCGCCTATATTCGGTCGTCTGTTCTCCTAGCTGTGTTACTCTGTAGTAAATGCGCATTGTTTCATTCATACCCATTGTCCATTTCATGCGCTGCCTTGGTAATCCCATCTGGGTGAGCGCTGGCTGATTTTCCTGCGCAGCATCCTCAGTGGGTGGAGCTCTTGATATTGCGGCTCCTCTGCTGTTGATTTTGGGCTGCAACTTCTTGCATGACAGAGGCCCGCCTCATCAGCACCCTGCCACCGACGTCCCGCATGCTGTCATGTCCAGCGCCGGCTCTATACATGCCCTGGCGAACCCCAGGCAGCGGCATTTTTCTGAGGCTTTGGTTTTGCTCCATTTTCATGGGTGTGCTACCAATTAACCCTGGTGGCACAGGTAGGGATGAAGGAAGGAGTAAGGTAACATGGTTAAGGAAAAAGGGGTAAAAGGACAGCGGACATTATTATTATTAATAGTATTATTATTATTATTATTATTATTATTATTATTATTATTATTATTATTATTATTATTATTATTATTATTATTATTATTATTATTATTATTATTATTATTATTATTATTATTATTATTATTATTATTATTATTATTATTATTATTATTATTTGATATATGCGTTACACTTTCTCAGTATTACTACTGGAAACCTTTTGACCGACCCCCGCGTGCGACATTGGGGTTCGGCTCGGTAGATGGGGATGAAATTCATCATATCCCATTATGTCGATATTATTATTACAGTCTGACTTCCGGTGCTTCAACACAGCAGACGTGTTTGAGGTCGCCACTTAACTGAGGACTTTTCGGACTATGTGACATGTTTGCAGCAGAACCGCCCTCTGCCCCATGTTGAGGATGTTATTTGATAATCCGAGTTCCTTTAGATTTCCCATGAAATTTTTGGTGACTATTCCTTCCACCGACATTACGAAAGGATATATAGCCACCTTCTGGAGCTTCCATATGTTTTATATTTCATATGCCAAGTTTTCATACTTGGTGATCTTTTCAATTTCAGTTTTCTGAATGTTATGGTACAACGGTACAGCAATGTCTATGATCACAGAAAGCCTCATCTGTTTGTTTATCAGGACAATCAATGTCTGGCCTATTGAAGTCCACAGTGCGGTCCGTTATCATGGGTCGGTCCCAGTACAGGAGAAAGTCCGCCGACTCCAGCACCGCCTCCGGAGAATACTTGTAGTAAGCTGGTGTTGTTGACGGGTTCAGGAAGCTGAGTCTGAGAGAGCAGGACATGCTGCCATGACGTGTTCAATGGTTTCTCCAACAACTGCGCATTTTCGACATCTATCCACCACTTCTAATTTTAGACAATGCTTCTCGAAGTTTTTAGTTTTTATAGCCCTATCCTGAATGGCCATCACAAAACCCTCTGTCTCCGGGTAGAGTTGCCCCTCGACCAATTATTATTATTATTATTATTATTATTATTATTATTATTATTATTATTATTATTATTATTATTATTATTATTATTATTATTATTATTATTATTATTATTATTATTATTATTATTATTATTATTATTATTATTATTATTATTATTATTATTATTATTATTATTATTATTATTATTATATCTATTGTAGAGTATCTATGCTCAGTTTCGAGTAAATCAAATAAGAAAAAACACCCTTGTGGGTAGAATTTTGGAAAATGATTTTATTGCATAGAAGTAAATCAGATCAAAATAATAAATGTTCAAATAAAAAAATTACACCATTTTTACCATGCTAGGGGATGAATTGAGAATTGAGAAAAATCTCTTGTATGTACTCTAAACTTTTCTACTAAATTTTAAGTAAATCTAAAAAAAAAGCGTTTAAAATTTTATACTCTCTTTTACTTCCTTAAGGGCTGAATTTTGTTCAAATGCATGTCTCATTATTAGTGAATTTTCGTAGAAAAAATTCACTATTGGGGAGATCCAGACTTTTGAATTTTGAAAAATTTTTTGCAAATGAGCGCGAACTAGGACCCCTAGAACCCATATCCGGGGTCAGTTTCAATTTTTATATGTTTATATATATATATATATATATATATATATATATATATATATATATATATATATATATATATATATATATATATATATATATATATATATATGTATATGTATCACACCGATAACTCAAAAATAATGGGCCGATTTTGATACAATTTGGCATGTACCTTTCTTTTGTAAATGGCTTAGATAAGTTCGTTAGTCAGGAACATCGGACGAGGTTTTCCGGGAAAATTTTGAGTTTTCATTCGAAAAAAATTCTTATCTCAAAAAGTAATAAGCCGATTTTAATAAAATTTGGCATGTACCTTTCCTTTGTAAATGTCTTTGACAAATTTGTTAGTCAGGAAAATCGGACGAGGTTTTCCGGAAAATTTTGAGTTTTCATTGGAAAAAAAATTTTATCTCTAAAAATAATGGGCCGATTTTGATAAAATTTGGCACGTGCCTTCCTTTTGTAAATGGATTTGATATGTTTGTTAATCAAAAAAAAATCGGACGAGGTTTTCCGGGAAAATTTTGAGTTTTCATTTGAAAAAATTTTTATCTTAAAAAATAAAAATTCTATGATAACCAAATTTGGTAGGTAGGTTTACGATATAAAAGGTAAACTATACACCAAAATCTAGATTTCTATGTTACAAGAAAAAAGTTATAATAAAATATTTTGTGCCAGATCATTTCTATGAAAATTCACTACCATAACGCACTTGATGCGTCCAGGCTTTTATATTATAGAGTAGTCTTGCCAAGTTTCATCTCAATCTGACAAAAAATATGATTTCCCCTTCAAACTTTTACACCTCTTTGTACCTCCTTATGGCTTAAATGATGAGAAATTTTAAAGTACATGATTAATTCTTTTATGAATGTATTAATTTTTGGACAGCCAATTCATCTAAATTCACTTTCGTTACTCACTTGCTGCGCTAAGATTTATAAAAAGGTATTTTAATCGATAGTAAGTCAGCACACAAATCTTATATTAGACAACCTGATCAATATGAGCCACATGTGTTAAGACAATATAACAGAAAAGAGTAGGTAATGGTAAATTTCTTAATCTAGAGTGATGGTAGCAGGTGTACCGAAGAGGGTAGACGCAAGGATATAAGGAATATGCTGAGAGAGGATGAGATGACGCTGCTGATGGCAGATACGGCCATTTCGGAAGCCGAACAAGCAAAAGGATTGACAGGGGTGACGACCTATTGATGGGATGTCGGGCTAAGATAAAAGCGCTGTAAGATGACTCCTAGCTCATATATACAAGCCTCTACACCGACAGTACTTATATCATGTAAGATATCACAAGAAAATTGTGTCACATGTACTCTTAAATTATTTTCTTGTTCATACATTTATGTACTTATACTTGTACAATGTTTGAATTTTATAAGACTCATTTTTACAAGAGTATTTTCAAAAATTAAAAAACAGAAAAAATCTAAACGCAGTAGGTGCATTTTGGGAACAAATTTTTCTAAACAAGTTTTTCATGTGATGAAAATCCTGATTTTTCAAAAAGTATCAGTTTCACACACGAGTCTATTCTATGCTGCACCAAATCACCATAATTCTATACATTGGTGACAAAAAAATCCTCAGTAGACTTAAGAGTTCCACACGTAGAGACAAGGAAATATAAACCTGTGGGCTGAATTTATTAGAGCCCTTCGTCTGCCCTATATAAAAATTTGACTGCTATATAAGGAACTCATTCCATCTCCAACATTAGGTTATTTTGTGTGTGTGTTATCTTCTTTCATGGCTGCGGTCGTCAGATTAGGTTATTTTTTAATGGCTTGTTTCCAGGCAGATGGATAGAACGACGAAGACTGATGAAATGGCCTGCGCGATAACCTGATTTGGCACTTTAATGCTTTAAAATGTTTAAGTGTTAGGATTTGCTTGTTTAAAAATGATTCAACAGGCCTTGCAAGAATCACTCATTCAATATGGCGTTAGTTTCGCACTCACAATATAATCTTCGGCTCTTACTAGTTGACAATTTTGACCTTCCTGTCGCTAAACGATCGGCTTCCTTGTTGCCTCTGATGGCTGCATAGCCTTTAATCCAGGCAAATATACATATTTGTCCATTTCTCTCTAAACTAAATAGCTGCGCCTTGATTTTTCCGATGATTGGATTGATGAACATACTTTTCGGGTTGCTTAGTGGTGTTAATGCTAAGAAATCTGTAAAGATCAAATACTCGTCGAAAGGACCTGTTATTTTGGCTGTTTGGATTGAAGTTTTCTTACTAACTTTAAATAAGTATTTGCTTTTGTTGTAGACACAATATACTTCAGCCCCGGTGCTCTCTTCTGTTTTGGAACCATCCGTGAAAATTAAGACGGCTCTTGGATGTTTATTTCGTAATTGTTGATAATAGCACATTATTTCTGTATTCGAAATCTGCTGTTTAGGAAATATGGTTTTTGGTGTAATTTCTATTACTTGGTATGCTGTATCTACTGTGAAAATTTTGAAAATAAACGTTTACTAAAAAAAGTTGTGTGTGTGTATGTGTTTTTGTTTCTTTAACGTCGGCCTATTTCCGCGACTATGGCCAATCACCGACGCCAGGGAGCAGTTTCACCTTATTATCCTGGAATTTTTTCCGAACCCCTGCCTTTCTGTAAGGAGGCTGGGAATCTTTAACATGCTCAACATCGCAAGGACACGGGACAGACGGCTTAACGCCCCCTCCTAAGGGCGGAAAGTGCAAATATTCAACTTGCTCAAATACAATGCCAAAACCTCGGTTGATGTTAATGTTACAGTTTCCTCAACTATGGCCAGTCACTGTCACCGGGGAGCAGGTTCACCTACTACCCTAAAAATTTTGCCGAACCTCTGCCTTTTTGTAAGAAGGGCAAGGATCTTTGACGTACCCAATATCGCATGGATACGAGACCAGCGGCTTTACACTTCTTCTGAAGGACGGAACGTGCAGACATTAAACTTGCTCAAATACAATGCCAGAACCTCGGTTGATGTTAATGTTACAGTTTGTACTGAAAAAGTGAAAGAAGTACCCTGGAATCGAACCCAGACCCTTCGGTTCGGAGGCACACGTTTTTGCCCCTGAACCACCCAGGCTCCTAAAAAAAAGTTATGAAGCTTGTACACAATATAATCACCACACTGTATATATGTCTGTTTTTCTTTCTCTAACATCGGTATTTCCGCGACTATGGGCAATCGCCGACGCCAGAGAGCAGTTTTACCTCACTATACTGGAAATTTTGCCTAACCCCTGCCTTTCTGAAAGGAGGGTAGGGATCTTAAACGGGCCTAACATTACATGGAAACGGCGACGGTTTCACGCTCTCCCGAGTGGCGGAACGTGCAGACATTTAACTTGCTCAAATACAATGCCACAACTTCGGTTGGTGTTAATTTGACAGTATGTACTGAAAAAGTAAAACGGGAACCCTGGGGAATCGAAGCTAGTACCCTTCGATTCATAGGCACACGTTCTTACTACTACACCACCGAGGCTCTCACACTCTGTGTTTTTGCGTCTATCTGCCTAAAAATAATAATAAACAAGTTTGTATGATAATAAAGTTAAATAAAGCGTCAACACAAACAATGGAGCGCATGTTCTAGTACTCCTCGTTGCACTTTTTCTAACACAAACAGTTTTAATTAGAGCTTACGAAAACTTCACATACAAGCTGACACAATATTTTAGGAGAATTGTTTGTGCAAGTAATTACGGTCTCCCATTGAAACACGTGGAACTGAAAATTCTGTTGTTATTAAGCTTCGCATTTAGTGTTTTTTCCAATTAAAAACAGACTGCCTACCTCATTAAGGCCAAGAGTTCTGCTTATTTCTTTTTCATATCTCAATTATAAAAAAGTTATAACGTTCGCCAGTTTTCCATATTTTTTTTGCCTTAAAGATTATTTACATATAAAAAGTGTAAGGACCCGTTTTTTTTTAAATTTATTTAACGCAATCCTTTCACTACATAAGATTATAAACCACTCAATTGTTACCTATAATAATAATGACAATCTACCAGCGGTCACATACAATAAATAAGTAGCTCAATAGTCAATCACCAGTCAATATATCTCTTAGTAGTTTTGCTAGCTACTTCAGAGTAATCATATTAAAGGCTTACTACTTATCAAAATGATAGCAAAGACTTATTGTACGGACGTAATGAGTAGGGCAAGAGGGTGCCAAAAGTGTCCAGTAACCACATCACACACCTGTAATTGAAAATATACCTGAGCACATCATCGTCCATCTACAGCTCAACCAAATATATTCGAAGGGCATTCAAATATTGGTTTATCAAACATTGGCCGCTTACACGCTCCACTGGGCGACTCAACATCAATGAGAGTTTGTACACAAAGCTCCACTAAGCAACCTAACATTAAGAGCAGTTTCTACCTAATGTTCCACGGAGCAACTTAAAGTCAAACAGCAGCTGCTACTCAATGCTTCACTGAGCAACATTAACACCAACAGTGGTTACTAATCAACGATCCACAGAGAAACTTTAGCATTAACAGCAGTTACTGCTCAACACTCCACAGAGCAACATTATAAACTCTGAATAACACACACTTTTAAACAATAACTCTAAATACTCAAACAATTGTTTAAGTTGCATGTTTAATTGGGTACGATACCCGACACTAGGATCGTGCCAACTTCGAGGCGTGCAATGACGCAAAAGGTGAACTCACCACGATGCGTCACCGAGAAGTGCGATGGACACCTAGAATGCTCGCGACTGAACAAATGGAATGTTGAGAAGTGCAATGGAAACAAAAGGCTAAATTGCGATTTGCCCACCCGCGCTGGCAGTGACACGTGCAAAGAGACAAATGAGCAGACTGGCGGTGTCTCAAGCCAAGCTAACAACGCCGTATTTAAAATACAGCTAACAACGCTTCACACACGTGAATACCGAGAAGTGGAATGGACACAAGGAGCTAACTAAAAAATGCGCCCTTCTCCAATATCCACTCACCGACACTGACAAGTGAAATGGATATAAGGATCAGACTCACAATGTAACCCTGACGAATGCTGATGCCACTAAAGCAACCGTGTTGTGGTTACGTAACCCGGGTCAGATACCCACTCCTCACCAACATGACGTCATGTTGGCTGGGCAAACATAGAATGTGTCCCACACACCTTCCAAACTGTCTCTTATTTACTTTCAAACAGACTGTACTTTAAACTGATCTAGTTTTTGAAACTTGACATAACTAAACAATTACTTGATTAATTAATATTGACTTAACCGAGTATAAATAACAAAACTAAATTACTGAAGCTAAACTTTACGCTTCGCTTTATACTGATATAAGCTAATTACCAAATGATTACTTTAAGCCCCATCAATAAACAAATACTAATTGAAATTACTTTTTTAATTTATAAACAACCAGATATGACAAATACAATAAGCAATGTGTTTTATGTAAGAAACTCACCTCTAGTTCTAGAAAACGCTGATCACAACACTAGTCTTATGCTGCACCAAAGGACGGTTGACCACACAATGTTGAATAAGTTGTTCATGGTAGCCTGGCGTTTTTGATTTTTGATTGATTATTAAACAAGATGGGTATTCTCTTAAACCGAGAACGTCCCTTCATAGAAGTTCTTAAATCTATAAATCAATACAATCTAAAGACTGTCCATAACGCTGACTGATCTATAAGTGAAATATCATCCTATGTTGATTTTGCATAAATTACGCGTCAATTGAAGTGGAACACCTTAAATTTTAGATGATATTTGATCGCTTGTAGCTCAAAATCACCGAATCCGCTCTAGTTTTCACAGATGTTTGACAGATGTTTTTGAGACTTTTGGTTGGCAGACAACAACAAAGTTTGCACCTGCGTGCTACAATATACAGGCTGGAATATAACTAGACGTTTTTGCAGCAACATTTCAAACGATTGCCATTAGTCTACGAGGAGAGTTATATATATTTTTGGTATGCGATTTAGAAATATACCTTGATCCCTCGGGGCTTTTTTGGAGCTCTTAATAATATCGCAGCCTACTACGTATTTATAATCAATTTTGTATTTTAGGTCAAATCCACCCTAAGTAAAAATGCAAGAAAAGCCTATTGGTCGATGAGGCGGATGATGTTCGCTTTTAGTATTCGGTGCTGGAGAATATCACTATACCTCGGGACCTTCTCGAGATTTTGTCGATATCGCGTTTCAGTTTAAATTAGACTCTTAACCACATTGTGTTTTTTTGTTTTGTTTGTAAAACGCGCACTTCAATATTCAAGGAGTTGGGTTAGGTGAATTTTAGGTATGCAATTCAGAAGAACACTTTATTACTTCGGGATGTTTTCGAGATTTCATAAATATCGCAGCCCACTATCATCAATATTTTTTCTTTCTTTTTTTTTAAATCATTAGTCAACGTGAAGGTATACGCTATTTTTGGTATTCCATTCTGAAAAACATTTCTATTTCATTCCTGTACGTCACAAGGTCTGGGATAGACATAATTAAGGTACTTAATGAGAGGCTTCATCCAGACAGCAAAATTTATTGATGAGGTGCCCTACGCGTTTCGGCTATACAATAGCCATCATCAGGGGCAAATTTTCTAATTCTTGAAAAATTAGATTCAAACTATACACAGGTTGCCAAGGCTGGAGTCTTTATCTATTGCACCAGCGGTCCAACAACAACACACCCAAATGTGCCGGAAAATCGACTCATGGTGTCATCAAAACAATACAAACGACAACCCAAACCACAAGACGAGAGTGAACGTCGGCCATTAATGTAAACTGCAATAAAGCAAACTGCTTATAGCTTTCCACTACTGCCTAATCGCAGTATACAATACATTCAAGCCACGGGAACCATTTTCTCGCTCACTTAATTTTGATTTGATCCGATTCCACAATGCTCAATCGGATTCATATCAGGCAGGCCACTCCATTATCTCTATATTGTTCATCCCAGGAATGTATCTAATGATTGGAGCTCGCTGAGGACGGGCACTACCATCGACCACGATTAAATCGTTACCGAAATTAATGGCATAGGGAATGTCAATGTCTCTCACACACAAATCTTGATACCTTTCTCCATTCATACTTTTCATCGTCAAGATTACTAAGCCAGTTCTCCCATTCCGACTTATACCACCACATATTGTCACTCCACCTCTACCGAAAGCATCTCGTACTTCCATAGATTCTTCACTGTACCTTTCACAAGTATCTCTCCACACCACTACACGCCCATAATTTCGATAAAGACTGAATTTTGATTCATCAACAAACAAACATCTCTGACATTCTGCTACTCCCCAGTGGCTGTGCTTGTTGGCCCAGTTTCTTCTCCCAGTGCGGTGTATAATTTTTAAGAACGTACACGCTGCCCATCGTCTGGCTCTTAAATTTCTGGTATGGAGTCGTCTGTGTATTGTCGGCTTCGAAACTGTAATTTCCACAATTGATCTGAGTACTGGGGAAGTTACTTTCCCGTTCCTGCGTACTGTTATCGCAATTCTGTTTTCATCTCGCCTAGCAGTAACTCTTCTTCTCCCACCTCCATTCCTGTATTGAGAGCGGCCGGTATTCACGACACGGTCTATCACCCTTTTAATTGCGGACTTGAATTTGGAATAAATGTCGGCTATGTGTCTATACCACCAGCCTTGTCTCCTTAACCTGAAACCGCATAATAAATATATCAATATTTCAAAATTTTGTTTAAATTAATACTTATTTTGTTACCTTAAAATAATTTCCATTTCGTGTAGAAATAATCGAAGCTGCAACATATTTTTACTGTAAATAAAATTATAAGCGACAAATTTGCAGTATATGTGAATATAAAATCTCAAACTTGATTGTTGCCATTCATGCAAATCATGAATCAACGTAACTAACCTCCTGGATCAATGGGGTCCGCTTGCATTGTTGCTGATTAAAATTTTTTGCCATAATCCAAAACTAATTGTATCAACGTATTAGGCTGCGATATCAACTAAATCTCAGAAACATCCCCAAGTATTGAAGGTTTCTCAACTGCATACCCAAAATTCACCTGATCCAAATCCTCGATTATTGTGACGCGCGTTTTGCGTGAAAGTTAGAAGTCAAATTTGCGCACAGCAACATAGCCGAATGCGATATCAACAAAACTTTAAAAATGCCACAAGGTATAGAGATGTTTTTCAAAATGAAATACCAAAAACAGCGTAAACCTCCCCGTCGACCAACAATTTTAAAAAAGAAAGAGAAAAAATTGATGATATACGTAGTAGGCTGTGATAATAATGAAATCTCGAAAACGCCCCAAGGTATTAAGGTGTTCTTCTGACTTGCATACCGAAAATATACGTAACACAACTCCTTGACTATTTAAGTGCGCGTTTTGCGAAAAAAAAACAATGTGGTTAAGAGTCTAAGTTGACCTCGAAGACAAAAGTGATGACAACAACGTAGTGAAACGCGATATCAACAAAATATCGAGAAGGTCCCGAGGTATAGAGATATTTTTCAGCATTGAATACCAAAAGCGAGCATAATCCGCCTCATAGGCCAATGAGGTTTGCTTGCATTTTTACTTAGGGTGAATTTTGCCTAAAATACAAAATTGATTATAAAACGTAGTGGGCTGCGATACTAATAAAATCTTGGAAACGTCCCGAGGTGTCAAGGTATATTTCTAAATTGCATATCAAAAATATATATACCTCTCCTCGTATACTAATGGCCATCGTTTGAAATGTTGCTGAAAAACACCTACTCATATTCCACCCTGTATCTTGTAACACGAAAGTGCAAATTTTGTTATTGTCTACCAATCAAAAGCCTCAAATCTGCCAACCTGTGAAAATTAGAGCAAGTTCGGTGAACTTGATTTTGAGTTACAAACGATCAAACAGCATCCAAAATTTAAGGGGTCCCACTTAAATTGACGCGTAGTTTAGATGTTCTCGCTTAACTAATGAAATATGTCCATACAATAAAGTCTGTTCAACACCCACAAAGTATTTTTATAAAAAATGACGTTGTGACCAGGAGTAAAAATACATTGCTTACAAAAATTTTGTAACAACAATTTGCAAGTAATATCTCTTGATATTTGTTAGTTTGCTTTTAATGTTAGTCTAATTACAGAACGATTGATTTGAACAGATGTTTCTACTCAACACTAGATTAAATTTACTCTCTTTGCAATCTAAAGAACAGCTAAGTTTATCTATGGGTTTGTAAGCAACATATTTTGTGATTTTTTTTCTTGCTTTCAAAAGGGAACATATCGCAACATTCTTCCTGTTACAATTTCCTGGTCTGTCTGACTGTGTTTTCTTTTATTACAAACAGGAACGTTTCTCCCAACTAGGAACATTATACTTCAAGCTGTCAGAGATAGGAGCATATTATTAACCACCAGGCATTTCTGTATATTGGACTTGCAATATACAGTGTAGTATAATATAATCTTGGACTTGAGAATTCAAATTCTGAGCACCTAAATATAAGGCATTTGACAGGTTGAAAATATACATTATTTCTTGTCTTTTTTATGATATTTACGTTCTTTCTAGTAAAATGTTTTTAAATAAATAATGTAGGCATTCTCTAGAAGGTAGGGATGGGCACATTTCTTAAAACATCGATGTTAACATCGATGTTTAACATCGAAACCTACTATCGATGGTAGGAAAAACATCGGCTGGAAAACATCGATGTTGGGAAACTTCGATGTTTTCAAAATAATTGTGAATTTACCAATTCGATAGTTCTATGTTCTTTCGAGAAAAAAAAATTGTTTGTAGTTTTGTAGGCATTAGAAAATGGAAACATATTCCGATGCAGATTATGGCAGGTGCAAGTAATACAAAAAATAAGTGGAACAAAAATAAATAAATGTTTATTGTACTGCAATAAAATAAGAAAGAATGTGTAAAACAAAAATAGAAAAACTTAACTTCTAATGACTAATAATAAAAAGTAAACTTCAAATTTAATTCTAAACTGTTAATAACCTTGTTTATATATATATATATATATATATATATATATATATATATATATATATATATATATATATATATATATATATATATATATATATATATATATATATATATATATATATATTATATAATTCACCAATATTAGTGATAATACTGATAATATCACCACACAGTTTTATACACTCAATGGACTGAAGGAATCATATTTTGCCCAAGTGTTCTCCAGTTAAATGGTTTCTTTCTTGCGTGGCTGTCTGTCCAGCTTTGGAAAATAAACATTCTGCCGGTGCAGAAGTCGCCACTATGGACAAGAATTTTTTCGCGACAGGGTATAAATGGGGACATACATTTTTATTATCTGACCACCATTTCAGTGGATTCTCGGTAAGATTAATTAGAGGATTCTTTAAATACAAAGACATTTCGCTTAATTGTTCTTTCTCTTGTGAAGCACTCTTTTGAACTAACTGAGAATGATGCGCCCATATATTGCCCTTTGGAGTAACTATAATTATGTTAAAATTTTTACCAAACATCATTGTGACAATCTAGCCTACTTACCCGTGTCCTGTTTATTATTTGTCGTTTCACTTTCTATTATTTCGCGATTGTGGTCATCATCTCCTTGCGTTTCTGCTAACAGTGATAACTGTTGTATTAGATTAACTGCTGCTGCAACATTATGAGGACTCTTAAAATAAATCTTTTTGAACCTCGGATCCAGCAAGATTGCCACGGCTAATTGTTGGACTTGTTCAACAGCAGAAAAGCGTTTCCTACATTCTTGGAGAAGTGCTTCTTTTAGTGAAATACCTAAGGTGTCGTTTACATCACATTCAATGTGTGAAACTTCTTTTTCCAAATTATACGTGAGAGGGATTACAAGACTCGAACTAATATACTTTTGACCACAAATTTCTGTTGTTACTGCTTCTAACGTCTTTAGAAGTTCAATGATTTTATTCAGTTCAAAAACTTCCTTGGCTGTAACCATTGTGGGGGCAGAAGGATGTCTGTTCACTATGGTATTTATGTATTCCCGCAGTTCAAGAAAACGATTAATCATGTAGTATGTGGAAATCCAGCGGGTGGACGCCTCTTGTATAAATTTTTTTTCAGGTTTATGGTCGCTTGTTTGTGCCTTCCGTAATTCATCAGCAGCTACTACTGAATGCCTAAACCACGTTACAATTGTTTTAATTTAGATATAACTGATCACAATTCCGAAATAGATTTTATAGCTCTGTCAGCAACTAAATTTATTTGATGAGCAAAGCAATGAATGTGCCTTTTTTTGGAAAACGTTTCCTCAATAGCTTTTGTCATATTGGCCGCTCCATCTGTAACAACAGTAGTAACTTTAGTTTCTAGGATACCCTATTCCTCACATATACGTTTTAACACTCCTGAAATGTATTCGGCTGTATGCCCTTTATCTAAAAGATATACACCTAAGTCAACAGAATTTATGGAACTGTTATCTTCAAAGTGCATAGTAACACCAATAAAACTTCTACATTGCATATCTGTCCATATATCTGTCGTCAAACAATAGCAAGACATTTTTTTTAAATTTGCAAACGATATGCATTTGCAACTGGATTTGTGGGATACGTAACGATGTTTCGATGATTACAAGTAACATCGATGTTAAAAATATAACATCGAAATTACAAAATCGATGTTTTAAACATCGATGTTCAATGGAAAACATCGATATTCCAAAAACATCGATGTTAGGTGCCCATCCCTACTAGAAGGTATTCCATAATGCATCCTACAAGTATCAAACAATACTAGTTTAGCATTAACTGGATATAATTATAAATGCCATATAAAACAATAAATAATTAATCTTCTTATCGAATATATAAAACAAAACTATTCTAAATTTAACGATGTCATTTATATGCGAAATGACGGCATAATGTTAATATTTCTCCAAACAGTAAATTTGTTTTGTTTTTGCACGAAATAGATCCACAGCCAAATACAAGGGTGGCAGTGGTTTTTACCTAAGATTACTCATTATTTCCATCTATTATGAGGAATTCAATGTTAAATTATGACCTATAGGGCTTAAATGACGACTCATATCAAATATACACGGATCTAAGAGCTCTACAGGCGCTGGTTGTGCATTCTACGATCCCCAGAACAACTACTCCAAAAAGATTAACCTGTGTCAAGTACTATGTAGACAACGTTAGTTGACGTATTAGCAAATAGCGCATTGGAAGCGTTCTGGACTGCTACGTATATATCTAAACGATATTCCACATTTTGAAAAAACACAAATGGCACTTTTTGCTGATGACACGCCCATATACGCACATTCCTTTAGTCCAATAGTTGCATCAAAGCAAATCCAAATCCACCTAAATATTCTGGCTAAGTACTTTCAAGACTGGAAAATTAAAGTAAATTCTAATAAATGCGAGGCCATAATATTTAGCAAAAAAATATAAAAACAACAAATTATTTCAGCCTATCAAACTAAACTCGGAAACAACTAAAATTAGTAAGACAGTTAAATATCTAGGTGTTTCTCTCGACGAAAAGCTAACATTTAAAAATCATATTGACAAAACAATCCAAAAAGCTTATGGTGTCATGAAAACACTATATCCCCTAATTAACAAAAAAAGTAAGGTGTCTGTTAGTAATACAATTATTATATACAAATCCATAATGCGACCCACGCTCATTTATGCAGAAACTCACACCAAAAAATTACAAATATATCAAAATAAATGCCTGAGATTAATCCTAAATAAAACTAGATATACAAGAATTAGCGAATTACATAAAGTTACTAACATGCCACTTATCATTGACAAAATCAAAGAACAAGCAGAAAAATTTTACTCCACACAACTAGATAATAACATTGTTTCGCAAGACATTGCAAAATACAAGCAAAACACCATAGATTATCGCCTAAAACATAAACATATCAAGGATTATCGTTCTTTCTGAATTAGTTCGAAAAACGCATATAATATTAATAATAAATTCTAGCACTTACTATATTATAACCACACTTTGTAAATACAGCAATTATAGATTAAGGTAGAAAAACATAAGTTATTATAATTAGTCTTAATATAACAGAAATATTGTTAATATAAGTCCCAGATATATTATAGTAAAACTAAACATCTTTGTATAGATTAAAATGAAAAAAAAAAACGCAAACGAAAACAAGGTTTTTGTTTACAATAGCTTTTTCCCTGTATTATAATAATAATAAATAAAATAAACATAGATAATGTTAGACCCTAAGTAACTAGGAAACTACCTCATAAGGAAATCTTACTAGACTAAGTTAGACGACAGTGTATAAGCTTTATAGCTGGAGCATTGTAACATATTTTATTTAAACTTGTACATATTTTTGTATTTAAACTATATTAGATAATAAAGCTTGTTGAATTTGAAAAATTTTGGACGGCTACGTAGAGAAGAGTGCATGATCGAATCCAGCTCGGATGAATGTATATTTTTTTAATGTTTTATTTTGACATTTGGAGAAACAATAGTGCACAGATTTCATACGTTTTGAACAAGATCTCATTTTTTTTAAACGCCTGATAAAGTTTATCACCTTTGAGTCAGAAATTATAATATTCAGTAGATACTTTGTTATTGTTGATATTGAAAAAACCGGTTTGATTAGGTTGACTAAAACGAAATCATACTGAAAATTAATAAATAAAAATAACTGCTACGTTTATAATTTGGCAGAGACTTTACTTTTAGTGAATTTTCTTAAAAAAAATTCACTAATGAGGAGATCCTGACTTTTGAATTTAAAAAAAATTTCTTCAAATGTTCAAATGAGCGCTAATTAGGCCCCCTAGAACACATATCCGGGGTCAGTTTCGATTTTTATATGTTTATATATATATATATATATATATATATATATATATATATATATATATATATATATATATATATATATATATATATATATATATATATATATATATATATATATATATATATATATGTATATATATATATGTATATATATATATATATATATATATATATATATATATATATATATATATATATATATATAGGTATCACACCGATAACTCAAAAAAAGTAATTATAGCTATTAAAATTAAAAGAGTTTATAGGAATATTTTCGTCACATTTAGAAAGTAAGTTATATTGTTGTTCTCCATAAAAGAAATGAGAAAAATCATTGCATACTTATTTTTGTCTGTATATCTGTGAGGAGGAGTCGGCTAAGAGAAAACAAATTATTAAAAAACTAATTCGTTTAAAATAAACAAACAAAAAATATAACAATAAAAGTTTCTAGTAAAAAAAAATAAGATAAAGAAAAGTAGGACTTTGAACCCTAGAATAACAACACCCTGGTATAAGAGTTAGCTGACGCATAGATATCATAAAAAAAGAATAGAAAAGGTAAGAGAGCACCAATTTTAATATATATATATATATATATATATATATATATATATATATATATATATATATATATATATATATATATATATATATATATATATATATATATAGAGGTATCACACCGATAACTCAAGAAATAATGGGCCGATTTTGACAAAATTTGGTGAATACCTTCCTTTTATAAGTGGCTTGAACAAGTTCGTTAGCCAGGACAATCGGCCGAGGTTTTCCCGGAAAATTGTGTGTTTTCTTTAGAAAAAAATTCCTATCTCCAGAAATAACAAAGTAAGGGTATCCAAATTTGGTACATCGTTTTATATCGCTATAGGTAAATTACCTACCAAAACTTAGCGCTGTAGGTCAAAAGACAAAAAATTATGGGCATTTAAAGTAACATAAATCGGGGTTTTCCTCAAAACGTCAAAGTGACAGTTTAAAACATCAAAATTCGCATTATTTGGGCAAAGAACTTGAATCTAATACAAGCTATGGAAAGAAAATATCTCAAGAAGAATGTTTTATAAACCCTGAAGTCTTAGTTTCAACGGTCATTGTCCTTCATTTTACTAAAATGTTTCCAGAAAATTCATTTCAAATAGACCCTTTCTCTGATGCTTGGTAGTAGTTTTAGCTATAGAGTTTATTGTTTAATGGTATATAATTTTTGTCGAATTTTCGTAAAAATCAATAAAGCTCAATATATCCGTTATTATACAAGATATGAAAAAAATTTGTATATATTAATTATAGGGTGTATTGAGCTACATCTTAAAAAAATATTTCTACAATCACAGGGTGGCCCATAAGTCGTTGGTGATACAAATTTTCTTTTTTGTTTAATCAAACACGCCTTATGTTAATGCATTTTTGCATTTTCCATCGAAATATAATGCATGTTTGTAAGAAAAGAAATTCCGGATGCAGCAAGTGCGTTATGGTAGCGAATTTTGATCAAATGCTTCATATTTGAATAGCCCAGTTTGCTATTAACCTATAAGGTTGACCAAGAAACGGATTTTTTCGGTTACACTTTGAGTTTACTTTCGGAAATTTCTGTACGTTTTCAAACAATAGAATTATTTTGATGAAACATGGCACATTGTTTTTACTATATATGTTATACTGGTAATCAAATTTGATGCCTGGTTTCTTAAAAAAACACATATTTGCTATTAAAAACATTTTAATGAAAATTCACTACCATAACGCACTTGCTGCGTCCAGAGTTTTCTCAATATGAACTAAGATATCGATGGCAACAGTTTCGAAATAATTCTTCAAATGTGCGCGTACTGGGACCTCTAAAATCGATCTTCAAGGCCTGTGTAAGTTTGAAGTATTACCTTTACTATTATGCCGTATAATATTAGTGTACAATTCTTATGAAAATTCGCTACCATAACACACTTGCTGCGTCCAGATTTTTTTAAATGAACTTAATTATTGTATAATATTTAAAAAAATCAATTTACGTTTTTAATAAAAAATTTTTGGCATTTGAGAGACTTTAATAAAATTTGCTCCGTTCCGACTTTTTATCGAGTGACGACAACTAGATTTTGTTCTTTGGTCATAACGTTTGACAGAACTTGAACAATGTGTTTTCCCTAAATTATTATTCAACCCATAATGGGTTCACATCACTGGTTATGGTTACCTCAAACTAAAGGCACTAGTTGAAAACTCTGCAAATTTTAATTCGACAAATTTTAATCAGCTTGCTCGAATTTGCATACCACCGCCATAAATCGGGATTTAAATCGAAGTAAAACAAGACAGGTTATGCAAACGGTGACAAATCTATTTCAATTTACATATAGAACTTTTAGCTGGTACACGATATAGTTGTTCCCATACTTCACATTTCGCATCCAAATGACATTTTTCATATTAAAAATTTTACGAGAACCACGAGCCTGCTTGTATTCCAGCAAGTCTCGGGATCCCAATAATAAAAGGACGGGATGAAATTCACCGGCCCCTAACTCGCTTTTGCTGTCCCTGTTTTGGCTTTAAAATCATTAAGCACCTCTCTCAGCGTCTTACACAAACTCAACTCATTATCGCGTCTGAATAATAAAGCGGATTTCTAATTTATTTAATGGTAAATACCTAAGAATGGCCAGGATGACAGCTCTGTGCTTATCTGCATGCTTGTTAATAAGCAGAATGATTTTCATAAACTTGCAGCATCTGGCATGCCGAATATTCCGCTTAAATTAAATAAAATTAATTAAGATGCGTTTCACTTAAAGCTTCCAAATATCCAGTTTTGTTACAACTTCAAACAAAATTAATTTGAATGCTTACAAAAATAACTATGTGCTCGTACCGTCTGTTACATAAATTACTCGTGTTGCAACTATGCCTAAATAAAATGATCCAGGCTGTATTTAATTTGTAAATATAAACTAAGATGCTCTGGGTCCGCCCATTTCTAGGGAAGGATTTGTGAAAGCCCTTTAAGATAGCGATTCTCAAGCTGTGGAGCGTGACCCCCTAGAAACGCGTGATAAAATTAAATGGAGGCCGCGAGAATATTGAGAAAACATTAAAGAAAATATATTATTGAAAAATTTATTTAATTTAGTGAAGGAAAATCAATACAATACATTTATATGTTTTTTTAATTTACTTAAACAAAAGCAACAGAATACACTTATATAAAATTGTATCAGTAATACACAATGTATTTGATAATTGACTTACCAATATTAAATTAAAAACACTCCCTTGGGCCTGTCTTGCAGATCAAAGTTTTTCAAAAAAAAGGTTTAGTATAAGAAATTGACACTCGAAGATCTTTTTCTATATGTAACTTTCCAGCGTGCGCGGTCTTAGTACCAACAAGAAAGGTCGTGAGTATTTCATAGATACGCTAATGTTAAAATTAAATCTTTGAGGACGCGAGATACCAGCATCGGGAACAATGCCCTATTATAAAGCAAAGTGATATAGTGTAAAACAATTGAAAGTGAAACTGCAAGGTAGCATTCACATGGATATACGACGGAGCTGATCCAACAACCGACATCAATAAACAATTGAATAGCTGATGCAGAGATAGACACCTCATTCACAATATTATAAAACTCTGGACGCAGCAAGTGCGTTATGGTAGTGAATTTTCATTAAAATATTTTTAATAGCAATAATGTGTTTTTTTTTTAAAGCAGGCATCAAATTTGGTTACCAGTATAACTTATATAGTAAAAACAATGTGCCATGTTTTATCAAAATAACTTTATTGTTTGAAAATGTACAAAAATTTCCGAAAGTAAACTTCAAGTGTTCCCGAAAAAACTCGTTTCTTGGTCAACCTTATAGGTTAATAGCAAATTGGGCTATCCAAATATAAAGCATTTGATCAAAATTCGCTACCATAACACACTTACTGCGTCCAGCATTTTTTTTCTCACAAACATGCATTATATTTCGATGGAAAATGCAAAAATGCAATAACATAAAGCGTGTTTGATTAAAAAAAAAAGAAAATTTGTATCACCAACAACTTATCCTGTAAGTATAGAAATATTTTTTAAGATGTAGCTCAAGACACCCTATAATTAATATATATATACATTTTTTTTCATATCTTGTATAATAACAGATATATTAAGCTTTATTGATTTTTTACGAAAATTTTACAAAAATTATATACCATTAAACGATTAACTGTATAGCTAAGGCATCAGAGAAAGAGTCTATTTGAAATGAATTTTCTGGAAATATTTTATTAAAATGAAGGACAATGACGGTGGAAACTAAGACTTCAGGGGTTGTAAAACATTCTTCTTGATACATTTTATTTCCATAGCCCGTATTAGATTCAAGTTCTTTGCCTAAATTTTGCCTATTTTGACGTTTAAATCGCAACTTTGACAATTTATTTTTCTTTAAATGCCTATAACTTTTTTGTCTTTTGACATACAGAACTAGATTTTGGTACGTGACTCACATATAAGGATGTAAACTCGCGTACCAAATTTGGTTGCCCTTACTTGTTAATTCCGGAGATATAAATTTTTTTCTAAAGAAAATACAAAATTTTCCGGGAAAACCTGGGCCGATTTTCCTGGCTAACGAACTTATCCAAGCCATTTGCAAAAGGAAGGTATTCACCAAATTTAATCAAAATCTGCCTATTGGCTTTTGAGTTATCGATGTGATACATACATACATACATATATATATATATATATATATATATATATATATATATATATATATATATATATATATATATATATAAACATACAAAAATCGAAACTGACCCTGGATATGTGTTCTGGGGGGCCTAATTAGCGCTCATTTGAAGACATTTTTTCAACATTCAAAAGTCGGGATCTCCTCATTAGTAATTTTTTTTAAGAAAATTCACCAAAAGGGCATAAGACAAAGTGATACAGTGTAATACAATAGACAGCGAAACTGCAAGGTAGCATTCTCATGGATATACGACGGAGCTGATCCAACAACCGACATCCTGCATCCTGCATCCAAGAACAATTGAAACCTCATCCATAATATTATAAAAGGGCATAGCACAAAGGCTCCGGTTCACTTCTCATCGCAGTTTTGTCTGAGTCATTTCGTTGCTACGCAATTTTATATCGCATTTATGTTGATATCAGTAGTTTATTATTTATATTTTATATGTATAACTTAATCAATCGTGCTAACCCTAAAGTTAACTAGCGTAGTCGTTAGTATCGGTTAAAGAACCAAGTGAATATTGATTCTTAGCGTATCGACGCTTCATAACCGAGTAAAAACCAAATAAAGCGAAGCAGAACCAAATAAAGAGAAGCATAAAAAAATAGAGCGAAGCAAAGTCAAACGCAGTCAAGAACAACAATAATATTGTAAGTTGTTTGCTATTTTCATTTTATTTCACATTTTTCCATATTTCAACTTATAATCATGTATTTTGTTGTGTTATATGGTATATGTCTGATTTGGACGACGAATTCCCCAATTTATCACATTTAGATTAGAACCTCGGTGGTTCAGGGGTAAGAACGTATGCCTCTGAACCGAAGCGTACTGGGTTCGGTCCCAGGGTACTGCTTTCACTTTTTCAGTACAAACAGTAAATTAACATCAACCGAGGTTCTGTCATTGTATTTGAGCAAGTTGAATGTCTGCACGTTCCGCCCTTCGGAGGGGGCGTTAAGACGTCGGTCCCGTGTCCATGCGATGTTGGGCAGGTTAAAGATCCCTACCCTCCTTACAGAAAGGCAGGGGTTCGGCAAAATTTCCAGGATAGTGAGGTGAAACTGCTCCTGGCGTCGGTGATTGGCCATAGTCGCGGAAATAGGTCGACGTTAAAGAAACAAAACACACACACACACATCACATTTAGAATACTGTTTAAGACAACTTAGCATTAGTAATAATATCACCTCTGAAAAACATATTGAAGGGTGTAATTTAAATATTAATAATACAATGGCCAACAGATTTCAAGAATTTTACTTAAAGGCAGTGCCTGAATTTGATGAGCAACCCGCCAATGCAGGGAACTTTTTTAAGTCATGCGACCTGGTAATGAACCAGTTTTACAACACAAATGAGAACCTCGATTTAAATCATTTTTTACTCAAATTTATCCAAACCGAATTAACAGGACAAGCTAGATTGATAATTAATACTAAAATCATTTACTCATGGGCAGATTTACGAAGTGCTATAGTTAAAAATTTTACGGATCAGAGAGATGACACAAGCTCATTAAGTGAGCTTTTAAGCTTAAAACATAGGCAAAATGAAGACGCTTTAGCCTTTAGCAATAGGTGCCGTCACATAGAATAACTATTAATTCCTAATTTGATATCTAACGAAAATAACAAAGCAGTGCGAGTACTGAAGCAAAGTCAGTACCAGCAACAAACTCTGAAAGCGTTCCTAGGTGGACTAAGAAATCTAATGAAAATGATTTTAAGATCCAACAACTTCCTGAGCTGAGGAATATAATCTTTGTTGTGAACCAAAATTTTCTTGATGGCGTCTTTTGATTTGTATGCAAATTTGATGTCATCTCTCTTCAAGACACGAGAGACTGCAGCACTGATAGGGCAACAGTAATTAAGTAGAAAGTATGAATGGTTCTCAGACTGAGTAGGCAAGAGGTTGGAGCTTGTCTCCCTTAAGAGCTGACGGCTCTTTTTAGTGAATTTTCTTAAAAAAAATTCACTAATGAGGAGATCCCGACTTTTGAATTTTGAAAAAATTTCTTCAAATGAGCGCTAATTAGGCCCCCCAGAACACATATCCGGGGTCGCTTTAAATTTTTATATGTTTATATATATATATATATATATATATATATATATTTATATATATATATATATATATATGTATCACACCGATAACTCAAAAAATAATGGGCCGATTTTGATTAAATTTGGTGAATAAATTCCTTTTGCAAATGGCTTGGATAAGTTCGTTAGCCAGGAAAATCGGTCCAGGTTTTCCCGGAAAATTTTGTGTTTTCTTTCGAAAAAAATTTATATCTCCGGAATTAACAAAGTAAGGGCAACCAAATTTCATATGCGGATTTATTTCATTATAGGCAAGTTACCTACCAAAATTTAGCTCCGTAGGTTAAAGGATAAAAAAGTTACAGGCATTCAAAGAAAAATAAATTTGGATTTTCCTCAAAACGTCAAAATTGCGAATTTAAACCTCAAAATTGGTGAGTACATTCCTTTCGCAAGTCGCTTGGATAATTTTGTTAGCCAGGAAAATCCGCCGAGGTTTTCCCGGAAAAATTTGTGTTTTCTTTCGCAAAATATTTATATCTCCAAAATTAACAAAGTAAGGGCAACCAAATTTGGTAAGCTGGTTTATATCGTTATAGGTGTGCCACCTACCAAAATTTAGCTCTGTAGGTCAAAAGACAAAAAAGTTATGGGCATTTAAAGAAAAATAAATTGGTGGTTTCCTCAAAACGTCAAAGTGACAATTGAAAACGTCAAAATTCGCAACATTTAGGCAAATAACTTGAATCTAATACGATCTATGGAAAGAAAATGTCCCAAGAAGAATGTTTTACATACACCGAACTCTTAGTTTCAATCGTCATTGTCCTTCATTTTACTAAAATATTTCCAGAAAATTCATTTCTAATAGACCCTTTCCCTGATGCTTGGCAGTAGCCTTAGCTATAGAGTTTATTGTTTAATGGTATATAATTTTTGTCGAATTTTCGTAAAAAATCAATAAAGCTCAATATATTCGTTATTATACAAGATATGAAAAAATTTTGTATACATTAATTACACGGTGTTTTGAGCTACATCTTAAAAAATTATTGCGACAATCACAGGGTGGCCCATAAGTCGTTGGTGATACAAATAATTTTTTTTTGTCGAAAACGCCTTATTTTTTTGCATTTTCCATCGAAATATAATGCATGTTTGTAAGTTAAGAAATTCTGGAGGCAGCAAGTGCGTTGTGGTTGCGAATTTTGATTAAATGCTTCATATTTGAAAAGCTCAATTTGCTATTAACCTATAAGGTTGACCAGGAAACGGATTTTTTCAGTAACACTTTTGGTTTACTTTTGGAAATTTCTGTACGTTTTCAAACAATCAAGTTATTTTGATGAAACATGGCACATTGTTTTTACTATATATGTTATACTGGTAATCAAATTTGATGCCTGCATTTTCTATATAGGTTATACTGGTAACCAAAATTGATGTCTGCTTTCTTAAAAAGAAAACACACATATTTGCAATAAAAACATTTTTATGAAAATTCACTACCATAACGCACTTGCTGCGTCCCGAGATTTTTTCTTATTAGTCTGTCTAGTAAGCTGACAAGGTAATCAGTATTTACGGCTAGTCTAATAACAATGAGCTCGTCATTAAAACTCGTCCCCGACAGCGGGGCTCTAAACAGCCTGTCTATCAAGTATCTGATGGACGCCAACTTGTGGGACATGTGGTGACAATGGGATTAGGTGGTCAGCTTGTGTTGGTTTTCTATAGATGTCGAATTCAATTGAATTTTCTTTCCTTGTTAGCTTCAGATCCAGAAAACTGATGGACTTGTTCTCTTCGAGTTCCATGGTGAAGTTGATATTGACATGCAGGTCGTTCAACCAACCCAAAAACAGGTGAAGCTGCTCCAAGTTACCGGACCATACCACCAACACATCGTCCACATACCGTGTCCTGAACGGATTAAAGTCCCTAAAAACCAATTCTCTCTCGAAGAAGGCCCTGTGAAGTTCAGCACACAGGAGAGATAGTGTATTGCCCATTGGGAGTCCGTCTTTTTGGACATAAATCCTATCGTTGAAAGAAAAGAAATTCTGCGCCAAACAAGCCTTGACCAAGGCATTAAGCGCTCCCTGAACTTGCAGTCTATAAAAAGTAGAATTCCCAACAAAATTAGACTCCCGTTGTACCATACAAGTATTTGGACGATCCTGCTCTACATCATATTAATCCTTCTAGCAGCAATATTTATTACAGTTTGTGTCAAAACAAAATGTGCCCAGCAGAATGAAAGAATGAAATCAGAAGCGGAAAATCCCTTAAGAATTCCGAAACCAAAGGGTTCCGTCCTCTAATGGGGGAGGAGCTAATACATGCCCTCCTACGATAAGTCACGTAGATGATATCAAGTTGCATTTACATGCAGCAGTTCCCATAAGCAGATTCTACGAATTATACCGACCGTTGCAGATAGTGTCAGCAGTGCGAGTTCAGAAGAAGCTAGATCAGCATGTTCTCGTGAGAACCTGCAACGAACACGTGTCCTATTATTATTTAAGTCATTGTTTTGTGTAATATTTGTTCACTTATAGTTTAGGCAGTAACTATGTTAGTTCGTTGTTAAGTAGTATTAAATAGTTTAATATATTTTTTTAAAGCAACCTAAGTACAAGTGTTGTTAATGCGCGTTTCGGAAGATATCTAAAATTTTAGTCGCAACAGGTACCAATCTGTTTCAATTCTCGTATGATCTGGAAAACTCTGTCAGCGCTCCAAATAGCGATAAACAACGTGTGCTTCTAAATCCAAGGGCACTGGGTTCGACTACCAGACTAGGATCATTTCACTCTTTTAGTACATAGTGTACAAATTAACATCAGCCGAGGTTGTGGCATTTAGTTTGAGCAAGGTGTATGTTTACGCATTCCGCCCTTCGGGAGAGCGTACAGCCGCCAGTTCCGTGTTACATACAATATTGGGCGGGTTGAAGATCCTTGCCCTCCTTAATAAAAAGCATCTTTTCGGCAAAATTGTCATTACATACAAACTGCTCCCTGACATAGATGATTGGCGATAGTCGCGTAAATAGAGCTACGTTAAAAAAAAAAAGGAAGAATTATAATAACGTCTGTCGATATAAAAACGCCGCCAACAAAAATAGAGTCTAATTGAATTGTTCGGCGAACTTAAGAACGACGAATGATTTTAATAAGACAAATAAGTATGTACTGCATAATGTATGTAAATAAATTACAATAAAGACTTTTCATTTAAACATGCACACGGCGAACGTGAAAGTGAATAATTATTACTTCGTAATTTTCTTATTGATCGATAGTTAAAAGCACGTTCTTTTGTTAAACCTGTTAAATTTCGATAAGCAATCAATTGCTTGTTCTTTTACTTCTGCTTCAGTCCCTGAATTTAAACCGACACAGGGTGGAGATACTGAAACATGGTCCAGTAAGTTCCAGGAGTAATTTCTTTAACTGGCGTTTTAGCTGCTGCCCTGGGTACAGAGTTTCCAACGATATTTTTCATCCTGGTAATTTGTGGCGGTTTCCGTTGCCTTCCGCCATCTTTGTGAGAATTTTTTTTTTAAATAAAAAAATGTTAGGCAGTTTAGAGCCACTAAAGGAAAAGGATTGTTCGAGAGCTGCCTTTGTTGTTGACCTCTTATGACCAATAAAAGATTCCTTGAACCAATTCTTTTCAAGTCCCCCAGGGAAGAGTTACCTCAGGTCTCGGCCACAACCTTCTCATTTTAGTGAATTTTCTTTAAAAAAATTCACTAATGAGGAGATCCCGACTTTTGAATTTTTAAAAATTTTCTTAAAATGACCGCGAATTAGGCGCCCTAAAACCCATATCTCCAGGGTCAGTTTCAGTTTATATATATATATATATATATATATATATATATATATATATATATATATATATATATATATATATATATAATTCCTTTATTTGTTTTGTCGTCTTTTACATGAGCTTATACAGCAAGTAAACTATTTCCATATCAAATAAAACAAAACAAATCTTAGGGCGAAATTCAGCCCGATACCGTAGTATCCGCTGTTCTACCACTTAAATTCTATTAAATTATTAGTGGCAAGCCATTTACCTTTCTGAACCCTAATTTGAAAAAAAAATAAAGTGAATTATAAGCGATCCATGTCAGGGCGACACTCACACGTACCCACACACTCACACGCGTTCACATAGTCATACATTCAAGAAGTTATCGTCACGTGTCCACGCACATCTATCTGCTCACTGCTCACACAGCCTCTGTACGCAACGTACATTTAAAACATTATATATATATATATATATATATATATATATATATATATATATATATATATATATATATATATATATATATATATATATATATATATATATCACACCGATAACTGAAAAAATAATAGTCTGATTTTGATAAAATTTGGCAAATACCTTCCTTTTGCAAGTGGCTTGAATAGGTTCAATAGTCAGGAAAATCGGCAGAGGTTTTCCCGGAAAATTTTGTGTTTTCTTTCGAAAAAAAAATTAGATCTTTGGAAATAACAAAGTGAGGGCAACCAGATTTGGTACGCTGGTTTCTGTCATAAAGAGTATCCTGTGTACCAAAATTATATCTTAAAAGACAAAAAAAGTTAGAGGTAAATTAATTTGTAATAAATCTGATTCAAGAAAGTTAAACGAAGAAATTGATTGGTCAGAATGCGAGTGAAAAATACTACAAGAAATGACTAACAAGCTCCTAGATATGTGTCTAAGTCGTTGTTTTTCCTGATTTAGTTAAAATATAAGCAATAAATTCATTTTAAATCAAAATGGTTTTATGTAGAACCTCGGTGGTTCAGGGGTAAGAACGTGTGCCTCTGAACCGAAGGGTACTGGGTTAGATCCCAGGGTACTCCTTTCACTTTTTCACTACAAACTGTAAAATTAACATCAACCGAGGTTCTGGCATTTTATTTGAGCAAGTTGAATGTCTGCACGTTCCGCCCTTCGGAGGGGCCGTAAAGCCGTCGGTCCCGTGTCCATGCGATGTTGGGCACGTTAAAGATCCCTACCCTCCTTACAGAAAGGCAGGGGTTCGGCAAAATTTCCAGGATAGTGAGGTGAAACTGCTCCCTGGCGTCGGTGATTGGCCATAGTCGCGGAAATAGGCCGACGTTAAAGAAACAAAACACACACACGGTTTTATGTAAATTGTAAAACTTTGAACAATACGATATTCCTGCTGGTAAATGCATATAGTGCATATCTCAGTGGGATAGGTGAACAGTGGTCCCTGTACATCGTATATTCGACTCCCAGATGACGAGTTCTAATCCTGGTTAGTGACTTTGCTTTTTTTCAATTTTTTTTTAGTCTCATTTCACTTTACAGTTATCTAATCTGATTGTTGTTATTCCGATGAATTTTTTAGCGAGTTTTTGTATAAAAGATAATTTTATAAAGATGAGATGAAAGTTTTAGGCTTAATTCAATTTGAATAGCATATCTGGTTGTTTGTTCTTGCCCTAACTCAGTGAAACCGTTCCATATTTAATACAGTCGTAGACTTTTCCCGTGGCTTCACAAGTACTTGTTTTAGGGAATTTGAACTTGCTGCGTCCAGATTTTTTAACGTGACTTTGTTATTTTTCAATAAGACAAGAAATGGTTGTACATACGAAACATCTGTTATTTTCTTGGTGCTCATTTCTTGTATTGAGCTAAACATTTAAGGAGGAATCATCAGTGAAATCCTGAAGACGAAATTGAATATAAAAAGATCATCTCACATGTCATGGCGAATAACATGCCAGTTTTACGATGTAGAGATATGACGTGCCTGTATCTGGGTTAATCTGAGCAGCTTAAAGACATCATTGCTTCAAGCTAGCGTCTCGCATCTCCCACACGTGCGCTATATTGCATACCTCCGGGCGACAATTCACTGCTGAATCCCTAGTTATTAACGGTCCCGCCTCAAGTCCTTTATATTGTTAGCTTAATAGACAGGAAATTTGCTCTGTTAGACTCTGCCATGTCCGTAGGTCAGCTCCTTATTATGCGCTTACGTGTACCGATCTACTTGCTGGGGTGTATAAATAAGAAGGGACAATTTCCGACAGGTGGAACTAGTGTTATGATACAACGTTTCAGTTGTAGCTACATTTGATGACTCCGTAGGACATCGGATGTATTCAGGTCAAGATCGTAACAGACGTGTAATCTGCCATAACAGGGCTAATTAGCTGAGATAGGGGATATTTTGTTGTACCTGGTATACTAACTTTCAGTTAATTTGTTAATGTAACATGATTGATAGGTTTCCATAAAGAGTAATATCCGACATCAAAAAATAACCTATTAGCCTAACCAAACAACATATATTGTGCTATATTGTGAATATTATTATAAAGCTTTCAATTTTTATATCACATAAACTAATTGTGCGTATTTAAGCGAATTTTCCTTAAGAAAAATTTCGTTAATAGAGAGGTCACGATGAAAAGCTTTCGAAAATTTTTCTTCAGACGAACACGAACTTGGGTCCCTAGAACCCAAAACCAAGGTGCGTTGAAATTTTTATATGTTTATATATATATATATATATATATATATATATATATATATATATATATATATATATATATATATATATATATATATATTGATATGGTTACTAAAGGGGGCTATATACACATACATAAACACATTTTACCACAAATTATACTAAACACAAACAATAACTTACCTTTGGTGTATGCAATGTTTTTGCACTGTAAGGCAGGGAGAAACTAAATTTTACAGATATATATGTGTTAAAAGGAGGCAAGGCAAGTGTAAATGTGTTGAACATTAGGAATGTATGACAAGTTTAATTAGATAGTTTAAGGTATTATTGTTTGCTAGCTGTTATGTAATTTAAGATGTTATTGTTTGTTAGAATTGAGGATATTGTTTGCTAAAAGTAAGAATGTCATGTAATCTAGATATAAGATACAAAGACTATAAAGCAATAGAATGTAAATAATGGACAATACAAACTGTATAAGTAGTTTTTAGGTAGGTTAAGCTGTTCATGTTGAGTCAATGACTTATAATACGTCGTTGTGTTGAGTAGAATTAGGAAATTTATCGTGTTATTGTTGTTAGCTTTAAGAATAGTAAGATGTCAAAATTTTAAGTGATAAATTCAGGAATGTCATGTCATAACCTAGATGTAAGTCAGCTGTTTTTTTTATATATATTTAGGACAGACGTCAAACTGACACTAAAATTATAGTTAGGTTAATTATTCTGTCATTGACTAACAACAATGAGAAGTATGTATGTATGTATCCGAGGAGATGATGGATAAGGATTATTGTGTTAAAATTTGTTAGGATATTTTATTTGAAGCAGGCATAAAGCAGTTTTTTGATTAGTTACGCTGGTTACAAAGAAAAATAATAAACAGAGGAAAAAATTTTGATAAAATCATCACATTGAAAATTGTTATTAAAAATTGAGGGATGGGAAAATTTTGATTAAAATATAAGACGGGGAAATTTTGCTTAAAAGTTTTGATTGATTGAATTTTTGATATTAGAAAGAGATTAAAAACAAAAATTTGGAAAGAAGTTTAAAAACAGTAGGATTATCTCTAGGTTGAAGTAAACAATCGACTGGAGTCACGACACGGAAGTGCAGAACCAGGCCAGGAAATAAACTGTGAGTAAAGTTAATAAAACACTTACACTTATAGTGAGATACGTCCACAGTTTTGAAAGGGGTGATAAACAATTTACAAAAAACTTTCGTGAATCAGGAGAAAATACAGCGGGTTCAGCGAGAAGACAATCGTTTTAGCTAGTAATTAAAATATCGAGACGTTTACAGGGCCATCTCTTGGGCTCTAACCAACAGTAAGCAGCTTGTGAAGGTCTCGTATATTGACTGTACGCCATAATACAGTGTAGTAGAAATAACACTTATGCCAATACGTGTCGTCTTGATCTAGGAAGTGCATGAAATTAAAGTATAAATACATATACAAGTCTTCGCTAATTTAAATAAATAGTATTGTTCAGTTTTTTTTTTCTTGTGGGGGGGTTTCCTATTGTTTCAAAGCAGATATAAAAAAACAAAGCACTAAATTAAATAGTAAAAACCATATTATAAGTAGTAAATAAGGATTAGGTTTTGTTAATTTCAATATTTCAATAAATATTCAATTTCTGTGAGCATATAAGGACTTTTGCTTTGTTTTCTTTAATACATACATATATATCTATAAGTATTTTAAGCAAAGATCCTAGAGTAATATATTTCAAAATTAAAAAAATAAATAAACAAAGATATTTCGGACTTGAACCCTTCAGCTTAAGAAGCTCCCTGATTTCAGAGTAAGATCATCACCAAGGTGTAAGTCAAATATCTAATACACATATATTTAAAACACACATTTTCACAACAAAATTTCAGAGAATATTTTACAGATAAGACCTAATCAAAAACTAAGATATTTAATAATCATTATATAAAACCCAAAAATGATTTTTCCTATTTTAACAATTGCAACCATATCGTGGGACCTAAAAACCTCAGCAAAAACCACATAACTATTTTTTTTTTTTTTATGTCAACAACACACCACGAGGGCTTACAGCCTAAATACTATCGTACCGTGGGTGTTGACAAGGAGGAAAGAGGTAGCTTGTTAATTCTGGACTTGAAGGTTTGGAGGTTCGGAGGAGAAGGAAAAACATGTGCCGGCAAGGAATTCCACAACTTGGAAGTCCTCGGGACAAAAGAGCGGGCATAACAAGACATATATATATATATATATATATATATATATATATATATATATATATATATATATATATATATATATATATATATATATATATATATATATTACAAATGAACATATACAATTTGAAAGTGACCCGAAATATGGGTTCTAAGGGTCCTAGTTCGCATTTACTTGAAAAAAGTCGCAAACTCCTCATTTAAATAGTAGATATTTTCCTCTACGAAAATTTGCTGAAAACATTTCACTAAGTCTGCTCTTGACATATATTCCATTTCAACCGCTTGAATAGTTTTTTTTTTTTGGAAGCAGTACCTAGACCTAGCAACTGGGCCTTTTTTTTCTTTAACGTCGGTCTATTTCCGCAACTATGGCCAATTACCGACGCCCGGGAGCAGTTTCACCTCACTATCCAGGAAATTTTGCCGAAACCCTGTCTTTCTGTAAGGAGGGTAAGGATCTTTAACGTGCCCAAGATCTCATGAACACGGGACTGACAACTCTACGCCCCCTCCGAAGGGTAGAACGTGCAGACATTCAACTTGCTTAAATACAATGCCAGAAACTCGGTTGATGTTAATTGTACAGTGTGTACCGACAAACAAAAGTGAAAGGAGTACCCTGGGATCGAACCTAGTACCCTTCGGTTCAGAGACACATGTTCTTGCCTCTGGACCACCGAGCCTTCAATTGGGCCTAAAGCCAGCAATTAATTCCACAATAGTTCGACAGATCGTAATTTTAAAATGAAATATGAAACGAACCACATACATACTACTCACTGAGCACCAAACATTTTTTGTTATGCAACTCTGTAAATGGATGTCGTAGAGTGAAATCGAATAGTAGCTTAGTGAGTAGTATTATCAACAACAGACCTCATAATGATAACATATTAAATATTCGAAGGTAAAATCATCAAAAATAAAATCGATCTACATTTCGCACCTAGATGAAAGTGCTTGTTATTTCCGTTCCACAAACTAGAAACTGTGTTCTAGTAGGCGTTAATTAGATTACAAAGTTAGTATACGGGCAAAGCTTTCATCATAGCTCATGTTATATGCACGCTTCCGCTGATACTTTGTAAAAAACTCCCGCCTTTTCAGCCAGTGAAGTTAAAAACCAAAGCCGTCACTTTTACCCCTAATGTTATTTTGTCAATGTAAAAAATAAAGAAGCTTAGGCAAAGAGAAAATATTGTTCTCAAAAGGTGTAAATGTATAACATCCCAGATTAAAAAGTAAAGCTATATATGATGTAGTTTTTTGGTTCTCTAATGTCAGGCTAATTCGGAGATTTTAGCCTACGACCAGCTCCAGGGAGCAGTTTCACCTGACCATCCTAGAAATTTTACTGAACCTCTTCTTAATAAGGGGAGGGTAGGCGCTTTTGACGTGCCGGACCTGACCCTACCTAGCCTGACCTGACCATACTAGAAATGTTATTGAACCTCTTCTTTCTATGGGGGTGGGAGGGTGTGGGGGTGTCAACTATGAAC
Source organism: Tillus elongatus (assembly GCA_964006375.1). NCBI lineage: Eukaryota > Metazoa > Arthropoda > Insecta > Coleoptera > Cleridae > Tillus > Tillus elongatus. Next base: position 153,550,411 of record OZ023264.1, on the reverse strand, counting down.
AGTCCAAAATCGTATGTAAACAACCCCGGCAGCTTGTAACCGTCAGAAAAAAATTATCTACTATTTACAAAGGCAAATGTATTTATGAGGTATTGGAAAAAGGTAAATGGTAAAAGACCAAGGGTATTTATTTGGTTTTTTGTTGGCGAGTGATATCTAGCGATTGACCTCAAGTGGATCCAAATCCGGACGATAGTGAGGTCATCATCATCTACTAAACCCTAACATAAATGTACCTATTTCACAGATTTATTATTTACAAGATAAATAACACTTTGTATGGTTTGAAGATGAAAGACTTACTTGGCTTTTATGCTGTTCTGCCCAAAGCCCTAGATTTATGAGATCTTCAAGTCAGAACACTGTTCCTAGGATACTTACTTAACTTACAGATATCTAGATAGTGAATATTATAAATTTCCGGCTGTAATGCCACCAGGATTGAAAAGGTTTAGGGAGAAATTGGTGTTCAATTAAACAGATATTAAGAAAAAATATTAAAAATACTTAAATTTATTTACATTAATTAATCGTGGGAATTATTCAACTTAATTATCCTGCTAAATTCAATAAATATTGCCTGTTACAGGAAGGAAAATAAATATTGCTTCTTACGGGAAAGAAATTAAATGTTAAGTGTTACAAGAAAGAAAGTAAATATTAAATGAGAAAGTAATTAGTTTTCTATCAGACCTACTTATGTTTTCTAATTTTGACAGACTGGTTATAATTTCCAGATGTTTTCCTGGCCAGGTAATGTTTCATTTTCTAAACAACAACAAACTAAAATCGTAAGTGAACCTCAGATATTGCAAAGTTCAAATGAGTGTTTATTGTTATATAGATGACAATTTAAAACATTTGAAGATAACAAAATTTATGAACAGAGAATGTTGCTTAATTAAAAAATATAAAATTTTACTGTTTTACATCATTAACAAAATGGTAAGAGAAAAATACAAAATATATATATCATGGTCCGGCAATCTCACTGAGTAATCTTTTAGTGTTAACTGAATCAAAGTTTACTTTGCAAGTTAAGAAAAATTCTAAATGACGTATGAATGTTTGAAAAATCACACACAGAAAAGTCAAAACGACTTACTTGGGGTTCTCGAACTCAAGGGAGCTCACCGTGATCTCTAGGGTCCCAATTAACCTCTCGGTTGGTTGCGGAGATGGCATAAGTGGAGATCAGTTGTTAGTGCCTGCTATAGGCGCTTAATTTCTCCCAAAAGAAAGGTCGGGAAGTGGTGGAAAACATTTTCTTAGGTGTCGACTAGACAAATTTTACATACCATATGCTATGGAGAGGTCAGCAGACCTGGGGCTAAGCCTTGATACACCTGAATATATACGGAAGTCTCAGACAAGAGAGCTAATTTTTGTTTCAGAACCTGGAATCGAGAATTTGCTTTTAGAAGTGAAATTATTCACCCGAAACTACGTTGAACTATTGTCACTGCATAGAACAAAGGAATGAATTCTTTCTTTTGTTCAACGGAAACTTAATTTTCACTTAAACCGAGATAAAATTAGTTGTACCACTTACACATAACCACATTAGTCGATATTAATTGCAAAAAGTTAACATTTTAATTGATTTTGCCTTGTTTACCCGACAGAAAGTTCCGCGCTTTACTCGAGATGTTAATTGCAAGGCGGTCTGAATCGGTCTCCTCGATGCCAGCGTAACAGAGCTTGGTCAACGGCTGGTTTCTGCGTCTCTCCAGCGTACGTTTTTGAACATCCATCACTTGCCCTTTTCTAGTCACTCACTTTCCCATATGTGTGAGGAAGGCAGAGAGCATCGAACTCCCCTTGATACAGCATGGACGCAGCCCAATTTCAGCCAGCTTGCTCCTTTTCCAACCTTCGTTTCTTAGGTCACCATCACATCATTCTACATTATACCACGAAGTTCTGGAACAATAATAATATTTTTTCCTTTAGCAAATATTCCGTTTCTTGATATTTCAACTTCAACGTACATAAAAGTAATGCAGCACGTGCATTACGATAGTAATAGTTATTGGCGAATTTTCAAGAGATAATTTCAAAACCAAAATTTGAATTGCTTTCGAGTGATAAGGTCACTTGCTATCATTTAAGCATCTTGGGGGTGCTCTTTATGTCTGTAAGGGAGTAACGCTGGTGAATAAAAACACAATCGTTACAATCTGTACACGCTCCTTCCGATAAGCACGACATTCCTTTTATGAAACAGTTTATAAAGGACAAAGACTAGGTGTCTTTAAGACATAATAAACTTGATTGCTGTGCGTCCTTACTCGCTTCTTGAATAGTCGGAGATTATATGGACTACAATGGGTTTGCCGATTTAAAGTTGCTACACAGGTGCTAACAAAGCAATTATATTAACTACAACGGGTTTGCCGATTAAATGTTGCTACGAAGCTGCTAACGAAGCATTTTCTGTAGGGCAAGGAGGATATTAATACCGCCAGAGGAGGCGCATCTTTAACATTTCTCCTGTGATCTATAACAGTTAAATTGACTGTAAAAGATGTACCTCCTATAAGGCTAACAGTTATTTTTTTAAATAGAATCTAGAAATGGGATGGTTGTTTTTGGGGCAGCAACCTTAACATAAGAGCAATACTCAGTACAACGTTACAAGCTGCAAAGCACACTTGGAGAAGCCAAATCCCCACAACATGTTTTAAAAGACCTGCCGATCGTTCCACTAACGAAGTTAGCGTCAGGTCTTTTAAAATGTGTTGTGGTGATTTGAGTTCTCCAAGTGTGCTTATCAGTGCTCATGACAGGTTCCAATTTTCACTTAGTAGAAGCTGCTGTGATAAAAACAAACTTAAATTCGAAACAGTAAATATCAAGAAAGATCATCCGCAACAGGTGTACACAATGTATCTGGACGTCTAGACCTTGTAGGTCAGGTTTCCTAGATAATATGTGTATTGGGAGTAACAAATATAACCAGATTTGAGGAGCCCCAACTAACAATTTTAGACAGGTCATAATTTAGCGAGTTGGTAAATTCGATCCTCTAAAAGCTGATATTGGGCGAGTCGATGGGAACATACTATGAAGGGTGCTATAATCAGTGAAGCTGTGGGTAGGGTTTTTCGTTGTTAACAGAGGTAGAAAAGGAAAAAGTGTCGGAGCCAAAACAAAACTATCTTGAACACCCGTTATAATTTCTAATCTATCTGATTAAAAACCATCGACAACAGCATTGAATTTTCGAAGGCGTGATGAAAGTTATAGAATAGATCGAATGTTTTAAAAACATCTAATGAAATTTCATCACCTTCTCCCCATTTTTCAAGAACAGAACTCCAAAGATGAGTGACGTATGTCAGAGTATCGCCAGTAAATCAGTTTTGACGAATGCCGTATTCGGGATTACTTAGCGTGTTTTATTCCTCGAGGTAATTTATCCCCACAGTGGGCTTGTCTCCGTTTTTAGGGATAGGTTTAACTCGATCCTGTTTCCAAATACATGAAAGTACCCACATCTTACAAGACTTCGAAAGGAACCAACATAAAATTGCAGTACGTTCAAGAGCACACATTTTAAGAACAATTTATGGGATTATATCGAGTCCTGATACGTTTTTGTTGTCTAAGTGTTCCAATATATGCTTAACAGTAAGATGTATGAAAAATAGTTCTCACATTTGTGGCTTTTACGGCTGGAGAAGTTGGTGTGCTTCTTCCCCACGGAGCATGTTTTGCTGGGCCACGCTGCGCCGTGGTAAACGAGTTCTTCATCGTGCATTTTGATGTAGTCAGCGAAAGAAGCGCATTCAGATCTGATAAGTGGTAGAGAGTGGTAGGTCCCTAACGTATACAAGAAACAGGAAGGGTCCGAGAACTGAGCCTTGAAAAACACCACTCTCCACAAATCGGGGAGTATGCACCGTTCGCACGTACACGAAAAATTTGGTTACTCACAAAAGCAAGTCTCCACCAATTCCGCAAGATGGCAGCTCTCCACAAAAACATTTTTATGAAAACTCGCTAAAGGGCAATCTTCATTATTTTTTTAAAACAGATAACATTTGAAAGTAATTCACCTCAAGGTTCAGCTTTAGCCCCTACTTTGTTTTTTCTCCACATCAATCTCTAGCACATCCAACCCAGTTCACAGTTATGCGGACGACAGCACCCTCCACTAAAATATACAATATTCTAAGCTGGTCTCTTTAGCCCAATTAGATGAGGATCGCAGACTCATGGAGGGTTCTGTCTCTGTGGATCCCCAAAAAATATCTGACTGTGGACGTAGAAATCTTGTACAATTCAACTCCAGAAAATCTCAGTCTTGCTTTCTATTTCATAAGAGATACACCAGCACTAGATCCTTCACAGTTAACAACGAAGTTATTCAAAGTAATGAGTCCTTTTCACTTGTTGGCATTTCTCTGGATCTAAATCTCAATTAGCAAAAACATGTCACATCAATTGCAGAAGCGGCTGCTAAGAAATAAGGTTTCCTCTTCCGGGCTCGCAAATACTTTACCTTGTATACTTCACAGATAAAGCCAAACCTCGAATACTGCTCCCACATCTGGGGTGCCGCTGCCGTTTCTGCACTCGCTATCCTAAACTCCATTCAGAAGAGAGCTATACGACTCAACAGTGACCCTACCCTCACCCAAAGGCTACCATCCCTTGCCCACCGACGTGCCGTTGGTGACCTCTCTCTCTCTTTTATAGATATCTGCACGGGCACTGCTCAGAGAAGCTTTCTTCCATAGGTCCTCCACCTGCTACCCCCAACAGATCTACCAGGGAAACAGAGCGAATGCACCCGTTTACTGTCCAGGTAACTAGACACAGAACATCTTGTTATGCCCGCTCTTTTGTCCCGGGACTTCCAAGTTTTGAAATTCCTTGTTGGCACATGTTTGTCCTTCTCCTCCGAACCTCCAAACCTTCAAGTCCGGAATTAACAAGTTGCCTCTTTCCCCCTTGTCGACACCCACGGTACGATAGTATTTAGGCTGTGAGCCCTCGTGGTGTGTTGTTGAAATAATAATAAAAAATGAACAGAACTTTTATTCATCATTGAAATTAACTTGAAAAAAATTTAAGGGTATCAAAGTGTATGTGAAATATTTCGTACGTCGATTGTTCTATAAAATTGAATACCGTCTTCGAGTTTATGAGTGGCTAGCTTGATAAAGAGAATTTACTGAAAATTGCACCTCATTAATATTTAAAGCGAGGCAGTAATATCCCATAACTTTTTATAAGTTTGGCAAAGTAAACAATCTGGAAAGTAGCGGACATAAAGTAGCGGTTCTCGGTTGTTCAATATTAAACTGAACTTTGGTATCATATTGTTTCTTGGGTGGTGAACAATTTATTAGAATTTAAGATGCAAAAAGTTTGCAAAAAGCCTATAGTAGCTTTTTATAACAATTTGTGTACATTTTTAAAATTTAACGTTGACTGTAACAAATTACAGGTTACGTTAGAAAATATTGTTTATTTAAGTAGTGCAAGTAAGTGCATTCATATTGAGTGTCAAACAGATAAAAGTCTGTGTTAAAATAGTCGCACTGCAATTATAGACGTATAGTCTATGACAAAAGAACATCAATAAGGTTCAACCTGAAAAATTCAATGAATTACGGTCGAATCGCAACCACTGCACATGCCCGTTAGTTAATATTAAAAATGGAAACAAAGCCCGCGTGTTGTTAAAATAGATGTTAATAAGTTATACTAAAAAAAATTTCATTTTCGTGAAAAATAATGGTTTAGCAAATTTTGGTAAAAAACATAATTTTCGTGTAACATTACTTAAGCCAATTTTTGTAAGGAAAATGGCGAATTTTCGTTAAGAAATTGTTTGCAATTTTTCATGCAAAAAATACCTTTAAAATTTTTGTCAAAAAGCTTTTTGTAAAAAATTATATCTTGGCAGATGTGTAAATAGCTTAAAGAGGTTCACTGTCAAAAAAATCGGACCAGTTTTTGTGGAAACATAAAGTTTACTTTTGGAAAATTATTGTACGTTTTCAAACAATCAAGTTATTTTGATGAAATCTGGTACATTATTTCTATCATAAGGTTATACCAAATGTAATGCCTTTTATTAAAAGATAGATACATATTTGCCATTACACATTTTAATGAAAATTTAATACCATAACGCACTTGCTGCGTCCAAATTTTTTTTAATGATCCAATGGGAATACGTTCGGCGATTCTCATGTCGCAATTTGCCAGTGTATGAACATTAGAAGTGGTAGGTAACTACGTTATAATATTTGATTAGAGAAAAATGTGATACTTGAGATGTTTCAATTTCTTGCAAGTCTGGACGCAACAAGTGCGTTATGGGAGTGAATTTTTATAAAAATGCTTTGAATAGCAAATATGTTTTTTAATGCAAGCAGTCATCAATTTGGTTACCTGTAAAGCCTATATAGTAGAAACAATGTGCCATATTTTATCAAAATAACTTATTGTCTGAAAATGTACAAAAATTTTCCGACAACAAACTTTAAATGTTGTTTTCCTAGCCAACAAACCTTAGGTTAATAGCAAACTGAGTTATTGAAATTTGAAACATTTAATAAAAATTTGATACCAAAACACACTTACTGCCTCTCGAATTTTTTTCCTACAAACATATATCGATAAAAAAATGCAATAAAATAAGGGTGTTCGAAAAAAAATTGTAGGGATCACCAACGACTTATGGGCCATCCTGTGATTGTCCAAATAATTTTATAAGATGCAGCTCAAGACACCCTATAATTAACTTATACAATTTTTTCTCGTTTCTTGTATAATAATAATTATATTGAGATTTACCGTAGAAATTCGTCACCCTGTATATATGGAAACAAATAAAAACTGAACGTAAACCCGGATATGGATTCTAGGAGGCCCAGTTTGCGCTCATTTGAAGAAATCTTTTTAAAATTGTAAAGTCGCGGTCTCCTCATTGACGAATTTTTGTACGAAAATTAACTAAAAATTATCGACCGTTAAACCATAAACTTAACTAAAACTACCGCCAAAGCATCAGAGAGAAAATAACTAACCTGTTGTATATCAGCACTTTTTGTAAAACTTGGATCCTTTATATCTGTTGACAAAACATAACAAACACCGTTTCGTCCATACACTAACATTAATAAAATCGTAAAGGAATAATTTGCACTTATATATTAAAATTCCCAAATAACACAAATAGTTTGTCAGTTACAGCGTGTAGCTGACCTGCGCAATGATATCAAATGTTCCGTTGCTAGGTAACGATTCAGACATACTAGATATCATTTAACTATAAACCAGTTTTTACCATTGTCAATGGAAAGCGGTGATATTAAAAATAAATATTTCAAATTTGAATAGCTCAATTTTCTGTAAATCTAGAAAACTGAATTTTGATACATAGTAAGGTCTTCCCAAAGCAACATGTCCACCAAATTTCATTGAAATAGCTTTGTAATAAAAAAAATTCGAAAGAAAACTCAAAATTTTTCCGGAAACCCTTGTCCGATTTTCCTGGATAACGAACGCATCCAAGCTATTAATAAAATAAAGCCTCTTGCCGAGTTTCATCAAAATCGGTTAATTATTTTTTGAGTTATCGGTTGGATATATATATATATATATATATATATATATATATATATATATATATATATATATATATATATATATATATATATACATATATATATATATATATATATATATATATATATATATATATATATATATATATATATATATATATATATAAACATATAAAAATCGAAACTGATATGAGTTCTAGGGGCCCAAATTCGCGCTCATTTGAAAAAAATTTTGCAAAGTCTCACCATCGATACCTCTCTATTAGTGAATTTTTGTAAATAAAAATTCACTAAAATTATCCTATATAGAACCAAAGAAAGCAGACTTAATCTCTTTCTAAGATGTTTGGAATATCTTTAGGGAACTGCGGAAGGTGCAGCACATAGTGTAAAGGGGAGTCGATTGCTGCTAACATGTACGAGTCACGGCGAGATAAAATGCAACCCGATAACCTGGCCCAGAGCGGTGTACATCAACGACCAGCCTCTGGGCTATTAGTGAAGAGTTAATATTGCTGTTAATCACCTTATATAGAATAACAACAGAATGGAACTGCCTTCGGCGCTCAAGAGATTATGCATCAGCCACTCAAGAATATGTGGATATCCAATAGGCGGGTACGAGCTATTTAATTTAAATGACAAATATTTAAGAAGTCTGCCGTAGGTTTTTTCCAGCCCTCATGACTCCCATACAAAGGTCACCAAATAATGAAAGCATATTCAAGCCGCGGACGAACAAAACGACAAACTTTTTCAAATGTATTATAGTTGTATTCCCGTCAAAGGGGTATTTTTCCTATGAGAATTCGCTAATAAACTCAGCATCGCTCTTTCATGCTGTCTAAACGAATTGACAAGGATTATATGAACAACTACTGGAATAATTAAACTGCACCTGACATTGTTGACGCTTAGTCATCGACTAGAAAAGGATATCCCCAGGATAATTAATTCGTGATATGCCTCTCAGTGTTATATACCTACCATCCTATGGGACGTCTCACTGAGCTATATTGAATTACATCTATAATTGATTCCATTCAATATTCAACATTTAACTGGCAGCTAATTCAATCCCCCACACTCTATCTATAATCAATAGATATACCTACGAGGAATTCTAAAATTGAAAATTCACTACCAACACAATCAGACCCCCCAATGATATATGTACACTTTGTGTAGTTGTCTGTTACCAAAAATAGTGGCTCAGATTTTGCATTGTACTAGACTTTGCTTTTGTATTTGAAAATCATCATCATCATAGTCTGAATGCAATGTCTCCTTGCCTTCCCTCCCATAGCTCCCTATATTCAGCAGTTCCTTACCTAGTTTACTTAGCGTACTACCACGGTGGGCAGAATAATAAAGCGTTACAATGTGGAGTTTGAATTTAAGACCAACAAAGCCATTTGTATAATGTGACTATGTAAATGTTTATTAAAGAATTAAGGATAACTTAACACAGAAAAAAAAAGAAAAAGAAAACTAATACACTCTTTTGTTCGTTCTCACGGAAGCAAGCTGGGGGCGCGTAACGTTCACTTTCTGGATCATTCGTTAACTCTTATATCGTTTGTTGATTGCCTTTATTCGAATCCTTTGACTGTCAGGAGTCGACTAGTACTGCACCAGGATTCGACTGTCACTCAGAACTTGACTCTGGGCTCGTTGTCTTTAGCTTGAAGCTCAAGCTCCATGTGCGTGGTATATTTTTCGTAGTTCATAAGAAGGGCAACATTTCACGTTTGAAGAGATCGGGTGTATACCATCTAAAATGTAGTGATCGTGGGTTTGATGCTGTTTACAATAACCGGAAGAGCACTCACTGTGAAAGTCTTCGAACTAAAAGTAGAGACCACATAGATGATCACACGTTAGTTTTAATGAGTGTGCTGTATCTCAGCACAATATTAAATTAAATTTACTTACGTGGGTTTTCTGTTAGAAGACCTAACTGTGACCTCAGATTCATGCAGAATGACGTGAAATTACCTGCTGTTGAAACCGCAAAAATCTAAGGCGTATATATGGACTCCAAATTAAAATTTGGAGATCACCGGAACTTTATTTTAGAAAAGTCATATCTTTATATAAAGGCACTGTATTCCAATCGTCATTTATTGATCTACCATATGAAAATTATCTTGACTAATAAGTATTTGATCTTGTAGCATTTCAGTTACTGTGATTTTGTGTATGGCAATTTTTTGAGTCGTGGGGATCAATACACTGCGCAAAAAGTGCAGAATTGTTGCTGTAGATTCGTTTTTACCTTACGTAAATATGATCATATAATGTCAAAGATAAAGGAATTGGGGTGGCTCAGAATGGACGATCGTAGACAGTTACATTTTGCTGCCTTTATTCATAATGTCATGATTAGCTTCACTCCAACTTAACCTTCCAGTCGGGTCGTCAGTTGTGGGCAACTCGTTCTTCTGTGGGCACGCTCTGATCCCAGTACAGCCTGTATCTCGAGTTCTCTAGGACAGCCTCAGATCAGGTCAATAATGTCAATAATAGGGCACCTTACCAAGATTTAAAAGTTCCAGTCTCAGAGCCAGTTCATGATAAGGTATTTTTGCAACTGCGTCGTGCCTCTCTTTATCCTCTGTTTCAGCAAACGCTTGACATCCTCCGGTGACGTGCTGGAGAGCCTCTACTGACTGACACTCAAATCTAATATCTTGGCAGTCAGCAATCCTTTAGCCAATATGGTTCAGCAACCTACTTACTTTCCTCGCATCCCAACACAGCTTAAATTCCTTGTATCTCCTTCTTACAACACAACCTGAATGCTATAAAACATCAGTCACCGCCCCCCTTGGTTGCTCAGACCACGGCATGGTCACTGCTTCCTGCGCAATGCAACCCGAGGTCACACAATCATCACACTCACGTAGCGTTTGGCACTACAAGTCCGCGAACACGTACATAGAAAACCTCTTCAGCCACTCAAACGCCCTAGTACTCTAAATCTTGTGACAAGGTCAGAATTGAAAAGGTGAAAGCTCACAAAAAACTTCTACACAATTCCAGTCAAGAAAACCGTCTAGCATTACCGACGCAAGAAACCGCTATGTCCGTATTCTTTCTGAGGCAAAAAAAACTCGTGAAATAATCACATCAAAAACAAAGTCCTCCCAAGCTCCAACGGCAGCAAACCCTTCTGGATTCTTGCTAAATCTATTGGGAATAATTTCTGCAAGAGCACGTTCCCACCTCTTGTTTCAGGGGATAAAATTATTTCTACCGCCCTGGGCAAGGCTGAACATTTTGCCTCGTTGTTCGCCACCATATCTACTCTCAACCCACCTCCAAATGTTTAACCACCAACAGTCCCCAATGTCGCGCATAAAATGACGGATATCATTTTAAAACTAAAAAAGTAAGAAATATGTTTTCTTCTCTTAATACCAGGAAAGCCTCTGGCCTTGACGAGATCCCAGCAATTGTTTTCAAAAAATGCTCACCAGAACTTGCTCTTGTCGTGACTCGTATCTTTCAGACATCTTAGAATAGAGGCATATTCCCTAGTAACTGGAAAACTGCTCGAGTACAACCCGTCCCCAAGAAAGGATTCAAAGCGCTTCCTTGCAACAACGGGCCCATTTCTCTCCTTTCAGTCGTCTCTAAAGTGATGGAAAAATATATAAACACCGAGTTACTAAAATTTCTTGAAAAACACAGTCTAATCCACGACAGGCAGTATAAATTCCGTCAGCGCAGACCAACTGCCAAACTCCTTTCTTTGTCACCCATTCTTGGAACAAGTCTATGGAAATACACGGTGAATCCTGGATTGTCGGTCTAGACATATCCAAAGCATTCGACCAGGTCTGGCACGCAGCGCTGCTGAATAAACTTCTGGCCTATAGCCTACCACCAAAACTCTGTACCTGGACAGCAAATTTCCTCTCCAACTGGAGCATTTCTGTTGTCGTGGATGGCCATTCCTCTAAACTGTATCAAATTAATGCAGGAATTCCTCAAGGTTCAGCTAGAGCCCCTACTTTGTTTCTCGTCCACATCACTGACCTCCTCTCTATCACATCTCAACCCAGTTCACAGTTACGCGGACGACAGCACCCTCCACTCAAATATACAATATTCTAAGCCTGTCTTTTTAGCGCAATTAGATGAGGATTGGAGACTCATGGAGGGTTCTCTCTCCGTGGATCTCCAAAAAATATTAGACTGGGGAAGTAGAAATCTTGTACAATTCAACGCCATAAAATCTCAGTCTTGCTTTCTATCTCATAAGAGATACACCAGCCCTAGACCCATCACAATGAACAACCAAGTTATTCAAAGTAATGAATCCTTTTCACTTGTTGGCATTTCTGTGGATCGAAATCTCAATTGGCACCAACATGTCACATCAATTGCAGAAGCGGCTGCTAAGAAATTGGGTTTCCTCTTCGGGGCTCGCAAATACTTTTGACCAGCTAATCTCTATACTTTATATACTTCACAAATAAAGCCAAACGTCGAATACTGCTACCACATATGGGGTGCCGCTGCCGCTTCTACTCTCGTTATCCTGAACTTCATTCATAAGAGAGCTATACGTCTCATCGGTGACCCCACCCTCACCCAAAGGCTGCATCCCTTGCTCACCGACGTGCCGTTGGTGACTTATCTCTCTTTTATAGATATCTGCACGGGCATTGCTCAGAGGAACTTTCTTCCATAGTTCCTCCACCTGCTGCCCCCAATAGATCTACCAGGGGAACAGAGCGGATGCACCCTTTTATTGTCCAGGTCACCAGACATATAACATTTTTTGTGCCCGCTCTTTTGTCTCGAGGACTTCCAAGTTGTGAACTTCTTGCCGGCACATGGTTTTCCTTCTCCTCCGAACCTCCAAACCTTCAAGTCCAGAATTAACTAGTTGCCTTTTTTCCCACGGTACGATAGTATTTAGGCTGTGAGCTATTCTGGTGTGTTGTTAAGATAAAAAAAATGCAGTAATATAAGGGATGTTCGAAAAAAATATTCTAGGTATCACCAACGACTTATGGACTGGCCTGTGATTGTCAAAGTAATTTTATAAGATGCAGCTCAAGACACCCTATAATTAACGTATACAATTTTTTCTCGTATTTTGTATAATAACAATTATATTGAGGTTTACCGTAGAAATGCATCACCCTGTATATATGTAAATGATGTTGTGAATTTTGACGTTTCAGATCTCGACTGACGTTTCAAGGAAAACTCCAAATGGTTGTTTTCAAATGCATATAACTTTTTTGTGTTTTAACTTACAGACCTAAATTTTGGTACATGGGTTATTCTTATATAGTACAAACACGCGTACTGAACTTTGTGGTCCTTACTTTGTTGTTTCCGGAGATATTAAAAATTTCCGAAAGAAACCACAAAATTTCCCGGGAAAACCTTTGCCGATTTTCCTGGCTAACAAATTTGTCCGAACCACTTACAAACGGAAGGTACTCATTAAATTTGATTAAATTCGGCCCATTATTTTTTGAGTTATCATTGTCACACGTATTATATATATATATATATATATATATATATATATATATATATATATATATATATATATATATATATATATATATATATATATATATATATATTGTGCTGAGAATTGCAAAGGCCACATAAAGTTATAAAAACAAAAATGAAAACCCTTACGGAAACTACTATGATAATGTTAAATTCTGATTATTGATTAAAAAATTGGGTGACCAGATTAGTAATGGGGGGTAGTAATAGTACCACTGGTCAGTAGTAAGTAAAATACTTACGGTTTACACGTAATGCATATGGGTTATCTGTATATTGTATACATATCCACATCGTTCGACATATTTTACTGTACACTAAAACAGAAAACAAAATAATAACATTAAAATACAAGCACATTCACTATTATTGTTAGTCAGTGTTATTTGGAGAAGCAATGAAAGATATATATAGTCATAATTTGTTGAAATGATCATTAAATGAGTCTTTAAAAAGTATAACTAGCAATTTGGAAAATATCTCAGTTAAAGTGAAATTAAAAGAGCCAAAAATCTATATGTAGATAGATTGAAATATTAAGCATGAAATACATACCAAAGAATTATGTTCTAAATCAATTACCTGAAGGTAATGAACAAAACAAACCCCTGTATGATGTTTTCAATATGTAAATTTAGTTTTATTTATGTGAACAATGAACTGAAATGTACCCATATATGTGTGTTTGTGTTTATGAAAACAATGAACTAGAATTTACTAAAGATAGTGTTTAGTGTCGTGGAACTTTTAAATCAAGATTACAGCATAAACTGAATTAATGTTAGAAAATTATTGTTGGTTATGTTATGTAGAAATAAGGTTAGGTCAAATGTCAATTTTAAGAATAGAATATTCAACTTACTCGACGGTTTCAAAGGTGAATATCTGTCAAACATGTATTAATTAATTGGAAGAGAGGATGCTCTGACCAGACAGGAAACACCAAATATTAGATGAATTTGGGCAACATTTCCGCTTTTGTTATGATTTATGGTTGGTTGTTGATGAAATTCAGATGCCAGAGAGCGTCATTCTTGCTTCCCATTTAAAAATAAAATATTTTAAAGTATAAATTGTGCAAGGAAAATTCAATTTGCCGCTAAAACAAAGAAGAGACTATACATCAAGTTTTTAACGTAAGAAAGTACGAGATAAGCAGTAAATATATCAAGAATACTTACATTTGAGGATACCCACTACCATTAGCGAGGAAGCCAAGGTTAGAGATTTATTTTGTTTAATGTATATCAGCTCAACAAGACAAATATTTCAATAAAAAGACAGCCCATTCTGTCAAATATCATTTTAAGCAAATGTGTTTATGGGAGACTAAGATTTAAATGCATAAAATAGAAATCTTATAGGATAATTTAAACATAGTTCAACATTGCGAATACAGAGGGAGTGCAGGTCAAGGATCCATATTTATTAATCAGAACATTTGAATGACAGCCGAAAATTCGGGTACTAAGATTAATCATTGTAAATTGATAATATAAGCTTGACAAATTATAACAACGGATCCGTTTAGATTTTAAATTTGAAATTGTGCCAATAAAATTTGTTTACGAATTTTGAAACATAATTCTTTGAAACAAAATAAGATAAAATAAGGTTACTATAAATATTTGCAGGCTATTTTTTTCCCTATTTTAGCAGAACTCACCACTGAGATAGCGTAAGTATATTAAAATATTTGAATACAATTTATTTGACATAGTTATATATATATAGTAGAAGGATAGGCAACCCAAATAACCCTGAGATAGCTTAAATCACAAATAATACAAGAGTCATAAAACATTTTATTCAGATAAAGTTTCACATTATTAAATATACAGAGTCACCCATAACACATGGTGTAATATCATTATCTTTCTTTTAAATATCATTTTTTCATATAAATAAATAGAAATATAAAAACATTGAATTAACATATTAATAAAATATAATATAATATAAATATAAAAATAAAATTCAAGCCAATTAGTATAATTGACGCCCAACAGTGGGGCATTAAATAAAAATAAAAAATATACATTAAATTAACATAATATCAATAAAAATAATATATATATATATATATATATATATATATATATATATATATATATATATATATATATATATATATATATATATATATATATATATATGTAAACATAAAAATTGAAACTGACCCCGGATGTGGGTTCTAGGAGGCCTAGTTCGTGCTCATGTCTATTGTTTTCGTAGGTATTTTTTGTTTGATTTGCGAAGCTTTTTCATTATTAAAAGATTTTTATCAAAATCCGCTACTATAACACACTTTCTGCGTCCAGACTTAGGTAAACAGCTACAGGAATCTATAACTGCCATGACACCTTAACTGTAAAATGTGTTTTCTTGAAAATGTAGCTACCTAAAAGTCACAACAAAAAATATATGTTAACTTTCATGTTTATAATGCGTGGATGATTAAAATTTTCATTAACAAGCCGCCAGCTGAATATTAAATTCCTGAATGGCTCTATGTAATTACATATCCAATAAAAGTGACGCAGGTGAACATCTATTCAAATTTATGAAATTCAATAGGTCTCTTTATTCACGTGCATAAAATTCCTATTCAACTGACAACGGAAGTCGAGAGAATACGGGCCGTAATTCTAAAACTCAGAAACGAAGAATAATTTTCAAATGTTCAGGTTATTCGAGCGTTAAATGGAGTACCATTTATTTATAATTATATATTCAGCACTGATTCTATAAAGATGATATGACATTAATTTGACTAGGCAGATATAATACAAGTCCATATGCAGCAAGTGCGATTATCATTACAGACTAAATGACCTGTCACGTTGTCCTCATAACCGTGGCGCTGACTGCAGAAACTTTTTGTATTTCAATGCAGCCTCAGCACTTGATTAATTGTGGCAGGGTCTCCATAAGTATGTGTACTTCAAATATTACTATTAGAAACTTATTATGTCTTCGATTATTATAAACATATCAAAATTTAAACTGACCCCGGATATGGGTTCTAGGGGGCCTAGTTAGCGCTCATTTGCAAAACTTTTAAATTTTTTCAAAATTTAAAAGTCGAGATATCCCCATTAGTGAATTTTTTCTACGAAAATTCACTAAAGATAGTTAATAAATGGTCCACTATGTGAAAACTGGAACCTGTGATGAGCACTAATAAGTACACTTGGAGAACCCAAATCACCACAACACATATTTCAGAGACCTTACGATCGTTAAGTTGACCATGTCAACATCTTCAGAGGATGAAAAATTATAAAATTAAACTACTAGCTACCGTGTATTTATATCGCGTCTAGGTAAACTAACTAGTCCGAAGTAAAATAGTCGTCGAAGGCCCATCGTTTGTTTATTGTGTAGTGAAACTACGAGGTCAAAGACCTGCTTTAATCTTCTGGTCGACAAATTTATGAGCCCTTATCTAATATAAGGATAATAAGCTTAAAAGGAACGGTACCGAGTTATTTAAGGAATCTGCACCAACAAAGCAATTAAGGATCAACTAGACACCTGCACCCCCGACAAGCTGCTGTTCGGGTCAGATCTGAGGGGGAAAATAAAACTAGCAAAAACTTTGGAAACTGCCAGCAAGGACCTAAAACTGACCAAAGCATTACCTCCGGTCACCAAACTGTTTCCCGCATTCGGCAGGGGCATACGAACAAGGATGCCAACCACTTCCAAGGCTGCTTCCCTTTTAAACTCCTGTCGCCCGACCCGTCAAGTAGGCTAGACGAGGTCATTCCAGAGCAAGCCCAGATCCCAAACCTGGGAACCCAACAACCGAGTTGTCCGAAGCAGGGAGCGACACCATGCTAGGACCTAACCCTGGTAATTATCACTACCCGCTACGCTGGGCGCCTATGATTTTTTCCTGAATAATGGGCACAAGCTACCACCAACCCAGTACTTTTGGACTGGGTCCAAGGCTACACGCTCCCTTTCCACACCACATAATTTCAGTCACATGCGCCAAAACCCCGGGTCTTTTCTGTCTCAGAAACACAACAACTGTCGCTAGAAATTCAACATCTGCTTACAATAGGCGCAGTAGAGAGATGTAACTCTCTCCCGTCTCAATACATTTATCGAATATTTCTCGCTGATAAATTCAATGGCCAAAAACCATTCGTTCTGAACCCTAAGCATCTAAATGCGTATACAGCCGCTCCCCACTTTATAATGTGGGACACTCGAAACGCAATGCGACTTATCCACCATGGCTGCCATCCCGAAACAATCGACCTAAAGGAAGCATACTATCTGCTCCCTATTCAGTCATCCGATCGAAAATTCCTGCGGTTTACTTTCACAGGAACTCTATACGAGTTCACTTGCCTTCCCTTTGGATTGGCGTCTGCTCCTTATACCTTTACCAAACTCATGAAACCAATAGTGCGTATTTTAAGTTCTAAAGGCATTTCCTGAGTGAATTACGTGGATGATTTCTTATTGCTAGGTGGCTCCAGCGAGGAGTATAGTCGCCTCGTCGCTACGACAATTCGCACCCTGGAATCCCTTGGCTTCTTAATTAATTCGGAAAAGATTGTATTTTCTCCAAATACCACGTGAAAATTCCTGGGGTTCACATTCAACTCCCTCCGAATGACACTTGAACTTCCAGACGAGAAGCGTCAGGGAATTCTCAACTTGTTACACTATTTCCAACATCATGACTCATGCAAAATTAAGAAATTTGCACAGTTCGCTGGCAATCTCACTTCTGCTTGTCCAGCGGTAAAATACGGATGGCTTTATACAAAGACCTTTGAGCGCGAGAAGCACTTAGCCTTATCACACGCCTCAAACAATTACGAGGCCATAATGACCCTGAACTCAGAAGTGTATTCTGATCTGAACTGGTGGAGCAACAACATCCGTAGGTCCTCGAATCCCCTAAAGACTGACACCTTTGACCTGGAAATCTACACGGATGCTAGTCTCTCCGGCTGGGGTGCTTTTTGCAATGGCGAAAATACAAACGGCTGGTGGACCGTTTCGCAGAAGGACCATCACATAAAGGTCTTGGAGCTTTAAGCCTTCGTCTACGGCCTGCAGTGTTTCGCTGCACCTCTAATCGATGTCAGTATCCTCATCCGAACGGATAACACTACAGCGTTATCATACATCAACAGGATGGGGAGTGTTCGTTTTCCCATCTTAAATCGCTTAGCACGAACTATCTGGCAATGGTCGGAAAACCGAAACTTATGGCTCTTCGCCTCATTTGTCAGCTCGGCAGATAACTGAGTGGCAGACGAAGCCTCTCGCGTCTTGCCTGCCGATACTGAATGGTACCTAGGTAGGGCCTCATTCAACAGCATCGTGGCGCAGTTTGGTCCAACAGAAATTGACATGTTCGCATCATCCGCCAGTTACAAGTGCCGACGGTATATTTCTTGGAGAGAGGACCCTGGGGCGGAGACAGTGGATTCCTTCACAGTCCCTTGGAACAACTTTTTCTTCTATGCTTTTCCACCATTCTCCCTAATATTGCGATCATTACAAAAACTTTGTCACGATAACACAATGGGTATCCTCGTGGTCCCGTTCTGGCAGGGACAGCCCTGATACCCTCTCTTTAGTAAATTAACCGTGGGCGAACCACTCTTCTTTCCACCTGCGGCTGAGCTCTTATTCACTCCTCTCAGCACCAAGGAGCACCCCCTATGGGCCAACCTTACCCTGGTAGCCGCAAAATTATCAGGGAAGCGCTTCACCGCCAAAGAACTTCACCCAACGCTGCGGCTACCATGCTAAGCTCTCTGGCACCCTCCACCATTACTCAATATAATGTCACATTCAAGTTGTAGTGGCAATTTTGTGACCAGGAACAAATTTCACACTTTTTAGCCGAAATCTCTCACATACTGAGGTTATTCCAAAACTTATTGGACTCGACCAGCAATGCGTATGGCTCTTTCAATTCAAATCGAGCAGCCTTATCGCTCATAGTCCCCAACAAAATTAGCTTTGACCCTCATATACGGAGATTCCTGAAAGAAGTTTTCAAATTAAGACCTCCGGGCCCGAAATACAGCACCACCTGGGACCCACAACTAGTATTGTCGCATCTCCAAACCGTAACGGACTCTACCCTACGGCAATTCCCTTGAAAGCTGGCTACCCTCTTGGCCCTAGCAGCTGGTCAAAGACTGCAAACAATCTCCCTCATTAAATGTAGTAACCTCAAGCTAACAGATTCGGGTCTCACCATTTTTATCCCCGACTTGGTCAAGAGGTCCCGGTCTAACGCAACCCAGCCGACGCTCAACTTGCCGTTTTTCGGCGAGACCCCCTCGCTTTGCGTGGCCTCTCTCGTTCTGAAATACCTTACCGCAACCGAGAAGTTACGAACCCCAGAATGTGACCCCCCCCTTTTTTTTTGACCCATAAAAAACCTCATGGTTGCGCCTCCAAACAAACTCTAAGCAGATGGGTTAAGGACACTCTCCGAATCACTGGCGTGGATGTCTCCATATTTACGGCACATTCCACCCGCCATGCCACCACATTGGCAGCTCTTCGGAAAGGTTTGTCCCTGGATCTCATTCGGAGGACAGCAGGCTGGAGCGAAACATCGTCAGTTTTTGCCAAATTCTACAACAGACTGTTTTAAGTACCGATTGTAACTCATTATCGACGAAACTTGGTGTCTAAAGTTGCTAATAAATTACATTATCTCTCTACTTTAGTCTATCTCACCCAGAAATAGCCCTCGACACCTTATCTCTAAACAACTACTTTGTCATCTAATAATTATATCTAAAGACCGGAGGATGAAGTATAATTAAACGATCAAAAGAACTTACCTGAAGTTCGATCGTAATTATACGAGTCGTCCGGTCCGAAGATATAATTTACCACCCACCCTGTCACCCTATTGTGTAGGGAACATTTCTGGGCTTTTAATCTTTAAACTTATATGACAGGTGAATCTAGGCACGACGGCTACCTGGAAGAGACCCTGAAACCCGGTAGATGGAAGGGAAAACGTTTTCATCTTTAAAACCTGTGCTCGAAAGTACGTCAAGGACACGTACTACTTTATCATCTTTATCATTTAATAAATAACGTCCAATTCGTAATAGCGTTGATTCACTGTGCAGTTATGTTAACACAAAACCTTTAAAAAATTGTCTTTGAGACAATAGTTTCGATTTAACTGCTATTTCATACAAAATAAACATTAAAATATAAATCTGTAACTGACCGTATTCGAAATTTTTTTACCAAACACATTAAAAATTACACAAATGTCTAATAAATGTTATTTCAAACACCAGACCGCAATCTGAAGCTATATGAAATATCCGCAATCTGGAACACACATGACGTATTACTCTCCCCTCCACTCTCAGAGTTACCAGACAGCCTATGTAATTTATAAACCTTGAGCTAGGGATGCGCGATGTTTCTAAAACATCAATGTTCACATCTTTTGATACATCGAAATCAAAACATCGATGTTTTCTATAAAACTGTAATAATGATCAAAATAATAAAAATATATTTTAGAAATGAATATAAAATATTTATTCTTCTTAAAGTACACAAAATATTATGCTCTAAGTATAAAAAATGAAATAACATTAAAATGATGATTTAAAAGGCAGAAACAAAGAAATAACATGTCAAATCACACAAAAATAACAGTGTCTTGAAAATAAAATTAAACCTTATTCATTAAAAACAAGTTTGGGGACAAATTTCAAAAAAATAAATAGTCTAAAAAATTAAATTAAATTAATGATATAAAATGCAGAAACAAAGAAATAACATGTTAAATAACACAAAAATAAAAGTATCTTGAAAATAGAACTATAACTTAGTCATTAAAGAATATTTTGTGAACAATTTTGGAGAAATAATAATTATGACAAGCGTTTTCCTTTAAGTCTATTTCTCTGCTGGGTTAAAACTTGTCCCGCCTTTAAGAAAAGTTTTTCGGAGGGAGCTGACGTCGCTACCATGCTAAGTTATTTTGGTGCAATTCTAGATAAAGTAGGAAATATACATTCCATGTCCTTCCAGAGCTCCAACGGATTTTCTGTAAATTTTCTGACCGGGCATTGAAGGTACTGAGTAATTTCGGCAGAAACTTTGGCTTTTTGTTCTTAGCGATGAGAGACATAAAAGCAAGCACCACAAACATTTTCTACCATCTTGTGATGTTCGCTCCAAAGGTTGAATTTTTCATCTTCTAAGAAGGAGACCCACTAGGCAGTGTTTATTTTTTTCTTCTTAAGTACCTAACTATTACTATTAAATGATAAATACCAATACAGTAATTTCATTAGTGATGGGAAAAACTGTTATATTGCTGTAACAGGTTGCAACTGTTACTGTTATTTAGAAATAACAGTTAAATATAACAGGTTGAAAATAACAGTATGAATTACGAATTATTAAGAATTCCACGTAGACGTAGTAACAGTAGCTGAACCCGTCCGGTGGTGTAGTTGGGTAATGTTTAAAATAAAAAATATTCTTGTATTATGTTTAAAACAATTAATTAATTTTTTATTAAAAAAATGATGGAGGTTTTTTTTTGGGGGGGGGGGGGTATTCATCACTAATAATAATTTGGTAAAAAATTCAACAATGCAGAATTTCTTTCGAATTTTCTTTACTAATTAAGTATTAGTTAATCACTGAGCTTGAAAACCTCTATAGCCATCTTTTCCTTGAAAATGAGACTTATGAAATACATGAATTATTGTAAGCAAAAAATAAAATAAATAATTTAAAAAAAAATTGAAACTATTTTTTTTCTCTCTACCTATAGTGCGAAGTGTGTCTGGTTTCAACTATACCGGGTACAGGGAATATTTTTATAATTTCATTAAAATTGGTACTGTTTCTGAGATTTTTTAAGTTTCAGCGATTTTTTATTTTGCAGTAGTAATAAAAAAAGATGTTTAAAATCGGACCCATTTCTTAGATTTCCAAAGTGAAAAGTAAAAAGGAATATTGATTTATTAGTTACATAAGGCAAAGACTGAATGAGAAACTACCTAATATAATATAATACCTAAGGACTCATGTTAAAGCATAACTGTACATTTGTATACATATCAGTAACGTAACAGACTTTCGTCGACCAAAGTCAGTCAAATAATGTTCATCAACAAAAACTCAGAAATTTGAAAGTGTTTTGTTAGAAAAGTATTTTTTTAGTGCAATACAATTTTTCTCAAAGAAAAAAAGAAACATCGTTGATTTTATTTACATTTTTCATATTTTGTGTTTGTTTATAAATTGTAAATATATGTGTGTGTTTTGTGTGAATCAACAACCTGTCAAAATTTAACAGTTTCATTGTACCGACGACCCTACGTTCCCAAAGCTGTGAGCACACTAGTATAAAGTAGTATGTTATGAAGTAAAGTCCGCTCTATACTCTATACCCCATTCCCAGTCTCATGTCCATTCATCCTGTTATAACAGTTGCGGATGAAAACAGTATTATGGTATGAAGTAAAGTCCGCTCTATACCCCATTCCGAGTCTCATGTCCATTCATCCTGTTATAACAGTTGCGGATGAAAGCAGAAGTTGCTTCATCGTAGCAGTGCAACAGAAACAGATACGACAACAGAAACAGATACGACTCCGAGTTCTAGTGTAAAGCGCAACAGCATCCCCTCCACTGTACCTGTTATTTGTATATATCCATAACTCGACAACAGTTAAAATATAACAGACTGTTAAATAACAACCCATCACTAAATTTCATGGGGAATCACTAAAATTCGACGTACGAATAGTAGACACCTAGCGTAGATATTCAATATCTACTTCCAATATGCACGACACAGTTACCTATTTATATTTTAAATATATGTAACTTCCGAACGTCACAACGTCTGGATTAGACATATTTCCAGGGTAGAAAAGAACAGAACAAGGCTATACTCCAGACTGAATTTTTATTAGGTAAAAGCCCTTTCAAGTCCGTCTCATCTTTCCTTGAGTATGCTGCCCTCACTTCTCTCCTCAGTGCTGACCTTTTGAACCTTTGAATCAGTGTAACCAAACTGGTTGGAATGGACTTGTTGACGATGTTCTGGATAAACTTGGGGCACAAGTCTTTCTTGATGCAGGTTGTTAGGAACCAAATTCTCAGTGACAGTGCGAGTGAAGACTTTGAAAGTTTCTTATAAATTTTTGTGACTATTGGCAGCCTAGCTGAAGAGATGTAACTTCTGAACGTCACAACGTCTGGGTTAGACATATTTCCAGGGTATAAAAGAACAGAACAAGGCTATACTCCAGACTGAATTTTTATTAGGTAAAAGCCCCTTTTCAAGTCCGTCTCATCTTTCCTTGAGTATGCTGCCCTCACTTTTACCTAATAAAAATTCAGTCTGGAGTATAGCCTTGTTCTGTTCTTTTCTACCCTGGAAATATTTTAAATAAAAAAATAAATTTTACTTTGATTTTACCCAACTTTTGTGCGTATTCGTTTAATTTCGTTAGACATTTTCTAGTTCTGCTACTGCTCGCTAGATGTACACAAAAGAATTCACTTGGTAATTGGTAATAGAAAATGACAATAATAAGTTACTATGGCATTCAGAAACATCGAATCAAACATCGTAAAAAAACATCGATGCTGTCTGATAATATCGAGAAAAAAAATAACATCGATGTTTATATCGAAGATAGTAAGCAAAATATCGATGTTTAAGAAACATCGATGAACATCGCGCATCCCTACCTTAAGCCTGTCGTGAATTATTTGCGTTAAGAAATTAAGCGTTTAGTGAATATTTCCAATAAATTATGACCATATTAATAATGCCAACACTTCAGTAAACGTACAGTGGGATATATTATTACACCGGGAACACGACCCACAAAAAAGAGAATGATCTATCTCTCCGTTCATAGTCGAACGCGTCTTGTTTGTACTTCCCGGAGAACCCGACACCTTAATCCAAAGAAACGGTTCCAGCTCACGCTTCTATAACGGAGCACTGTACACGGAAAACTACTTGCTTTTTGCTTAACAACGTATCCAATTTCCTCTTCATTCATCTTCCACAGGAATTATCTGTATATAATAATGAAATTTGGGTTCAATGTGAACCATTAGTTGTACAAACAAAACGGTGTTAATTGAATTCTATGCAAAACAGTTATGGCTAATGTCGATTGCGAGTGGAGCGATGCCAAAGTGGTGTTTCAACTTGCGGCAACTGTGTCAATACGCGGGTACAAAGAAGCTCTAACCGAATCTAAGATATATATTTTTTCTTTCACAAAGAGTTGATTTATTTTTCACGGAACTTATACGTTTTCCTTATCTTTGTACTGGCGCGGAAAACACCGAGTGTATTGTGTTTCTGAATTCTTTGAACCTGAGTGAAATATTTATCAAAATGAAAAATATTAAATATAATGCTTTTATTGTCACTTAGGGCATCAACAAATAAGAAAAAAGTTCGAGACGCAGCAAGTGCGTTATGGTAGTGAATTTTTATTAAATGCTTCAAATTTGAATACCTCAACTTTCTATAAACTTTGGAAGTTGAATTTTAGTATGTAGTAAGACCTTTCTCAAGGAAACATATTCACCAAATTTCATTAAACTAGCTATGCAATATTCGGAGAAAATGTTTTTTTTTCAAAAAAAAACTCAAAATTGGAATAACTCAATTTTCTATAAACTTATAAAGTTGAATTTTGGTACGTAGTACGGCCTTACCCAAAACAACAAATATACAACATTTCAGTGAAATAGCTTTTTGGAGAAAATTTT
This sequence comes from Tillus elongatus, assembly GCA_964006375.1. NCBI lineage: Eukaryota > Metazoa > Arthropoda > Insecta > Coleoptera > Cleridae > Tillus > Tillus elongatus. The sequence continues at coordinate 153,525,485 of OZ023264.1, read as the reverse complement.
TTTTTTGAAAGGAAACTCAAAATTTTCCGGGAAAACCTTGACCGATTTTCCTGGCTAACGAACTTATCCAATCCATTAATAAAAGAAAGGCGCTTGCCTAGTTTCATCTAAATCGGTTCATTTTTTTTTTAAGTTATCGGTTGGATACATATATATACATTTACAAAAGGAAGGTATATGCCAAATTTTATCAAAATCGGCCCATTATTTTTTGAGTTATCGGTGTGATACATATATATATATATATATATATATATATATATATATATATATATATATATATATATATATATATTAGTGGTGGGTCGTTATTTAACTGTCAGCTCTTTTTAAACGGTTACCGAGCCGTAACGGTAACCACCAGTTATGGATTTATTAAAATAGCAGCTTAAAAAATAACGCTTTTTACACTAAACTAGATTTCGGAGTCGTGTCTGTTTCAGTTCTACTGCAACTAGTTCGGCTTCGATGAATAAACATCGGTTTTCATCGGCAACTGTTTATTTAACTATTTAACGGGATGAATAGCCTTAAGATTGGGAATGCTAAACACGTTATTTATACTGTGTACTCGCTCTCGCTAACAGCTTTAGGAACGTAGAATTTTCGGTACAATAAAACGGTTTAATTTTAATTTTAACTTTAACCGGTTGTTGATGGGGATACGGCATACGGACACTACTACACAGAGTTATTCTGTTAAACTGAGAAGCTGTTATTTTTGAAACAGTTGAGTTTCCCACTAGTATGTAAAGCCAAATATTTAATAATAAAAAATGTTGGGTGAAAAGATGAATTTCTGTAAAAACGTGTTATTACTTTCACTATAGACAACGCAAAATAGGGTTATTTCACGTGAAATTAAAGTACTTATTTATTTAAATTTATATACATTACCTAAGAAAACAGTTAACACATCATTTTCGTTTGTCTGATAATAGTTATCAAATTGATTAAAAAAATATAATGATACAACATTTTTTAATATCTACATACATTTCAATATAAAAAATTAAATGAATATATATATATATATATATATATATATATATATATATATATATATATATATATATATATATATATATATATATATATATATATATATAGGGTGTTTCCAAATTGATGTTAAAAATTTTACAGGGTGATTCTTTGGCGAAAAATAAGGGGTGTCTTTTTATTAAGTTTTTCTTGAAACCCCTTCTCCTCCAAGTTACAGCCCTTTGAAATTTTTGAAACTAATTTTAAAACAACGAATATTAAAATAAGTAAATAAACAATTAATACTATATATCTTCCAATTTTTTTTTAAACTCAAACTCAATTTTTTATACTGTTTCTTTACCGAAATTTTATTAGCTGCGTTGTGTTATGGAGTTCTTAGAATCACTCCCTGTGTAGCAATAAAAGTTCTAACGTCTAACGTCCCAAGGCGTGATAAATAATGATATTTATTGATTCTTGCTGTGGCATTGACATTTACGTAAAAACCCTGATAAAATAAATTTGTGAGAAATGACTAGTTTATAATTCCTAACAGATCTAAGTAAATTCTTATAGAAGACTCCTTTCTGATTTCTAAAAGTTTCTCTTCAGAGTGGCAAAAGATTTACGACACGCTTATTATAATTTCTTGACCCTTTGTTTCCTTTTCATATCGTCAAAATTTGAGATTTATACACTACGTGAAATAACGGGGTAAAAATACAATGCATTTATACTAGTGTGCTCGCTCTCGCTCACAGCTTTGGGAATGTAGGATACTATCGATCGACTATCCAGTTTAAAATAACTGAAGCCGTTATTGTCAACGGTTATTATTAAATAACGTTAACGGCTTCAACTGTTAACAGAAAATAACTGTTTTTCCCATCACTAATATATATATATATATATATATATATATATATATATATATATATATATATATATATATATATATATATATATATATATATATATATATATATATATATATATATATATATATATATATATATATATATATATATATATATATATATATATATATATATATATATTTAAAAAATTGTTGGAATGCCGTCAGTTGCAAAATAAAACTCTTTATTAATAACCGAACTTTCGGAAAAGTTTATTCCATTCTCAAGGACCTAACGTGAGTTTTACTATAACTAATTATGAAAATACAAACATGAAAAAAACCGTTTTTTAAATTTGACTGAAGTCGAAAAGTGCCAAATTTAAAACACGGTTTTTTTCATGTTTGTATTTTCATAATTAGTTATAGTAAAACTCACGTTAGGTTCTTGAGAATGGAATAAACTTTTCCAAAAGCTCGGTTATTAATAAAGAGTTTTGTTTTGTAACTGACGGCATTCCCTCAATTTTTTAAGTAAATAACACTATTACCGTCACGAAAACTTAATACTATATATATATATATATATATATATATATATATATATATATATATATATATATATATATATATATATAATGTTTATTTAGAAACAAAGTACACTAATACAAAAAGTATTTAAAAAATGTGTACAAGTTCTAAATAAAACAATTTAAGTCACTGAGACAACATTAAAGTTGTCTGTGCGTGACTGACCTTCCAATGGCCACTGGTAAAAAGGCAAGGTGAAATGTCCAGGCCAGGTAAAACATCCAATCCAGATAAAATGTCCAGTCCAGGCAATTTCCCCAGTTCAATAATACAACACAAACAAACACACACTAAACATATCACTATCAGTAATGCAGTAATCACACACAATACAAAATGATCATAGTATTTGGCATACCGTAGATCATTAACTATCAACCTGCAAATGTTCTACGCGATCTTAAAAATATCATTAAATATATTTCTGCTAGTTTTGATTATCCACCTCTTAGTCAAATTTTTAAATGATTTTAAAACAATTTTTTCCTTCAATTCCCCTGACAAAATATTGTACAGCCTTGAAGCAAAATATTGGGGACACCTCTGACCAATACTCTTGAACTTACGCGGAACCATGCAGGTGCCTACTAGATTCCAAGTTTATTTTTTCCTCTAAATATTCATAAGCAGACAAAGGCTGTAAAGCTGTCGGAGATCCATTGTACCTGTCTCGCAATAGAGCAGTTCTGTAGAATACCTAACATTTTTCTCATATATAATTTTTATGATCCATTTCTGCACCACCTCTAATTTCTTCAAATAACTGTCTGCCACACCTCCACCCCCACCCCCAAACACCATAAGCAAGCTGTGACAGTACAAAAGCATAATAGAGTATTTTTAGTTGCCTTTGATCCAGGTATTCTCTCACAATTCAAAATCTGGATATAAGTGCTCTCAGTTTATTCGTGAGACACTTAACCTGACAGTCCCACCGTAAATGCCTATCCACTACAATTCCCAGGTGTGTAGTCTTCTTCGCTTCGGGAATTACACACGTTCTACTAATTGAAAGTGAACCCATACTTGGCTGTGTATTAGAATCGGATGTAAAAGACAAGTACCTGATTTTTTCGCAATTCACGGTCAATTTATTGGCTTTGAACCACGCATCCATGAACAAAAAGTCTCGCACCACCTTTGTCTTGAGCTCTGCCCTGGTGTGTGAAGTATAAAAAACTGCTGCGTCGTCAGCAAAACTCACAATATGTAAATCGGTATTTAGTTCTAAAAAGTCATTAATATACACCGTGAACAAGAGTAAACCAAGCACAGAGCCCTGAGGAACACCACAGTTAACAGAGAGAGGTCTGCTAGTGCTATATCCCACCATCACAATCTGCCGCGCTCTGACAAATAACTCCTCAACAAATCGTGAGCTTTTCCTCGCAAACCATAAGCTTCAAGTTTCCTCAACAAAATATCATGGCAAACAGTGTCAAAAGCCTTTGCTATATATATATATATATATATATATATATATATATATATATATATATATATATATATATATATATATATATATATATATAAACATATAAAAATTGAAACTGACCCCGGATATGTGTTCTAGGGGTCCTAGTTCGCGCTCATTTGAAAAACTTTTTGCAAAGTCTCACCATCGATACCTCTCTATTAGTAAATTTTTTTTAATAAAAATTCACTAATATTACAATTTTAGGAAATCTTGGATTCTTTATATTACTACTACTACCAGTCGTGCAATTCCCATAAAGGGGTAGGCACACCACAAAATATATCCTACTTATTAACAATGTTTCTCCAGGCACTTCTGTCCTGCTAAGCTATTTTTACTTCTAGAGGGTGGGGAAAAAGTAATGTCATAATGTGAATGTGCCATAATTTTTGCAAATGACGGCAAATCTCAATGTGCTTTGACATTTGTGTTGTAACAAAAAAACAGAATAACCCCAGAAACCACAAAAATAATAACAGAGAGCTATGCGCTGGATACGTCTTTCGACAACGTAGTTATCTTCATCAGTAGCTGTCGCTAAACTAACCGTATAGGCAAAATTATACTATTTATATACCTAAACTATACACTAAAGATGATGTAATCCCGATGATGCAATACCGGATGATGATGTAATACCGGATTATGATGTAATACCGGATTATGATGCAATACCTGGTGCAGCAATACCGGATGATCAAATATCGGATGGTGCAATCCCGCATGATGCAATATCAGATTCCTCAGTACCAGATGATGTAACACCGGATGACGTAACACCAGGTGATGTAATTCAAGGACTATTGTTGGGTCAGTGGATACGCCCAACCGGTTTTGTCGATGTTGAAAGCAACCATGGCTTAGCTTGTGCTATTTTAAAAAGTGCTAAATTGACCGGACCCATGTCTGAATTCGTCAAATTCTGTGGATTCACGTTGCGGATTTCCAAACTTTCCAATGCATCTAACTTGCAAAAATACGTGGTTGCCTTCAACAATTTAAGATTACAATCGCCTACCTTATGTCCTGAGTCAATCACATGTTGGGCAACGCAAAATTTTTCTGATGTATTGAATCTGAAATCAGTTATGTGCTCTTTGAGTATTGTTGTTATTGATCTCCGCGTTTGCCCAATATAGATTTTTTCGCAATTATTACAAGATATTTGGATAAATGCCCGATTTTTGTCGAAAGTCAATAGTACTCTTTAGCCCACCCAAAAGATTATTTAAATTATTAACTTGGTAACTAATGAGAAACCGTCAAATCACAATATCTATAATTTTGTTCATCTCTGAATTGTATTGCTTCCTGCTCAGAGGAAAACTAAGTAACCTCCAAACAAGAAAGCTTAAAATCGAGATTTTGCGTCCTAAAGGATGATGTGAATATGATGGTATGAAGCGATTTGTAGAAGTTTCTTTCCTATAAATGTCAAATTCTAACCTATCTATATTTTTGATGACAACAGTATCAAGGAAGGGTCGTTGTCTTCAATTTCATAAGTAAACTTGAATGGGGAATTCTACTGTTTAACTTATTATCAAATTATTGATGTTATCTTTACTGAGGTCAAGTATGGCAAAAAAATCATCGACATATCTCAACCACCGCAAATAATATAGCTCTTCAGGATGTACGAGACATGATTCATGATAATCAGCTATCGGACATGCAGGTGGAGAAATATATTAAGTTAACTTCTCTCTGCCTCTTCTGTGAGCTTTGAAACGGGGAAACGACCTCACTTGGATGCTGCTCGAATGTGGTACTTCATGATACTGCCTCGAGTCAAACACTGCCGGATGTCTGGTCCAGAGGAACTCGGAGAGAGATTATCTCTCTTTGAGCTTTCAAACGAACAAGCGACTTCACGCAGATGGCAGTACATCTGTCAAACAAAGTTTCAATTTACAAATAAACGTCTTCAATTAATTGATTGTTGTTGCCCGTACTTAGTGAAACCGGTCCATACCACATACATACTTGGAGACTACTTCTCTGGCTTCAATGTTGGTTAAAACAAGGTAGCTATTGTCGTGTGTGTGCTTTTTGACTTCTAAAGCTTCAAAAAAGTCTAGTTTACGTTTGTCATTACAAAAATGTTGTGGTTGTATGCGGTTATTTACTGTAGGTCTATGTTGGGTATCAATAATTCAATTTTTATCTGTTTGAGAATGCTGTCAAGCAGCGAAACTAGTCGCAGAAGCGTTAGATAACATCCTAGAACATTTATAATTCATACGGGCCTCTTGCTCCAGTTAGCTTACTCGCCGGCTACGCCCTTCACCTAGAGAAGCGAAACCCAACAGTGAAGCCAGAGAAGTATTCTCCACATTTGTATGTGAAATAAACGTCTCCTGCAGGAAGCGCGATTTGTTGGGTGAAATTTAAGCAAGCGCTGGCAGGTATCTGGTCTGGACGAACCCGGAAGGGGCTGAGATCTCTGGGGGTGGATTACACCTGGAGACTTATGCCTACTCTGTGCGCCTTGAAACAGGCTAACGACCCCGGTTGGATGTTGCTGCTCGAGGGCGGGACTTCATGATTCCGCCTCGAGTAAATGAAACACTGGCGGTGGTCAGGTAGAGGTGAGCCTGGCGGATATCTCTGGGGAGTGATATGCACCCGGATTTTGACGCCACCACTGTGGGCTTAGAAATGCACAATTGGCCTTGCTTGGTTATTACTCGGAAGCTGGGTTCCAGATGATACCGCCCTAAGTTGAGCGCTGGCGTGTGTCGTGTGTCCAGGTGACCCGGGGGGCTGTGATCTCTGATGAGTGGTATACACCTGGAGTTTGGGGTCCCCACTGTGTGCTACGAAACGGACGGACGGCCTCGCTTGAGTGATGCTCGGGGACGGGTTGTTGCCTTGAGTTTAACACTGTTGGGTATCAGGTTTAGACGAGCCTGGGGGGAGGTGAGATCTATAGGGGTGGATTACAACTGGAAATTACAGGCTGCTCGAGAGCGGAACTTCATGATACCGCCTAGAGGCAAAAACTGACGGATGTCGGGTCCAGACGAACTCGGAGAGAGGTTATTTCTATTTGAGCTTCGAAACGGGCAAGCAACTTCACTCAGATGGCAGTACACCTGCCAAATAAACTTTCACCCTCAAGAAAAAATCGACCCCCGCAGAGAGCTGGAATTGATGGGTGAAATTTAAATAATTAGACGTGATCCACAATAGACCTAAGGTCGCGGTGGAGGGACTATATAAATAATTTTTCCGTTAACCCAATAGTGTGGAAATGCTTAACAAGAAAGGGGATATAGTTTAACAAAACTAAAAGTGTTATCCACTAAATTAACTATACTGGTGAGGAGTGAGAACGAAATACAAATTTACGGTCAAATCTTACAGTTTTTAAACACTACTTTGCATGGAATTATTATTTTGGATATTATTACCTTAAATTGTACATTTAAATCTGTAGCTACGTATTCTTCTAGATCACATGGAGCCATTCCAAGTAAATGTTTCTTTAAGATGTTCATTATTGCTTTTTTTGTACACTTTTTACATTAGTTGGTAATGTAATAATTATAATAATAATTATAATAACACCACAGTAGACAAACTCCGCACCCAGAAATCTTAGACTTGTGTAGGATAGCTTACATACACATATGGACAGAGAACACTACACATAACTCATCAGAAGCTGACTTTCCACATTGGAGTGAAAAAGCTGGCCGGCTGAATACGCGTTTCAAACCCGCGACCTCCTAGTCCAATCCTAGAGGTTACCAGCGTCGCGAAATGAGCTATTCGGCCTCTTTTTATTCTCCCAATACTGTATGGCGCACGATCATGGAAGGTCGTCAAAGACAAGGTGTAGAAAAAAGATCGAGAAGGCGCACAGGAAGGTAGCAACCAGTATAGCAAGTGCAAAGAGAACATTGGCAACGAAGGCTATACAGATGATTGCAGGAACGATCCTCGTACACTTATATAGAGGTGACTTATGAAAGGCAGGAAAATAGAAAAGAACAAAAAAGAAGGCAAGAGCCAAAACAATGTAGGAGTGGCAGCGAGAATGGGAAGAGGATATGTCAACACCCCAGTGGACAAAGAGGCTCATTCCATACACACAGACATGGATATCGAAACAGCATGGGGAGATGGGTTATTATTTTACCCAATTTACCCAGATCATGGGCGTCTCAGGTCTTACCTGAGTAAAATGAAAACAGTCGATTAAACTGTACGTATTGTGGTGATAGAGAAAAACACACGGTCATTAAGTGCGCAAGATGATCGCAAATAAGAGAACAGGTGTATAAAGAAATTTGTAGAGATTTAACAGCAGATAATGTGGTGGAGTATATGCTGGAAAGTGAAAGGGTGTAAATACCGTGGAGAGCGGGATTGTAGAACTAACGAAGTCAAAGGAGGAGAAGTTTTCAGAACAACAAGAGTTAGGGGAGGGGTGAAGCAATGCCTTGTCTCTATGTGTCAAGTGGGTGTTTAGTGGTAGTCTGGCCTGGATGCAAGGTGAGTCACCACAGTGGCGATTGGTGTCAAATCGTGGAAGCGCCAGCCTGTAACTTCATAAAAAGCATTCACCGCCCTCATAAGAAAAAAACCTCTCACAATGTCAAAAAAAAAAACACATAATTGCATCTTATCTAGGAAAAGTATCCCGCAAGGACCAGACGTTCAAATGGCTGGCAAAATACTGCCCAAAAAATCTACTATCTCCTTATTGGGTTTTAATGTTGCAGATGATCTTTGTTGACAGGTAAATATTTTCAATTTTATGAAAGTATCAGCAAAAAAGCTTGGGTGTAGGTTTTTGTTCTTGTCTTGGGTGCTGCTCCAAAAGCACCCTTGTCTCTTCTAGATTCTATTCATAAACGAGCTGGACAACCATATCACACCCTTGCTTACTTTTCTTGACCACAGGAGAAATTTTGGCGATGTTTGCCTTGCTAGCAATACTATCATGTATATTGTTCCTCAAAAAAATACTACGTTAGTACCTCCGCTTGCGACATTTAATATCAGAAAACCTGTTTCAGAAAAGCGCAAGTTGTATAAATGCTTGTTATTTCGTCTACGCTTTTTAATGCCCAGTGGACAAAGCGAGTAACCACCACAACAATTAAATTTAATGTCACTTAAGGACACATATAATTTGCTTTTCATTAAACGTCCTAATAATAATGTTTTAAAGACGTGGAAATTTAAGACCGTTTATATAACAGACAACGTATTTTGTAGAACATTATTTTGTTAAATCAAACCATAGTAAAACAGCAAGTTTAGGCAAACTCGAATGGATTAAGTTTAATTCAGTTTGTTGCTTTTACGATGAATTGGTATCAACGATGACCACTGCTCAAGCACAAAACAAGGCGCCGGTCAGACTGTGAGCGACAAACTAGAATTGGTTTGTAGTTGGTTCCAACTCTATTATGAAACTTAACTATTTTAGTATCTGCATCCCCAGATACGTGATCGTACATGAGCTTATTTGAATGGTATTACTTAATTAACAAAATGTTCCTAGAAATATCCACCTTGTTAATTTTATGTATGTTAAACAAATCAAAAAGTCTGGACTCAGCAAGTGCGTTATAGTAGTGAATTTTCATAAAAATATGTTTAATAGCAAATACCTACGTCCTTTTTCAATAAAATTTCGGGACGCAGCAAGTGCGTTATATTAGTTTTTACACTATTAGTACGGCATATTACTAAAAGTAATATTTTTAATTTAAACAGACGTCGAGGATCGGGTTTAGAGGTCCTAATATAAGCTCATTTAAAGTATTTCTCTCTTTCTATTATCATAAAAAATATTCAAATCTTGTGTTCTACCCCCTTTTAAGAACAATTTGAATGCCCAAAACTCAATTTTCTATGACGCCATAAAATTAAAATTTGGTGAATCTAGGTACCGTAAGTCTCTTTAAAAGAAACTTATATTAGAAATTTGATTAAAGTTACCAAAGCTCATCGGAAGGAAACTTAATTCATAACCAAAAAGTCAATTCATTATTTAAATAACTGGAACAATTAATCAACGAATATTAACGTTGATAATCTTATTCTTTGATTTCTATACAATCATTTACTATCTAACCTCAAAAGAAAACTGCCAAACCATGATAAATAAACAAAACACATTAATATTCTTTAGTTTCCAATTTTAAACCATAATATAGGTCAACGCTGTTATATCTATTTCAATAACAATCATTTACTACTTAACCTCAAAACAGGACTATCAAACCTAAATAAATAAACAAAGCATGTTCTTATTCTTTAGTTTCCAAATTTAAAAGCAATATAGAATCATTTAATTAACCTTACAATAGCTGTCAAATCATAATAAATATTCAAAACACACTATCCCATCTGGTTTTTACTTTAAGCAGCTGACATAAAACTTCCTTGTTTTTTCCATACAAATCCGCGCATGCGAATATACCCAAAGGCGGTCATTGGGGTAGGATCGCCACAATTCGGGTATTAACGTTATCACTGCATTATGATGTATGCTTGTAGTATATATATATATATATATATATATATATATATATATATATATATATATATATATATATATATATATATATATATATATATATATATCAATCTACGCCTGACAGTCTTTGAGTGGCATCATGCTTTAACCACTTAAGTTGTTTCAATTCATGTCTTTCAGATTTTATTTTTAATTTGGGAAAAACTCAAATGTTTGTGAACCAAACTAATTAAAATTCACCACAGAGGTTTATTCACTAAATTTATAGCTGCATGTAAAGTCTCATTCCATTTATATTTTTCAGGGAAAAATATGTCCATTATAGCTGATTGATGAACTCGTCCGCGATTGTAACGAAATGAAGGCTTGTGCCAACTTTCGTTCAAATGAGTCGAGTATTTTCTGAGTTACCGTTTGGATATATATATATATATATATATATATATATATATATATATATATATATATATATATATATATATATATATATATATATATATATATAACTTCAAACGGACCTTGGATATGAGTTCTAGGGGTCCTAATTCGCAATCATTTAAAAACAAAATCGGAAAGTCTCACCTCTCTGATTTCTGATTTCTGAATATTCTCCAAGGGAGAGCAGCGGAGGCCTTCGCAGTCAGCAATTCTTTAGCCAATATGGTTCAGCAACCTACTTACTTTCCTCGCATCCCAACACACAGCTCAAATCCCTTAGATCTCCTTCTTACTACAAAACCTGAATGTTATAAGATATCAGTCACCGCCCCCTTTGGTCGCTCAGCCCACGGCATGGTCACTGCTTCCTGCGCAATGCAACCCAGGGTCGCACAGTCATCACACCCATGCATCGTTTGGCACTACAACTCCGCGAACTGGGACGAAATGCGGGAGTACTTTTCGTCATTTCCATGGGCGACTGTCTGTTTCTCTCATCCTGACCCCTCTGATATCTCACAAAACGTCACCGAAATCACCCAAGCTGGCATGAAATTATTTATTCCAGGTACACAGAAAACCTCTTCAGCCAATCAAAAGCCTTGGTTCTCTATATCCTGTGGCAAGGCCAGACTTGAAAAGGTGAAAGTTTAGAAAACGCTTCTACACAATCCCAGTCAAGAAAACCGTCAAGAATCTAACGACGCAAGAAACCGCTATGTCCGCATTCTTTCTGAGGCAAAAAACTCGTTTAATAACCACATCAAAAACAAAGTCCTCTCAAGCTCCACCGGCAGCAAACCCTTCTATACTCTTGCTAAATCTATTGGGAATAATTTCTGCAAGAACACGTTCCCACCTTTTATTCCAGGGGATAGAATTGTTTCTACCGCCCTGGGCCAGGCTGAACTTTTTGCTTTGTTCTTCGCCGGCAATTCTACTCTCAACCCACTTCAAAATGTTCAACCACCAACAGTTCCCAATGTCGCGCATAAAATGACGGATATCATTTTCAAAACTAAAAAGGTATGAAAGATGCTTTCTTCTCTTAATACCAGGAAAGCCTCTGGCCTTGACGAGATCCCAGCATTTTTTTTCAAAAAATGCTCACCAGAACTTGCTCCTGTCCTGACTGGTCTGTTTCAGACATCTTACAATAGAGGCATACTTCTTACTAACTGGAAAACTGCTCGAGTACAACTTGTCCGCAAGAAAGGAGCCAAGGCGCTTCCTAGCAAGTACAGGCCTATTTCTCTCCTTTTAGTCGTCTCTAAAGTGATTGAAAAGCGAATTACTAAAATTTTATGAAAAACACAGTCTAATCCACGACAGACAGTATGGATTCCGTCAGCGCAGATCAACTGCCGACCTCCTTTCCTTTGCACCCTATTCTTGGAGCAAGTCTATGGAACTACACGGTGAATCCCAGATTGTCGCTCTAGACACATCCAAAGCATTCGACCAGGTCTGGCACGCAGCGCTGCTTAATAAACTTCCGCCCTATGGCCTACTACCAAAACTGTGTACCTGGACAGCAAATTTCCTCTCCAACCGGAGCATTTCTGTTGTCGTGGATGGCCATTCCTCTAGACTGTTTCCAATTAATGCAGGAGTCCCTCAAGGTCCAGCTTTAGCCCCTACTTTGTTCTTCTCCACATAAATGACCTCCTCTCTAGCACATCTAACCCAGTTCACAGTTACGCGGACGACAGCACCCTCCACTCAAATATACAACATACTAAGCCTGTCTCTTTAGCCCAATTAGATGAGGATCGCCGATTCATCAAGGGTTCTGTCTCTGTGGATCTCCAAAGAATATTAGACTGGGGAAGTATAAATCTTGTACAATTCATCTCCACCCAATCTCAGTCTTGCCTTCCAGACCCATTACAATGAACAACCAAGTTATTCAAAATAATAAGTCCTTTTGGCATTTCTGTGAATCGAAATTTCAATTGGCACCAACATGTCACATCAATTTCAGAAGCAGCTCCTAAGAAATTAGGTTTCCTCTTCCGGGCTCGCAAATAATTTTCACCAGCTAATCTCTATACCTTATATACTTTACAAATAAGACCAAACCTCGAATTCTGCTACACTCGATATCCTGGACTCCATTCAGAAGAGAGTTATACGTCTCATCGGTGACCCTACCCTCACACGAAGGCTGCCATCCCTTGACCACCGACGTGCCGTTGGTGACCTCTCTCTCTCTCTCTCTCTCTTTTATAGATATCTGCATGGGCACTGCTCAGAGGAGCTCTCCACCATAGTTCCTCCCCATCTACCAGGGGGACAGAGCGAATGCATCCTTTAATGTCCAGGTCACCAGACATAGAACATCTTGTTATGTCCGCTTATTTGTCCCGACGGCTTCTAAGTTGTGGAATTCCTGGCCGGCACATGTTTTCCTTCTCCCCCGAACCTCCAAACCTTCAGGTCCAGAATTAACAAGTTGCCTCTTTCCTCCTTGTCGACGCCCATGGTTCGATAGTATCTGTGAGCCCTCGTGGTATGTTGTTGAAATAAAAAAATTAAAAAAAAAACATCGTTACCTCTTTTAAGTGAATATTCTTAATGAAATTTCACTAACAGCAGGCATCCAATTTGGTTACCAGTATAACATATATATGGTAGAAACGATGTACCATATTTCATTAAATTGTGTAGTGAAAATATACAAACATGTTCCGAAAATAGACTATGTTCCCAAAAAAACTGGTTTCCTACGAAACGAACCTTAGGTAAATTGATTTATTGAAATTAGAAGCGTTTAAAAAAATCGCTACTAAATGCACTTACTCCGTCCCGAGTTTTTTTCTTATAAACGTGCTTTATATTTCGATATAAAATGCAAAAGTGCAACAATATAAGGTCAATAACTTTTTCTGTTTTAGCCTAGAGGTGTAAATTTTCTTACGTAGTTTACTCTTGATAACGTAAACCTCCCTATTAAATTTGGTTGCCGTAGCTTTGTTATTTGCGAACATACAAAAATTTTCCCAAAAAAGCTGGTCCGATTTTCCTGGATATATATATATATATATATATATATATATATATATATATATATATATATATATATATATATATATATATATATATATATATATATATATATATATATATATATATATATATATATATATATATATATATATATATATATAGGGTGTTTCTGAATTGATGCGAAAAATTTCACAGGATGATTCTTTGGCGAAAAATAAGGGGTGTCTTTTCTACAAAGTTTGTCTTGAAACCTCTTCTCCTCTAAGTTACAGCCCTTTGAAATTTTGGCAAAAAAAAAGTTTTCACTAATTGTCACCGTTATGGAATAAATTTAAAAAAACGAAATTTTGCAAATGCATAAGGCTAACAAAATAACAGTTTTAAAAGGATTTTATAACCCTATAATGTTATCACAAGAGGGTGAAAAAAAACTACCCTTACATTATTTTTTATCAGTATTTTTTTGTGTACCTTTTTCTATTAAAAAAATTATTTAGAAAGAAGGGATCATTTACAAACTTTTTTATATCTTGACATTTTTCTCATAAAATTGTTAGTTTCATCACAAAAAAATAAAATATTACTCAGATCGATGTCACATTTACAGAGTTATCTTATGTTTTGGTGATGAAACTAACAATTATATGAGAAAATGTCAAGATATAAAAAAGTTGCTAAATGAATCCTTCTTTCTGAATCATTTCTTTTAATAGAAAACGGTATACACAATAAAATACTGGTACTGGTACTGATAAAAAATAATGTACGGGTAGGTTTTTTCACCCTCTTCTGATAACATTATAGGGTTATAAAATTCTTTTCAAACTGTCATTTTGTTAGCCTTATGCATCTGCAAAATTTTGTTTTTTTAGTGAATTTTCTTAAAAAAAATTCACTAATGAGGAGATCTCGACTTTTGAATTTTGAAAAAATTTCTTCAAATGAGCGCTAATTAGGCCCCCCAGAAAACATATCCGGGGTCAGTTTAAATTTTTATATGTTTATATATATATATATATATATATATATATATATATATATATATATATATATATATATATTTATATATTTATATATATATATATATATATATATATATATATATATATATATATATATATATATATATATATATATATATATATATTTATATATATATATGTATCACACCAAATTCTTTTTGCAAATGGCTTGGATAAGTTCGTTAGCCAGAAAAATCTGGGTTTTCCCGGAAAATTTTGAATTTTCTTTCGAAAAAATTTATATCTCCGGAATTAACAAAGTAAGGACAACCAAATTTGGTACACAGGTTTATATCCTTATAAGTAAGTTACCTACCAAAATTTAGCTATGTAGCTCAAAGGACAAAAAAGTTATAAGCATTTAAAGAAAAATAAATTGGGGTTTTCCTCAAAACGTCAAAGTGGCGATTTAAAATGTCAAAATTGGCAACATTTAGGCAAGTAACTTGAATCTAATAGATCTATAGAAATAAAATGTCTCAAGAAGGATGTTTTACAATCCCTAAAGTCTTAGTTTCAACCGTCATTGTCCTTCATTTTACTAAAATATTTGCAGAAAATTCATTTCAAATAGACCCTTTCGCTGATGCTTGGCAGTAGCCTTAGCTATAGAGTTTACCATTTAATGGTATATAATTTTTGTCGAATTTTCGTAGAAAATCAATAAAGCTCAATATATCCGTTATTATATAAGATATGAAAAAAAATTGTATATATTAATTATAGGGTATCTTGAGCTACATCTTAAAATAATATTTGTACAATCACAGGGTGGCCCATAAGTCGTTGGTGATACAAATTTCCTTTTTTTTTTTAATCAAACATGCCTTATGTTATTGCATTTTTGCGTTTTCCATCGAAATATAATGCATGTTTGTAAGAAAAGAAATTCTGGACGCAGCAAGTGCGTTATGGTAGCGAATTTTTATCAAATGTTTCATATTTGAACAGCTCAATTTGCTATTAACCTATAAGGTTGACCAAGAAACGTGTTTTTTTAGGAACACTTTTAGTTTACTTTTGGAAATGTTTGTACATTTTCACACAATAAAGTTATTTTGATGAAACATGTCACATTGTTTTTACTATATAGGTTACACTGGTAACCAAATTTGATGCCTGCTTTCTTAAAAAAACACACATATTTGTTATTAAAAACATTTTAATGAAAATTTTTTTAATCAAACACGCCTTATGTTATTGCATTTTTGTATTTTCCATCGAAATATAATGCATGTTTGTAAGAACAAAAATTCTGGACGCAGTAAGTGCGTTATGGTAGCCAATTTTGATCAAATGCTTAATATTTGAATTGCTCAATTTGCTATTAACCTATAAGGTTGACCAAAAAACGAGTTTTTTCGGGAACACTTTAAGTTTACTTTCGGAATTTTTTTTACATTTTCAAACAATAAAGTTATTTTGATGAAACATGGCATATTGTTTTTACTATATAGATTATACTGGTAACCAAATTTGATGCCTGCTTTCTTAAAAAAACACACATTATTGCTATTAAAAAATAGTTTTATGAAAATTCACTACCATAACGCACTTGCTGCGTCCCGAGATTTTAAATTATTCCATAACGGAAAAATGTAAGGAAAACTTTTTTTGCCAAAATTTCAAAGGGCTGTAACTTGGAGGAGAAGGGGTTTTAAGAAAAACTTTATAGGAAAAACACTCCTTATTTTTATCCATAGAATCATCCTATGAAATTTTTCGCATCAATTTAGAAACACCCTGTATATATAAATTTAAACTGGCTCCGGATATGGTTCCTAGGGGCTCTAGTTCCCTCTTATTTAAAGAATTTTTTTCTACAAATATTCACTAAAAAGTCGATATTTTTGGAGTAACGATTAAAGTAAATAATTATTTCTGAAAGTAATATGATTCTCTAGGAATGTAAATACATTGCCTGTAAGGCTAGATGCATTCTCACCACAATTAGAACCCTGGACCGGTTTCGCTCATCAGTACGGCATACTAATTGCAGCGAAAATACACCTATAAAGTAATACGGCCATGGTAGCCTGCCTTCCAACACTAAGGGAGATATAAGACACGAAGCACGTGCCGCCAACTCGTTGCGGAACCAAGTAGTATGTTGTCACGGCAGCTCCAAATAACACAGAGTGTTAAAAAATAGAGACTGTATACAACCAACTAACAAGGTGGCGGCCTTACCTACTTTGTCCCTATAATAGGGTAGAAATGGGCCAGGGCTGACAATTTACTAAATTGTTGGTTGGTTGTATACAGTCTCTATGTTTTAACACCTTGTGTTATTTGGAGCTGCCGTGACAACATACTACTTGGTTCCGCAACAAGGTGGCGGCACGTGCTTCGTGTCTTATATTTCACTTAGTGTTGGAAGGCTGGCTACCATAGCCGTATTACTTTATACGTGTATTTTTGCTGTAATCAGTATGCCGTACTGATTAGAGCGAAACCGGTCTACGGTTCTAATTGTGGTGAGAATGCATCTAGCCTTACATACTTTGTCCCTGTAGTAGGGTAGAAATGGGCCAGGGCTGACAATTTACGAAATTGTTAGTTGGTCGTATACAGTCTCTATTTTTTAACACTCTGTGTTATTTGGAGCTGCAGTGACAACATAATACTTGGTTCCGCAACGAGGTGGCGGCACGTACTTCGTGTCTTATATCTCACTTAGTTTTGTCTGTGCATGTAAAGTTTAATATACTGATTACTTTTCTTAAGGAACTTGCCCAGCTCTCGCTGATAAATGTTACGATTTTATGTATATTATAAAAATACTATAGCGATTCTATTTCGCCTCATTTGAAGAAATTTTGTTTAAATTTAAATGTCGCTATCTACTCATTAGCTAATTTTTTCGAAGAAAATTCACTAAAACAACGGCCAGATTGTTTACCTAACCATAAGGAACTTGCCCAGCTCTCTCTGATAAATGTTACAATTTTATGTAGATTGTAAAAATACTATAGGGGTTCTAGTTCGTCTCATTTGAAGAAATGTTTTCTAAATTTAAATGTCGCTATCTACTCATTAGCAAATGTTGTCGAAGAAAATTCGCTAAAACAACGGCCAGATTGTTTGCCTACATCTATCAATTTTGTTAACATATAAATATTTAAAAAGCTATGTCAAATAAATATTTAGCATTCGACTTTGACGAACGCAACTCGAATCGTTTGTTTAATGCAGTTGTTTAACTTAAATTTAAAGTAAAACCAGCCGTGCCATTAAGAATTTCAGAACGTCAGTATCACGAGGACAATTTCGCAACTATCTGAGCGTAGCAGGGGGCTGAGGCCAGTGTTATTTAGCCTTGTGACCAGAGATGGCCACTAGACTCGTATCAGTCCTAACAATATTGGTAAAGTTTAATTGTGTTGTGTTGGTTTCAGTATGGAGTGGCGGTTTGGACCTCCAAGGACCGCTGTTTATGCAGGAGCCTCCTCACCGGGTTGAGTTCAGCAACAGCTCCGGAGGTCGAGTGGACTGTACGGCTCACGGAAGTCCAGCACCGGAAGTTGAGTGGATTCTGGCTGACGGGTCGCCGGTTCATCAGGTCAGTGTTTATATTACGGTGTTTGTGTGAAACGTACACCTAGGTCCTCTTTAATTGTTTTGGGATAAGTGTCGCTATAATGACGGCCACATACCTCCCAACTTAAACAGTATACTTGACAAAGGATTTAAAATCACATTATATATTATAGGAAAAATGGTGTATTACTCACATAAATGTCACTTTTTGTTTTTAATACATTTTGATATAGGGAAAATTTCAGTACCTAAGATAAAACCTAATCATTTTTTAAATTAAAGTTTTGACTGGCTGAGAACTGGCTCATTCAGTCACTGTCAATCTTCAAAATGAACAAAGATGCATCTGACCTTCCTTTTCACAATGACAAAACCTGTCTTAAGAATGTTAATCTAACAAGCTCTTTAACTTTTTTCTTTTATCTTCCTCTACACTTGGTGTTTACTAAAAATAGATAATAAAATTAAAGCTTACATACATATCCACGCACACATACATAAGCATCCACACATCTACGGTACAAGTTGCTGCAGAAGAAACACTGGGACAATTATAAGTACATTTGGAGAACCCAAACCACCACAACACATATTTCAGAGACCTCACGATCGTTTCGTTGATCATGTCAACATGTTCAGAGGATGAAAAATTCTAAAATTAAATTACTAGCTACCGTGTATTTATATCGCGTTTAGGTAAACGAACTAGTCCGAAGTAAAATTGTTGTCGAAGACCCATCGTTTGTTTATTGTGTAGTGAAACTACGAGCTCGAAGACTTGCTTTAATCTACTAGTCGACAAATGTATGAGCCCTTATCTAATATAAGTATAATAGGCTTAAAGGGACGGTACCGAGTTATTTAAGGCATCTGCACGTTCCCTTTCGATCTAGAAATTTACTATGCGGATATTGGACCAAGCCGACAACCACATCTGGCGAGACAAACACAATAACCTCCGCTCATCTTTTTTATTTAGAAAACAAAACCTGGGTGTTTGGCTCACATTGTCAACTCTAACAAAGGATAAATAATTCAACTAAAATACTACATAAAATATATATTTATATTGATTTTAATTCTTCGTAAACAGTACTTATATTGACTTCATAGATACACAGAAAACGAAAGGGTATTTAAGTCGAGACAAGCGTAGAGATTAGTATATGTATAGATCGGCAGAATTATTGACAGTAATCTATTATTCTACCAGACAAATTAGGAGTGTTCAAGTGGTCAAATGCAAAGTGAAAATAAAGGGCTTGAAATGAAACGTGCCGCACGATTCAATGAAGTTTTATTCTTAATCGACCTTTATATAAAAGTACTTTCTAATGAATCAAGCATAGTTTGATGTCTAACATTTTTGACAAGTTTCAAATTTTCTTTATTAATGTGGTGATTATTATCCCATATATGTTGTGTCACACACGATTTTTACACCGTACCATATCGTAAATGTGCGACATGTTCACGAAATCTGGTGGCTATGTTTCTCCTAGTTTGACCTACGTATTTAAGATTGCAATCATAAATACCGAACATTTCAGTGACTTTGTCTTAATCTTTCGTATTACCCAACAAATTTTTTAAATGACTTTTCGTCGAAAAAGTCAAATGTAAATCGGCTTTCTTAATACATTCCAAACTCTTTGTGATTCGTGGTTCATAAGTTAAACACACAAAATTTTTCTCTATTTTATCTTTTTTAAATGTCGTACATTCATATATGGGTAGTTTACTGATAGATTACACGAAATACCGGCAGAAGCACGTCCGATAGGTAAAAAAAAAATTCAGATATTGCCGCCAAACGAAATATGTTAAATTTTGTGTAGTTAAGTGGTCGTTAAATCATTAGTTACCGAGTACCTGCAGAAAATTAAGTAGCGTTGTAGATATAAGATATTTAGAATTATTCATCCACTGATGACGCTAACTTGGCTAGTGGAACAATCTTCAGGTTTTTAAAAATGTATTGTGGTGATTTAGGTTCTCAAAGTGTGCTTATTCTCCAGTGTTGCTCTTTCAAACGACATCACCCCCAGGGATCCTCGAGCATCCCGCCCTCCTCTGATAATATGTCAAAACAGTTTTAGCTTCGTCTGAAATTAAATTTTAACCTCCTTTTGACTGACTTCTTGTGAGTTGCCTTATTTTATACTTTACCAAACACTTTAGATTCTTGAAATCATTGTGACAGCCAGAGCCAGAAATAAATTGTAACTCCGGTTTACGGTTTGAAAGTAAAATTTATTTATTTATTCAAAGCTTGCTGAGTTACAATTCATTAAAAATATGAGAACGCCAAAGACACAAGGCTAAGTCAAATACAGAATAGGTTAAAATTATAGATCTAACTATTATTTATTACCTCGGATGGCGTGATGTCCGATACTATGACATCAGGCCATTGAGGTGGAACTTTATAATAAAAACAATTAATTGCATTATTAGAGTTCGCAAAGTTAATGATCTAAATGAAACTTGCTAAATTAGATATACGTATTATAAAGAAATATTTACAAATGCTGAAATTGCAGAGTTTGCATATACTATACTTTAATGTAAATTAACAATTAGATTTATAATATTCTTATATACTAATAGCCAGGGCGATCACATAACTCCAGTAAAGCCATACGTATGGAGCATTACAATATGTTCGGTAAAGAGCAAGAAATAAAGAGCTTTCACAAGCTTTAAAAATTTGGAAATCGAAAGAAATTAGAAAGACGAGGTACACAGATACAAAGACTAAAGAATAAAAGAGGGATAAACTGCAAATTTTAGATTTCTCTAATTCAAATGATAATGGAGTTGGTGTATATCGACACCCTGTATAAGCAGTACATGAATTTGTTTATCGACTTTGGACAAGTTTCTCATGAAATAGTAATATTCATGTTTGTGTATATTAGTTAGATTTTATGGAAAAACTAACCTAATAATGTGTGGTTATTCCAGACGCATCTTATAAGAATATATTTCATTTATGTCCCGAGAAGACAATGGGCTTTTGTTTTCTAACCGCAAGATAAATTGAAAAATCTTTCATTTTATAGTCGGGCTTCAGAGGGTCTTACTTATACGGCTCCATTGAAGATACAACATATGAATTATGGATTGAATGTATGTGCAAGGCAGTGAAAAATAGACACTTGAGCGGAAAGCTTTCCCGTGCTCCGTACTACCAGTATCCTTGTCGAATATCGTGTTATGTAAAATACGGAAAACTGGGCCGACCGTTAATCTTTATCACCAACGAGAGAGATTCCTCTTCTCTGATGGTTAATTGATGACCATTATCAGTACGCTTTTAACTTGAGAGCCGTTCAATCTTACTTCGTTTCTTATCGGAGATCGTGTAGACAAAACTTTATATAATGCACATTTTAACAGGAAATATATTCAATAATAATAATATAAGAATCTCATAATTCCCAGTAAATGCAATATGACGTAAGCAATACACTACAAGAATTGATTCAGAGTTATGTATCAATGTCAAAATGCTTTTTAGCGAATTTTTCGTAAAATGAAAACTTCACTAATGAGGGGATCTGTGCATATATATATATATATATATATATATATATATATATATATATATATATATATATATATATATATATATATATATATATATATATATATATATATATATATATATATATATATATATACGTATGTATATATCGAACCGACATCTCAAAAAATAATGGGCCGATTTTAATGAAATTTAGTAGGTACCTTCCTTTTGTAGGTCCCTTCGATAAGTTCGTTAGCCAGTAACGTTGGAGTAGTTTTCCTGAGAAAATTTTGGGTTTTATTGTTAAAAATTTTTATATCTCCGACAATAATCACGCTATGACAACCAAATTTGGCAGATACGTTTCTACTATCAAACTTACGCTGCATGCCAAAATTCAGATCTCTAACGTAAAAGAAAAAAGTTTTAGGCATTTTAAGAAAAACTTTTTGGGTGCCACTGGTGATCAGAGGAAAGCACAGGAACAAAATATTATTGAATATTCCATACAAAGATTAAGTTTTGACTCAAAAAGATCAAGAAGTAGCAAAAAATATTTTGAAAGTTTTATAATTTTTCTTCTTAAAACGCCAAAGTCGCGATTTGAAACGTTAAAATTTGCAATTTACAGACAAATAATCTGAAACAAATACGGATTATGTAGAATAAATATCGTAATAAGTGTGTTTTACAAAGCCTTAAGTTTCAGCTTCAGCAATCATTGTCCTTCATTTTACTAAGATATTTACGGAAGATCCATTTTTCAATAGACCTTCTTTCTGATGTTTTGGCAGTAGTTTGAGCTATAGAGTTTATGGTTTAATAGTCTATAATTTTAGCCAATTTTCGTAGAAAAAAATTGTAATTGGGAAAACCGCAACTTATAAATTTGGAAGATTTCTTCCAATTAGCGCGAACCAGAACCCCTGAAACCCATATACGGGGTCAGTTTCAGTTTTGGTCCGTTTATACATATACAGGCTGGCGCATTTCTACATTAAAGCTTAATATATCCGTTGATGTACAAGATATGAGAAAGAAATATGTACATCAATTATAAAATGTCACGAGCTGCATCTTATAAACCTATTTTGACATTACAGGGAGGCCCATAAGTCGTTAGTGATACACAGTTTCCCTTTTTAATAAAGAACCCCTTATGTAATTGTGTTTTTGCAATTTCCATTGAATTAAAATGCATGTGTGTAAAGAAAAAAATGATATCATTCATAGTTTTTAATTTATTTCGATTCCTTTACAACTCTTCACCTTTTTAGCACATATCACGAACACATATCACGAATAGGGATACGGCGTTTTTACCGTTTATAGCGGAGTCCCATGGAAAGGACGCACTCGAGGAAGCATTTTATTTGTATTACTCATCGGAAAACTCGATCTGCTGTATGCGGGCACTCTCAAATAGTGGCTGAATTTGAAAAGTTTTTGCAGGCATTTTTTAGTAGAAAAATTTTTTTTTGATATTTTTGTTGACATGTTGGTAATCTATATAAATAAAACATAGCCGGGTTAGTTACACCATCTATAACTCAAGAACCGTTGGACCGATTTTACTTATCTCTGATTTGTTGGATTCGTCTTCGCCCCAAATAACAGAATAACTATTAAAATATAGGCAAAATTCACAGAAAAAGAATATTTTTTTAATAAGTTAGGTTTGGAAGTCCGCCATATTCCGCAATCGACAGCTCACGTCACGCATGCTCAGAGTTTATTTAATGAGCGCCTCGCGACAGTAAAAACTCGGTTGCAGTGATTATGCGCCCTTCTCAGAATATTTTAAGTAACGAAATAAAAGCCTCCCTGACGTGCTATTTACACACAGACCCCAGCTGACCTTCCTAACCTGCCCTAATAAATATCAGTTTGCCTAATTAAAATCTAAAAGGGGAAGGAAAATCAACCCCGCCATTCGTGTGAGCATAATGTACTTCCTTCCTTTTTTCCTTCTTTTAAATTTTGCTTAGGCAAACGGGTGTCGGGGCAGGTCAGGAATGTTAGTTTGGAGGATTGTGTGTAAACAGCATGCCAGGGAAGTATTTTATTTCGTTACTTAAATTATTCTGCGAAGTGCGCATGATCAGTGCAACCGCGTTCTTACTATCGCGAGACGCTCGTTTTATGTGTAGTAATTGATGTACACTGCAAATGAGTGACATACTAAATGTTATAGATTATAAATTTAACGGAAATAGTAGGAAAATAGCATATTCAAAACTAGAAAGATATTGAAATATATATATATATATATATATATATATATATATATATATATATATATATATATATATATATATATATATATATATATATATATATATATATATATATATATATATATATATATATATATAATACTCTCATCAAAATGTAAATAATCTAATGGAAATATAAACCAAAATATAGAGAACAAATGAGAACAACTGTCAAATTGATTGGTCTCAATCATTTCGGATCATTCGGTCAATCAGTAATCCGTACCACAAGATTGACAACACAAAATGTATGAGAAACTCTCGGAATATTTCAGTTCCGCTGCCTGTATGTATATAAGCTGTAAGTCGCGATAGTGTAATTTTTGTTTGTTTCATATTTTCTGTTATTTGTTTTGAAAAAAGCATATAAATGTTACCGGTCGATTTGCTTGTTTTCTGCTAGTGTAAGTAATATATCTTATTGTACGAGTATTATTGTTAACAATGCCACGAAGAAAAAGATCGAATCTTTGCCAACAAAGCCGTAATGCAATTAGGCTTCGGAATATTGCGAATCAATCCACTGAAGAACGATAAATCGCACGAGAAGAGCGCCGCATTAGTATGGTCCGATTTCGTGCTTCTCAAACACAAAAGCAAATGCCCATGAAACGGTTCGGTTGGCAATGAGAAATCGTCAAGCTTATCGCACAAATCCACAACGAGATAATCTTCGAAGTGCAAGAAGAAATGCTTCAAGTGTTAATTTGAATCGAGCAGCGTTTCTATACGATTGCACAGTTGATTTCAGCTCGTATCCTTTCTTTCGCATTGGTCCAATTGACGTTGTTTGCGAGCATTGTGGCGCATTGAAGTTTGCTGGAGAAACACCTAGATTGTGCTACCTTACTAGCAAAGTGAAATTACCATTATTGACTCCGCCACTCCCGCGATTGTATTCATTGCTTCATGGCGAAACACCAGAAACACTACATTTTCTATCGAACATTCAAAAATACAATAGCTGTTTTCAAATGACTTCATTTGGGGCAGACATTATCGAAGAACAGGGATTTAATCCGACATTTAAGGTCAAACAACTTGATTTTTGTAGTTTCATTGAATTTGTATTTTCTTTATATATATATATATATATATATATATATATATATATATATATATATATATATATATATATATATATATATATATATATATATATATATATATATATAATCCTAATAAACTATTGAACTTAATAGATTTTTAAATCCTAAGTTAACTTTAGCTACAAGTTAACACGACATTCATTGACTATCAGGCGGTACGAAGTTCGCCGGGTCAGCTAGTTAATAATAAATGTTTAGTAAGTTATGCCAAAAAAAATTTTTTGTCAAAAATATATTTTAGTGTACCAATACTGAAGTCAATTTCTGTATAAAAAAAGGTGAATTTTTGTAAAAGAAATTGTATGCAAATTTTCATATATTTTTTTTTCACTTTTGGTCATAAAGCTGTTGGTGAATAATTATATCTTGGCAAGTGTGTAAATACCTTGAAGAGGTTCGTTGGCCATGAAATATGGACCAGTTTTTTCTGGAACTTTGAAAGTTTATTTTTGGAAAATGTTTGTACTTTTTGAAGCTACAAAGCTATTTTAATGAAATATGGTACATTATTACTACTATATCGGTTACTGCTAACCAAATATCCTTCTTTCATAAACAAGGCATATTAGCAATTAAAAACGTTTTCACGAAAATTCGCTACCACAACGCACTTTCTAAGTCTAGACTTTTTGTTATTGCCAGTAATAATATAGATCATGGCTTATTTTAGCTTTGTAAATTTTTATAGTACTTAGCGGCCAGATAGAGTGCCCCATAATTAATTGGACATTAGCCAAAGGGGTAATAGCTGGCACAAACATAAAGCGATTGACTCAACATGCCTTAGTGAAATGTTACTCGCTTTGGTCTTACAGGGTGTTTAAATAATCTTTCTTAAAACTATTTTTTTAAATATTTTGAAAGTGGTTCAACATATTATTTTAAAATGTGGCATCGTATTATTAGGTTTACGATGACGGTATCAATTTCACCATTGCCGCTAGGTGGCGCCATCGACAGCAATACTGGTTCACTAACATGGTAATAACAAAAATAAAGAAAGCCCAGTTAGTTGCACACAAAAAAGGTATATTTCTTTGAAGTCGAAAAAGTTGACCGTTTTCAAAATAAATGTACCCTTTCAATGAAATTAAATTAACGATTATGCGCAAACATTATGTATTCTCGAAGGCCTCGATCTTGGTGCAAATTGTGTGTATCTGTGTATGTTTTTATTTTTTTAACGTCGGCCTATTTCCGCGACTATTGCCAATCACCGACGCCAGCAGTTTTCTCTCACTATCCTAGAAATTTTGCCGAACCCCTGCCTTTCTGTAAGGAGGATAGGAATCTTTAACGTGCCCAACATCGCAAGGACACGGGACCGACCTCTTTACGCCCCCTCCGAAGGGCGGAACGTGCAGACATTCAACTTGCTCAAATACAATGCTACAATCTCGGTTGATGTTAATTGTACAGTATGTAC
Organism: Tillus elongatus; assembly: GCA_964006375.1. Lineage (NCBI taxonomy): Eukaryota > Metazoa > Arthropoda > Insecta > Coleoptera > Cleridae > Tillus > Tillus elongatus. The sequence continues at coordinate 153,498,723 of OZ023264.1, read as the reverse complement.
TGAAAAAGTAAAAGGAGTACCCTGGGATCGAACCCAGTACCCTTCGGTTCAGAGGCACACGTTCTTACCACTGAACCACCGAGGCTCTTTGTGTGTATCTGTTGTAGATACTTTTTAGCACAATAAAATGAATAAGAATCCAACAAAGCCATTAAATAAAATAACACCTATAAAACGAATAATCAAAAAGAAATAGTTAACAAAATGGATATCGGAAAGATTTTTACAAATTGCATTAATCTACCTAATTAAATGAATCTAAAATTTAAGTAAAACTTTTTAAGCAAAACAACAACAAATCAGAGTAACTGCTCAAAGTGTTGACCATTTACAGCAATGCATTTTCTCACTTCTTTATTAAAATTATCTCGTACTTTAAAAAATGAATTTTGTTGAGCTCTGATATCATTAACACCCTGTACGATCTTTTCCCATAATTGCGGGCGGTTATTTATTTAATCCCAACACCAAAAGTAAAAATCTTGCGGATTTAACTCGGGACTACACGCTGGCCATCTGTGCACACTACCTCTACCAATCCACCTTTGAAGGTAAATTTCATCTCAATAATTTCGCACATCTCGGATGTAATGTACTGGAGCACCATTATGCATAAACCAAAAATCACTCCTTAAAGTTAAAGGCACATCTTCTAAAATTATCGGTAAATTATGTTTTAAAAACAAGAGATACGTCGCTCCGTTAAGTCTAGGTGGCAGTTCAAATGGTCCAACAGTACAGTTTCCACGAATTCCACACCAAATGTTTCTTGAAAATTCATGTTAAAAGTGATGCTTGCGGATAGCCTGAGGATTTTCAATCGCATGGGTATGGCTATTCCGCAAATTCAATATCATCTTCCGGTAAATGACGCTTCATCAGTAAATCAAATTATTATGTAGAACATTGTATCCTCTAAATAGGGTTCTCTCATAAACTGGCAAAATTTAAGTCTTCTTGGTAAGTCCTGCGGTAAAAGCTGCTGGACCCGAGTGAAATGATACGGATGCAGCTTTTCTTTGTGTATGGTTCTGGACACCGAAAATCTGCTTATACCCGTTGCGGCACTAACACGTCTCATGCTGGTTTTCGCGTCTTCTACAATACGAACTATGATTTCGTCTTCCATATCAGCATCAATTACACTCGGTCTTCCTGCATTTCTGATTTTGGAATGAAATGAGTCAGTTACACCTAATCTATCGTACCGTGCGTTAAAACTTTTATGGTTTGGTTCCCTTCTATCAGAATAGAGCTTAAAACAATGCTGTGAAGCACTCCGCGAACAAAAATTTTCTTGGGCATAAAGACATACCATATCTCGCATTTGTGAATTTGAAAAATGATTATGACGCGGAATTTTAACGCAGATAACGAGAATAAAGTGACAATTAAAGATACTTGTTTAATGTCAGTCGATTTTGACAAGTTATAGTAAACAAGTTCCTAGTTGCCAGCATACCATATTTAGCAACAAAGGAAATACAGATTTTTGGTTTTCATTGCAAAAGTAGGTTTATTTTGAAAACGGTCAATTTTTTGACTTTAAAGAAGTATACCTTTTTTGTGTGAAACTAAGTGGGCTTTCTTTATTTTTGTTCAAAAAGTTGCTGACAGGGTGGATAAAAAATTATGACCATAGTAAAGAAGCAGTGTGGCTGTCAGTGGCGCCACCCAGCGACAATGGTGAAATTGATACCGTCATCGTGTTACGCATAGTGCTTGAATTGGTTTAGCATATATTTGATGACCATCTATTACAATTGGTTGAGTAACACATATGATTATATTTTCACTAAAAAGCTTTATTTAGTCTGACTGTAGTTTCGCTATTACAATGGCTTCATCAGATACTACCAGATAAAATTGAGATGTAATAGAAACTTATATACATAGCCCATTCAAAATCTGATCGTTATAAGTATTTCTTAAAATAACATTAAAGTTATACAAAGAATAGTGATAATGTGGTACTTAAGTCTATAGAAGTAAAATTATAATATAATAGAATAAAAGAAGAATTTAATGATTTATTTTAATTCTTATTTGTTTATTCGTCAGATTTAATGTAGCAAATAATAACATATCAGTCGCAATCAGTAGTCACTGATATTTTAAATTATTAGAAAAAAAAATTTACAGTTTAGTTTCCTCTATTGTGTTCAGAACCTCATATAGGAAATAAGATTACATATATCTCTTAGAAATGATGACTAAACTATTAGAATAATTGATGGCTTTACAATATAACAAACATTTCAAAAGTCATAAAGTTGTGATTTCGTCATAGGCTTTTTGGGAAAGAAAAATTGATGTCCAGCTGGTCGTTTAGTAATAATCCTGATAATTTTATATTTGTTAATTTCCAGTGCTTCTAAAAGGTTTAATGGTGCCTTTATTTACATATTGAAAATAAATTTATATACCATATACTGATTCCGAAAGAACGAATTCTTGAATCTATCCAGTGTACGAAATTTTGTTGGCCATTTTAGAGTTTCTTTACGTTGTGCTAAAAAACTTCAATTTGAAAATTTCCTAGTGCACTTTTTTAAAACACCTCGTCGCCAAGTGTTATATATTCACTTCTAGTAATATATAAACACAAAATTTTAGATGCTTTATTTACTAGTAAAACTACAACTGTTAGAACCTGGAATTGATGACAACAGGTTGAATATTCTACTTGGAAGCCACTGACTTGTTGTCTCTACGCATCTCTCCGCACACGTTTACTTATTATTTAAATGTAATTCAATATAGTACACAGTATTAAATTTAATTAAATTTAATTCAATATAGTAATCTTCACTTAGTAAATATAGTACACTACCATAACGCACTAGCTACTTATTCTTATTTGTTTATTCCTCTTATTTAATGTAGCAAATAATAACATATCAGTCGCAATCGCTTTCTGTAGTCACTGATATTTTAAGTTATTAGAAAAAAGAATTAACAGTTTTGTTTCTTTTATTGTGTTCAGAACCTCATATAGGAAATAAGATTACATATGTCTCTTAGAAATGATGACTAAGCTATTAGAATAATTTATGGCTTTACAATATAACAAAAATTTCGAAAGTCATAAAATTGTGATTTCGTCATAGGCATTTTTACGAAAGAACACCCAATCTTAATAGAAAGATAACTTTGAGTCATCAGCCTTACTTACCACTTGATTAACTACACGTCGTTAATATTCCATCAAGTAACTAATGAAGCAAGACATGAATCCAACTTTATGCAAATACGTTTCCGCAAGTCCCAAACCCTACTTAGGTTTGTTGTGTTGTTACAGGTGCAAGAAATCAGATTATTGTTTCCCAACGGGTCGATGGTGTTTCCTCCTTTTTCAAGTGAGCGATACCGACATGACATCCATGCCGCCCTCTACCGATGCAGGCTAAAGAGCTCATTAGGCATAGTCGTCAGCAAAGAAGTGCACATTAAAGCTGGTGAGTTTATTAGCATAATATTACGCTGTTTTTTTTTTTGTTTTCATAGTTTTGTATGGTTCTACTTTAAAAGCATTAATGTCTTACAAAAAAAAAAACAATTTTCAGTTGCATCAAGCATCGTCAAATATTTACCCCGATGTTAGTTAATCATTGATTAAAGCAAACAATTAAAGCTTTGATATCTTTGGTTGTAATGGCGACAAAACAGAATCAAAGTATGTGATTGGTCGTCTGGACTAATGATTAGTAATGTGGAATTACAAATTTAACAGGAATTTTTCTGTAATCAGCAGGGCTGGGATGTACACGTACACTTTTTAGGTGAAATATACGCATATATATATATATATATATATATATATATATATATATATATATATATATATATATATATATATATATATATATGCAGGAATTTTGAAGAAATATGGACCAGCTTGAACAAAATATGCACAAAAATATCGATATATGCAATGCATAAATAATAATAGTATACCAATAAAACAAGTTTTTAAAGGTCTAAGCTATTAATTTTATTCACAATCAATACCACATAGGACCCTAATTATATTATTAATTAATGATTCATTATTATTATTATTGCAATTGTTACTATTACCAGATATTATTAAGTGGAGCTCCAAATTATCTATTTTGAAAAATTGCTTTCTCTCAGTTAGTAAGTTTTTATACGAAGAAAAACTCTGTTCTACGTCGACTGAGGTACTTGAAGCATATTTTAAGCTTGACAAGACGGTAGGATCTACATTGTTTAAATCGTCTGAAAGATATCCATCCAGAGCTTTTGCAATCTGCGTTAACTTGGTAAAACCCTCATTTTTTGTGAGTGTTTCTGATAAATTTTTTGTAATTTGTTTTGCAACAGGCCCATTTGCTTTATCAATAGTTTTTTTGGAATGTTCTATTGATTTAACTGATTCAGTTAGCAAAACATATTGCTTCTGAATTTTTTTTATAGTTTCTGTAACTATTTTATAATTACTGTTTCTAAAACATAACTGCTGGCTCAAATTGGAGTAATTTAAAATAATTTTTGCTTGTTTCACTGACTCACTTGCTTCATCTGCAAATTCAAGCATTACTTCCGTGATTTCTCTAAAATGTTCAAAATAAAATAAGGCAGGTTCCCCATCGCGTGATTACAGGTCTAGGAGGTAATGGTATCCCAGGCAGAACTTCTCCATATCTTTGAACTCTTAAAGGAGCTTTGACGAACACTTTTTTCATATTATTAATAAATTCATCGACTAAAGGGAATTGCTGTCTAATTTCTTCTGCTACCCTGTTTAACCCGTGAGCCAGGCACGTACAATGAATTAAGTTGGGATAAAATATTTTTAATTGAATTCCAACTTTGACCATATATGAAGCAGCGTCGGTAAGCAGTAATAAAACTTTATCAACTGGTACAGCATTTGGTAAAAACACGTTTGACAGACCCTCTTAGATAAATCTTGTTATAGTAATATTATTTGTCTTTTCTAATTCTTTGACTGTAATTAAATAAGGTCTAGATGAAGAAATTTCAGTTAAGGTGCCTATCATTAAATTAGCAATATATCTACCACAATCATCTTGATTTTCATCTACTACAACGTAACAAAAATTATTTTTTATAAGACTTTTTACTTCTCAAAAAGTTTCCAAATAGCTTTTTTCAACCATATTTTTTCTCAAAGTACTTTCATCTGGTATAGACTGTTTACAATATTTTTCCAAAAATGACTTGAAGATAGTGTTATTTAATTTATTTAGTGGAATGTTAGAAGCAACCATTGCCTTGCATAAGTCAAATTTAAGGGTACCCTCTTCTGCTTTCTTTGTTTGGTTTCCCAAACAATTGCGTATTGATGCTTGCGATGTATTATTTCAATTTCGTTTTCACAATTTCTTCGATGCAGAGGTATTTTACCGTGTTGGTCTACGAGACATATTTCTTTGCGCTTGAAATCTGTTCGAAAAGAACTCAATATTACTACAAGCATCTACTTTTTTTTTCGAATAAATAGAAATTTAGTATTGTTTTTATGCAATATCCGTGAATTAAGTAATAAAAATCAAGAAGTATATTTTTAATTCGTATTTCAGTAATTTTTTTAAGAACTGCAAGGTATTTTTTTAATACTTTATTTAATTTTTTATTCGATTGAATTTTATCATTTTTGATTATAAAAATCATATGTCGGAAAATTTAGCAAACAGATACTGGGCTGATTAATGGCGAAGGTTAGAAAAACAAAGACAATAGATCAGTTGCTTAAAATAAAAAGTAACCTACCACTTTCCCGAATGGTTTACAAAAACGTTATCATCATCTACGGAAATCCCTGAGTGTGGCCGTATCCAGCTTGGCAATTTGGAGCACATTTTTTTACAGTCTAAAATAATTTAAAAAAAAACTACACTAACACTGTCTAAAGATAAAGTAAATTCACTGTGCGTGCAACTGATCACAAGCAAACTAAATAAGAGTAACAAATTATTTCAATTCTAGACACTACTGGCGTGTAAAGAAATCAGCCCTAATCCCCTTTAATGTATTCTTACGAGACTTAAGATACGAATAAAATAACCTGGCGGTCAGTACTTTAAATACATTCTGCAGTTATTATTGGGAGTTACAGACACAGTTTTTATGATAGGCGAGCGTAAAGCCCTAGTTCTTACGAGTTTTAGATTTATGCAATACCTACAAATTTCATTTTGCTATTTATTTTACGTTGATGTAAATTACAAAGAAAAGAGCGCAATTACCGACAATCATTCCAAGATTTTTTATACTCTCACCTACTAGCTACTAGTTTCATTTAGGTATAGCACGTACAAAGCTATAAGGCGGTAGATTCTAAGAACCCAGAGGTAAATCCCCCGGCTAGCGCACTGTCTTATATCTGAGTGAAGCGCTCCAATTATACAATACCACGAATTTGGAATCTCCTTTCCGCCAGCTACATTTGAACGGCCTATAAATTTACCTTAACAGTAGCTTACATTGAAACAAGTATATGGCTTTTGTTATATATGGAAACCCCTAAAAATTTTAAAATATGCAAATAATGCAAAATATGTGGAAACATGCAATTTAGGCAAAATACACTAAAATATACAACTTATGCAAACAATATGCGAATTGCATATAATCCGAGCTAGGGATGGGCACATTTCTTAAAACATCGAGGTTAACATCGATGTTTAACATCGAAACCTACTATCGATGGTAGGAAAAACATCGGCTGGAAAACATCGATGTTGGGAAACATCGATGTTTTCAAAATAATAGTAAATTTACTAATTCTATGTTCTTTCGAAGAAGAAAAAATAGTTTGTAGTTTTGTAGGCATTAGAAAATGGAAACATATTCCGATGTAGATTATGGCAGGTGCAGGTTAAAAAACAGCTATTACTGGTTCTGTGTTACTGTCAGAGCCCAGCGCCATCAGTCTCCGAGTCTTAAACGTTCCTGTTTATGTTGTTACTAGTGATGGGTCGTTATTTAACTGTCAGCTATTTTTAAGCGGTTACCGAGCGGTAACGGTAACCACCAGTTATCGATTTATAAAAATAACGGCTTAAAAAGTAAGGCTTTTTACACTAACCTAGAATTCGTAGTCGTGTCTGTTTCAATTCTACTGCAACTAGGTTCGATGAATAAACATCGGTTTTCATCGGCAACTGTTATTTAACCATTTAACGGGATGAATAGCCTTGAGATTGGGAATGCTCGCTCTCGCTCACATCTTTAGGGACGTACGATCTTCGGTACAATAAAACGGTCGGTTTAATTTTAATTTTAACTTTAACCGGTTGTTGATGGGAATACGGCATACCGACACTACTACACAGAGTTATTCTGTTAAACTGAGAAGCTGTTATTTTTGAAACAGTTGAGTTTCCCACTAGTATGTAAAGCCAAATATTTAATAATCAAAAATGTTGGGTAAAAAGATGAATTTCTGTAAAAACGTGTTATTACTTTCACTATAGACAACGCAAAATAGGGTTATTTCACGTGAAATTAAAGTACTTATTTATTTAAATTTATATACATTACCTAAGAAAACAGTTAACACGTCATTTTCGTTTGTCTGATAATAGTTATCAAACTGATTAAAAAAATATAATGATACAACATTTTTTAATATCTATATACCTACATTTCAATATAAAAAATTAAATGTATATATATATATATATATATATATATATATATATATATATATATATATATATATATATATATATATATATATATATATATATATAGGGTGTTTCCAAATTGATGCGAAAAATTTTACAGGGTGATTCTTTGGCGAAAAATAAGGGGTGTCTTTTTATTAAGTTTTTCTTAAAACCCCTTCTCCTCCAAGTTACAGCCCTTTGAAATTTTTGAAACTAATTTTAAAACAACGAATATTAAAATAAGTAAATAAACAATTAATACTATATATCTTCCAATTTTTTTTAAAACTCAAACTCAATTTTTTTATACTGTTTCTTTACCGAAATTTTATTAGCTGCGTTATGTTATGGAGTTTTTAGAATCACTCCCTGTGTAGCAATAAAAGTTCTAACGTCTAACGTCCCAAGGCGTGATAAATAATGATATTTATTGATTCTTGCTGTGGCATTGACATTTACGTAAAGACCCTGATAAAATAAATTTGTGAGAAATGACTAGTTTATAATTCCTAAAACATCTAAGTAAATTCTTATAGAAGACTCCTTTCTGATTTCTAAAAGTTTCACTTCAGAGTGGCAAAATATTTACGACACGCTTATTATAATTTCTTAACCCTTTGTTTCCTTTTCATATCGACAAAATTTGAGATTTATACACTACGTGAAATAACGGGGTAAAAATACAATGCATTTATACTAGTGTGCTCGCTATCGCTCACAGCTTTGGGAATGTAGGATACTGTCGATCGACTATCCAGTTTAAAATAACTGAACCCGTTATTTTCAGCGGTTATTTTTAAATAACGTTAACGGCTTCAACTGTTAACAGAAAATAACTATTTTTCCCATCACTAGTTGTTACTACGTCAATTAATCGGACAGGAGTGCCCATTTATGCCAGGTAGCCGGAATTTAATACTTACTGCGTTCACGTACAGATGTCGCTTAAGTCACAAGGTGCAAAGCGTAAAGAATCAATTAGTAATTTGTTCAGTAAATTGATGTATTTTTAGCTACTTAAAACCTTTGGAACTGAAAAATTACAGGACATGGGATACGTAACGATGTTTCGATGATTACAAATAACATCGATGTTAAAAATATAACATCGAAATTAAAACATCGATGTTTTAAACATCGATGTTCAATGGAAAACATCGATATTACAAAAACATCGATGTTAGGTGCCCATCCCTCATTCGAGCCCACGTAATCAGACACAAATATCATGTCTTTACGAACAGAGTTAAAAACTTACAGAAATAATGTGAGTACCCTAATAAAAAGTACTACAACTACAATTACTTTAAGCAAAGGATTAATAAAATTAAAACGACTCTAAAACATACGTGAGATTGATTTAACAGAGAATGGGAAAACAGTAGACAAGGAGCTTAGAGTAAAAGATAGTGGGATAATAGACAGCCAATTTAATGTTGAGGAATTATAGGACTACTTTGCGAAGGTAGCGGCAAAACATGCCAAACCAATATGCAGAAACGGGAAATTAGCCACATGCAAAAGAATGCATATTAATATATTTGAGCAAGACAGAAAATTAAGTGGAAGAAATTATACATCCACTAAAATCCCACAAATGTCTCAAAATAAGGAGATGTGTGTGTGTGTGTGTGTGTGTTTTGTTTCTTTAACGTCGGCCTATTCCCGCGACTATGGCCAATCACCAACGCCAGGGAGCAGTTTCACATCCCTATCCGGAAAATTTTGCCGAACCCCTGTCCTTATGTAAGAAGGGTAGGGATCGTCAACGTGCCCAACATTGCACGGACACGGAACCCACGCCTCTACGCCCCCTGCGAACGGCGGAACGTGATGCATTCAACTTCTTGCTCAAATACAATGCCACAACCTCGGTGGATGTTAGTGTTACAGTTTGTACTGAAAAAGTGAAAGGAGAACCCTGGGATCGAACCCAGTACCCTTCGGTTTAAAGGCACACGTTCTTACCACTGAACCACTGAGGCCTTTTAGGGAGATATAATGGATATCTAAGTATCCGTTTGAATGTCAAGAAGGCCGCGCTCCGCAGGGTAAGATTTCTGATCTATCAGCTAAGATGTACCATGGATGTCAAACCATCAACTTGTATTTACTTCGACTTAGCAAAAGCCTTTGATACAGTTAGCCATCCAGTCTTAACTTGAAACACGTCAAGTTTGCAAGAAAGCGTTATCACAACACATATTTTGCTGAGGTTTTTTTCTGGAGCACCATAATCTATTTTATTACCTACGCAAACCTTTAACATTTTAATGAATTTTCTTTAAAAGAAAAATACTAATGAGGAGATCCCGACTTTTGAATTTTGAAAAAATTCTTTAAATGAGCGCAAACTAAGACCCCTAAAACCCATATCCGGGGTCAGTTTCAATTTTTATATGTTTATATATATATATATATATATATATATATATATATATATATATATATATATATATATATATATATATATATATATATATATATATATATATATATATATATATATATATATATATATATATATATATATATATATATATATATATATATATATATATATATATATATATATGTATGTATGTATCACACCGATAACTAATAAATAATGGGCCGACTTTGAGCAAGGTTCGAACCTTCCTTTTGCAAGTGGATTGGATAAGTTCGTTAGCCAGCAAGATCAGCCCAGGTTTTCCCGAAAAGTTTCGTGTTTTCTTTTGGAAAAAAATTATATCTGCGGAGAAAACACAGTGAGAGTTACCAAATTTGGTACTCGTATTTGTATTACAAATAGTGACTCACTTGTCAAAATTTAGGTCTTCATATATTGAAAGTCAAAAAAGTTATAGGCATTTAACAAAGATTAGGATTTTCCTCAAAACGTCAAAGTGCTATTTGAAACGTCAAAATTCGCAACATTTAGGCAAAGAACATTAAATAAATACGGATTATGTAAAGAAAATGTCGCAAGAAAAGTGTTCTGCATACCCTTAAGTTTCAGCTTCGACCGCCATTGACCTTCGTTTTGCTAAAATATTTACAGAAAATTCATTCAAAATAGAACCTTTCTCTAATGCTTTGGCTGTTGGTTTAGTTAAGTTGATGCTTTGGCTTCAGTTAAGTTTATGGTTTAGCGGTCTATAATTTTTAGATAATTTTCTTAGAAAAAATTCGTTATTAGGAAGGCCGCGACTTTCCAATTTTTTTAAAGATTTCTTCAAATGAGCGCAAACTAGCCCTTTAGAATTCATATTCGGGTTTACTTTCAATTTGTATCTATTTGCATATATACAAGGTGACGCATTTCTACGGTAAAGCTCAATATAATTGTTATTATACAAGATACGAGTAAAAATTGTGTACATTAATTATAGGGTGTCTTAAGCTGCATCTTATAAAAATATTATGACAATCACCGGGTGGTCCATAAGTCGTTGGTAATCCCTATAAGTGGTTTTTTTTTCAAACACGCTTATGTCATTGCATTTTTGCATTTCTTATCGAAATATGATGCATGTTTGTGAGAAAAAGAAATCCAGGCACAGTAAGTGCGTTTTGGTAGCGAATTATCATTAAATCCTTCAAATTTCAGTAACTCAATTTGCTATTAACCTAAGGTTTGTTGGCTAGGAAACCAGTTTTCTCGGAAACATTTTAAGCTTGTTTTCGAAAAGTTGTTGTACATTTTCAAACAATAAGTACTTTTGATAAAATATGGTACATTGTTTCTACTATATAGGCTATACCGGTAACCAGATTGATGCCTGCTTGCATTCGAGTGACATATCTGCTATTAAACACATGTTTATGAAAATTCATTTCCATAATGCACTTGCTGCGTCCAGACTTTTTATCTTGTAATGGATGCTGGTGAGGCCCAACTCAAGCATTAAGAATTTCTCGGGAAATCCATCGGTGATATTTTGAAAATTCATATCTTCTAAACGAATAGATCGAATTTCAAAAATAAAAAAACTGTATAGGAAATCAAAAAGCTCTTTTCAACGAGCTATCGCATGACCCCTATTCCGATTTGAAAAAAAAACGAGTGATGACACCCCCGCTTAGGAGGGTAAACTTTGGGCTATACTTTTTGCGTCAAAAGTTGTCCCCCTCGCAAGCAAACTTGACGTGTTTCAGGTTTTTTTCGACAAAATCTTTTTCTGGCAGTTATGGCTGCCACCTCGTTTTCAATGGGCTACCCTATATGTATTATATATATATATATATATATATATATATATATATATATATATATATATATATATATATATAGTTATATAGATTGGTGGCATATGTTTAGCAATGTTCTCCCACTTCAGTAGTATGCCTTAATAGAAGTAAGTCTACATGTATTCTCACCGTAATTAGAAACGCAGACCGGTTTCGCTCTAATTAGAGCTCGTCAGTGCGCTATACTAATCACAGCGGTTCACCTACAAAGTAATATGACTATGGTAGCCAGCCTATTAGAACATTGTGATATGTACGATGCCTTGGTAGACTTTAATAAGTCGCAGTATTGTAGGTCCCTTGCTTTATATTGTTGTTACGAGTTATTTTGCAACCTTTTAAACCTTTTATTACTCCTGAAGATGGTTCCAAGCGGAACGGAAACATATTGAGTTTTTAATACAAAGAGACTTTCTTGAAGTTCTGGACCCCCTAATTTCCCATAAAATACCAGTATGATAAGCACGCTAATGTGTAACGACTGTTACTCCTTGCTGAAAATATGTATAGTGATGATTTTTTTTTTTCAATAATACAGTCCAATATTAATTTGCAAAGATTTGTTCAACAATAAAGAATCGTAGAAAATCCACAAAAGTCAAAGACTTGTCCGGAAGTTAAAAATGTAGATCGTTTCTATGAATATTCGGTACCATACCGCACTTTCTGCGTTTTTGTACTTAAATAAGACCCGTCACTAAGAGCCAAGCAAAAACTCACTTTCCCTTCATTAAAGATGAATGTTTACATTTACCTGATTCCAAATTTTTATAAAGTCGGTTAATCATGAAAGTATTTGCTTTGCTTATACAAATATACACATCCAGGGTTGCCTGTAGTATATACAGTCCAATGCACTCTTTTAGAGAAAGTAGTTAGCCCTCTGCTTTGTCGGCATCAAGTATTCAGCACCGGACATGTAAAAAGGTTTAGAGAACGGCTTTGCGGACTATGTCGAATAAGTTTACGTAGAAACGCTGACTTTCAAACAACTTGTTTCGGCTGCCACTTGGAAAATTTACCGCCGCACTGAACTTCGCCTTGATTGTCCTAAATAGACCATCCACTATTTGCAGACTGCGCCACCTTTAAGATGTCGATGAATTGTTTAACAACTACACACCGATACCGTTGGCTGTTCTCTCTAAGCGATTTACTTTAAAAGTAAACTTTCTAACATTTTCCTTTTCTATCCAATTACTATAAAAGTATTTTCGATTTAAGCACAACAAAGTTTTACCAATTGCTTACAAAAGTGGATATTCGATAATTCATCAATTGTTGTTGCCCTTACTTGGTGGAACCGTTCCATACTAAATACAGATGTAGAGACTTCTTCGCTAGCTTCACAAGTCGATTTCGCTGCTTGATATCATCACCAGACAGCATTGTTGAATTTATTTTGACGTATTCCTGAACAAAGATCGTTGCTAGTTATGATATTTTGATCAAAAAGTTCTTAAGAAAAAAATACAGATAATAAAAATCACAGATGACATCTTTAAAATATCTATGTCAACATTTAACATGAAAGTTTTGTTTGATATATTTAATTACGAAGAAAAATTTCCAAAAAAGCGCAATCCGTCAAATCAGTTTGCTCAATTTTAACAAGGTATTGATTTTGTGTGTGTGCCTTTCTATTTCCAACGCTAAAAAAACTGAAGGTTGCGCTTGCCATTACAAAAGTGTTGTGGTTCTATCCGGATATGTACTGTGGGTCTATGTTGAGTTTGATAATAGGTTTTGCAAAGGTAGATTTGTCAGCGTGATTATTTCGAAGTACAGAAATATGTTCCTTGTATCTGGTAATAAAGCTTCTAGAAGTTTGGTCGATATAGATTGCGTTACAATGTGTAAAAGTTAATTAATAAATTCCAAATTTTTTCAAAAAACATGATTTTTCTTTTGTGTTAAATAGCAAGTCACGTATCGTTTGTAAGATACAAAATTTAACTTTGTATTTGTACTAGCATTTAAAATTTTTGAAATGTTTCCAAAATAAGTAATCGAAACATATTTGTTATCTTTTTTGTTTCTAATATTTGGATGAACTAAATTAGGGGCTAATTTGTATTCTTTCTGCCTGTTTTCTTATCGGTTATTTTAACCTTCTTCTGCATGACAGTACCTGGGTACCCATTCTGTTTTAAAAGTGATGTTTTTATTTGTTAGTGTTGATATTTATGCCTAAGGTATTGTGACATCTCAGAATTCATTATAAAAAAAAACATTTTATGCCAATGTAGTATTTTTTATAACTTTTGACGATTATATAATGGACATTGAAATTTTTTATACTTATTCCTCACATCAGGGGTACCCCGGTACCTACTAAAATAAAAATTTATTTTGTTGCAAATTTTTAACTTTGGGGCACAGTAATAAAAAAATAACACTCTTTATTTGAGAAAGTATAGTAATTTTATAATATTTTTTATTACAATAATTCTTTTACAGTTTGCAATTGTAACACTTATTTATTTTCTTACAATGTTCGTCGCATATTGGGCGGCTACAAACGTCACACGATTTTCTGGTTCTTCTCTGTGTTTTTGTAGCAGCTCGACACATGTAACTTTTACCTGTTTTATCTCTGGGATGATTCTTTTCTAGAACTGGCGGTGGCAGTTGATGGACCTCCTTACATGCACTCAATTCCCGATTTGGTACTAAAATGTTGAAACACTTTTGGTGATTTGGCTCTCAATTATATGCTCGGTCTAGATAATTGTTTCCAAGTTTTTGAAGAAATTTTCGACGATATTTTTTTTCTTCTGAAGAGGGTTATTTTCAGTATAAATAATATATGCTGCTAATCCTGCTATATCAAGCATGTTATAAAACATTGCAAGAGGTCAACGGTTTGTTCGACTTTTGACAGAGTAGTGCGACACCATCTAATCCATATTATCAACACCACCTTTCCCTGAATTGTAATAATGGATTATTTCAGGTTTTTTCTTTGGACCAGAGACATTTGCAGTGTCGTGCATTGTGAATAAGAGTATTACAGCTTTTCCCTGTTTGGGTACGTATGAGACCAGTGTGGTATTATTCTCAGAAAATCCAACCGTAGAAGAATGTTCTTCCCTACTTTTATTTGGCAACATCTCTGGCGGTATATAAGGTTTATTTTTTTTATCGTACCCACAACAGAAAGTTTCCATGACATTAGAAACCGACCTAAGGGAAGTGTGATGAAAAAATATCCATCACAACGTTTCTCCCACTATTTTTATAATGAATGCATAAATATTTTACCACACGCTCACCTTGATTTTGTTCACGACCTTGCGATGATGTCCCTGTATACATTTGTCCCACAAGAGGGTAAGAATTAGCTGCATCGCACACTCACCAAATTTTTATACCATATTTGGCAGGTTTGGCTGGCATATACTGCGTGAACCTGGTTCTGCCTCTATACGGAAATATAGTTGTTCGTCTACCGTTAGGCATTCAGACGGTATATAATTCAATTTCAAATTTTGCATCAATAGAAGTCAAAGTTCTGAGATAGCAGCTGCTTTATCAGTTTTCAATCTATCGGTTCTGGTATTCATATTGTCAAAACGTACAAATCTTTGGATGGAATAAAATCTGTTGACTGACATTGTCGCACGGTACAATGGGTAAGCATCACTTTTCCACAAGTCTCTCATATTTTCTTTCTTAGAGTGTCGCACTCCAGCAGTAATCAGTATCTCGAGATAGCCATCAAATTCTTCTTGTGTGAGAGGTTTCCAAATTTTTGGTGGTTTGTTGGAATGCTGTTTTATCCACTCCGCGTGGATGGTTTTGGCTTTGCGGTTTGTTTCTCGAATTATAATATTACACATTTCTGGAGTAAAAATGCGTGCGAAAGTTTCCCGAACTGAGAGGGAATTTGTTGTCTTCAAAGGTCCAGATTTTTTTCGCAAAATATTTTGTGACTACGGTTGACGAGCAGGCATTGGTGGACTGGATTGCCAGATAGTTCCGTTTTCAGAACGCAAAACTAGGTCATCACAATTATCAACCTCAACCTCTGGCTGCTCATCTTCAGAATTGTTTTCCTCGGCAATTTTAATTTCATTCTCAGTGTCAAGCAAAACATCTTTTAAGTCTGATTCTTCTGCTTGGTTATTTGTTGATGACAACAAAGGCGGTAAATATTCGTCTTCTGATTCGGAGTCTTCAATTTGTTCATTGTCGTTATCACTCTCTGAATCAGATTCCATAGCATTTAATTCCTGAACATAACTTACTTGCTGTTCATAACTCATTCTGTAAATAATCAGCTACATAGGAAAAATGTCAAAATTACAACAAAAATGTAGTTTATTATCATTTATCAATTTTATAATCTACGTACCGTTTGAATTCAGAACTGGAAACTTCCCTAAATTTTTCTGCCATTCCGAAAGTTCACTAATCACAGTACAATTTCCAATCGAAAATACTGTTGTTTAGTTAGCGGTATACAACAGACTAAATAAATGCTCTGGCATCCACATGAATATCGGATCACGAAAACAATTCTCCGAAATGCAGAATCCGTTGTTGTCAACAAAACACTGAGCGGAAGTATGTAAGCCGAAACGGCTCATAAAACTTTTCTGGAAACACCAGATATGACATTATAACTATAACTATTTATAAGAATTAGAAAACTAATAATTTATAGAATGGTAGGACAATAATTATTGCAGGTACTCCGGTTCCCTTGTCGTATATTATGCGTTAAAATGTTATTCGTGAATGCGACGGTTAACAGCGTAACAATTTGTAATTAAAGGTCAATGAAAAGGCTTCTTTCCAGGCTCAATTTTTTTCTAAATTAATTTCCTACGCGTTTCGACCAACTAAACAGCCATCTTAAGGGGTAGATCTAAAAACACAATAAAAAGAATTGTCAGAAAACATTGTTTTCTGGTAGGCAATTCTGTTGGTAGGAGTAAAATAGTTTCAAAACCATCAATACAGAAAACGTCAAATTTAACAAAACAAGCTGAACAGCTCATTTCGCGAGGTTAGGAACCTCTACAATTGGACTAGGAGGTCGAGGATTCGAATCCTGTATTTGGACATTTGGTCTTTTTCACTCTAATGTGGAAAGGCCGGCTTCGTATGAGTTTTGGTTGTTATCCTCTGTCTATATGGGTATGTAAGCTGCCCCCGCACAAGTCAAAGACATCTGGGTGCGGAGTTTGTTCACTGTGTTATTATTATTATTGAAGTCAAACAGTGAAACAAGCTAAAAAAGCTATAGTAAAAGCTAAGGAAAAACTACAGTAAATGCTAACGGAGCTACAGTAAAACAAGCTTAAAGCTAAAACAGAGTTAACATTCAGTCAAAGCGGATCAAAATCATCCGAGTAAACTGATGACAAGGTACAAAATTTACAGCTAAATGAAAACTCTGTGGAGTCAACTGACTGAGAGCAACCGTAACAGGAGGCCACCCAGTTAAGCAGAAAACCCATGAGAACTCTTAAGGAGTGCAAAATTTTGCAAAAAAAACACAAAAGAAAAATCGCTTACATAATTACTTTTTACCTCCTTCAAATTGAAGTTAAGACTATACGAAAGGTTAACCAAGCTGAAATTTCATCCATTGCACCAGAGGTCCAGCAACATCGCATGCGAATGTACCAGAAATCTATTCACAATCCAGACCCAATCAAACTAAAACGGCGATTTAATCACGAAGCAGGCAGAGAAATCGGCCATTTATGAAAACGTGAAAAGCGGGAGACCACGCCGCAGCAGCAGTACAGTGAACTAAAACAAAATGACAGGGGTGACAGATATGTGAAAGACGAACAAGCGGGCAGAACACAGAACCACAATAAGTGACGGGGAAATAAGACGTTCTCTCTGGTTCGGGCGAGAGGTAGACTGGAGCTCATTTCAATTAAGAGCTGACGGCTCTTCCTAGTGACCATCCTGTCGACAATATCAACAGGGTACTCGTTGTTGACTGCGAGTTGTTCAATCAGGTTTAGTTCTTTAATGAAGTCAATCCCCGATAGTGGGACTCTGAACAGTCTGTCCACCAGGAATCTAATTGATGCCAAATTGTCATTTAAGAGAGAGAGTGGTCACTGCTTCAACAAGGATATTAATGCCAAAATTTTGCATCCCCAAGTATTGGGGTTTAACAGTTTGTCCTAGGAGAGGAAGAGATTGAGATTTTCAAACATGTCAAATGCTCCACTGGTGAGGCTTTCAACTTATCCAACGCGGACATAACGAACTTTCCTTCATTGTACAATCATCTAGTTAACTAGTGTTCCTGAACTGTATGGCTTTTCTGTGGCCAAAGTTATTGTGGATATGGAGATGTCTGTTCTGTGGCTCCCCTACTCTGCCCGATTGTTCGTCTTTGACATATCTGTCACTCCTGTCATTTTGTTGCAGTTCGCTGTTCTTCCGCCGCGGGGGTTCCTCTCATTTTCACTTTTTCATAAATGGTCGACTTTTCTTCCTGCTTCGTGATTATATCGCCCTTTCACATTGATTGGGTCTGGATTGTGAATCGATTTCTAGTACGTTCGGATGCGATGTTGTTGGACCTCTGACGCAGTAGATGAAATTTCAGCTTGGTTAACCTTTCGTATAGTTTTAACTTCAATTTTCAGGAACTGGAGAGTAAGTATGTAAGCCATTTTGTTCTTGTGTTTTTCGCAAAATTTTGCACTCCTTAAGAGTTCTCATGAGGTTTCTGCTTAATTGTGCGGCCTTCTGTTGTGTTTACCTTTAATCAGTTAACTCCACAGCTTTTTCATTTAGCAGTAAATTTTATGCCTTGTTATCAGTTTACTGTGTATTAGTTTACTCGGATGCTTTTGATCGGCTTTGACTGCATGTTTAACTCTCTTTAGACTTGTTTTACTGTAGCTCTTTTAGCTTTTACTGTAGTTTTTTTCTTAACTTTTACTAAAGTTTTTTTAGAATGTTTTATTGTTTGACTTTAGATGTTAACTTTGGCGTTTTCTGTATTGATTGTTTTAAGACCATTGTGCTCCAACCAGCCCAATTGCCTACCAGAAAAGAATGTTTTCTGACAGTCCTGTTTATTGTCTTTTTAGATTTCCACTGAAGATGGCTACTTAGTTGGCCTAAACTCATAGGGAATGAATAAAAATTGTATTGTCTAGAAAGAAGCCTTTTCAGTGACCATTTAATTATGTCTACACAGACTGTTTGAGGTTTTGAAGTGAAAGTAACTAATATTAAATCCTATAAGTACACTTGGATAATCCAAATCACCACAACACATTTTCTTTAAAGACCTTACGATCGTTTCACTAACCACGTTAGCATCATCAGAGGATGAAAAAATTCTAAACTAAATTAACAGCTACAAATGTATTTATATGATACCTAGACAGACGAACCAAACCGAAGGTAAAATTGTAGTCGGAGACCCATCGTTTGTCTATTGTCTCTATATTGAGCGGACAAGGTTGACGAACTACTTTAATCTCCTAGTTGACAAATGTGTGAGTAGTTTAAAGGATAATGGGCTTAAAATGAAAGGTGTCGAGTTAGAACAAGCAAATGATATCTGAATGCACGACATTTAAGAAAGATAATATAGCGAAAAAATGTGTGTGTCTACCTTATCAACCACGTATCACAAAGGGTGTGAAAAGTACTTTTAAGAAAGCCGATTTACATTTGACTTTTTCGAGGAAAAGTGATTTTAAACATTTATTGGGTAATACGAAAAAAAAAGACAAAGCCACTGAAATGACGGGTATTTATGAGATAGGGTGCAAATATTGTAACCTTAAATAGGTTTCCTTTTGTATCTAAGAAATCAATATAAATGCTTGTTTTGCTGTAGAATTGTAGTTAGAATATTCTTCCTCTGTTGAAGTTAACATTGTGTGCGAAACGATGGTTTTTGCTTTAAAAAATATGTGCGGCAGTTATTGGTTTGTCGCCAGATGTGCTTATCGGTGCTCATCACACGCTCCAGTATTCATATAGTGAATTTATAGATCAAGAAAGAACGTGAGCTTCCTTAATCAACGCGGTACCTTTCATCTTAAGCCCATTATCCTTTAGATTAGATAAAAGCTCATAAATTTGTAAACTACGAGATTAAGGTAGTTCGTCAACCTGAAACGTTCAATATAGATACAATAGACAAACGATGGGTCTCCGACTACAATTTTACCTTCGGTTTAGTTCGTCTATCTAGGTATGATATAAATACATCTGTAGCTATTAATTTAGCTTAGAATTTTTTCATCCTCTGATGATGATAATGCGGTTAGTGAAACGATCGTAAGGTATTTAAAAAAGATGTGTTGTGGTGATTTGGGTTCTCCAATTGTACATATCAGTGCTCATCACAGGTTCCAGTTTTCACATATTAAATCCTATTTGCTTCAGTATTGAAATTTCTTTTTCAATATTGGTTTAAGGCATAGGTATTGTAAATTTAAGAATATAATACCTTTTACAAAACATCAAACAAAACTAATTTACTGTTTGGAAAAATAACTGGTTATATAAATTTTGTGTTGGAAGGTGTATATATATATATATATATATATATATATATATATATATATATATATATATATATATATATATATATATATATATATATATATATATATATATATATATATCCAATTCGGATAGTATGTTTTACTAGACGTGTCAATTTCGTCTGGAACAAAACATATAATTTTAATGTCAATATTTGGATCAAATGGGAAAATTTAAGTTTTAGAACGAGTAAGAGTGTGATGGAGATGGATTGGTTTGTGTTGAAGACAGAAAAAAGGAACATCTTAAACTAAATTATTATCTAATGATCAAAATATGAAATCTGCCAAATTAGAAAAGTGTCATTGTCAAGAACTTTGGGAGTATTAACGTTTGGATAAAAACTGACTAAATTGCGCTGTTTACAAGCACAAGTAAAATACTTATTTGTAAGGCGCCTTGTACTATTATTGTCACAATAAACTATAAACTATATATATATATATATATATATATATATATATATATATATATATATATATATATATATATATATATATATATATATATATATATATATATATAGACTCTTGGTCAATAATGTACCCCAAGAAAACCACTTCTTTTTTGTAAAATTGGCATTTTTGCAAACTAATTTTCAAGCCAGCTTTATCTAATTCTCTCAAAATTATTTTTAAATCCTTTCGTTGGTCTTCCTCTCTATTGCTAATCAAAATATTGTCCACATAGTGTACTACGAATTACTCATATTTGTCTAATATGTTATTTAGTGCTCTTAATAACGCTGCACACGCTGATTAAATCACGTAAGGCACTACAGCAAATATATAGACCACTCCGTTTACAATAAATCCTGTATAGTCTCGTCTATCTTCGTGTAATGGAATTAGCCAAAAACTATGCTTCAAATCTACCTTTGTAAATACTTCTGAACATGACAACCTTCCAAAAATTGAATCAATGTTCGCTGGGGCTTCATACTGTAGAATTGAGCAACTATTTATATTCCTGGCGTTTTAACACAGTCTTAGCTCGCCACTCGACTTTTTAACGACTACCACTGGATTATAGTTTTTCGTATTGCCTTATATATATACTGTGAAGAGAATGCTGATTAATATCCGACTCCTATACAAGGCGTTTTCTGCCTAAAATCACTGATTAAAATAATCACATTGTCTAAAATGCGTATTGTTATGCTCTGTATTGTTGCCGATTTGATGACAGTTCTTTGTTGCTGATGTCAAATTCTAACATAATGCGAAGATAATACTCTGATAAACAATGCTGAGATTAACTTGTCACATGAAATATACACCTAAGCATTACACTGAACGCTTAAGTTCCTGCTCCTCTTGCCAGCAGCTAAGCCGGTTGTTCTAGTTTTGTCTCTTATATTGTCTCCTCTCTAGTTCAGTCAGTCTATTCACTTTTTAGAGTGCGGTTTATCATAGATAAGATAAGGTTTTGCGTCAGAATACACACGCGATTATCAAAAATACTGATGAATTTAAGATACGTTTGCAACAAATTGAGATAACATTTGATTGCTTGATACTTACAGAGACATGATAAAGGAAAAGCAAGGACATCGATTTGCACACTTATCATAGATAAGATAAGGTTTTGCGTCAGAATACACACGCGATTATCAAAAATACTGATGAATTTAAGATACGTTTGCAACAAATTGAGATAACATTTGATTGCTTGATACTTACAGAGACATGATAAAGGAAAAGCAAGGACATCGATTTGCACACCATTATTGGCTATAAGATGGTCTACAATGAAAGGTTGCTGAATTTAAATGATGGCATTGCTTTGTACGTGAGAGAGGACCTCGCGTACACAACTGAGATCATACATGTTTATTTGTCTAATGCTTTAATAGTACAGGCAATAGAGGATCCCGTTACTGTTGTCTATAATGCATTAAACTACAGGAGTTAGTTTTTTATAGATAGGTTCAGAATGACGTACTGAATGTGAAAACACAAAATCCTTACAAATTAGGAGGGCGGAAATACCGCCATGTTGAGAAAAACCGTTTCGGCCTATATCTCCGTAACCATATAGTTTAGGCAAAAAATGGTAATAACCTTTATTGTAGATAATTGCATTTTTCATCTTTTTTGTTTAATCTTTTTTTTTGTATCACTCACCGTTTAAATCTTATACGATTATTAGCATTCATTTATTGACTTTTCAGTGAATTTTTATTTTAAACAATTCGCTATTAGAGAAGTATCGATGGTGAGACTTTGCAAAAAGATTTTCAAATGAGCGCGAACTAGGACCCCTAGAACCCATATCCAGGATCAGTTTCAATTTTTATATGTATATATATATATATATATATATATATATATATATATATATATATATATATATATATATATATATATATAAATATATATACAACCGATAACTCAAAAAATAATGAACCGATTTCAATAAAACTCGGCAGGTGCCTTTCTTTTATTAATAGCTTGGATGAGTTCGTTATCCAGGAAAATGCGACAATGTTTTCCCGGAAAATTTTGAGTTTTCTTTCAAAAAAAAAATTTTTTCGGAAAATTACAAAGTTATTTTAATCAAATTTAACGGATATGTTGCATTGCAAAATACCTTACTACGCACCAAAATTCAACGTTTTATGTTTATAAAAAATTGAGTTATCAAAATTTTGAGTTTTCTTTAGAAAAATGTTTTTCTCCGAAAATTACAAAGTTATTTAAATGAAATTTGGTGGATACGTTGCTTTAGAGAAGACCTTACTACGTACCAAAATTCTACTTTCTAAGTTTATAGAAAGTTGAGTTATACAAATTTGAAGGATTTAATAAAAATTCACTACGATAACGCACTTGCTACGTCCCGAATTTTTTTACCTATATCTTGGTTAATAATTGTTTAAGAAATAAAATGCTTATAACTCAGCTTTTCAATAGACAAATTTCCTACAATTTTTACCGAAACCTTTTTTTTCTCAAATTAATATTTTCAAAGCTATAACGCGTTAAATGTTGCACTTTTCAATCGACAAATTTTTCTGAAAATATTTTAGTAAAATGAAGGACAATGGCGGTTGACGCTAAGATTTCAGGCTTTGTAAAACATTCTTCTTGAGACATTTTCTTTCTATAGCTTATATTAGTTTCAGGTTCTTTGCCTAAATGTTGCCAATTTTGACGTTTTAAATCGCGACTTTGACGTTTTGGTGAAAACCCCAATTTATTTTTCTTTAAATGCCTATAACTTTTTATCTTTTAACCTACAAAACTAAATTTTGGTAGGTAATTTACCTATTATGACATAAACGGGCGTACCAAATTTGGTTGCCCTTACTTTGTTATTTCCGGAGATATGTTTTTTCCGGGAAAACCTGGGCCAATTTTCCTGGCTAACGCACTTATCCAAGCCACTTGCAAAAGGAACGTATTCACCAAATTTAATCGAAATCGGCCCATTATTTTTTGAGTTATTGGTGTGATATATATATATATATATATATATATATATATATATATATATATATATATATATATATATATATATATATATATATATATATATATATATATAATATAATAGTTTATAATAGTTTATTGAACAATATACACATTTTTTTTTACTACAAATAACTTATAAAATACATTAGAGCTAATTGTTCAATAAGATAATAATCACCTAAGTCAGACACTTGTTGGTGATACTAGCAATATAATTTATTTCTCAAAAATACCTAGTGCACATAATCCAAAACAATTGCGAACAATTCAACTGAAAAAAAAAAAACCAAGCCACATATTATTAAAACCGATTTCCAGCATATGTGCCCAACAATTTAGATCACTAAAATACCACACATTTTTTCCCTCCTTCCCTTCTCTCTTCCACACCAACATCTACACAGCATGCCTCTATAGAAGCAAGATAGCTTGTCAATGAGGACACCCCAGACACAATGCGCACACAAGAGAGAAAGAAAAAAAAACAATTGCATCCGACAACAACAGTCACATTCCTCCCTCTCATCCTTTTCTCCCACCAACACAAAACCACCCCCCAATCCAGTACTCCCCAAACAACACCAAAATTCCAAAACCATGTACAGCTGTACTAAAAACAAGCGAAAATATATAAAAACAACAAAAATAATGCTATAAAACACCATACGAATGCGCTCACGAAATATATGCAGAGGTAAAACAATAGTCAAAACCATAAAAAATCTCTGTAAGTTAAGCAGCCAATATATAATACAAGTAAAACACAAACACACATTAAAAATAACTACATCCGATTTTAAAACACAGGATTGGATTCACTACATCTCCAAAATCTTAACCTAAATTAACCAGTCTGTAGATAACATCTCTCGGAGTTTCAAGCAGCCAGGACTGTACCCTCTTTTTAAACAATCTATATGAATGCACTTGTCTTATATCCAGTGGCAACACATCGTACGCTTTCAAACCAATATAAACAAAGTTTTTTCGGCCAATCCATTTATTCGCTCTCTGTTTTACGGTTACCACATTTTTAAACCGTGTTTGGTAGGTGTGCTCCAGGAAACTTATGGTGTTCTTCTCTCTGTGTGTGTACAATAAAATTGCACGGCAGTACAACTTATGGATATCCATTACTTTGTTCTCAGAATAGAGCAGATCGCTAGGGTGAGTCATATTTTTTCCACATATATTCTTTAGTATCCATCTCTGTGTAGTTCCCACCTTTCTCAAATATATTTCTGAAGCGCTGCCCCAAGCGAGCAATCCATACATCAGTTGGGATTGAATGAGGGCAAGGTATACAGTTCTGAGGTGAGTGTCCTCCATGAATTGTTTCAGTTTCCTAAATCTAAACAGAAAGCTTCTCAACTTCCTAACAATTTGACTCGTATGTATATCCCATCTCAGATGACAGTCTATGTTTAATCCCAGATATAACATATTCTTTGCTTCAGCTACTGGACTGCTGCCGATGTTTAAATTACCCAGATTTGGCAAACCACTGGCATACGATGTAAATGGTACATACTTTGTTTTGTTCCAGTTTATTGTCAACATATTGTGGTCAAACCAAGCCTTCAAGAATCTGAGGCTCTCCTCTGCTCTTTGTTTCAGGGATTTCCAGTCTGATGCAGTGTATATAATAGCTGTGTCGTCAGCATAACTGACAATTTCCCCTGCCGTAGGCAAGTGTAATAAGTCATTCATATATATGTTAAACAGTATGGGACCCAACACTGTACCCTGCGGAATCCCACACTTAACACTTTCGTAGCTGCTCAAATAACCATTCACCTTTACGCACTGTTTTCGATCGCTAACATAACTCTTGAGTAAGCTGTATACGCTTCCCCGAAAGCCGCTTTTATATAATTTTTCCAGTAATTTCTGGTGGGATACCGTATCGAATGCTTTTGCAAGGTCCAGGAACACACATAAGGTTGGTTGGTTCTTATCTAGACTTTCATAAAGTTTTTTCGTAAGAAAAGCTATAGCATCCTCCGTAGAATAACCCTCACAGAAACCAAACTGGCGACTGGATAGCACCCCATACGTTTTAATAAAAGACATCATTCTGGAGTTCAAGATTTTTTCAAATATTTTGACGATATTAGAAATTGTTGTTATAGGTCTGTAATTCATAATTTCCATTGGATTACCTTTCTTAAAGATAGGAAAAATAACACCCATCTTAAACACCCTTGGAAACGTTCCCTCAAGTAAGCACCTATTAAACAAATACGTAAGAGCTCCGGATATTTCATTACAAATTGTTTTCAATGTCTTGGCCTCCAGTCCATCATTACCTGGCGATTTATTTTCTTTTAATTCTAATATTTTTTGTTTCACTTCACTTTCTTCGATTTCGTCGAGGTACATACTGTTTCTAATGGTGGGGCCACTCTCCAAAATGTCTTGTTTGGGGATATTCGCTGCAAGATTCTCTCCAACATCTCTGTAATACCTATTAAAAGCTCTAGCCATAGTGTCTGGATCGTCACATTCTTGATCATCAACTACAATCCTTTCTATTCTCCCCTGTGACTTCTCTTTATATGGGCAAATTCTGTCCACAGTTTTCCAGATAACCTTAGAATTATTTTTATTATCCTCTATTACACGACCAAAATACGACGATTTTGCACTCCTGATAAGCCCTGTCAATGAATTTTTGTACGCCTTATAACAATTTAATGCATCCATGTCAAGTGGGCGTTTCCTTGTTATCCCATATAGCTGGCTTTTTGTCTGTATTGATTTCAGTAAAGCTTTCGTTATCCATGGCTTATTCGAACTATCTTTTCGGTTAAGCCGCTTGACCACCGTATTTCTAGCTATGTGTGTCTGCAGACATTCAACAAATACTTTGGCTGCATCATCAGAATTATTCTGCTGATACATGCATGTCCACCTTTCTCTAGACAGGTCGGCGCATAGTTTATTATAATCCACCATCTTCAGGCTTTTTTCCTGATGGTTCTGTAAATTGTTTGCCACTTTGATCGTTCGAAATTTCAAGAATCACAGTACAGGGTAATGATCAGTAACTAAATTTCTAAATATAATCGGGGATATATCACATTCCATCCCCTGGCATCTAATAGACATGTGATCTATGCAAGACGCTGAGCTTCCCCGAATTCTAGTGAAATTATTCACGTAAGAGATGTAGCCAAACTCATACAGGGTATTCAGGTACACATTAGACATTTCACTGTTATCCAATATGTCAATATTTATGTCCCCCACAAACAAACTTACGCAGTGCTTGGTCGCACAACTGAGAAACTCCCAAAGTTTGGAAATAAAGGTGGCCGTATCTGAGGCTGGTGATCTGTAGCAGCTGAGAATGCTAATGATGTCGCTATTGTTGTTACAGCCTATATTCACTTTGAGCAGATTGATACTGCCCAGAGGTATTATTTCATGGGTGAATTTTATATTATTTCTGATGTACACAACAACACCATCGTTTTGGTTATAAACACCAGCATTGTACAACATATTGTATCCATGTAATTTGTAAGCATTAACGTCACTTATCTGCCAGGTTTCTGTGAGTATTATGACATCAAAATCATCACTTAGGCTGGCAATCATGACAGATATTTCGTCTAGGTTCTTATCAATGCTGCGTACATTATTATGAAATATTTTCAGATCAAATTCACCTGTATTAATAAATCTTTTCATGGCATCAAAATCGTCTATATTCTGTGCAGATACGCTATCAGTTCTATAGTCTCTAATATACTCGTCCATGATGTAATGTGCACAATTTTTCCTTAGTTTGTTCCCCAATACCTTCCCTTCTCACCCCAATGAGTTCAAACCGATCCCTACTAGCTAAGACTCCCAATTATCAATCATTAAAACCAGAACATAAAAGAACAGGTCCTACCAAAATTTCAAACACCAACCAAAACAAAACGTCAACCACAAATATAAAAAAAAAAGCTCACTTAGTTCTCACAAATATGACAAAAAGATCCTGGCGACCCCAGATATCAAAAACAACCAGAAATAATCACAAACACACAAACAAAACATCAGCACAGTGCAAGAACAAACGTACAAATACAATCCAGACACTTAATTTACCAAAGCGCAGGGCAAATCTTAAAAACCAGACAGTAAAATTCAAAATATACAATTAAAACATACTATACAAATCGATAATAGATATTACACTTTGTTACATGTTCAAACTTAAAAACATATGTACAAGTAGAACATCTCTAATACAATAAATTAACATAAACACGTAAATCCAAAAATCTTTTGCAAGAAAGAAAACTCAAACTGAGTCCGCCATTAAAGCACACAATAAGTTAGTTACAATATTAAAATCCTATATACAAACAAAACATAATTTTTCTTAAGTAGTATATAAAACGACAAAAAATCTCTGAGACAGATAAAAGTTAAAATACGGAAATATACATATATCACAACCATACAAAAATTCTATATTAAACACAAACAGAGACTCACTCAGCAGATATAACACATACATATATATATATATATATATATATATATATATATATATATATATATATATATATATATATATATATATATATATATAACATATAAAAATTGAAACTGACCCCGGATATGTGTTCTATGGGGCATAGTTAGCGCACATTTGAATTTTTTTTTCAAAATTCAAAAGTTGGGGTCTCCTCATTAGTGAATTTTTTTAAAGAAAGTTCACTAATATTAATTTGAGAAAAAAAAGTTTTAAGTAAAAGTTTTAGAAAATTTGTCGATTGAAACGTTGAGTTATAAGCATTTTATTTTTTAAACAATTATTAACAAAGATATATGTAAAAAGTCCATAAATTAATGCTAATAGTCGTATAAGTTGTGAACGGTGAGTGATACAAAATAATTATTTAACAAAAAAGGTGAGAAATACAATTATCTACAATAAAGGTTATTACCATTTTTGGCCTTAAGTGCACTGTTACGGAGATATAGGCCGAAATGGTTTTTCTCAAAATGGCGGCACTTCCGCCCTCCTAATTTGTAAGAATTTTGTGTTTTTACATTCAGTACGTCATTCTGAACCTATGTATAAAATAAATAACTCCTGTAGTTTAATGCAGAAACAAATTCTCATTGCCTGTATTATAGTCACTATTTTTAAGTAATTATTTGTATTGTCCGTACTTTTTCTAATTAAATATGGAAATCTCTACCAACAATGAACTAACAGACATGCATGTTATGTATTCACGGGCTTTTGGTAACTGTTATGAGGCGAAACGACCGTATGAAGAAGCCTTCCCAAATCGGAGAATTCCAGACAGAAGGATGTTTCAACGAATTGACATCCGTCTGCGAGAAACAGGTACATACTTACATTATCTAATACGACGATCTGTCTCCTTCGAATATGTATTTTTTTACCAGGTACCCTTAATAAAGTTACTGCTGATCGAGGAAGACCACGAAGTGCACGAAATCCTGATTTTGAGAAGGCTGTTCTGGATGAAATTGAACAAAATCGAAAAATAAATACTAGGGAAATGGCCAATCATCTGAGAGCATCCAATGCAACGATATGAAGAGTTCTTCACGAGCAACAATTGCGTCCATATCACATCCAACGTGTGCAGGCACTATCGCCTGAAAGAAATTTTATACCTCGCCTACAATTTTGCCAATGGTTTCTTCAGCATAATAATGTAGAGAACTTGTTGAATTGTGTATTGTTCACTGACGAGTCTGGATTTAGGCGCGACGGGATCGTCAATTTTCGTAACAGCCATATTTGGGCTGACGAAAATTCCCACTCAGTTTTTGAAACACATCATCAACAGCAATGTTCCTTAAATGTATGGGCTGGAATTGTAGGTGGTAATTTGATAGGACCAATTGTTTTACCTTACAGACTTAATGCTACAACTTATCTTGAATTCCTGCAAAATCAACTAAATGGGTTATTAGAAAATGTACCTCTTGACATAAGACATAACCTGTGGTTTATGCATGACGGAGCCGCCCGACCATCATTTTAGGCCAGATGTTGGATGGCTCAGTTTTCAAGCCTAGACTGGCGTCAACCGTCTAGGCACAAGATTTTTGAAATTAACGCGTTATAACTTTGAAAATATTAATGTGAAAAAAAAGTATTAAGTAAAAGTTGTAGAAAATTTGTCAATTGAAAAGTTAAGTTATAAGCGTTTTATTGCTTAAACAATTATTAACAATGTTATAGGTAAAAAAGTCAATAAATGATTCCTAATAGTCGTATAAGTTGTAAACGGTGAGTGATACAAAATAAATTATTTGACAAAAGAGATGAGAAATGCAATTATCTACAATAAAGGTCATTATTATTTCTGGCACAGTTACGGAGATATAGGCCGAAACGATTTTTCTCGAAATGGCGGCACTTCCGGTCTCCTAATTTGTAAGGATTTTGTGTTTTTACATTCAGTACGTCATTCTCAACCTATGTATCAAAAAAAACACTCCTGTAGTTTAGTGCAGAAACAAATTCTCTATTGCCTGTATTATAAAAGGTTTGACAACGAAACAATGGCATATTAGTAGTAGATCTTGATCAGATGATATGTGGACAAATCCCCGTGATATTAACGAACAACTATGAACTTATTTGGAGCAGGATAGTCTAGGAGCAGATGAATATGAAATAGTTTTGGAGGATTTGAATGTTGACATACCTCAAAACAAAGATTATGTCAATAACTATCTTAATACATTATTCAATTTTAACTATTCTTGTGATATAAATGATTACACAAAAATAAGTGAAAACTCTAGCCTCTAGCCTACCTATAGATTATCTTTTTTGATTTACAAGAATAATGTTACGAAGTTAACAATTCCCATAGTTTTCAAAATGGTATAATTTACCATTACGCAACAATAGCACAAAATCAAAATGCAAGTGCAAGAAAGTAATAGTAATGGTAATAGTAATATTTATTAAAATAATGGTACACTGTAACATTTGACAAATAAGTTAACAACTTGTTCTTGTAGTACAGGCAATAGAGAATTTTTTTCTGCATTAAACTACAGGAGTTATTTTTTTTTATACATAGGTTCAGAATGACGTACTGAATGTAAAAACACAAAATCCTTACAAATTAGGAAGTGCCGCCATTTTGAGAAAAACCGTTTCGGCCTATATATCCGTAACCGTACACTTCAGTCCAAAAATGGTAATGACCTTTATTGTAGTTAATTGCATTTTTCATATTTTTTGTTAAAAAATTTTTTTTGTATCACTCACCGTTTACAACTTATACGACTATTAGCATTCATTTATTGACTTTTTTACCTATATCTTTGTTAATAATTGTTTAAAAAATAAAATGCTTATAACTCAACTTTTCAATTGATAATTTTTCCAGAACTTTTACTTAAAACTTTTTTTTCTCAAATTATTATTAGTGCATTTTCTTTAAAAAAAAATTCACTAATGAGGAGACCCCGACTTTTGAATTTTGAAAAAAAAATTGAAATAGTCGCTAATTATGTCCCGTAGAACACATATCCGGCGTCAGTTTCAATTTTTATATGTTATATATATATATATATATATATATATATATATATATATATATATATATATATATATATATATATATATATATATATATATATATATATATATATATATTATACCTATCATAAATGAAGGCAATGAGTGAAGCATTAGATTGAAGAAATAAAAGTGAAGAAATTTTTTTACCTGGTTTGTCAAAGTTTGAGGTTTGCTAAATTTGATATATAATTGTCACATTGTTTTAGATATAACATTTAAAATTATGCAAATGTACAGCACAAGTCTCAGACTTATTGTATAGGCATACTGTATAATTTTTAACAATAAATAAATAATTATATATATATATATATATATATATATATATATATATATATATATATATGTATATATATATATATATATATATATATATATATATATATATATATATATATATATATATATATATATATGTATGTATGTATGTATGTGTCACACACCGATAACTCAAAAATTAATGGGCCGATTTCAATTAAATTTGGTGAATACCTTCCTCTTGTAAGTGGCTTGGATAAGTTCGTTAGCCAAGAAAATCAGCCCAGGTTTTCCCGAAAAATTTTATGTTTTCTTTCTAAAAAAATCATATCTCCGGAAATAACAAAGTAAGGGCAACTAAATTTGGTACACGGTTTTATGTCATTATAGGTAAATTACCTACCAAAATTATAGGCATTTAAAGAAAAATAAATTGAAGTTTTCCTCAAAACGTCAAAGTCGGGAATTAAAACGTCAAAATTGGCAACATTTACGCAAAGAACCTGAAACTAATATAAGCTGTGGAAAGAAAATGTCTCAAGAAGAATGTTTTACAAAGCCTGAAGTCTTAGCTTCAACCGTCATTGTCCTTCATTTTACTAAAATATTTCCAGACAAATTTGTCGATTGAAAAGTGCAACATTTAACGCGTTATAACTTTGAAAATATTAATTTAAGAAAAAAAAGTATTTAATAAAAATTGTAGTAAATTTGTCAGTTGAAAAGTTAAGTTATAAGCATTTTATTTCTTGAACAACTATTAACCAAGATATAGGTAAAAAAGTCAATAAATGAATGCTAATAGTCGTATAAGTTGTAAACGGTGAGTGATGCAAAATATATATATATATATATATATATATATATATATATATATATATATATATATATATATATATATATATATATATATATAACAAAAAACATGAGAAATGCAATTATCTACAATAAAGATCATTACCATTTTTGGCCTAAAGTGCACGGTTATGGAGATATAGGCCGAAACGGTTTTTCTGAAAATGGCGGCACATCCGCCCTCCTAATGTGTAAGGATTTTGTGTTTTTACATTCAGTACATATTTTTGAACCTATCTATCAAAAAAAATAACACTTGTAGTTTAGTGCATTATGGACAAGAATAACGGGCTCCTCTATTGCATGTACTATTGTCCAAGTCACAATTTTGATAGGTTTGTCCAAAGTAGTATAATCCAAACTTGTAAGACCACATTTGCTGCTGAAATTTTGACATACCAAAATGGCTAATATTGATTCCTTAATAAATCTGTCCAACCTCAACTCCATTCGGTGCATTTATTTCCCAAATAAAAAAAACATTTACCAATACTTTTTGCCTTCTGTAATTACGAAAATATAAATACCAGTCCAATATGATTTAGTATCTTATCTATTGTGCTTACTTATAAAAAGTTCGGGACGCAGCAAGTGCATTATAGTAGTGAATTTCCATAAGAATTGGAGCCTATTAGTAACGTATATTATTAAAACTCATTCTTTAAATGTAAATGAACCTTGGAAATCTGTTTTAGAGGTTCCAGTAAGCAATTACTTAAGAAAATTTATATTTTCTATGGATTTGTATTTGGTACATATATGTACTGCAAGTTTCTTTAAAAAAGTGGTGTTACAATTTTTTTAAAGTTACAAAAGTTTTATTGAAATGTTTATTTATTCACATTTCTATCTTCAGAGTCAGATGAGACTTGTCGCAAATGGCAACCCTGCTGATTGTTTATTGTCACATACTTTTGTAGCCTGGCCGTTTGGTACTTAATTTGGAGATTTGTTTGCAATGTCAGCGGAACCCT
Organism: Tillus elongatus; assembly: GCA_964006375.1. Taxonomy (NCBI): domain Eukaryota; kingdom Metazoa; phylum Arthropoda; class Insecta; order Coleoptera; family Cleridae; genus Tillus; species Tillus elongatus. Next base: position 153,465,122 of record OZ023264.1, on the reverse strand, counting down.
GATATATCTGTTTGACCTTGTCTAACATTATAGGTATCCATTCAGAGGTAATTTCAGGTCATATCGTAGTTAATTTATTTTTTATTTAATTATGACTCAGGATTTACTGAACCAATTGACTTCAAATTTGGTAGATAGGACCAAGTATATAATATCTACGTTGAATGAAACGTTCAAAACCATCCCATGATGCAACACACACACACATAATATCAACGTTCTTATGAAGCGTAAGTTTAATACTTCTAGTAATTTAAAAAATATTGCGTTCTAAAACAGTTTTTGCACTTTTTTCTAAAAGTAATTGAGTGTCAAAACTACCTAACGCACTCATCTTAGTTATTAACAAGACGAAGGGGATTTCCAAATTTGGTTTTGATTGGTCAAGTATTTTTTGAGTTATCGGTTGGATACTTACATATATAAATATATATATATATATATATATATATATATATATATATATATATATATATATATATATATATATATAATATAAACTTTTTAACTGACCTTGGATTTGGGTTCTAGTTGCCCTAATTCACGCTCATTTGAAGAAATTTTGCAAAAGTCTTACCATCGATACGTCTCTATTTTATATCGTAGTCGTTATTCTTTTTGGGTTAGTTAAATCGCATCGCTTTATTTTGTATACTTTGTATTGTATATTTTCATTAGGAAACTTCAGTAATATAGAGGTATCGAGGGTAAGACTTTCGGAAAATTTCTTCTAATGAACGGGTATAAGGTCCCCTGTAACCCATATCCAATGTCCGTTTGAATGCTTGTATGTTTATATATATATATATATATATATATATATATATATATATATATATATATATATATATATATATATGCATATAAATCTGTGTGTGTGTGTCCAACCGTTAACTAAAAAATTACTTCACTGATTTGGACCAAAGTTGGGAATTACCCTTATTTTGTTAATGGCTTGAATGAGTTCGTTCATTAGATCCTAACGCCCAATTTTTCTTACCAAAAATAAAATAAAAAATTAAAACGCACAATTTTTAAGTGATTGAAGTAAAAATTTACAACTTAAAAGAACATACATAGACGTGGTCGTTTACCAATTTTCAAGTCTTTTGATCAAAGAAAAATTAAGTTATTCGAAATTAATAATAGAATAATTCTCGACATCACAAACTCTGTAATACAATATCTACAATGTTGGATAAAGATAGATGACGTTACATGTAATGCTATGCTATTCAAATAAATCGTCGATAAAAATATAAACAATCGAAGTTACAATCATTGCAAGATGTCAATATGTAGCGGCTTCTTACCGGGGTTGCTAGATCTCAGAAATTTCATGTAGTTAAACCTTTCAATAAGTACACTTGGAGAACACCCAAATCACCACAACACATATTTCAGAGACCTTACGATCGTTTCGTTGACCAAGTCAAAATCTTCAGAGGAAGAAAAATTCAGAATTTTTCTTCCTCTGAAGATGTTGACTTGGTCAACGAAACGATCGTAAGGTCTCTGAAATATGTGTTGTGGTGATTTGGGTGTTCTCCAAGTGTACTTATTAGTGCTCATCACAGGTTCCAGTTTTCACATAATAAATCTTTCAAGTATAAACATCTCAAAATTTCACAACTCCTTATAATAAAGAAAACATCTTATAAATTTGTATTTTATCAGTTAGTTAAAAATACCGTAATCGATGGTTGTATTAATACCTGCAAATTTCTATTTACCCATTTCTCATGATTTTTAATTTACTTAATCTGACAACATTGTTAGAAAGCGTTCGTGCTGAAACTCCATTGTAACGCGACGACCGTGTCGACACTAAAGCCATCTATTGCTTCAAATGTTTACTACTCTCGCAATGATAGATGCCTTTGCTATCAGTCGTACAGCTACCTAATTTTGTGTGACTTTTCCTATCGAAAGTCTAAGTTCAAACTTGTTATATTATGATCTTACCGCTTACCTATTCTTCCGTTTTGAATTATTGTGATTAATTGTGTAAGAATAAGTAGTGATTGTGTTATTTGTGTGAACTAAAAATAAATATTTTTTTTTTAGATAAACTGGTTCGATAAGGCTGGCTAACGAACTCATCCAAGTAGTTAATATGAAAGATTTTTGTCGAGTTTCATCAAAATCGGTTAATAACTTATTGACTTATCGTGTGAATAAAATTTATTTATATATATATATATATATATATATATATATATATATATATATATATATATATATATTATATATATATATATATATATATATATATATATATATAAATATATATATATATATATATATATATATATATATATATATATATATATATATATATATATATATATATATATATATATATATAAACAACAAAGTCTTACCATCGATACCTGTCTACTAGCAATTTTAAAAAAAATAAAAATTCGCTAAAAAGTGTATGGATAACAGCAGGTATACGGAACTCGGTTGCACCAAAGAACAACATGCATTTACCACTATGAGACGATCGCAAAATGACCAACTAATCTGTTTGACAACTCCAAAAAAGCCCCCATTTAAATATGCCTTTTTGACAAAGCCAGATAGGTATAATGATGTCTATATGTAATGAACTTGGAAAATCTCATTACTAAAACATAAAAAATTAGTCGTGTGGTAAAAGAACTTCAACAAAATCTAGAAATTATTCATTCCAACTGATAAATAATAAAGGCCGTAACAGAAGCAGCTTTCACACATAATTCTTCCTGGCTCAAGACTTGAAAGCTTGAGTTGACTAAATCAGAGTCAGTAGCAGAAACAGACTGGTTTTCCATTATTCACGGACAGTAGTTTAAATTGCTCTTGAAGTGGGGTTAAAGCAAAGGAAATGAAAAACACAACTCTTTAAATAATTCAGAAGCGGGTGTTCTTATTATTCCCACGTTACTTATTTAAAGGCCTTGCTCAGTTAAGATAGTTGTCTTTTAATTTTCTTAAATGTTTTTTTTGCGTTCGCTTGGTGCATTTGCATGGATTTAAATATTTACTTAACTTAGAAAAAGTCTGGACGCAGCAAGTGCGTTATGGTAGCGAATTTTTTAAAAATATTTTTAATAGCAAACGTCTTTCTTTGATGAAAGCAGGCATCAAACTTGGTTGCCTATTTAGTAGAAACAATGCACCATATTTCATCGAAATAACTTTATTGTTTGAAAATATATAAATATTTTTCAAAAGTCTGGATGCAGCAAGTGTGTTAGGGAAGTGAATTTCCATAAAAATGTTTTTAACAGCAAATGCGAGCAGGCATCAATCTGATTACCGGTATAGCCTATGTAGTAGAAACAAATGTACTATATTTTATCAAATTTACTTATGGTTTGAAAATATACAAACATTTTTCGAAAATAAACTTAAATGTTGGTTTCCTAACCAAGAAAGCTTACGTTAATAGCAAATTGAGTTAATGAAATTCGGTAAATTTGCAGATTAGCTCCCGAATGCTTTTCAAAAAATTGTTTTTAGAAACATTACTAGGACCCCACTTGGATGCACAAAACAACAAGAAAAATTTCTTGTTCACACCCCCCAAGGAAGTTACGGGACTGGGAGTCAATAGGGGTGCTGGGCGGGGTAGGTAGTATAAAGGAAATATGAGCAGAAAATGCGAAGAAAACTGCTTGAAAACTGTCTATTTGAAGCCATATCCCCATTAAACCCTGCCTATCCCGCACAGAACCCCTATTTGCCCCAGACCACGTAACTTCCTTGGGGGGTATGAACAAGAAGATCTTCTTGTGGTTTATGCATCGAGGGTGGTTGTATGCACACGAGCGGGTGGGGAGGAAAATGCCTACGACGAATCAGACCCCCCGGTTCGACTTGTGGCCGGAGTGTGTGTGTGTGGGGGGGGGATGCTTCGTCGTGGGGATTTTCCTTCCCCGCCGCGTGCATACAACCACCATCGCTGCATAAACCACAAGAAAAATGTTTTGTTCCTACCCGCCAAGGAAGTTACGGCACCTGGGGGGATAGGGGTGCTGTGCGGGGTACGCCGGGTTTAAGGGGGATATGGCTTCAAGATGTGAAAAAGACAGCTTTCAAGCCCGTTTTGATCCAGTTTTCTGCTCATATTTCGCTTTTACTACCTACCCCGCCCAACACCCCCACTCACTCCTGGTCCCGTAACTTCCTTGGGGGGTGTGAACAAGACATTTTTCTTGAGGTTTATGGATACAGAGGGGGGCCTAGGCAGGTTTCTGAAAACAGTTTTTTGAAAAGCGTTCGGGAGCTAAACTGCAAATTTACCGAAAATTCCCTACCAAAACGCACTTATTGCGTTCAGATTTTTTTCTTACAAACGCATCATATTTCAATAAAAAATGCAAAAATGCATTAACGAATTTGTTCTACGAAAATTAGCTAAAAATTATAGACCGTTAAACCATAAACTTCAGTAAACCTACAGCGAAAGCATCAACTTAACTAAACCGACAGCCAAAGCATCAGAGAAAGGGTCTATTTGAAATAAATTTTCTGTAAATATTTTAGTAAAATGAAGGACAATGACGGTTGAATCTGAAACTTAAGGGTAGGCAGAACACTCTTCTTGCAACATTTTCTTTTCACAATCCGTATTTGTTTCACGTTCTTTGCCTAAACATTGCCAATTTTGACGTTTAAAATTGCGAGTTTGTTTCTTTAACTGCCCATAACTTCTTTGTCTTTTAAGCTAGAGACCTAAGTTTTGGTACAGACTTTACTCCTTATAACAACAAACGAGCGTACCAAACTCGGTTGCCCTTACTTTGTTATTTCCGTAGATATGAACTTATCCAAGCCACTTGCTAAAGGAAGGTACTCACCAAATTAGATCAAGATTGGTCCATTATTTTTTGAGTTATCGGTCGGATATATATATATATATATATATATATATATATATATATATATATATATATATATATATATATATATATATATATATATAAACACATCTCCTCATTAGCGAATAAAAAAAATAACATTCGCTAATGATCTCTAAATTTTAAGAAGGAATGGTATTATAGTTTACATGGACGTAAATAAAGTCGAAAATAAGAAAAGGTAATTTAGCACCGTATCTTTGTTCACACTGTGTGTTTTTAAGTTAAAAATCACATCGTTTATTATATTTACCAGAAATTTAAAAGCCTAGCTGATTTGATAATTTTCCATTGTAGGATCAACACAATACGTTAGAAACCCGACTTGATTTTTATTTGAATAATTTAAACCTTAATTTTTAATCTTTTAAACAAATGAGGCATATAATGCATTTTGTGTTCAGAAATGAAAGGCTTTTAAATCATGGAAAAATGAAAGGTTCTCGTCCATATGAAAGTGAAAGCCGACCATCACTCGGTAGCACTCTGGCGTAATTTGCAAAATTGACTAGATCTGTAGATTTTCCGAATACTTTATAACCGTCCTTAAACAAAAACTACTGACTGGAGACGTGGTATATGGTGATTGACCTCAAGTGGATTTGAATCTGCTTGATAGTGAGGTCACTTTTGCCCATTAGCCCTACCCCAAAAGCATCTATCTATCAGATTATTATTATTATTAAGACTAGAAACACTTGGAGGAGATTGGCAGATCTTGTTATGATCTAATACTCACGCTCGTTTTTGTGTTGCCCTGCCTGAAGTCCTATATTTGTGAGCGCCCCAGGCTAGGGCCTGGTTATATAAAATTTAAGGAATCCAGATAAACAATAATTAGAGTTTATTAATTGTGTTGCTGCCAAACAGGGGAGATAATAGGGAGGAATTTCTCTTCAATTAAACAGATATGTTAATGTGACAATAAGAATAAATCTATTCATATAAATAAATTTGGGATAGTCAACAAAATTAAATTGACATGGTTGGCAAATTTCAAACAAATATTAACTCATACACAAATAAATATCAAATAAACAGCAAGAATTTCAATAAAAATAAATTATCATTACATATAGCATATGACAAAATAATAAAATGAAATGGTTCTAGTTCACAAAAATATTGATATTACGTATTTGAGTTATATTAAGGATCAAATGCTGTATTTTACAGCTCAAAATCAAAGACAAATTATTATCCATTGCTTGACGTTCGTCAATCAGTTCAGTTGATTTTTCAATGAATTAACTGGCCAGTCCTTTGAGTGAGGTTCCATTTAAGAAAAATATCACAACGTGAAATTTCTACTTTATTGCTTGTCAAATGAAAATATTGAGAAATGTACAGGTTAAATATTTTACAAGCAAAAATCTGTTAATTACAATTCAAGTATTATGTATTTAAAGTCACAATATTGAGAAAATTCTAAAGAAAACAAGAAATTTACAGTTGTCAATTTTCAGACACCTTACTGACATTATTGAAGTTCAAACTTGATCATGTTACTTTGAAAATTTAAAATGTAGAGGTTCAAATGGTGGACTGCTGCATGAAAAGTTTTGTTTGTTCGAAAATAAGTTTAAAATTGTATCTACTCACCAAGTTCTGACACCTGGAGTTACCTGTTGAACCTTTGAAGATGCTCTCCAAATAGAGTCAACCATCAGTGCCAAACACAGGCTTTCAAACTCCAATAAGAGAGGGAAGGTTGGAGAGAATAAGTGACACTTTCCCTAAATGTTTATTGGGCAGGTGGATCTTGTTGCTCCAATACTGAGGAGACAATTTGGCTCCGAACATTAAATGAACAGCTGTTTTAAGTCGATGTTCGGAATTAATTTGATTAAAATCTCTCTGCGGCAATTAAAATGTGAATTGGCTCGAGTGAAATTGATAATGCCAACTGGTTCTGGGCTCGGTAATAATCAGAAACTCTTTCTGATCAACGTGTGAAATGCTCCAGGTCGGTCAACAAAGGAGCACTGCTTAATTCGCGTTTTTTTTTTTTGTCAAACACGTCGTTAATTTAAATTCAAATACCGATCAAATGATATTAAACAATAACTGACAACTCTTGTTTTATATTATCGACAACAAAAGGAAATTTTATCACCTATTTTAAGATAATTATTAGCCACGGTAACTAGAACGTTGTTAACTTTTCAAGAGCCCAGCTCACTCTTCTCGAGGCAGCGTGTTGTGCGTTCAGACCTAACCCTTTTCCCTTGACGTCTCACATCCGCTCGTCAACAATTCAAGATTTGCCGGGAATATTTGTTGAACGGCTTCAACGGTCGTTTTATATGACATCATCCACACGGAAAAATGCAGATAAAGTCGCAATGATATTAGCTATGTATTTCACAGCTCTGCATAAAAAAACATAACGTCCTATTCAGTTCTTGGAAATATTCTTCCAGCCAAATGCGAGGTAATTTCCCTTGGCAAACATATATTGAATTTTAACGTATAAATTAGAAATGCAGTAAATGGGTTTAAGGTACTTGAAGATTTAGCGACTTTTCATCAAAATGATTTTGAAATCAAAACATGAATTGACTTATAGATATTGGATTGTCGGCTATTAAGTCTCTTACGGGTTTATTTTGAATATTTAAATTAGTAACGAAACGCAATCGTTACAACTTTCACATAAGTCTTGCAACATATTGAAGAACGCAGTTCATCATAAAATATTTTAACACCTGGCGATCGTTTCACCAACTAGGTTAGCGTCATCAGATGATGTATATTCTAATCGCTTAACGACTGAACTTAAACGCGCACAAGGGAAGTTCTCAAATAAACTTTATGTTCACCGGAAGGTCCTCTACTAAAATTCTGTTATCATCGTTCAGACGAAATATCCGCAATTCTTGTTTGACACTTTTTAAGAACGTATTATTGAGATTCCATTGGGGCCTAATGCCTTTTTAAATGTCTAAATTTTCTATAATGTGACTAACTTAACAGATTTTTGTCCAAGTAGAATGCTGGAATCATCAGAACTTATATTGAGTGTAGGGCAGATATAGAAAAATCAAATGGAAGAGAAAGGAAAATTTAATTTTGGTGTGGCAAAATCTGATGTTGATAACAAACACATTTCGACCAAGGTTATTTAAGTTTTGTCAAATATTATACGCAGTAGCGGCTCGTGCCTTAATGCATTGGGGATGCGCAAGAAAAAAAAGTTCGGGACGCAGCAAGTGCGTAATGGTAGTAAATTTTTATTAAATGCTTTCAATTTGAATTACTCAAGTTTCTACGAACTTAGAAAGATGAATTTTGGTGTATAGTAGGGTCTTACCCAGGGAAACATACACACCAAATTTCATCAAAATAACTTTGTAATTTTCGGAGAATTTTTTTTTTTTCAAAAGACAACTCAAAATTTGATAACTCAATTTTCTAAAAATGTAGAAATTTGAATTTTAGTGTGTAGTAAAGCCTTTTACAAGGAAACATATCCACCAAATTTTATTAAATTACCCTTGTAATTTTCGGAGAAAAAGATTATTTTTTTACAAAACTCAAAATTTTCCCGGAAAACGTTATCCGATTTTCCTGACTAACGAACTCATCCAAGCCATTAATAAAAGAAAGGCACTTGCCGAGTTTCATCGAAATTAGTTGGTTATTATATATATATATATATATATATATATATATATATATATATATATATATATATATATATATATATATATATATATATATATATATATGTGTGTGTGTGTGTGTGTGTGTGTGTATATATAGAAACATATAAAAATTGAAACTGACCTTGGATATGGGTATTAGGGGTCCTAGTTTGCGCTCATTTGAAAAAAAATTTGCACAGCCTCTCCATCGATAACTCTTTATTAGTGAATTTTTTTAAATAAAAATTCACTAAAAATGAAGGGCTTGCCTATTTCTATCCCGAAAATATATTATAAAGAAACCTACTTACTAAACTTTATAATTATTAACTAGTTACCAAGTTTTTCTGTAGTGAGTTATAAGTTATAGTAGTTAAAAAGTCCCTTAAAAAGTTACCCTTTAAATTTAAAATATATACTGAATTAATCACAGTATCACAATTATTTTGCCCACTTATTAAGCAACCCGATGTAGTAAACATAATAATAATAATAATTGTCTTGTCAGAACATGTAAACAACAACGAAATTATCTAATTAAAAATAAATTCGACGCCAAGACGAAAATTACTAGGTAGTGGGTACACACGCTCTACCAAAAGTCCACTACAAACTGCAAGTGGCAGTTGGGTTATTGGTTGTAAAACACACACACACACACACATTTATATACATATATGCATATATATATATATATATATATATATATATATATATATATATATATATATATATATATATATATATATAGGGTGGCGCATTGAAAACGATACAGACCGATTTGCGTCCAGAGAATTTTTTTTAAGAAAGGCTGAAACACGTCACTTTTAATATTGAGGGGGACATAAAACTCAACTTTGTCACATAAACCCCTTAAGGGTGGTGATAACAATCCTTATATTTTAATTAAGTTACATGGGTCGAGTGTTATATCATTTGAAAGCTCTTTCTTTTCTGAATTCAGCACACTATTTTTTTTGAACTTTTATCAACTCGTTTAAAAAATATTCACAGTTGAAGATGCAAAAACGCATTTCACTCATTCCGATAAGAAATGTGCTGATAGCCGATGTTTTGTTGGTTTGTAAACAAAAATTGACTATTAGAACATTTCTTATCGGAATGAGAGAAATTCGGTTTATTATTTCAGTTTATCGGTCGTTTTCATACTTGATAGTACTACCGAAAATTAATTTCACAATGGTGTATTCTGTAGAAGAAAGAGTTCAAAATGATGACTGTGCCAACCGTACCGCAAATTTGTTTAACGAACGACATCGAAACAGACATGTTAACAGAAAATACATTTTGAAGTTAGTTGCAAAGTTTCGACAAAGTGGTTCAGTAGCCAACAAAAAACGGGATCCTGAACGTGAATTTTCGGTTACAAAAGAGACTACTGAGATTGAAGCTTTAGGACAAATTGCTGCAGACCCAACTTTGAGCACGAGAAAATTGACCACTCTTTCAAACATCAAAAGAAGAACTATTTAGCGAATATCGAAGCATCATAAATTTCACCCGTATAAAATTCATCTTGTACAACAACTGAATGAAGATTATTTTGATCGGCGGCTGGAGTTTTGTGATGTTATGACTGCACGAATAGCTGATAACGAGAACTTTCTGTTTTTTAGATGAGTGTACGTTTTTATTAAACTCTACAGTCAATCGTCATAATTGTCGTTATTGGGCATATAATAATCCAAGAAATTTTCACGAAGTCCACACTTAAACTCCACAGAAATTGAATGTCTGGACTTGCATTTTTGGAGACCGTTTAATCAGACCAATTTTTCTTGATGGCAATTGGAGTGGCGAAACGTATTGGGAGTTACTAGAAGATATCGTTTACCTTCTACTAATTGACATTGTTGAAAACGATGATCGCTATCAAGAAAATCAATTAGTGTTTCAACAAGATGGAGCTCCTCCGCATTGTTCACAACGTGTTAGGAAGTTTTTGAATAGAGAGTTTCCAGGACAATGGATTGGGCGTAGAGGTGCTATCGAGTGGCCCCCAAGCTCACCGGATTTAACTCTTTTAGACTTACTTCTATGGGGCCATTTTAAGAGTAGAATTTGCGCAACAAAACCAGAGTCTCTGGAAAAATTACGACGACGCATTATTGAAGAATGCCGTCTAATAACTCCACAAATGCCCCAGAATGTCAGAGCTTGTTTTGAACAAAATTTGTACTTTTGTATGGAAGCTGGTGGTCAACAATTTGAACACTTACTTAACTGAATAAACATTTTTGAACGTTTCGTTTTGTTTTTTAGTTTTTTTAACGAAAAATTGACTAACTAGTGCATTTATTATCACAATGAATGAAACAGGTTCTTGCAACTCCAACTGTGAATAATTTTTAAACGATTCCAAAAAAATTTGTGTGCTGAATTCAGAAAAGAAAGAGCTTTCAAGTGATGTAACACTGATCCATGTTCCCTATTTAAAATATAAGGGTTGTTATCACCACCCTGAATGGGGTTTATGTGACAAAGTTGAGTTTTATGTCAACACATGTCCTCCTCAATATTAAAATTGACGTGTTTCAGCGTTTCTTAAAAAAATATTATCTGGATGCAAATCGGTCTGTTTCGTTTTCAATGCGCCACCCTGTATATACTTTATTTGTTTGCTGTACTTTTTGTGATTTTTTATTGGTTTACGTGGACTACAGTTTCGAACCGTCCTGGTTCGTCATCAGCACGCTACTGAATAGCGTTTGTTAGCGAAACGATCGTTAGGTGTTTAAAAAGATGTGTTGTGATGATTTGGGTTCTCTAAGTGCACTCATCAGTGCTAATCACAGGGTCAAATCTTAATTTAGTAGCTTTTCAACCCTTACTCCCAAGACCGACCCCTTACTTGACTGGTATATTTCCCGTCATAACTTTTAAATTGAAAACCGGCGCGTCTCATCCTCTTTAATATAAATCTGGGATCTTTTTCAAAACTGCGTGTGCAAGATCTGCGTAGTATTCATTTTTTTAGGTTTATTCATTGTGTTAGCACAATGTAAAACATTTATTACCTTGATACTTTTACATAATAGCCTATTCATTCTAATGATATAATTAGAATACACTTTAACTCACATTTTTGTTTCCGGAGTGGAAGCGTGCAAGTCATAAAAAAGTGTGTAAAGCGGACAGAGAGCGTTCGAAGTGAGTTGTAAAAAAGCGACAGTATAAACTTGAAACAGCAGTAAAAGTCATTTATTTATGACAAATATAATCCCTCCTAGTTGTAAATTAGGAATAATGGTGAACTGGCTCCATAAACAAACTCACTGGAGAACAACAAAACAAGCAAAACAAAAGAGGAATGATCTAATATTGTTGGTGAATGTTGACATTCGTGAAACTCATAACAAAGCAGATTGTACTCCTTTCGAGATAAGTGATGTAATACGTCGTATGATCCCATTAAACGGAGACTTTGGCTATGTACTGTTGGAATATCGTGAATATGGAATTATCTTTGCGTTCTGCCGATTCAAAGGTTCGTACAACTAGAATTCGAACTTAAGCTGTACAAGTTTTATTTTTAAACCAGGGACAGACTTATCTGGAATTATCTTTGCGATTTGTTGGTTCAAACGTCCGTACCACTAAAATTCAAACTATAACTTGTTACCTCCTTCAAAGAAAAACTTAAGGTACAAGAACCGTGGTATATTGTGATTAACCTCAGGTGGATATAGATCTGCTCAATGGTGAGGTCACAATTGCCTATAACACCCTACCCTAAAGTAGCTATCTATCAGATTATCAAATTAATTAAGATTAGCAGCACTTTTTAGGAGGTTGGCAGATCTGGATGTAGTTTGATACTCACGTTCTCTTCTTTTGTTTGCTTCGCACTGCCCAGAGTCCTATATTTGTGGGCTCTCCAGACTAATGCCAGGTTACATAGAAATTTGGATATCTAGATAATAGGTAGTAAGAATAAATTGTTTGTGCCGACGTCAAAAAGAAGGTAGATACTAGGGAGGAATTTCTATTCAATTAAACAGATATGTTAACGTAACAAAATATTGAATTTATTCATATAAATTAAATTTGGAATGGAGAATACAATGAAATAAAATGATTGATAAATCTTAAATAAACATTGATTGCACACAAATAGAAATCACATAAACAGCAAGAATTGCAAGAACAAGATATTATTAATTTACATACATATGCCAAAACCAAAGATAAAGATAGTTGCATATTACCAAAATGTTAATGTTAATTACTTAGGGTATCGCTCAAAAACAAACACAAATGATTAGGTAAATTACTTGACGTTTGTCAATCAATTGCTAGGTTTTCTAGAGAATTAACTGGCCAGTTCTTTGAGTGAGGCTCCAAAAAAATAATATATGATCCTACGTGAAATTTCTACATTAATTATGAAAATATAAAAGATATTAAAGAGAGTGTATATTAAAACTTCAGATGTTAGATTTCGGCATGAAAATTCTGCTGATTCAGAGAAAAGATTTGTTTACACTCACCAGTCTTCCTGTATTAGGTTACCTGATGACCCTGTGAAGATGCTTTCCAGGTGGGATCAATTATGAGTGCCTGATATGGATTCCAGACTCCAATAAGAGCGGAAAAGCTGGGAAAAACGACTGTGACTTCTCACCAGGCATTATTGGACCGGTTAATGCCATTGCTCCAATACTACAAGACCATTTGACACCTATGTCGATGTTTTGAATTTACTTGATGGAAACTTTGCAAATCGCAATTAAACGTGAGTTTGCTTAAGTAAAATTCACTATCAATTGACTTAAGGTTCGATAATAACCAGGAATTATCTTTGATTACGGCAAGAAATCAACAATTCTGAACAAAGAACCACGAGTTAGTTCGCGTTTTTATGCTGAATACGATGCTTAATTAAACTGAAAAATCACTTGAATTACTTCGAACAATCACTGATAACAATTATTGGGTAGTACAGATAACAAAAAGAACATTACAACCCCGTTTTAAGATACTTTAATAGCCACCGAAACTGACGGGTGTTCACTCTATGAACGCTCAGCAGAGAGTTCTCGCTAATGTGTCAGGTTCTGCAATTCCTACTCGCTGCACGCAAAAATTCTTACCGTGACTGTTGGTGGCTGTGCGCGAGCTCCTTCTAGCCTCCATTCTTCTAATGAGATAAAACGAGACCTCCAATCGGTGGTGAAGTCACAACGTCTCACCTCCCGTGTCCACAGTTGAAGGTTTTGCCGGCAATTCTCTGCAACGTTTCCAACGGTCTTTCTTGGGTGACATCACCGATCGGAAAATTACAGATAAACAATATTTTGTTCTCGAATATTCCTAACGTATATTTTCAATGCTTATCTCGTTTGTGGAAATATTTGTTCAGTAACAATGCGAGGTAGTTTCCCATGGCAAACATATATTGAATTTTAACATACAAATTAGAAATGCAGTAAAGGGGTTTACGGTACTTGAAGATTTAGCGACTTTTGATGAAAATAATTTTGAAATTAAAACATGAATTGCCCCACAGATATTGGATGGTCGGCTATTAGTTACGTCTCTTACAGGTTTATTTTGAATATTTAGAGCAGTAACGAAACGCAAGCGTTACAAACTGTACAATTTTTCGTTTTTAGAGCAGCTACCGTCTTTTCTAGAATTAGATTTGCGTCCTCTCGATTCAAACGTACGTACCTACCACTAAAATTCGAACTATAACTGTCCAAGTTTTACTTTAAAGCAGCGACATACTTTCCTGGAACTAACTTTGCATTATCTCCGTTCAAACGTACCTACAACTAAAATTCCAACTATAACAGTACAAGTTTTACATAGTGAGTTGTACAAGTGTCGCCATCGGTGGTGTATCCAGGTAATACGTTATCATGGCAGCTCTAATAAACACAACGTGTTATATACATAGTGACTGTATACAACTAACTAACGATTTAAAAAAATAGCTAGCCCTGGTACTTTCTTCCCTGATTAGGGACCATGTATCTATATAAGGCCAGGCGCATTCCAACTATAATTGGAAACGCATACCGGTTTCGCTCTCATTACAGCTCGTCAGTGCGCTCTACCAAATTACAGCCAAAATACACTACATTCGACTAAAGGTAACCAGCCTTGTAAAACATAGTGAGATGTACGACAAGTTTCGCTATCGGACAATAAAAAACAAAAGTGCCTTAAACCGAGCCCCGCCACTGGCTTGTAGTCCTCTGTTTGCGCTCTATCCTTGATGCAGATAAACATTCCGAAACCTGTCAGGTAAAATGATAAAGGAAGTTTAAGAACCGGCAATTAAAATACGATACATTGAAGAATTTGCCTGCGATTTAGTCTCCCACTCGGTATCGTTCCTTGCACATGATTCAGTATAAAAGGTGATGTTAGTAGTAAAGTAGTTGTAATTTTTCGTCCTTTGTTAGTGGAACGATCGTCAGGTCTTTAAAAATATGTGTTGTGGTGATTTGAGTTCTCCAAGTATACTTATCAGTGCTCATCACAGGTTGAAATCTTCACTTAATCAACAGTTTCTTGGTTGGCTGTTAAATACACGTATATCAAGGATATTTTAAGTTGGCGCAAATTAATAAGAAATCTGTTAGCAATGTGTACCAGTAAATTAGTAATGAAACAGTTTACTTGCTTGGTGTGAACGTTTTGAAACCAGCATATAACTCAAGAAAATAAATATATAAAGCAAAAACATGTTTGATACTAAAGGACGCCACTTTAGTTAGAAGATATTTACCGATATAATCAAGCTTAACACATTTATCGTCCATATTGGTTGAAGTAACCTCAAAGCTAATAAACATTACTTGTTAAAAATCGTCAGGTCTTTAAAAAGATGTGTTGTGGTGATTTGAGTTCTCCAAGTATACTTATCAGTGCTCATCACAGGTTGAAATCTTCACTTAATGAACAGTTTCTTGGTTGGCTGTTAAATACACGTATATCAAGGAGATTTTAAGTTGACGCAAATTAATAAGAAATCTGTTAGCAATGTGTACCAGTAAATTAGTAATGAAACAGTTTACTTGCTTGGTGTAAACGTTTTGAAACCAGCATATGACTCAAGAAAATAAATATATAAAGCAAAAACCTGATTGATACTAAAGGACGCCACTTTAGTTAGAAGGTATTTACCGATATAATCAAGCTTAATACATTTATCGTCCATATTGGTTGAAGTAACCTCCAAGCTAATAAACATTACTTGTTAGAAATACTGAATAGGTAAAATGTCAATTATGTCGCTAAAATACTCGTTAGATTAGAACCTAGAACAAGGAGTCTTTTTAGTAGACCTCAACAGATGGTGTTAATCTGTCCGTTGCAGAACCAACAAATTATTAATTTGTCTATTTCTGAAGATATTCAGTCGTATGTAAACTAAATTAAAGATAAATACTGTAAAATTATCAATGGCCAACATTTACAATTTTCAGACGGATCCAAGTAAGTAATTACATGTTAAAAAGAAAATAAATTTGTCCTTAAAAATTTTGTTTGTTGTAACAATCATATACATCTGTAAAAAGAATCATTTAAGAATTTATAAGGTTTAAAAACATGTACATTTCATACCTAGTTGTCTAGCAAGGTACATAATTCCGGTGCAAAATATAACAATCAGAATTGGACCTAGCTATAATAATAATCATTGACAATTTTAAACATAATTGCTAATTTGAATTAAATAAAACATAATTATATATATATATATATATATATATATATATATATATATATATATATATATATATATATATATATATATATATATATATATATATATATATATATATATATATAGATGTGTCACCACGATAACTAAAAATAGAATGATCCGATTTTAATAAAACGCGTAGTCCTATGGTAAGTGGCTTCGAAAAGTTCGTTAGCCAGGAGAATCCGACTAGTTTTTCCGGAAAAATGTTGGGTTTACTATCGGAAAATTTTTGTATCTTCGAAAATAGCAAAAATGTGTTAACCAAATTTGCGTATACAATGTACCAAAATTTAGATTTTCAGCTTCAAAGTAAAACTGGTATAAGCATTTTTTAAAAATCGATCGCACTGGAGGCTAAAACTGGCCAAAATACTAAAACAAAATATGTGATTAACAAAATGTACTGCATATTACAGACAAATATTACCTATTTTTGGTGCAGATTGGTCAAAAAGTACCAAAGAGAAATGCTTTCAGGATATTATGAATTTTCTTCTAGAAAAGTCAATTTTCGATTTGAAACATCAGAATTGGTAATTTTTAAACAAACATTGTAAAATGAACGAGGGTTTTGGATAATAAACGTTACCACCATTTCTTGTTTTTTTAATAGGTGTAGTAGATTTTATATAGTTCAGGGTAGGTTTCTACAGGGGAATTAATGAGGCACATGTTATTATTTTTGCAACCTTACGTTATATCCCAGAAGGTATTTACAAAATGTATACAGACGAATATTTACCACATATGTAAAAATTAGTTGGATTGTTAATACCATCAGGTAATAATCAAAAGTAAGAATCTTAACACCCGGTAACCGGTTGGTAAAGTTCTACAAAAAAAGAACTTCCTTAGTGACCGCTGTAGCTAGCGCTTGATGAAGCGTACGGGAATAGTGTTCGAAGTGACGGACGATCGAGAGATAGATGCGGTTTCGCCGTTGAGAGTAGACAAAGTACTCTCAGATACGGTATGAGCGGCGGTTTACGATTACTTAAGCAAAAGTACAACAGGCAGCGCAACAAAAGCAAATATTTTATACCGGAAAATCATTATTACCAGGTTCTCAGTGACAGACACAAGGAACGGGAAGTCCAAAACGAAAAAGTCAGGAATCGTACTCATGGATGACCTATACAGTCTTTGACAACTCAGCATCTCCAATAGGGTGAAGCCAGGATGCAAACATCTCAATTACCTACGTGAGCTGTAAATACTCAGCGTCCCCACGAAAATAATACAAGATCTCCAAACGTATGGAGCGGAAAACTATGGCGTGCTAAGGTTTGGTGATTTATCTTAAAACGGTCGTGTTCCCTAAAGTGACCTAGAGAGTCTGTGACTACTCAGCATTCCTATCAATATCAAGCCAGAACAGAAATATCTCGATAACCTAAGTAGGGTGTGACGGCTCAGAATCCCTACCAAAAAATATGAGGTAATATATCATCTGGAAGCAGAAAAAGATGCGGCGGTAGGTAGTGCAACGCTGAAATATTGTGATTGCTAAAAACTAATTTAGAAGCGTGATATTAAAAATATGAAAATTCGCCACAAAATATTAAGCAAGACAAACGATTTCCTACATTTAAAATGTTTTAGTAAATGCTTCAATCCACGGCTATAATGTTTACCACTGTTGGACCCTGGCTGAAGGCGAGGGCGCTGATGACACTACTTCCAAGTAACGGATACGGGCAGACGTGTCCCTGGTTATTGCTGGTGTCTTACTTGATGATCTACTACTGACTCACGCCGTGAGGCCCTGCCTTTTATATAGTTTGGAAAATACGTAAAAAACTCAGCGTCGATTGGAATTTTATCATTTTTATCGAGCCGAGATAGAATACTACTTTGAAACACACACGCTTACTTAAAAGTTAATTATTTAAAAATATCTCATGGTAAAAATATAATGATAATAATAAAAATAAAAATAATAGTAATAATAATAATAATAATAATAATAATAATAATAATAATAATAATAATAATAATAATAATAATAATAATAATAATAATAATAATAATAATAATAATAATAATAATAATAATAATAATAATAATAATAATAATAATAATAATAATAATAATAATAATAATAATAATAATAATAATAATAATAATAATAATAATAATAATAATCGCCCTTTATTAACAAAATAGTTACATAAAGCATTGAACATATTAATTGATTACTGCCTGGTGAAATTTAGCCTCAGGCTTTGTATTATAGTATAGCTATATTATGTGTATTTTTTTAATTGATATTAAATTTATTATCGATTTGGATGTTGCAAATTTTCTAATAGTAATTTGCTCCGAACTCAGAAGAACATCCTCCACAAGCTATGCGGTACCACATGGGGCTCAACCGCTGAAACATTAAGATCCTCAGCACTTGGGCTGGCTTACTCAACTGCAGAATACGGCGCACCGATCTGGCTCAACAGTGCGCATACCCAAAGGGTGGACACACAACTAAACGAGACCATGAGGATAATCAGCGGAACGCTAAAATCGACTGCTATCGAATGACTACCAATATTGAGTCATATACCTCCTCCAGATCTCTGGCGCAAGGCAGCTCAACTTCCCATACACCAGGACACGGTTAAATCGTGCAGAAACAGACTACGATCCAGGAGACCGACCATAGGAACTGCAAGAGAACTAAATACGTCACAGTTCGACCCCATAGATTCTTGGGAGCGAAAATAGACAGACAACTGTCCTCTCAACTCAGAAATATTCCGTGCATAAGAATGAAACCTCCCGCTTTCGAACAGCCCCGCAAAATATGGACATCACTGAACAGAATTCGCACCAACCATGGCATATGCGCGGACTCACTACACAAATGGGGTAGGGCGTAATCTGCGAGGTGTGATTGCGGAGCGGAAAAGCAGACCGTCCAACATATGGTGATGGAATGCCCAAATACAGCATACGAGGGAAACTTTGACGACTTCCTGGTGGCAACTGACGCCTCAGTTGACTATGTATCAAATTTGAATATGTACTTATAAATTAGAATAACTTGTAATTTCTTTTTGTACACTTTTTATGTATTTTTGTACACTTTTATGTGTTTTATGACATGTGCAGCCATACGATAAATAAAATAAAATATTACAATGTAACAAACTACCCATGTAACAACCAACCCCGGTTTCCCTTAATTAATTTTTCAAGTTATTTGACTCCGCATCTCTTATACAGGCTGTTTCAAAAAACATGCACCATCGCTCGTGGGGCAATTCCTTACTAAAAAATAAGAAAAAAAGTTCCTGTGCACATGGGCCCGGAAACGCATAGTTTCCAATATACAGGTAGTTGAATTTTAATTTTTTTTTTAATTTTTTATAAATAATTTCAAAACCACTGGATTGATTTTAATGAAACTTGGAACTTGAAAGTGTATTATGAAAGTGCATATTTCCAAGTGAAAATCTACTTACAACTGCGTCAGTGGCGTGCGTACGGGGTAACTGTAAAAATTCATTTGGGGAAAAAATATGTGCGCCACTGTCTTTTTCAAATTTTGATACATCAGTTATGAAGCCTATTACATAAGCCACAAAAGCTACCTCTTGGTATTTTTTCGTTCAGGGTATCCCCTAGGAGATATGATTAATTTTATAAAAAGGGGCAAAGTACCGATTAGTCGGCGTAATAATAATAATATATGTTTACTGCAACCATAAGAATATGAAAAACAAAACATACAGTAAAGATTACAGCAATAAACGTGCAAATAACTAACCTACGTAAAACTTATTGGTGATAAACATTGAAATGAATATTACAAACATTGATAAAAAATGATAAATAAAAAATAAAAATAAAAAATGAAAAAAGTAATCGTAGAGACACCATGAGTTTTCCAAACTCATGTTTTTTGTACATTACTCAATTGACTTTAATAACAAAGCTAAAGAAAATGTTAAAAGTGACCACCATTAGCGTCGTTGCAATTATTTAACCTTCTGCGCAAAGATCTTCTTACTCTTCTGCAAATATTTTGATCTTCTCTAATGCTGTCAAATGCATATTCTATTCTTCCCAACAATTCTTCTCGTGTATTTACTGGTGTTTTATACACTATTTCTTTTAAATGACCCCACAAATAAAAATCGAGAGGATTCAGGTCCGGAGATCGAGGTGGCCATGACACCGGACCTCCACGACCAATCCATCGGTGACCGTATGTGTTGGCTAAATATGTTCTTACAACTGCTGCAAAATGTGCGGGCGCGCCATCATGCTGGAATCACATTGTACCATTTCTCATAAAAAGCGGTAGTAACAACGGCAAATCATTTTGTAAAAAGTTTAAATATGATTCATGGTCAAGACGATTCGGTAGAACAACAGGACCAATTATGTGATTTTCAATAATAGCAGCCCAAATATTGATGGAAAATTGATACTGCGAATTTGCAACTCTTAGAGAGTGTGGGTTTTCATCGGCCCATGTATGTAAATTGTGTAAATTTACGATACCTTTTCGCGTAAATGACGCCTCATCAGTAAATAGTACACGTTTAGAAAAATGTTGGTCGTGCCTAAGTTTGTTTAAGAACCACTGACAAAACATTACCCTTGGTTGAAAGTCTCTAGGTAGAAGTTCCTGGACACGTGTAAAATGATAGGGATATAAACTTTGATCCTTCAGAGTCCTGTGAACTGATGATGCCGAAATATTACCCAGTTCGGTGGCAATAATTCTCGTACTTGTACTAGGATCACGTTCAACTCTATTTAATATTGCCTCTTTAACTCGTACAGTTCGGCGGTATCTTCTGCGTCCAGAGTCAGCTTTTAAAGGTTTTAAAGAACCAGTTTCTCTCAAATGTCTTATAACAATACGTGGGAAAATATTTTTGTCAGGAATTCTTCTTTGGGGATAAGTTTCCTGATAAACTCGCACAGCTTGTCTAGCATTTTGATTTGTTTGTCCATAAATTAACAACATATTAGTCAAATCCGCTGAAGTGTACTTAATGAAAACCATCTTGAGAGGAGGAAATAATATTAATGAGCAGCTCAGTATCAACAAATAACTAAAAACGAAAATACTGCACCGTATCAAAATTTAAAGAATAGCACGAAAACTCTTTTGAAGCCTACAAAGCACTTCAAAATTGTAGAATTTAGAGAACTGTCAAAAATTATAGTTTCATGGCACTTTACGATTACTGTTTTCATTACTCCAACGAATCGGTACGTTGCCCCTTTTTATAAAATTAATCATATCTCCTAAGGGATACCCTAAACGAAAAAATACCAAGAGGTAGCTTTTGTGGCTTATGTAATAATCTTCATAACTGATGTATCAAAATTGAAAAAAGACAGTGGCGCACATATTTTTTCCCCAAATGAATTTTTACAGTTACCCCGTACGCACGCCACTGACGCAGTTGTAAGTAGATTTTCACTTGAAAATATGCACTTTCATAATACACTTTCAAGTTCCAAGTTTCATTAAAATCAATCCAGTGGTTTTGAAATTATTTATAAAAAATTTAAATAAAAAAAATTCAACCCCCTGTATATTGGAAACTATGCGTTTCCGGGCCCATGTGCACAGGAACATTTTTTCTTATTTTTTAGTAAGGAATTGCCCCACGAGCGATGGTGCATGTTTTTTGAAACAGCCTGTATATTATTATTATTAAATCCTTAGATTTAAGCTAGACAACTCGCTGAAACAAATTCAACTTACAAAGTTAGACACAAAAAGGGCAGTGTAAAGAATTATTCTAGTCAAGTGAGCTTTGTAAGTAAGAGATAAATCTCTTTGAGCTGTTGTAATCGATGAGGCTCAAAGCAAGCATGAATTCGCCAACGTAAGTTAACCAACGTCCAACAGCCACTGCGAAAGGAAACTCTTTCTGTGGTTAAAAGGCTAATTTGGCGTGAAAGGGACTGGAATGCTTAGCTAGGAGCAGCCAAGTCGATACAGCTGCCCGCAATTTCTCTCTGATAAACGTAACAGAGAGTAAATTACTTTGTCGTTTTCTGTTCCGCGTACTAGAATTTGCAATTTTATCTTATATTGGTTTCATGATAAGACGAGAAGAATTATTACATTACATTAAATGCCTTGGGATACTAAATGATCATATTACTCAGTTTTAATGAAAGCGCACCCTTACATTAGAAGGATTCTACTAAATATGTTGACAGAAGCGAGAATTTCTTCCAGGAATTGCAAGCTTGGAATGTAATTATATATTTCTCAAATGGAGCAACTACCAAAAAAACTGCTAAGATAAAAAGGTTTGGCCTTTCTAGATATACTGATAGGTAAAAGCCACGCGATCCGCAATATAAAATAATAAAAATCGTAATAATTAAACCACCCACCCAAGATTTTATATCGTATAACAAAGGCGTAGCTTTGCCCGTGTTGACTACAAGGTATAGTGTTTCTTATTTTCAATTTAAAATACTTTTTTATATTGATTAGAAATTTTGATAATTATACCATCACAGCAGCTGTTTTCGTTTCATTTCAGCGTCGCGCTCTATCAACTGTACCAGGTTATTTGGAAACTCTGGTTCTACCTATTGTTACTTGGTTTGTAGTGAATTTCCATTGAGACAGTTAGAGGTAGAAAAAGAACACCTGACATTCACTCTCATGGGGTTACGGCTGTAGTCTTTACAAGCGTTTTTGATCGTGATTTACACATATAACAAAACTCTGGACGCAGCAAGTGCGTTATGGTAGTGAATTTTCATAAAACTATTTTTTAACAGCAATAATGTGTGTTTTTTTAAGAAAGCAGGCATCAAATTTGGTTACCAGTAAAATATATATAGTAAAAACAATGTGCCATGTTTCATCAAAATAACTTTATTGTTTGAAAATGTACAGAAATTTCCGAACGTAAACTTGAAGTGTTCCTGAAAAAACTCGTTTTTTGGTCAACCTTATGGGTTAATAGCAAATTTAGCTATTCAAATATTAAGCATTTGATCAAAATTCGCTACCATAACGTACTTACTGCGCCCAGAATTTTTTTTCTTACAAACATGCATTATATTTCGATGGAAAATGCAAAAATGCAATAACATAAGGCGTGTTTGGTTAAAAAAAAAGAAAATTTGTATCACCAACGACTTATGGGCCACCCTGTGATTGTAGAAATTATTTTTTAAGATGTAGCTCAAGACACCCTATAATTAATATATAATTTTTTTTGATATCTTGTATAATAACAGATATATAGAGCTTTATTGATTTTTTTTACGAAAATTCTACAAAAATTATATAC
This sequence comes from Tillus elongatus, assembly GCA_964006375.1. NCBI lineage: Eukaryota > Metazoa > Arthropoda > Insecta > Coleoptera > Cleridae > Tillus > Tillus elongatus. Next base: position 153,441,535 of record OZ023264.1, on the reverse strand, counting down.
CATTAACGATAAACTCTATAGCTAAAACTGCCAAGCATCAGAGAAAGGGTCTATTTGAAATGAATTTTGTGGAAATATTTTAAGGACAATGACGGTTGAAACTAAGACTTCAGGGTTTGTAAAACATTCTTCTTGAGACATTTTATTTCCACAGCCTGTATTAGATTCAAGTTCTTTTCCTAAATGTTGCCAATTTTGACGTTTTGTGAAAAATCTCAATTTATTCTTATTTAAATGCCTATAACTTTTTTATCTTTCGACCTACAGAGCTAAATTGGTATATGACTTGCATATAATGATATAAACTCGCGTATAAAATTTGGTTGCCCTTACTTTGTTAATTTTGGAGATATAAATTTTTTTCGAAAGAAAACACAATATTTTCCGGGAAAACCTCGGCGGATCTTCCTGGCTAACGAACTTGTCCAAGCCACTTGCAAAAGGAAGGTACTCACCAATTTTGACGTTTAAAATCGCGATTTTGACGTTTTGAGGGGAACTAAAATTTATTTTTCTTTGAATGTCTGTAACTTTTTATCCTTTAAACTACGGAGCTGAATTTTGGTAGACAACTTGCCTATAATGATATAAACCCGCGTATCAAATTTAGTTGCCCTTACTTTGTTATTTTTGGAGATATAAATTTTTTTCGATTTTTTTTTGAAAGAAAACACAAAATTTTCCGGGAAAACCTCGGCGGATTTTTCTGGCTAGCGAAATTATCCAATCCACTTGCGAAAGGACAGTACTCACCAAGTTTTATCAAAATCGGTCTATTCTTTTTTAAGTTATATATATATATATATATATATATATATATATATATATATATATATATATATATATATATATATATATATATATATATATATATATAAACATATAAAGTCTGAAACTGACCTCGGGTTTGGGTTCCGGGGGTCCTATATAGCGCTCATTTGAAGAAAGTTTTTCAAAATTCAAAAGTCGGGGTCTCCTCATTAGTGATTTTTTTTTAAAAGAAAATTCACTAAAACACGAGAGTCGTAACCTGGACAAAAGCATAATGCGTGGACCTTCTATGAAAATTCGCTACCATAATGTACTTGCTGCGTCTAGACTTGTTTTCTTGCATTACTCTAAATCAAGCCAAAGTCTGTGAGTGTTATTAACGTTTACTGTAAAAAGGTTTTCTTGAACTTTACAACATTATATATAATTATGACAGTATTTGCAGAGGAAATTTATGACATAAAAAAGAAACTCACTGAGATGCACAATTAAAATGGAAATGTATGTCTCAGAAAAAACACAAAAACTCCCTTTGAAAAATTGCTCAAGGCAAGGTAAATACGGCGAACGAAAATGTTTCAAACAGAAATAGCCTGTGAGTATGTATACATTATGTATTTTTCATTTAACGATATTAAAGAAATTTGCCTACCATACTTTTATAAATTAAGCTTTTTCAAAACAGTATTATAAACAGTAATGTTATAAAGATATTCCTTGAATATATTCATTTATTCTTGTTACCCTTACTTGGTGAAACCGTTCCATACTAAATAGAGATATAGAGAGTTTTTCTGTGGTTTCACAAGTGTTGGTTTTCTTCTCTGTAACCGATTGCCATACCTAACAGCATCATCAGGCAAGGGAAGATTGAATTAATTTATACGTATTCCTGACAACTACGAATAAAAACTCGTTGCCATGTTATAGTGTTTTTAACAGACTTCAAAAAAGACGGAGGTTCTATGTATTTTTTTATGTATGTTCACTGATATTTACATCAATTATCGACCAATTTTAAAAAAAGAATCCTTTTAGTGAATTTTCTTTTAAAAAAATCACTAATGAGGAGATCTCGACTTTAAAATTTTGAAAATCTATCTTCAAATAAGCGCTAACTAGGCTCCCTAGAACATATATCCGCGATCAATCTCAATTTCTATATGTTATATATATATATATATATATATATATATATATATATATATATATATATATATATATATATATATATGAGAGAGAGAGAGAGCTAGATTTTGGTTTGAGTTTTGCTATTTCCGGAAATATGAATTTTTCCAAAAGAAAACCTACAATTTTCCGGAAAAACTTCTTTTATTTTCCTGGCTAACGAACTTATCCAAGCTACTGGCAAAAAGAATTTACTCACTAAATTTTATCAAAATCAGCCCATTATTTTTTGAGTTATTAGTGTGGTACATACATATATATATATATATATATATATATATATATATATATATATATATATATATATATATATATATATATATATATATATATATAGCTGGTTTATATTGCAAAAACTCTACGCCAAAATTTAGCTCTCTTAGTTGAAAGAACAAAAAGTTATAGGCACTTAATAAAGCAAAAATTTTAGTGCCACTAAAAGTTAGAGAAGACGCAATACCAAAATATTATATGTATTAAACAAAATCTATTAAATATTACAGACAACGTTTATCTTTTTATGGCGAAAAATATTTCAAGAAGTACCAAAAAGATTACTTTGAAAATTTTATAATTGTTCTCCTGTAAATGTCAAACTGGAGATTTGAAACGTGACAATTAGTATAAGTATTGTAGTTTATAAATGGTAGATATTGCACAAAATGTATATTAGAACGTCTTTGATTTATGCTACACTTCTCATTTGGTAAAATAGTTGCAAAATCTGCCTCTAAAGACCTCACATATTACAAATAAATAACCTAAGATAATTATCGGTTATCTACCTTTGATTGCAGAGTGTGATAGAAGGCTTACAGTAGTGTAAATGTCAGATGCATGGCTGATGAGAGAAGGAACGCCGGTTCAAATGTCACTCTGACTGAATTTCTCTCTCAACTTTTTTTTTGCTTTTTTCGTTTTTGATTGAATTTTAACGTTATGTGATCAAGTTGTGTAATTCCAACATTTTTTAGCGACTTTTTGTTGAAAATGAAAGATAAGCACTTTTAAGGCTTTGAATTCAAGTTTAACAGCAGCTGTTGTTACCCTTAGTTGGTAAAACCATTCCACAGTTAACATAGACCTAGAGATTTATAACTTCAGAAGAGGTTATGTTCTTCTACACAAACGGAATCAATTTTTACCACATCCACACGCAAAAATTTTTTTTCTGTGAAGCCACAAAAAAAGCATCTAGTTCTGTATTTAGATCAGATTTTGAATATTTTTTAATTTATTTAATTTATTTCTATTAGCTAATTTTCTTGTACACAATGTTCTTTTAATAGCGAATTTTCTTATAAACTAATTTAATTCATTATTTTTGAAAAAAAACATTTGTTGCGATTTTTTTATGAAAAATTATGTGTTCTTTTAGCAGAATTTTGTATAGAAGATATTTACCCAGTTTTCGCAGAAATTTTTTTGTGCTTTGTGGAAATAATTTTTTGTAGGATGTTTTTGTGAAATTTTGGTAATTAATGATAAATGCTTAATAAGTTATCATAAAAAAATGTTTACGAATTTTCTTGAAAGATTGTTTGCAAATTTTCATAAAATTATTGTGAAGTGTCGTCGAGAAAGTTTTTGTGAAAAATTATATGTTGGTAGGTGGGTAGATAACTTGAAATGGTTCGTTGGCCAGGAAAATCGCACCAGTTTTTTTAAATTTGTTTAATTGATTTTTATTAGCAAATTTTCTTGTACAAAATGTTCTTTTAATAGCGAATTTGCTTACAAATGAATTTATTTTAATCGAACACGTCTTATATAATTGCATTTTGGCATTGTTTGTAAGAAAGGAAATTCAGGGCGCAGCAAGTGTGTTATTGTAGCGAATTTTCATTAAAATCTTCAAATTTGAATAGGTCAATTTGCTATTAACCTCTAAGGTTCGTCGGTCGGGAAACCAGTTTTTTCTGGTACATTTTTAGTTTATTTTCGAAAAATTTGTGTACATTTTCAAACAATAAACTATTATTTTTCTGAAATATGGTACATTGTTTTGCCTACACAGGTTACACTGGTACGCAAATTTAATGCGTGCTTTCTTTAAAAAAAAAACACACATATTTGCTATTAAAAACATTTAAATGAAAATTCACTACCATAACGTAGTTGCTGCTTCCAGACTTTTTTCTTGTTTGAAAGGTTATACTCCTGAGGCGGTCCCATTTTTACAAAGTCAGGATCTGACTATGGGCTCTCAAAGAAATCGAGGGAAATCTTCAAAAATTATTTTTTATACGTGTTCACCGATATTTACATCGATTAATATGGACCAATTTTTAAAGCCTTTTTTAAAGGGTATACTCCTGAGGTGGTCTCGTTTTCACCAAGTCAGGATCTGATGATAGGATCTCAGGAAAATCGGAGGAAATCCTTAAAAAAAAATTATGTATGTTCACCGATATTTTCGTCAATTGTGGACCAATGTAAAAAAATATTTTATGTTTGAAAGGCAATACTTCTGAGGTGGTCCCATTTTCACCAAGTCAGGATCTGATGATAGTATCTCGGGGAGATCGGGGAAAATTCTTAAAAAATATATGTATGTTCACCGATATTTTCGTCAATTGTGGACCAATATAAAAAATATTTTTTTGTTTGAAAGGGTATACTTCCGAGGTGGTCCCATTTTCACCAAGTCAGGTCAGGTCTCATGATAGGATTTCAGAGACATCGGGGTAAATCCTTAAAAAAAAATTATGTATGTTCACCGATATTTTCTTTAATTGTGGACCAATTTAAAAAAATATTTTTTGTTTGAAAGGGTATACTTCTGAGGTGGTCCCATTTTCACCAAGTCAGGGTCTGATGAGAAGAATATATTTTTATGTATGTTCACCGATATTTTCGTCCATTATGGACCAATCTAAGAAAATATGTTTTGTTTGAAAGGGTATACTTCTATGGTAGTCTCATTTTCACCAAGTCAGGATCTGCTGATGGGATCTTATGAAAATCATGGTCCATCCTCAAAACATATTTTTTATGTATGTTCACCGATATTTTCGTCAATTGTAGACCAATTAAAAAAATGTACGGTATACTCCTAAGGTAGTCCCATTTTCACCAAGTCAGGGTCTGATGATGCGAATATTCTTTATGTACCGATATTTTCGTCAATTGTGGACCAATTCTAAAAAATATTTTTTTGTTTGAAAGTGTATACTTCTTAGGTAGTCTTATTTTCAACAAGTCAGGTTATTTGACCTGGTCCCCCCAAGCAACTGTACTTTGAAATGTAACATCTGCTTCTAATTCTAAACAATTGTCCTAAAAAACAATTGTCTTTTTAAAACTCTGAGCATAATTCTGAAAGTATATAAACTTTAAACATAACTTCGATATTTACGACGTCACCAATTTATAGCTAATCAGAAATGAACGTACCTATTCTGCTATAGATTAAAAATTATTCCTTAACACGATGGAAATTACCAGCCACACATTAACGTTATCATTTTTTTTTACTACATTTAAGCATTAAAACAAGAATAATGTGCAGCAGGATATCGTGAAATTTCAATATAATTTTACGATGTCCTTAGTTAGAGCAGCTCACTAAGCAGCTGATGACGCTCCGCAATATCCAGATAATGGGAAAGAGCTTTATGAGACTCGAGTCGTAACACGATATTTTTAGTAAAGTAATTTTACTGTAAACAAGCTTATTTTCAAGCTAGCTTCCTTTTGTTTGAGCTCTTTAGTGTTCCTCATCCAGAGCTACTTAAATTCAAAAGGAGTATTACAATAAAGCCTCTTTGATAGTTAGTTGTTAGTCCTTAACCAATCAGCTTTTGAAAAAGTTATAATAATGTAAATATTAAGTTGCAGACAAAAACTGATTTACTATCATAACCACACAGGGTGGGTCATCATATATGCCATGGCCTTAATACGGGAATCGGTTAAAATTTTAAATTATTTTCACGTAATATTGATAACAATAAAATATGTATTCACATAAACAGATCGCTACAGTAATTTTTCGAAAAATGTGGTTAAGAAAGAGGTGAAATCCAGAGTAACCCACTAAATTCAGAGAGTTGTGCGTGGATATGGAATCCAAATATTTGGTGAAAAAAGGTCTGTGACTATGGCCAATCACCGACGCCAGGGAGTAGTTGCACAGCATTCTCCTGAAAATTTTGCCGAACCTCTGGCTTTTTGTAAAGAGGGTGGGGATCTTTAAGGTCCAGAACATTGCATGGTACATGGGACCGACGCATCCTCCAAAGAGCAGCATATGCAGACATTCATTTTACTCAATGGCAATGAGCCAACCTTGGTTGATGTTAATTTTACACTATGTACTGAAAAAGTGAAATGTTTCCCTACTGGGAGCCAAAGCCATGACCCTTGGCTTCAGCGGCGCACATTCGTACCACTAGACTACCAAGGCTGCCAAGAACACAAGATGTATCTTTGTAATGTGGTATTGAGTTAAAGGATTCAACCATCGTTATTTTGCAGCCGACCAGTGACAAACTCTAATATTGCCGCATCTCTGCTCTTCGCTCTCTGCTCTCCGCTCTCTGCTATCTGCTCTCCTCTCTCTGCTCTCTGCACTCCTCTCTCTGCTCTCTGCTATCTGATCTCTGCTCTCTGCTCTCTGCTCTATGCTCTCTGCTCTATGCTCTCTGCTCTCTGCTCTCTGCTCTCTGCTCTCTGCGCTTTGCGCTCTGCTCTGTGCGCTCCGCTCTCCGCGCTCCGCTCTCCTCTTTCCACTCTCGACTCTCTGCTCTCTGCTCTCTGCTCTCTGCTCTCTGCTCTCTGCTCTCTGCACTCTGCTCTCTGCTCTCTGCTCTCTGCTCTCTGTTCTCTGCTCTCTGCTCTCTGCTCTCTGCTCTCTGCTCTCTGCTCTCTGCTCTCTGCTCTCTGCTCTCTGCTCTCTGCTCTCTGCTCTCTGCTCTCTGCTCTCTGCTCTCTGCTCTCTGCTCTCTGCTCTCTGCTCTCTGCTCTCTGCTCTCTGCTCTCTGCTCTCTGCTCTCTGCTCTCTGCTCTCTGCTCTCTGCTCTCTGCTCTCTGCTCTCTGCTCTCTGCTCTCTGCTCTCTGCTCTCTGCTCTCTGCTCTCTGCTCTCTGCTCTCTGCTCTCTGCTCTCTGCTCTCTGCTCTCTGCTCTCTGCTCTCTGCTCTCTGCTCTCTGCTCTCTGCTCTCTGCTCTCTGCTCTCTGCTCTCTGCTCTCTGCTCTCTGCTCTCTGCTCTCTGTTCTCTGCTCTCTGCTCTCTGCTCTCTGCTCTCTGCTCTCTGCTCTCTGCTCTCTGCTCTCTGCTCTCCGATCTCTGCTCTCCGATCTCTGCTCTCTGCTCTCTGCCATCTGATCTCTGCTCTCTGCCATCTGATCTCTGCTCTCTGCTCTCTGCTCTCTGCGCTCTGCTCTCTGCTCTCTGCTCTCTGCTCTCTGCTCTCTGCTCTCTGCTCTCTGCTCTCTGATCTATGCTCTCTGCTCTCTGCTCTCTGCTCTCTGCTCTCTTCTCTGCTCTCTGCTCTCTGCTCTCTGCTCTCTGCTCTCTGCTCTCTGCTCTCCGATCTCTGCTCTCTGCTCTCTGCTCTCCTCTCTCTGCTCTCTACTTTTTGCACTCCTCTCTCTACTCTCTGCTATCTGATCTCTGCTCTCTGCTCTCTGCTCTATGCTCTATGCTCTCTGCTCTCTGCTCTCTGCTCTCTGCTCTCTGCTCTCTGCTCTCTGCTCTCTGCTCTCTGCTCTCTTCTCTCTGCCCTCTGCTCTCTGCTCTCTGCGCTCTGCTCTCTGCTCTCCGCTCTCCGATCTCCGATCTCCGCTCTCCGCTCTCCGCTCTCCGCTCTCTGCTCTCTGCTCTCTGCTCTCTGCTCTCTGCTCTCTGCTCTCTGCTCTCTGCTCTCTGCTCTCTGCTCTCCGCTCTCCGCTCTCTGCTCTCTGCTCTCTGCTCTCTGCTCTCTGCTCTCCGATCTCTGCTCTCTGCTCTCCGCTCTCCGCTTTCCGCTCTCGGCTCTCTGCTTTCTGCTCTCTGCTCTCTGCTCTCTGCTCTCTGCTCTCCGATCTCCGCTCTCTGCTCTTTGCTCTCTGCTCTCTGCTCTCCGCTCTCCGCTCTCCGATCTCTGCTCTCTGCTCTCTGCACTCTGCACTCTGCTCTCTTCTCTCTTCTCTCTGCTCTCTGCTCTCTGCTCTCTGCTCTCTGCTCTCTGCTCTCTGCTCTCTGCTCTCTGCTCTCTGCTCTCTGCTCTCTGCTCTCTGCTCTCTGCTCTCTGCTCTCTGCTCTCTGCTCTCTGCTCTCTGCTCTCTGATCTCTGCTCTCTGCTCTCTGCTCTCTGCTCTCTGCTCTCTGCTCTCTGCTCTCTGCTCTCTGCTCTCTGCTCTCTGCTCTCTGCTCTCTGCTCTCTGCTCTCTGCTCTCGGCTCTCGGCTCTCTGCTCTCCGATCTCCGCTCTCTGCTCTCCGATCTCTGCTCTCTGCTCTCTGCTCTCTGCTCTCTGCTCTCTGCTCTCTGCTATCTGATCTCTGCTCTCTGCTCTCTGCTCTATGCTCTCTGCTCTCTGCTCTCTGCTCTCTGCTCTCTGCTCTCTGCTCTCCGATCTATGCTCTCTGCTCTATGCTCTCTGCTCTCTGCTTTCTGCTCTCTGCTCTCTGCTCTCTTCTCTCTGCTCTCTACTTTTTGCACTCCTCTCTCTACTCTCTGCTATCTGATCTCTGCTCTCTGCTCTCTGCTCTATGCTCTATGCTCTCTGCTCTCTGCTCTCTGCTCTCTGCTCTCTGCTCTCTGCTCTCTGCTCTCTGCTCTCTTCTCTCTGCCCTCTGCTCTCTGCTCTCTGCGCTCTGCTCTCTGCTCTCCGCTCTCCGATCTCCGATCTCCGCTCTCCGCTCTCCGCTCTCCGCTCTCTGCTCTCTGCTCTCTGCTCTCTGCTCTCTGCTCTCTGCTCTCTGCTCTCTGCTCTCTGCTCTCTGCTCTCCGCTCTCCGCTCTCTGCTCTCTGCTCTCTGCTCTCTGCTCTCTGCTCTCCGATCTCTGCTCTCTGCTCTCCGCTCTCCGCTTTCCGCTCTCGGCTCTCTGCTTTCTGCTCTCTGCTCTCTGCTCTCTGCTCTCTGCTCTCTGCTCTCCGATCTCCGCTCTCTGCTCTTTGCTCTCTGCTCTCTGCTCTCCGCTCTCCGCTCTCCGATCTCTGCTCTCTGCTCTCTGCACTCTGCACTCTGCTCTCTTCTCTCTGCTCTCTGCTCTCTGCTCTCTGCTCTCTGCTCTCTGCTCTCTGCTCTCTGCTCTCTGCTCTCTGCTCTCTGCTCTCTGCTCTCTGCTCTCTGCTCTCTGCTCTCTGCTCTCTGCTCTCTGCTCTCTGATCTCTGCTCTCTGCTCTCTGCTCTCTGCTCTCTGCTCTCTGCTCTCTGCTCTCTGCTCTCTGCTCTCTGCTCTCTGCTCTCTGCTCTCTGCTCTCTGCTCTCGGCTCTCGGCTCTCTGCTCTCCGATCTCCGCTCTCTGCTCTCCGATCTCTGCTCTCTGCTCTCTGCTCTCTGCTCTCTGCTATCTGATCTCTGCTCTCTGCTCTCTGCTCTATGCTCTCTGCTCTCTGCTCTCTGCTCTCTGCTCTCTGCTCTCTGCTCTCCGATCTATGCTCTCTGCTCTATGCTCTCTGCTCTCTGCTTTCTGCTCTCTGCTCTCTGCTCTCTTCTCTCTGCTCTCTGCTCTCCGCTCCTCGCTCTCTTCTCTCTGCTCTCTGCCTACGATTCGGCAGCAAGGTGAGGCAAGAATATATTTACAGCTGGACATGTACATAGGTATGGAGTCAATTTTTTTTAGATTGCATTACACAAAGAGAAACCCTGCTATTTATAGATATGTTAAGGTGTTTTATAATGTCAAAATTATTTCCCTTTTTTGTTTGCAAGTTTTATTTAGCTGTGTGTCTATTTAAAAGCAAACACGCTAACGGCGTGTATGTACTATAGAAGCAAAACATATTTAATTAAGTATCCCCTTTTAAATGTTTTATTAAGAATAAAATTGTAACGCAACCGGTACAAGTATTGTGATTAATTCGTGACCGATTTCAACTACAACAATGTCAATAAATTCGTCGCTTGTGACGTGTTCCTGACAACTATAGATAAAAAATCATTGCTATGTTATGGTGCTTTGATCAAAAGGTTCTTTAGAAGAAAACAAATATAATAAAAATGACAGATGACGATATTAAAATGCCTATGTGATGCATGTCAATGTTTAACATGAAAGTATGATTAACATAACATAGCAACGAGTTTTTATTTATAATAATTGTCAGGAATGCGTATAAATAATTTCAATTTTCTCTTGTCTTATGATGCTGTTAAGCAGGAGAATCGGTTACAGCGAAGAAAATCAACACTTGTGAAGCCAGGGAAGAAGTAAATACATCTCTATTTAGATTTGAATTTAATTCTAACTTTATAAACTTTAAATCAAAATAAATTATGTCACTGCCATTTTACAGCCAAGATGAATTCAATCTTCAAGTATAAGAAAACCACAGTTCAGTAACCAAACTACGATCACTTTTCATGTTTACCAGAGGCATTCTATTGAACTCTTCAGTGTCAGAACTCTGCCATGAATAGCGATATTAACCAGATATCTATTCTGAACAGCCGCAAGCTCTACACAGTTTTTTCGTCGCGTAAACAAACTTCAATAAATCTCTGTCGTCCGAACAAAGATAAAAAAAGAGAATTATAACTTTTCCCCGGATATATTTTATAATTCATACAGAAATCGGCTTATTGAATTGGTGAGTTATTGCATGCTGTATTTCATATTTGTCGGGTATCAATGCTAATTTTGTGTGTAGGGGGGTCGATGGACACACGTGAAAACATGGAAGTTTTTTAAGCAATCTGATACTTAGTCTCTACGGACAACACGGGAAAATACGTAAAATGACATGTCAGTGTATCCATATTTGAAAGATGGCTTTGTTAGGTTTGACTATTATTCGAATGCATTCTTTGGGGAATATCGGAATCAAGATTATTTAGATACATTTCAACGTTTGAAACCGCTATGTGTTATTTTAAAAGTAACATGTTTTTGTGCCGTCAGGTTATAATGTAATTTTAAACATCATTGTCATTGATAAGTACACTTGGAGAACTCAAATCACCACAACACACCTTTTTAAATACTTTACGATCGTTTCACTAACAAAGTTAGCGTCATCAGAGGATTAAAAATTCTAACTGCTTTCCACTAAAACGCCACCTTGTATATTGAGTCTTAGGTAAAGAACGATAATGAGAAGGAGATTAAATCGCAGCAAATTTCTGTGTGTTGGATTTTAATTGCCGGAAGAGGTTTTTGAACTTCCTTTATCATTTTACCTGACAGGTTTCAGGATGTTTATATCCTTCAAAGATAGAGCGCACAGAAGGCTGCAAACTAGTGGCGGGGCTCGATTTAAGGAACTTTTGCTTTTTATTGCTCTAGAAATACAAATACTTTCGTACGCATCGTGCTTCACTGGCTGTCTAATATTTTTGATAAGTTTCAGAGTGTCTTTATCAATGTGGTGGTTATTATACCAGATGTGTTGTGCTAGGCATGGCTTGTCTACACTACCGTATCTCAAGTGTGCCAAATGTTCACTAAATCTAATCTGAATGGTTCTCTTAATCTGCCCAATGTATATAAGATTACAATCTTAATAACCTATCTCATAGATATCCGACATTTCAGTAGCTTTATCTTTATCTTTCGTGTTACCTAATAAATTTCTTAAATTATTTTTAGGCAAACAAATTTTTTTCCGATTTTATCTTTCCTGAATGTCTTGCATTCCGCTAATATTTTCTTTGTTCTGTGTCTAACATTCAAAAAAGTTAAAATAGGCTAAAATTTGTTTGCCTACCTTTTAACACCTTCTCGAGAACATTTTTAAGAAAGTCGTTTTACAGCTAACATTTTTGACAAGAAATAATTTAACAACTTTGCTAGGTAATACGAAAGATAAAGATAAAGCCACTGAAATGTCGTGTATCTATGAGATAGGTTGTAAAGATTGTAAGGTTAAAAAGGTTGAGCAGACTAAGAGAACAATTTTTACTAAATTTCGTGAACATCGGGCACTGATGTAGTGTAGACAATTCATGCGTAGCACAACATATTTGGAATAATAACCACCACACTGATAAAGAAAATCTAAAACTTATAAAAAATACTAGAAGTTTGATGCGTACGAAAGTATTGATATTTCTAGGGCAATAAAAAGCAAAAGTTACTTAAACCGAGCCGCACCACTGGTTTGCAGTCACCACGGGTTTGCAGTCCTTTGTTTGCGCTTTATCTTTGAAGCAGATAAACATTCCGAAACTTTTCAGGTAAAGTAATAAAGGAAGTTCAAAAACCTCGTGCGGCAATTAAAATACAAGACAGAGAAAATGTGTCTGCGATTTAATCTCCCTCTCGGTATCGTTCTTTACCTAAGACTCAGTATAAAAGGTGGTGTTTTAGTAGAAAGTACTTGGAATTTTTCTCTGATGATGCTAACTTTGTTAGTGAAACGATCGCCAGGTGTTTAAAAAGATGTGTTGCAATGATTTGGGTTCTCCAAGCGTACTTATCAGTGCTCATCACAGGTTCCACTCTTCACTTAGTGGATCATTATCATTACCTTTCTATTATCACAGTCTAAAGGCAATTTCGTGTAGGGAGAGTAGGAGAATACCGATCACCTAAGCAGAAACACTGAATATACGAAGAATTCATTGGGATATATTTCACTATGTGAAAACTGGAACCTGTGATGACCACTAATAAGTACAATTGGAGATACCCAAATTACCACAACACTTATTTCAGAGACCTTACGATCGTTTCGTTGACAATATCAACATCTTCAGAGGAAGAAAAATTCTATACTAAGCAACTAGCTACCGTGTATTTATATCGCGTCAAGGTAAACGAACTAGTCCGAAGTAAAATTGTCGTCCAAGAACGATCGTTTGTTTATTGTGTAGTGAAACTACGAGATCGAAGACCTGCTTTAATCTTCTGGTCGACAAATTTATGAGCCCTTATCTAATTTACGGATAATAGGTTTAAAGGAACCGAGTTATTTAAGGAATCTGCACGTTGAGTTTCGATCTACAAATTTACTATGTGGATATTGGATCAAGCCGACAAACATCTGGCGAGATAAACAACAACAACTTCGCTCATCTTTTTTAAATAGAAAACTAAAACCGGGTGTTTGGCTCATCATGTTAACTCTAACAAAGGATAAATAACTCAACTAAAATACTACATAAAAACTATATTTATATTGATTTTAATTCTTCGTGACAGTATTTATATTGACTTCATAGATACAAACAAAACGAACGGATCTTTAAGTAGAGACAAACGTAGAGATTAATATATGTATAAACCTGCCGAGTTATTGACAGTAATTTATTATTTTACCAGACAAAATTAGGAGTGTTTAAGCGGTCAAATGTAAAGTGAAAATAAAGGCCTCAAATTTAAGGTGCCGCACGATTCAATGAAGTTTTGTTCTTAATACTTAAAGACCATAATATAAGAATACTTTCTAATGAATCAAGCATAGTTTGATGTCTAACATTTTTGACAAGTTTCAAATTTTCTTTGTCAATGTGGTGATTATTATCCCATATATGTTGTGACACACATGATTTGTCCACCGTACCATATCGTAACTGTGCGAGATGTTCACGAAATCTGGTGTCTATGTTTCTCCTAGTTTAACCCACGTATTTAAGATCGAAATCTTTGCAACTAATCTCATAAGTACCGGACATTTAAGTGACTTTGTCTTTGTCTTTCATATTACCCAACAATATTTTTTTCAGGTTTTCTAGAGAACTATTGCTAAATATCTTACGTAATATATCACTACATTTCGCATACTTGTGAAAAGCAATTAAAAAGGTAATTTGAAGTTGGTCGGTATTAACCGACGTCACCCTCTAAAAGCAACCACTCGGTAGGGTAATATCGACCAGGTTTTAGTTCTTATTCACAAATGTGACATATGCAGTGTTGTTTTTTTTTTTCAACAACTTGCACTCTTTATGAGCCTATAAATTACATTTGACACATTTCAACCACAACTTTTCATTTCTATGAATTCTCAACACGCAGAATATAAGGCTATTTCAGTTTCCGTTTGTTTGATTCTATGTTTCTCTTTTGGCATTTGTTTGTCTTCTTCAAGACATGTGACGTTCTTCCTAACTTTCTGTATTCTTTTCAGATCGTATTTTTTCTTGCTCTCACCTTTTCTTGTAGGTGTGCTCTGTTTGACATGATTGTAAAAAACAGTTGCCTTTTTGTAGAATTCTTAATCTCAAACATGGCAATAGTGCTAACTTATCCATGGAAATATTCATTTTCACGGTCTTATCTTCGTTATCAATTGTGGCATTATCTGCCACTAATTCCATTGATACTTGGCGTTTTCCTAACTGCTAAAGTTTTTGGTGCTATGGACAGGTCCTATACCGCAAGAGCCCGATACAGGCTCTTTAATGTATGTACTTCCAGAGTAAAAACTGCAACCAGATGGACCACCAATTACTTCATCAGGTCTATTTTTTTCTACAGATTAAGCCATTTCCCTAAGTCGTTGCTTTGCTCTTTCATCAGACAGCTGTGGACCTGGTCTGGCTCAAAATTTTGATCTAGTACCTCATCATTATTTAAGATATAAGAGTTCAGAGGATAAATTCCTGTGCACTCACAACCGCGGATTGGTTGATCCAAAGTTTCCACCCTGTTGTGAATCTTCTTGAATGACACATGAACATCTGTTTGGTCAATTTTTCAAAATTTCTACGCTTCAAAAAAATCACCACATTCTCCATTGTAAGTGGACTTCACTGGAGCAAAGAAGCACTCATCAAGTGGCTGGGGCTTATGTGACGTATGGGGCGGTAATGGCTGAGTTCTCCAGCCGCCAACAACTGAATTTTAAGCGCTCATCTATTGACCACCGATACATTACAGCGGTTGGGGACTGATAAACGCACTGTTGACCTCAAGCATTATTTTGTTAGGTTTATCTGTCATTTCGCTTATACAAGTTGCCAACAATTGAGTTCCAGCCTAAAAATTTGCTGGACTGGTGAACGCATACGTTGACACAACTATTTAACTGTTGGCAACTCCTGGCGCCTGGTCAACTAGGCGAATGTGACGAAATATATCCCGTGTGTCTTGCTGAAATCGTAAATTCTCAACCTATAGTGACTGCTGGGGTTATCCATTAAAAGTAATACTGGATCAGCAATAAAGCATTTTACGTGGGAATCGAAATTTTGTAGCCATTCGCCGAATTTTACGTGGGAATCGAAATTTTGTAGCCATTCGCCGAAGATGTCCTCATTAACCTTACCACTTGTAGAAGACCCAAAGTAGCGTTTACGGGACCGTCCTTACACAGGGAACCTTTCATTCGCTGACGTCCAAAAATTAACATGGGGAGTACATAATCCCCAGCTGCACTCCTAGCCCAAAATGACAGTAGTTAGTTAACCTCTTTCGCCACTTGTCAAGCAGCAAACCTGATTATCATGATACAATTAACGAGAGATATGTAAATGAGGTTACCCATTTTTAGAACTGTCACGCGCATGGCGTCATGTGGTGAGTCCAATGCAACAATAATATGCTGTCGTACAGTGGAGTTTGACGTTTCACCACATCTTATAACCTCTTAACCAATTACGTATTTTAAGATCAGAATACTATACTGTGATTATGTGACATGATGATCAAATCAAGTTTATTATTTGCAAAAGACAATATAGGCGACGACCGCATTAAGATGACGGATAAAAATTTTTTGATCAGTATTGACTTTGTTTTAAGTGTGTAGTTGGACTTCTATAACATTCATGATACAAATAAGGAGAGCTATGATAATGAGATTACTTATTTTTAGAACTATCACGCGCATGGCGTCAAGTAGTGAGTCCAATGCAACAATACTATGCTGAGGTTTGACGTTTCGTCACAACCTCTTAAGAAATTACGTATTTTACTATTTAAGTACATACAGTTGTGCTGTGATTATGTGGCATGATGATCAAATCAAGTTTATGAATGTTAACGCCCTCTAAATGTCTGCGAACGTGTTCCCTACTTTTTTATTTAAGTTTGTGTATCCCCAATGCTAATTAAGGGCTCCCCTTAATTATTATACTTATCTTGTGCGTATATATATATATATATATATATATATATATATATATATATATATATATATATATATATATATACATTAAAAATGAAAAAGATTAAATTTAGTGCTGCGATCTATATTATCTGAAAAAGACAATATAGGCGACGCAGTGGAATGTAACTTCAACCGCATTAAACTGACGTATAGAAACTTTTTGCTTGCGAATGACTTTGTTTTAAGTGTGTAGTTGGACTTCTATAACGTTACTCACCACGTGACGTTGTAGGAGGTGGCGGGGCATATGCGCAATATCATATATCTTCTAAGTCATTATATCATGTATAACATTACTCACCAGGTGGCGTCATAGGAGGGGGCGGGGCATATGCGCAATATCATATCTCTGGTAACTCGTTATATCATGCCTGATTATATCTTTTTCTGGTCAGTGTTTTCAAGTGCAAGTGATCGGTGGTGAAATTCCATTTATATCGATAGATTAAAGAAGAAACTATCTACTTCAACCCTATTGAATGCCGGTATTCTACTCAGTGAATTTGCTTTCCGTTTTCTTAAACGCATTGTTGGATTTCGGTTCACTAATCCATAATACCGGGCTTTTTCAGGCATTTTCATTTCAATATTAAAATTTTTTGGTATCTTGTTCTTAGTTGCATAGTCGAGAACCAGTCGTCGAATCCTTTTTAATATCTTGGAATAGCTAATACGTACGAATACCTGCCTAACGTGGGACTATTTTCTTATTTTTTTTTCCTCAGGGCTCGTCCGCGGCCTTGCCGCTCCGATAGCACTGCAACCTTTGGCTGATTGTGCATGCCCTTAGTTTTACTCCATCCATTCCAAAATCACTCTGCCTTCAACTAGTCTGCACAGCAATTGGTAGGGTGAAGTTTTATATTGCTCTGTCTCCGGTCTAGACTCACCGTAGATCAGTTGTCTTCTGCGGTCCAGAGCTTTACACTCGCACACAATGTGCTGAGCTGATTCCTAATATTCATCTGTTAGCTTTGTCTCAAAAAGTATCATTGTAACCAGCTGCGGAGTTGTACACAAGTACGATTTGATCATTGGATGATGGTATTCCTGACAGGATCAGTTCTATATGCATGCCGACTATATATGCTGAATAAATCGAGGTGATCGACATTGTCAAAGTTTTCCCTTCGTCTGTGCTCGGTAGCTGCCACCGTGAAATAAAAGAGCTGCCACACATGTGCTGGGCTGATTCCCCCCCTCGACGCAGACTCTGCATGAGTGGTCCCCTTCGAACCGCCCCATTTTATGCAGGTGTTTCTTGACGACCATGTGTCCCGTCAAGAGACCTGTTGCTGTCCTCTGCTAAAATTTAGCAGCTCCACAGCTCTCTTTGGACTGGGTCCGTCAATTATTGACTTCCCATGTCTGAGCCCTGGACAGTCCGCCCAGTACACCTTGTGTTGGTTTCTGACCCAGGACTTAATGGCTCCCCTGGCAGTGCTCTTTGTCGCGCCCAGAGCCGGTTCTGGTCCCATAAATAGTTCTGCTGACCCTCTTTTCGCGAGACTGTCAGCTTCTTCATTGTCTTTGACCCCCGAGTGACCAGGCACCCAGATGAGGGTCACCTCATTCTGCCCAGCCAGGTCGCTCGTCTCGTCTCGGCACTCACTCACCAGCCAGGAATGTACCCGTGGGCTACTTAGTGCCTTAAGGGCTACCTGGCTGTCTGTGGCTATGAGGATCCGCTTGTTGGTGTAGCCCCTCCTCTTGTTCTCCCGCACACAGTGCAGGATGGCGTACATTTCGGCCTGAAATACCGTTGAATGGGCTCCGAGGGAAATACTATGACTGACCCTCGATCCTTCCGAGTAAACACCTGCCCCCGTCCCACGCTCCCCACCGGATCCGTCCATGAACCAGACGAGCGCGTCCTGTGGTATGACCGGCGGCTCCTCCCGCCATGCCTCGCGGTCAGAGATTTCCACTGTAACGTTGTTTTCCCTGCACATTCGCGGGCTCGCCAAGTCTGACCTCATTTCAAGCATGGGCTCCTTCACGATCTCCTGAATTTTGCAGTGGCCCCTGAAGCCTAGGTTGATCTTCCATCTACCATTGCAGACTAGTCTGTATAGTCCTAGCCTGGCCTTCCCCATAATAACTAAGTGTAGGGGGGGGGGGGGCAGATCCAGCAACACCTCCATGGCGGCTGTTGGGGTTGAAGACATGGCCCCTGTGATTCCTAGGCAAGCCATCCTTTGGATCTTGCCTAGTTTTTGTTTGGCACTGGATTCTGTCACCTTAGGCCACCAGACCAGTGCCGCGGATGTTAACGATGGTCTAAACACCCTTGTGTACAGCCAGTGGGCCATACTAGGTCTTAGTCCCCACGTTTTTCCATATAGCCGCCTAGTAACGGCTAAGGTCATGTATTTTCTTATTACTCCTATCGCACCGTAACGAAGGTGCCTAGCGTGTGAAGATTATTTTCTTTATTAATGTTCGTTATTGAACATTCAATGCACGTAATAGCTGATAGCTGATAATCAAACAGAGAAATCATAAGCTGCTTATAGAATCACATATGACATTATACATACTGAATTATCTATTATGAACATTTGACAACGTTAGGCATTTCACGTTGCAATGCCGGTGTGTCCAACAGTATTACTCTAATTATTTTCATGACACGAAGTGACGGTATTTAATACGCCCTGCAATCTCGACGTGTTATAAATAAATAATCGAATAGAGCTATATGCAGTCTGCATATAGGTCACATGTAGTTTTATTAATGGCGGACTCATTTACACACCAAATTTTGTTACTCTCAACGAACCTCTTAACCATTTTTCAATCAAAAACCCTGTAAACAAAATTTTTAATTATTAATCTTTCTAGCAAAATTTTTCATATGAGCGCGGATAAGTGCCCCTAGAACTCATATCCCATTACCGATTGAATGTATATATATATATATATATATATATATATATATATATATATATATATATATATATATATATATATATATATATATATATCAGTGGCGATTTCTCCTAGTGAGCTAGGTGTGCGCCGCACACCCTAAAATATTAATTAAAATGTGCACAGTTAAATATGTTTTATATCTTTTTCCCTTAGTCTTAATACACTACATATGTTATGACAATCGATTTAATTTACTTATTTGATTTCATAAATAGTCGGTTAATAGTGACTTGGAATGAAGTCGGCACCACGTCTTCATTCAGAAAATATGAGTAGGTCAATAGCAACTGGGAATGAATTCGGGTTAGGTGTGCGTTGTTATTTCCGAACAACTTCACTCGACAGAGCTGTATTGGTATACAATACAGTCCCCCACCCATGTGTTTAAAATAGTAAGGAAATACCATTCGTTTTAACACTGCAGTGAGCGGTAAAAATACCGCTCAAGACAAATGAATGGAACGCCGGTTTAACAAACGTTGTGATAGCATTATTTACAAACATTACAACTGCGCTTGCCTGGACCACAGTATTCTAGAATCAAAGACTATAATACATTTTAGTAAATTTTCGTAGAAAAAATTCACTAATGGGGAGATCTCGACTTTTGAATGTTGAAAAATTGTTTGCAAATGAGCGCGAACTAGGACCCCTAGAACCCATATCCGGGGTCAGTTTCAATTTTTATATATAAGAATTTAATTTGAGTCAAGTTTTAAAATATAGAAATTTTTGATTAAAATGAAGAAACTGATTTCAAGTACCATCCATATTTCTAGAAATTGTAATGGTACATAATGAGGTGAGGTAATTTTGGAGATTAGAAATCAGATGACAGAACTTTAGAACAATTGACATTTAGATTAAAATTTAGTCAAAATTGCATCATTTGCAGTCACAAGTTTAGACTTATTTGTAAGATGCTTTGTACTATTTATATAACAATAAACTATATATATATATATATATATATATATATATATATATATATATATATATATATATATATATATATATATATATATATATATATATAAGTATCACACCGATAACTCAAAATATAACTATACACCAAAATTTAGATTTCTATGTTGCAAGATAAAAAAGTTATAATAAAATATTTTGTGCCAGATCATTTCTATGAAAATTCACTACCATAACGCACTTGCTGCATCCAGGATTTTTACACATTTTATTGTTTAGTACCATATTAACATTGAACTACTTTTAATGTTTACAGTTTTCACCCCGTTCCTGACAGTGCTAACGCTAACACAAATTTGTGTGAAGAGAAGAGCTTGATAATAATTCCATGTTCTTTTCGTGTTTTAAAGTTTTAAGTGACTTTTTAATTTGTTAGTGTTGCAGTGGGAAATTAATTTATTTATCTACGTATCATTCCCATATAGGTCGAATATATATATATATATATATATATATATATATATATATATATATATATATATATATATATATATATATATATATATATATATATATATATGTACATTTACTGTTAATAATTTTTAAAACCACCACTAACAGCAACTCGTTACCGCACACCCGAACATTTTGGTCAGGAGACGCCACTGATATATATATATATATATATATATATATATATATATATATATATATATATATATATATATATATATATATATATATTATTTAGATTAATACAATTCGTTTTTAATGCTTTACCTTTTTTTAAATTGTATTTATTATATAATTTTCAAATATATATTTTATTATTTTGCAGGAGAGGCCCCAATGTTGGGAGCCAATTTATTCTGATTATACTTATTTATATTTATTTTAATTTTTGTATACTTGATTTAAAATTTGTAATTTTTATATATATTATCTCGTATAAATAATCACTCTGTATAAATGTATTTTGATTTATAGTTTTACATGGGTACATTTTAGGAGGATTCTACTTTTATTTGTTGTATTTAAATGTAAATAAAAACCTTTATATTGACAGTCTACACACAATGTTTATGTATGACCCTGTAGATTTTATTAGTGTATTTGTTTGTTGAATAAATATTTATGACTGTGTAGTTTGATTATTTGAATTCATACCTGTATATGTTATATTGAAATTAACTTCAGTGTACTATTGGTTGCATATCCCCCTTAATCCTCAGTCAAATATAAGAATTATGATAATTTATTGAAATCAATTTACCTTTTTACTTTACTTACTTCGGTGCTAGCCCTCTCTCTTTTCTCAGTAGTGGATTCTGCTAATTAGGGAGAAAATAGCCTGATAATACGCAATTAATCTTACTTTGTCTTTATCATTTTCCATTTTTTTTTAACAATTTTTTTTTCACAGAATTTTTAATTGAAACTTAAATCGGATCCTCTATGAACAAATCTTTAATCTTATTAACAAAATAGATGGTTAAAATTACTGGCAGAATTTTGATTGGTTTAAAATGTTTATGAACAATATTTTAAATGGCCTTTCGAATTTTTATACTGCGGTCTTCACGCCCTCTAAGTTAGTAACTTTGAACTATTGTGAGAATGTAAATCAGATTTCTGTTTATTTATGTAGAAATTCTTATTTCCCACAAATACTTTATATTGATGGATGTTTGACAGTATTGACTGTCTTTATTGTTCTGATTTAAACAAAATGAAATGGATTTCAAACCCTGATTCCTGGCTAGTTGTGGTAGGTAAGTCTGGAAGTGGTTATTCTTATATATATATATATATATATATATATATATATATATATATATATATATATATATATATATATATATATATATATAAGTGTTTTCTAGTGTAGTTATTACGGCAACACATTCATTTAACACATTCTGTTGCTTTCACGGGTACAATGGGTCTTCTTTACAGAAAATATACTTTAAAATATTTAAATTCTTTGGGAATCAAAATATGACGCTCTTCTCGCGTCTTAATTCTATTAACAACCATCAATCAACAACCGAAAAGCGGATATCTCGTCCAATTTCACCTCTAATGTTGTTTCCTGTTTTGTCCCAGGGCATTCTTTCTTGAAAATTAATTAGAACCTTTATGACAGCTGTTGATCTTTAAAAAAACGGTAAGTTTAAATCTTATTACTCTACATCGTTATTATTAAACTGACATTTGGCATACCCTTACTTCTAGACCGTAACAAATAATACTAATTTTAAAACGAAAACAATTTTATATGCTGTAATCTTGATTTAAAAAGTCTCACAACACAATAAACACATTGTCTTTGATTCATTGATTGTTGTTGCCCTTACTTGGTGAAACTTGCCCATACTGCATACAGACTTGGAGAATACTTCTCTGGCTTCACTGTTGGTTTTTAGTGGTGAAGGACGTAGCCAGCGCGTAAGCTAACTGGAGCAAGTGGCCCTTCGAATTCTGGAAGTTCTAGGATGTTCTTCAATGCTTCTGTGACTATAGTTTCGCTGCTTGACAGCATTTTCAGACAGATTAAAATTGAATTAGTACGAAATCATGACAGCTACAAATAAATATCTGTTGCTATGTTATGATATGATGTTTTGATCAAAAAATTTTATCAAATTGAAAATAAAATGAAACACAGATGACAGATGTGGTTTTCAAAATGTCCATGTGATGTATGTCAATATTTAACATAAAAACTCGAACTAGCCTATAATAACTATGATAACAGTTACAACAATAAAATAACTAAACAATAACAGTATAAAAGTAGTCTCTATACAACGAAAATATCGACATACATCAACTCATTATTTTATTACAACTTTTTTGAAAGAATAGTTAAATTTATTTTCTTTGACTTATTTAATTAGAAAGAAGAATATCCAAGAAAGGGGAATTCATTAAATCAGTTTGCTCGTTTAAAACAAGGTAGTTATTGTCGTGTGTGTGCCTTTTGACTTATAAAGCTTCAAAAAAGTCTAGTTTACGTTTGTCATTATAAAAGTGTAGTGGTTGTATGCGGTTATTTATTGGAGGTCAAGCAGCGAAACTATAGTCACAGAAGCATTGAAGAACATCCTAGAACTTCCAGAATTCGAAGGGCCACTTGCTCCAGTTAGCTCACGCGCTGGCTACGTCCTTCACCACTAAAAACCAACAGTGAAGCTAGAGAAGTATTCTCCAAGTCTGTATGCACCTTGTCTTTGATCAACTTTAGTCCATTGCTCACATAAAAAAACACTCTTACATATACATTATACAAAGTGTTTCTTTTTTTTTACATCTTATGCTAACTTATGAAAGTGAATATTGTTTTTAGAGCATAATTCTTTGGTTTGAATGTCATGATTAAGAGTTTAAGCTATTTGCATATAGATTTTTGGCTCTAAACCCATTTAGACTGACATACTATCCAAATTAGCTAGTTATAAATCTTAAAAGTTTCATTAATGATTATTTTAATAAACTATGGCTTTAAACCTGTCATAGCTTATCAAAATTACACTGACCAACAATAATAGAGAATATGCTTGTATATGTTTTTATTTTGTCTTTATGTTTTAGTGTTTAGAAAAAAATGTCGAACGATATGTGTAGCGGCTGATTCGCTCCTTCTCCGATAGCTCTAAATGTTCATGTGTAATTGAACGGTTGCATGTACATCAGGGGGTTACATGGTAAAGAAAACATTACCGCGGATCAATTAAATAAATTTATTGAACAAAGGGGAAAGTTACACCGACAATAATTTACAGAAGGGTTGTAGTATAACCAAAATACCTTGTCTTGCCGGGAACGTCGTCGTGGATCAGCTCAATGGGTGTTTCGGGAACCTCACTTCTTCACACACGTGAAGGACTTGTTGCACCGATGGAAACTAAGGAGCAGCCTCATGCTCTGGAATCTGCAGTTTGTCGCACTTAAATGAGAACGTAACTCGCGTTCGCCATATGGTCCACGTTGGTTCCAAACATCTATTGGAAGGTCACGTGGCTGCGACGGGCCTGTCTGCCCACGGGACAACGAAGAAGTTCAACTGCGAGTGAACTGCACTCTAGAACGATCGTTGATCAAATAGGGTAGTTGCGGCGTTTTTCACTCCCAAGTCTCGGGATGCTTCTGGGTCGAGAAGGGGTAGACCGCCTATCCCACCAATCCGACGCCGTCCGAAAACGTATCTCTTCAGGCTGCCATCTTCATGTTGACCATCATTGCGGGATGTGCCCAGTGTTACCAACTGTGTTTTTGGACCCATAGTCGGCACGTGCGTGTGGCAAAAAAGGTGTCGAAAATGACGACGGAACAATATGGATATATACACAATCTACAAAGTGCCCATATACATCAGGTGTAAACCGTAAATACTGTACTTGGTACTGACCAGTAGTCCAATTATTGCACCAATGTTGCTAAGATAACCCCCAATATACGTAGGTCTGAAGATTTACATAATTTAACCAATAATCGGAGCTTAACGTCATCAAACTAGCTTTCCGTAAGGGTTTTCCTTTTTTGTTTTATAGTGAGATTTATATGGAACTTGTATTATGTACACTCTTATGTACTAATAGTTTATAATATGCAATTTCCCAGCACAATATATATATATATATATATATATATATATATATATATATATATATATATATATATATATATATATATATATATATATATATATATATATATATAATTGCATGTACCTATAGATACAAACAAATATTGTTGTTACTTATTATTTAAAATGCAAAGTTACATACTTATTATGAACAAAATATACAAAGAGTTCGAACTTATTAAAAATAAAGTAAAAAAAATTCCAAAGTACTAAAAAGTAAAATCAGAGTACCGTAAAATATGTTTCATATTCCATGACACCCAAAACCAGGACAAAACAGAAAAGTAAATCCATAGCTAGGCCATGAATGGGATAATTTTAAATTGTCAACACCTAAAAAGGTAAAAATAGAAATCAGAGCGATCAGAAGGTACTTGCGATATTGATAATTTTTTTTTGTTCGTCGCTTGTATGAGTTCATCGACCAATCCAGCGAAACCGGTTTTCCGAAATTCAAGACAAATTAGTGTTTTGGAAACAAATTTTTATCTTTTTCGCGATTTAAAATATTTCTATGAATATTCGATAACGTAACGCACTTCCTGTATCCAGACTTTTATTAGTACTTATCAATATTTTAGTCAATGCTGTTATATGGTAAAAAATAAGACACTTTTGTAATTGTAATGTCTCGAACACGGCGAATATAAAAGTTACTCGATCAGGTTTATGAAAAATAAATCGATTTACTTTGTTCGAGTTCAAACCGCTTGACTGGAAAGTATGCAAATCGAATACAGAACACGATGGGAGAGCTATTTAATTTTTCATGCTGTGTATTATATAGCACAAATGAGGCGTTACATGCCACATTTGCGGTGAAATGTTGCAACATTTCAAAAGTGGAAAACAGCGTATTCCCGAAACTCGAATTCAATTCCCTAAAAGCTTCTTGAATCAAAAAGAATGCTAACAACATACGGGTAGAATAACAATTGGCATCCAAGTTACCGCCTACCTAACAGAATAAAACTTCTCAAGAACATTCCTTTCTGTAATTTAATACCGTATAGTAAACTTCACCGGATCGACACGGCGAGGGGAAGAATTTGCAAATATTTATTTTGCTGTGCTGAATTTTAATCCTCTGTAACGGAAATGTTAACATTAGGAACAGAAGTAAAACAATTTTCTTAGCAAATTACATGAAACGCTTTGAGAGGTAGAGAAACGAAATATCAATTCTTTGATATAACTTTCCTTTAAGGGTTACAGATCTGAAACGAAAAGTGAATTTAAACATGTTCTTTTACTGTACTCTATAATGTTATAAAAATTTTTAGTAATGCAATCAAAAAGCAATTTTTGCTGCTTCATCCAAAAATATAAAACAGCAAAGTAGTAACATTGCGTTCAATATGCATCTCTCCTGACATCATACGTGTATGTACGTGTGGTTATGGTATAAACTACGAGATTATTTTAGATTCGTCGTTATCAGGGTCTAGAAACGACGCTACCTTATCTTCGCAATCTGTCCTAGAATAACGGAGGCTATAGCATCATCCCCTACAGCTGCAATAGAGGCAATGCTTAAAAAATTAAGCATATCTGCTTCTAGCTCCTCATCATTGAGAGTTGAAGTAACCAACTCCCTAAAGGATGACCCGTCTAAGATTCTCAGCTGGGGCTCTGGTTGGTTATGTTTAATGCCTGATAAACACAGAATTGCCTCTTCTATAGGAAGAGTGACATGCAGGGCCCAGACGTCCAGATGGCTAGCAAAATACTACCCAACAATCCACAATCTCTACATTAGGTATAACTTTTGCAGAGAATCTTTGCTGGCGCCTACAAGCTTCGGCAGCAAAAAAGGTTTGGTGTCTGTTTTAGGTGAAAACTTTTCTTTCATCACAGTAGATTTTGATCCTGTATAAAGCACAGATACATCCGCAGTTGGAATACTGATTGCATGTCTGGGGTGCTGCCCTCAAAACCAACTTGTCCCTCCTATATTCTATTCAGAAACGAGCTGTTCGCTTTATAGGAGATTCGTTATATCACAGGCAATCTCACTAGTCTCGATCACAAAAAAAAATTACAACAGTAAGTAAAAACTTCCCTGCAGATGTGTTTAAAGAAGAAATCCGCACTAAGTACCTCAAGACTATTTCAAGCCGACAAATTCAAACGAGAACACTTGATTGGCCACTTGAAGATCCTGGAAATTATTCCATTGAAGTCAGTCGCCACACTAACAGATCAGATGCGAGATAAACTGGAGGTCGTAGTTCCATTTTACGGGGAGGAGGAAGCGGTACTGGGAATAAGAGGACCTACCTTAGACGCGCTAAGTACAAAAATAATCTTCCAGCATCTTCCAGGCAGGTCTACATCCTCTCACACAGTCAAGCAGTGATGAAGGCTCTCAAATCTTCCAAAACCCAGTCTAAACTGACCTCGGACTACAAAAAATCCTTGAAGCAACTATCTACGGAGAATAAGTGAAGATTGAAACCTGTAATCAGCACTGATAAATACAATTTAGAGAACCCAATTCATCACAATACAGTTTTTAGACCTGACAATCGATTTGCTAACAAAGTTAGCGTCATCAAAGGGATGAATAAACTAAGTGAGTAAAGACTAGAACTACTATTTATCTGTTGGTTGCCAAGCAGTTGTGAACGGCGTCCTCTAGGAACGTATACAGACAGACCCCCACTGTTGAATCTTAAATCCATGTGATTAAAACTGCATACCTGCCTTTGTTATAGTGTGTGTCGTTATCAAATATTCCTTCTAAGAACGACACGCTGGTTACTAAGATAACAGTTCCAACAATGGACTTCATAGAACCGGGCCTACTCTATTCATCGAACCATTTTCGTTCAAATTTCTAACGATATATATATATATATATATATATATATATATATATATATATATATATATATATATATATATATATATATATATATATATATATATATATATACTTTCGTGAGCATCAAGCTGACGCGACTGCCTGACATTTTTTATTAACTTGAGATTTTATTTATCTACATGATGATTATTATCCCAAATATGCTGCACAATTTGTTACAGTTGTTAGACCTGACGATCGTTTCGCTAACAAAGTTAGCGTCATCAGATGAATGTATAAACTAACTAACTAAAGACTAGAACTACCATTTATATATTAGTTGCCAAGCAGTTGCGAACAGCTTCCTAAATCCCTGAAATGAAAACTGCATACCCGCCTTTGTAATACTGTGTGTCGTTACCAAATGTTCCTTCTAAGAAGGAGACGCTGGTTATTAAGATAATAGTTCAAACAATGGACTACATAGAACCGGACCCACTATATTCATCGAAATATTTTTATTCAAATTTCTAACGATATATATATATATATATATATATATATATATATATATATATATATATATACTTTCGTAAGCATCTAGCTGACGTGACTGCCTGTCATTTTTGTTAACTTAAGATTTTCTTTATTATTATTCCAAATATGCTCAGCAATACATGATTTATCAATGGTGCCATAGGGGTTAAGGAGTCGCGGGCCAAAGGAATCCAGGGGGCAAGCTGAGGAAGTGGAAATAACAACATAAACTCCCGATGAAGCTTTCCCCAAGACCGTCATGCGCGGTAAAAATCCGCATCCTGCACGAGGTGACCCTGCTAATAACTAAACATGACGGATCTAGACAAGGAGGTCGAACTAAACTCCCCCAATCTACGGTGTAACGTGACCCGTGCCTATGGATGGATGGCACCAGGGCGATGGTGTCGTGAACGGAACCTCTGGAGTACCAGGCAACCCTCCAGAGTAACCCGCCTTGCACCACACAGGGGGTTCTGATGGTGTGGACAGTATTTCCCCCATTCTCGTGGGAACAACATGAAGATTATAAATACATATAAAACCAAAACCAATGAGGCTCGAGGAGTGGCTCCGGCTACAGACTTGTGCCTTGAGTCTATCCCGGGAACGGAGACGAGCCAGGGGGCGGCAGCGGACTCTGGAGGTCCCACGACCGGCGTAGATACGGGGGATCAGGGGGTAGCTTCGGCCAGAGACCTGTCCCCGACACCCAAGCTGGAGGCTGGGTCCCACCGGAGGGCGGCGAGCTCCGCGGACTCCGGGGGCCCCTCCACCAGCGAGGACTCTACTGTTAGAGTAGAGGGACTGCCCCGGCAGTCCAAGCGTCTTTCCGGGGCGCAAAGAAAGAAGCTCCGGAGGGCGCAAAAAATGGCGGCCGGGACCTGGACGGTCGAGAAACCTGTAAAGGCGCAAGAGGGGAGTGCGGGTCAGAAGAGGACGCGCTCGAACTCTAGCACGCCCACTACAGACAGACGTTCCAAAAGGGCCAGGGTGCCTGTAAAGGCGCAAGAGGAGAGTGCGAGTCGGAAGACGCCGCGCTCTGGCTCTAGCACGCCTACTACAGACAGACCTCCCAAAGGAACTAAGGCCGGAACACCGGCGCAGACTGGCTCTTGCAGGGAGGCTGCGGAGGGCCTCGGGATGGCGGTGATTGACAGACGCCATCCTGAGGTCACGCTAGACCAGGGGAAGGCGGACCTGATCCAGGCTGCGGTGGTAGCTGCAGTGGACTCTCTTCAGGAAGGGGAGAGCCCGCCTCAGTTCCAACGGACGCGCCAGACGGGGGGCATCCTCTGGACAACCTGTGCCGGCCCGCAGTCGCGGGACTGGCTGCGGAAAACGATCGGGGGCCTCGGTCAGATTTGGGAGGGGGCGGACTTGACAGCCGTCGAGCCCAAGGAACTCCCAAAGAGACGCAAGGTCCTAGTACGGATCCCTGAAACCGTCCCGCAGGAAACTGTGATCAGCAGACTTAAGATCCAGAACCCTGAACTGGGGACGCAACACTGGTCGGTTCTAAGCAGGAAGGCAGAGGAGAAAGGACAGACGCTCGCCTTCTCGATCGACCCGACATCTTACAGAGCCCTTGAAGGAACCTCCTTCAAGGCATTCTGGGGCATGGGAAGGGTTAGCTTCCGCCCACTGGGGAAGCAATTAAGGGTTAATGGGACTTAGGTTCCTTCAGGTCAACCTCCAACACAGTAGGGCAGCCACGGCCGGACTACTAATGGCTCTGAGGAACACGGATGTGGCCCTCATCCAGGAACCGTACTCCTACAAAGGAGAGATCAAGGGACTCGGCGGAGCTACTGGAAAGCTCATCTACAGCAGGTCCAGCGAGAATCCGAGGGCCTGCATTTTTGTCAGGGAAGGGATAGAGTTTCTCCCTCTAATGAATTTCTGTTCCAGGGACCTGGCAACGATCAAAATCCGATGTGGAGGAGCGGATGGGCTGAGGGACATTACTGTCGCGTCAGCCTATCTGCCAGGGGACAGCACGGACCCTCCTCCACCCAACGAATTGGAGCAGCTGATGGTGGGTAGCAGAGCAGGTGGATGGCAGACCATCATCAGCATGGATGCGAATGCGCACCATGAGTTGTGGGGTAGCTCGGACACAAACTCTAGGGGTGAGGCACTTTTACAATTCTTTATGAAATTTAATTTAGACATATTGAATAGAGGTAATAAACCGACATTCGTCACAACACGGCGTGAGGAAGTTTTAGACCTAACAGTTTCCACCCAGTTTCTGGGTGACTTTGTTAAAAGCTGGGCTGTGTCTGGGGAAGTGAGTAGCTCAGACCACAGATACATCCGGTTTGAAATCGCCAAAGTCGAAAGAGAAACGGTATGGTACCGGGACCCCCGCAAGGCGGACTGGGAAGCCTACAGGGCAGACCTAGCTGTGGAACTGCGGGGGGTTGAGAGTGCCATAAGGGATTCAATAGACCTCGAGATTGCAGCAGTCCAATTGCGAGACGCAATTACCTCGGCCTATAACGCCAACTGCCCCCTGAAAATGAGGGTGTCCACCAGGAACGTCCCATGGTGGAACGAGGACCTCAGGCAAAGGAGGACGCAGGTTCGTAAGCTGTTTAACGCGGCCAAAAGGTCGGGAGCATGGGATGAATATAGACAGGCCCTATCGACCTATAACAAAAGACTGAGGGACGCCAAGAAGGAGTCGTGGAAAAGGCACTGCGAAGAAGTGGAAAACACGTCCGAGAGTGCTCGACTACACAAGATCCTGTCTAAGGGCCCTCAGACTAACATAGGCTCCCTTAGAACACCCACGGGAGGCTTTACAAGCTCGGGGGAGGAAACTATGGAAATTTTACTCCAGACGCACTTCCCCGGCTGTAACATAATAAACCAATCACCTCCGGACTGGGAACACTCAGAAATAGAGGCGCCTTATAGGCGGGCATCTAGAGTAGACTGGACAGTCGCTAAAGAGGTGGTTACCTGGAGCAAAATCAGATGGGCCATTAACAGCTTTAAGCCATACAAATCGCCGGGATTTGATGGAATAATGCCCATCATGCTCCAACAGGGGATAGATATACTGGCGCCGGTGATTACACTCATTATGAGGGCCAGCCTGGCTCTGGGGTACATTCCGAGGGCATGGAGACTGGCCAGGGTTGTATTTATTCCTAAACCTGGGCGTCCAACAGACCAGGCAAAGTCCCTGAGGCCAATAAGTCTCATGTCCTTCTTGCTGAAAACAGTGGAAAAACTGCTCGACCGGCACATTAGGGGCGGTGTACTGGAAGCATATCCTCTACACTGCGGACAATATGCATACAGAGCAGGATTCTCAACAGAAACAGCACTGCACCAACTGGTGCTGAAACTGGAGAATACGCTGGAGAACAAGGAGGTGGCGCTGGGGGCCTTCCTAGACATAGAGGGGGCCTTTAGCAACACCTCGTTCGGATCGGTTCTGGCAGCTGCCCGGGAGCGTGGAATAGAGGAGACCTGCTGCAGGTGGATCGGTTCCATGCTCAGGGACAGGGCGGTGTTCACCTCACTCGCGGGAGGGACTCTGCTGGCGGGGGTCGCGGCGGGGTGTCCGCAGGGGAGCGTTCTGTCTCCCTTGCTCTGGTGTCTAGTCGTGGACGGCCTGCTGGGGAGGCTCTCGGGAGGGGGGTATGAGGTACAGGGCTATGCGGACGACATTGTCATCATAGTCCGAGGAAAGGTCACACAGGCAGTGTGGGAGCGTATGCAGACTGCACTGAAAGTGGTGGAAGGGTGGACGGTTGATCAAGGGCTCGGGGTGAGCCCCGAGAAAGCAACCGTCGTGCCGTTTACGAGGAGGAGGAAGTGTGAAAGCCACAGAACTCTCACTCTATACAGTAGGAGCGTTCCAATGGCCAGGGAGGTAAAATATCTTGGGGTCGTATTGGACTCTAAGCTAACCTGGAATGGTCACATTGGAAAAATACTGCGTAAGGCAGTCATGACCTTAGCCGTCACTAGGCGGCTATATGGAAAAACGTGGGGACTAAGACCTAGTATGGCCCACTGGCTGTACACAAGGGTGGTCAGACCATCGTTAACATATGCGGCACTGGTCTGGTGGCCTAAGGTGACACAATCCAGTGCCAAACAAAAACTAGGCAAGATCCAAAGGATGGCTTGCCTAGGCATCACAGGGGCCATGTCTTCAACCCCAACAGCCGCCATGGAGGTGTTGCTGGATCTACCCCCCCTACACTTAGTTATTATGGGAGAGGCCAGGCTAGGACTATACAGACTAGCCTGCAATGGTAGACTGAAGATCAACCCAGGCTTCAGGGGCCACTGCAAAATTCAGGAGATCGTGAAGGAACCCATGCTTGAAATGAGGTCAGACTTCGCGAGCCCGCGAATGTGCAGGGAAAACAACTTCACAGTGGAAATCCCTGATCGCGGGGCATGGCGGGAGGAGACGCCGGGCATACCACGGGACGCGCTCGTCTGGTTCACGGACAGATCTGGCGGGGAGCGTGGGACGGGGGCAGGTGTTTACTCGGAAGGACCGAGGGTAAGTCACAGTATTTCCCTCGGAGCCCATGCAACGGTGTTTCAGGCCGAGATGTACGCCATCCTGCACTGTGTGCGGGAGAACAAGAGGTGGGGCTACACCAACAAGCGGATCCTCATAGCCACAGACAGCCAGGCAGCCCTTAAGGCACTAAGTAGCCCACGGGTAAATTCCTGGCTGGTGAGTGAGTGCCGAGACGAGACGAGCGACCTGGCTGGGCAGAATGAGGTGACCCTCATCTGGGTGCCGGGTCACTCGGGGGTCAAAGGCAATGAAGAAGCTGACAGTCTCGCGAAGAGAGGGTCAGCAGAACCATTTATGGGACCAGAACCGGCTCTGGGCGTGTCAAAGAGCACTGCCAGGGGAGCCATTAAGTCCTGGGTCAGAAACCAACACAAGGTGTACTGGGCGGACTGTCCAGGGCTCAGACATGGGAAGTCAATAATTGACGGACCCAGTTCAAAGAGAGCTGTGGAGCTGCTAAACCTTAGCAGAGGACAGCTCAGAAACACAACAGGTCTCTTGACGGGACACATGGCCGTCAAGAAACACCTACATAAAATGGGGCGGTTCGAAGGGGACCTCGCATGCAGACTCTGCGGCGAGGGGGAGGAATCAGCCCAGCACATCTTGTGCGAGTGTATAGCTCTGGACCGGAAAAGACAACTGATCTACGGTCACTCTAGACCGGAGACAGAGCAATATAAAACTTCACCCTACCAATCGCTGTGCAGACTAGTTCAAGGCACAGTGATTTTGGAATGGGTGGAGTAAGACTAGGGGTATGCACAATCAACCAAGGGTTGCGGTGCTATCGGGGCGGCCAGGCCGCGGACGAGCCCTGAGGGAACAAAAAAAAAATGGTGCCATATCGCAGTTGCGCTAAATGTTCTCTAAATCTGGTCCTCAATAGTTATTTTAGTTGGCCCAACATATTTAAGGTCACAATCCTTACAACCTATTTGATAGATTCCTGATACTTATGTGGTTTTATCTTTATCCTTTATATATATATATATATATATATATATATATATATATATATATATATATATATATATATATATATATATATATAGCTTAAGCCACCCTATAATTAACCTATACAACTTATTTTCGTATCTTGTATAATAACAGTTATATTGAGCTTTACCGTAGAAATGCGTTACGGTGTATATCTGTTTAAAAACTAAAACTAAACCCGGATATGGATTCTAGTGGGGCCTAGTTTGCGCTCATTTGAAGAAACCTTTTTAAAATTCAAAAGTCGCGGTCTCCTCATTAAATAATTTTTCTACAAAAATTAGCTAAAAATTACAGAGCGTTAAACCATAAACTTAACTAAAACTTCAGCCAAAGCATCAAAAAAGAGGTCTATGTTAAATTAAATTTCTTAAAATATTTCAGTAAAGCGAAGGACAATGACGGTTGAAACTGAAAATTAAGGGTTTGCAAAATACTCTTCTTGCGGCATTTTCTTTTCATAATCCGTATCTTCTATTAGGTTCTTTGCCTAAATGTTGCGAATTTTGCCGTTTCAAATCGCGAATTTTGACGTTTTGAGGAAAACTTTTTTGTCTTCAAACTTGCAGACCTATATTTTGGTACATGATTTACGCTTTATAATACAAACAAATTTGGTTGCCCTTACTTTGTTATTTCCTTAAATGTTTTTTTCCGAAGAAAAAAACAACATTTTCTGTAAAAACCAGCACCGGTTTACCTGGCTAACGAGCTTAGCCAAGCCACTTGCAAAAGGAAGGTACTCACCAAATTTGATCAAGATCGGCCCATTATTTTTTGAGTTATCGGTGTGACACACACACAGATATATATATATATATATATATATATATTTATATATATATATATATATATATATATATATATATATATATATATATATATATATATATATATATATATATATATTTAAACTGACCCTGGATATGGGGTCTAGGGGGCCTAATTCGTGCTCATTTGAACAATTTTTTTCAAAATTCAAAAGTCGGGATCTCCTCATTAGTGAATTATTTAAAGAACTTGTGGTTTAGAATAAAAACATTCTGTACAATTTAAATCATATTTAATTCATAATTTCATAAATATTATTTACCTTTTTTAATCCTTTTCAAGATAAACCGATTAAATTAATCCATTAATTTGAAATCGATTAATATAATACAATTTCAATACTTTCTGTTACTATGTGTGTGTGTGCGCGCACGTGTTTGGGATGACCTCGGAAGCTTAAGTCCATTGGTCACAGACTTTTGAAGATTTTGT
The DNA here is from genome assembly GCA_964006375.1 of Tillus elongatus. Lineage (NCBI taxonomy): Eukaryota > Metazoa > Arthropoda > Insecta > Coleoptera > Cleridae > Tillus > Tillus elongatus. The sequence goes on along the minus strand of OZ023264.1, from coordinate 153,406,702 downwards.
TTGTTTGATTTCGGGGATACAATCATATGGATTTATTTTTGTGCCTTTCAATGTCTTTTAGTGAGCCTCCTATTTGACCATAGCTTTACAAATTGATAGTACTTAAATATAATGTAAATAAAAATAACATCTTCTGTTATTAACTATTAATTATGTATATTAATATTATTACTATCTTATTAAGAAAACGTTTTTTTTAAATTAATTCTTAAATTTTTCATCGTGTTTTTTTTTTGTATTTTCTTTTTTGTATTTTTTTTGTTAGTAATTAAAACGAGGACACTGTCGCCTAGGGGCTTGTCAAGGCAGGAGACAAACAAGACTAAGCCACGGACAGGTGGGGAAAACAATAGGACAGACATTAGGATACTTAAAACTAATTTACATAATTCCATATAGGCCATTGAGCACCTATATTCACATACATACATTACTATATATCTCCAGCTAATGTAACACGATGCCTGGTAGAAATTTACTATTTATAACTATTATTTACAGGGTTTGATTTTATAAATCTAAGTTTATATTTCTAAAAAATTTATACAGAGCTTCTTGACTCCAATTTTATGACTTCTTAGAAGGTATGTTAACTGTTACTATGTGAACAAGATCTTAATTTTAAGTTATTATAAAATGTTTAACCTTGCTATAAGCTCAGAAAGACATTCCATTGAAAAGACTAACATGAAAATTCCGACTGATTTCAATATTCAGTGCACTATTATTCCACTTGATTTAAATTGAGAATACATGTGACGTATTCCCGCTTTCATCTCTGATTGGTCGAGAATTACCATGCAACCTCTTTAATCTATAAACCTCGGACTTAGCCTTTATCAATTATAATTATAATGAAAATTACAATAATAAAGTAGCTAAACAAGAACAGTAATAAAGCAGACTCTATACAATGAAAATATCGATACACGTCAAGTCATTATCTTATTACAACTTTTTTGAAAAAGAAATAGCTAGATTTATTTTGTTTGATTTATTTAAATAGAAAGAAAAATATCCAAAAAATGGGAGTCCATTAAATCAGAATTCGGAAGGGCCACTTGTTCCAATTAGCTTACGCGCTGGCCACCTCTTTCATTTACAAGAAAGAAAATTAGTAAAGCCAGAGAGGTACTCTCAAGGTCTGTATTTGGTATGGAACAGTTTCTTCGAGTAAGAGCAACAGGAATTAATAAGTATTTAAAAGTTATCGCCAGGAATACCTATAAATTATAGAATACCCGTAAATGACAATAGCAATTATCTTTACATAAAGTATATTACAGAATAAAAGAATTGGTCACAAAAATTTGTCTTTCTTTCAAAAACACTTTGAAAATAAATATATTTAGTATAACAATCGTATAAAAAATATGAACGAATTCAATTGAATTAAAATTCAAATAAATTGAGCATATTGGGTTAATATGTTATAGCTTTATAACGAAATTATTAACAAAACTTAAAATAATAACAAAACATTTACTGCTATATTAAATTAGTTAGTAATCACTTATTATTGATTGAATTTTAAAACAAAAGTGACATTGCAAAATATATTATGAAGGCAACTTAGTCAAGATAATTAAAGTAACACTGTAAGTAATGATAATTAACTGAAAAAATTACAATGCGGCTACACGGTATTACGTAGCAATTCTCCATAGTACGTAAATAAACATAATATTTTATGGAAACAAATTAAATTCGGTATAGTATAAATTAATGTGTGTATTTGTGTCGAAGAAATTGGCTTCGGACATTACGTACATTGGCCACAAAATTGTGCAGTAAATTTGTATCATTGTTATATCTATACATTGTTATAAAAAGCAATTTTCCTTCAAATATATTTATAATTTGCTGCATGGATAGCAATACTTACAGCATTAGGGAGGGTTAAAGCGATAGACGTACCCTTATGTGTAAGCTTTTACAGAATATGACTATTTCTAAATGGCTACAGCATAAGTAATATTTATCGTCTAACTTATCAATTTTGTCAAAATATAAATGTTTGTGTTCTTACTTATTATCAAGGATAGAAACACAGTATACTCACTTTTCGCCCAGGTGTCCTTCAGGGCCTTTTTTTAACAAACAAAACAATAGGTGAGACAGTATGAAAACTAAATTTATATTAATATTATTCTTAACTAAGGCTAATACTAAAATAAACATATAGAGAAACAGCAAAACTAAATTTTAATTTTTGTATGCCGAATGAATTTTATAAGCATATTATAGATTTTCAGGCTATTTGTACAAATAAGTGTTGCTAAATTCACAGGACACTCTACTCCTGCATCTTTGAGTTCTTTCCAAAGTTGTTTACGTATCGGGTTATACAAACTGCACTGAAACATGAGGTGTTCTGAAGTTCCTAGGTAACTGTTGTCACATGTACAATAAGGATTGTGACTAATGCCTATTTTATGTATCTCCTCCGAACCTCCAAACCTTCAAGTCCAGAATTAACAAGCTACCTCTTTCCTCCTTGTCAACACCCACGGTACGATAGTATTTAGGCTGTAAGCCCTCGTGGTGTGTTGTTGACATAAAAAAAAAAAAAAAAAAAAAAAAGGTGTTGTGGAGCGCAGCCGTGATTCAGCTTCATTCTGGTAATTATAGTGGTATAGTACCTTGGCATAATAAATTCGTCAATATGTGGAATTTTTTTAGGCAACAAGGGATGAATAAGTGTAAATCGATTAGTTGTTTTGTTAACAAGCTCATGCCAAACACTTTCCCACGTTTCCCTTATTTCAAATTTAATTTTTTGATTTACATAGTCAGCAGTAATCCAGTTTATTATTTTGTTTGGACTTTCAATAAATTATCTAGCTTGTTTGTCAGCTATTTCGTTGCCTGATAATCCCGTGTGCCCTTTTATCCACATAAATATGACTAGATTATCACCATCCTCTATCGACTGATACAGACTGATAATGTCACATATTACTAGATTTTTGCCATGTTTGGTGTAATTTTTAAGTGAAAGCAGAACTGATTTGGAATCTGACAAAATTAGAGTATGTTTAATTTTGTTTTCAATTGACCATTTAAGTGCTTCATACAAGGCATATGCCTCCGCAGTGTAAATAGATGCTATATTATTTAATTTAGTTTTTTGGTATCTACCGTCTTGGGAATAAAAAGCACAGCCTGTCCCAGATAACGATTTTGAACCATCTGTATATATTTGTGTATATTTGTCACACTTGTCCAATGTTGCTTTACGTATGGAACGATTTAGAGATGGGAAATGGTATAATTTTGAAATACTATATCTATTTTGTGCATTTTTTGTTAGAGTAGGGTACATATTGGGATTTTTCTTTTGAAACAATCGTGTCAGCAAAGTGCATTGTATTGCCGTATGCATCAAACAATGTGGATTTTTTTTTGACCAATAAGTATTAGACAAGCATTCAAGAAAAAGCCAATATAATATTTTTAAACGTAATGGATAATAGTGTCGCCATTCGATTACTAGTTTTTCGGCCAAAAAATGCCCTTCTTAAGTATATCGGTGGTTCCTGGCTTTCCACCAGGACCGCATTATTTGGTGATGATTTCATCGCACCAATACATATTTTAATTGCTGTCGTTTGTACGCGATCTATTATTTTTAAATTAAAGTTTGAAGAAGATCCACATACGACGCAACCATAATCTATAATCGACATCATGTAACATATATATAAATTAATGATTTTAGACTATGTACGTTATAAGCAAAAAAGTTTACTTTGTAATAAGAGCAACCAATACTTATGTTTTTCTTGTCATCAGCTAGTTATGTGAACCAATATCGTTAGCAAAATCAAACGGTATTGTGAGCTTGTTACCTCGTAAAGTCAATTTTCATTTCCACATCGAAATATACTGTTCTCAACAAGGAGGCCAATCTCGGTAGATTTATTGTTATAATGTAACTAAAATCCTCATTGTTAGTGAATTTTCTTAAAAAAAATTCACTAATGAGGAGATCTCGACTTTTGAATTTTGAAAAAAATTCTTCAAATGAGCGTAAACTGGGCCCCCTAGAATCAATTTCCGGATTTACTTTCTGCTTACAGAGTGATGCATTTTAATTAAATTTGGTGAATAAATTCCTTTTGCAAATGGCTTGGATAAGTTAGCCCTGTAGCGCTAAAGACAAAAAAGTTATAGGCAATTAAAGAAAAATAAATTGGGGTTTTCCTCAAAACGTCAAAGTTGCGATGATACAAATTTTCTTTTTTTTTAATCAAACACGCCTTATGTTATTGCATTTTTGCATTTTCCATCGAAATATAATGCATGTTTGTAAGAAAAAAATTCTGGACGCAGCAAGTGCGTTATGGTAGCGAACTTTATTTGTTTATGTAGAAATCATTGTTTGTGAAATTTTTGTAAAATTTTGGTAATTAGTAATGTTTAATAAGTTATTGTAAAAAAAATGTTTTTGGATTTTCGAAAAAAGTTGTTTACAATTTTTTTTGTAAGTTTTGTCGAAAAGCTTTCTGTAAATAATTATATCTTGGTAGGTGGCTAAATACCTTGAAGAAGTTCGTTGGCCAGGAAAATCGGGCCAGTTTTTCGGGGATACTTTAAGTTAGTTTTCGAAAAATATTTGCCCTTTTTCCAACAACGAAGTTATTTTGATAAAATGTGGTACATTGTTCCCACTATAGAGGTTATACTGGTAACCAAATTTGATGCCTGCTTTTCTTTAAAAAAAAAGATATATTTGTTATAAAAAACATTTTTATGAAAGTTCACTACCATAACGCACTTTTGATTTATCGACACTATCGGTAGATTTACTGAACTTCCGGTATCTAATAAAATAATGAAATTATAGTTTTTAGACTCGACTCTAATAATTAGTTATAAGAAAAATGACTTACCCATTGTGTTTGGATGGGGACAGTAGCTAGCAAAAACGCTGTGTAGTTTGGTTTTATCAGAACGAGACAGTTTGCTAATAAGTCCGCTAATTTTTAAAGCTAGAAAGGCAGGTAACGCAGTCGACCTATTTTTTAAACAGCTCGACCTACTCACTTGTAACCACAATTGAGTCGTTAAAAGATTGAATCTGCCTCTGGTATGGTAAAAAAGAGGGCGACCCTCTTTGCCTTTGTTGATAAGAGGACAGGTACGAGATAGATTTTTTACTTGCACTATACCTACGCCCTACAATGGATCATGACGATGAGGAGATATACCTGTTCTATGAAGACATTCACACTGCTCTAAACGAACACCCAGAGCACTTTACTCTAATATGCGGTGATTTCAATGCCAACATAGGCAGAAAAATGAATCAAAGTGAGGAAGCACTTGGAGACTTTGGTTTAGAAGGTAGAAATGATCGAGGAGAAACGCTGCTCAGCTTTCTACTACAAAATAACCTGTTTTAGATGGGTAGCTGTTTCTACAAAAAAACAAATAGAAGATGTACGTGGAAAAGCCCCGATGGGAAAACAAGAAACGCAATAGACTTTATCATCACAGATAAAAAACACACAATAAAAGACGTGACTGCCCTAAATAGGTTTGCTACTGGGAGCGACCACAGGCTTGTTCGAGCAAAAGTGACTATTGACATTGGCAAATAACGACAAAAAATGATCCAAAAGAGCAATAAATCAAAGTATTAACAAATCCAGCAGATGCAAATAGCTTTGAAAAATGGACCACCACTAAATTAACCGAGGCTGAAATAGAACACACCATTCGTAACGACATCAACAAACTGAATAATATCATCAAAACCACAATAAATGAATCCCAAAGTCGGACTGCTCAACAAATCAAAGAGAAGTAAAACTAAGCAGGGAGACCAAACTGCTCATAGAAAAACGGAAGGGATATGAAGTCAAAAAGCTATGCGTCTGAAGAAGTTTTAAGAGAAATAAATAAACAAATTTCAAAAGGCATCAGACGCGACGTAAGAGCTTTCAGACACAACCAAATCAAAGATACCATAGAGAACAACAAGGGTATGAAATTTCTACGTAGAAAGCTTGACAATGGAAAGAGACAAATAATAAAACTTAAAATGCACAGGAGCACACATCAACGAACAGGAAAGATATTCTAAATATAGTGGAAGAGTTTTATGGAATGCTATATAAAAGCCTAGGTGATATAAGTCTACATCCAGAATCGGACATACTAACCCGTAAAAAGGGTGTGGTTAACCAAGGCTCGGAAATACTGATGGAAATATCAGTAGATGAGATTAAACTGGCCCTGAATAAGATGAAAAATCAAAAATCGCCGGGAGAAGACTGCGTGGTTTCCGATGCGGTAAAGATTGGTGGTCCTTGCTTGCTCCAAAAAAATCAAATCTCTTTTCAACCTTTGTCTCTTCAATAGTACGATACCAGAAAAGTGTCACAACACCATCGTAATACTGGTCCACAAGAAAGGAGACATCTAGAATCTAGAAAATTACAGGCCGATAAGTCTACTTAGCCACCTCTACAAATTATTTACTAGAATAATTACCACACGACTTGAAAAGAAGTTCGACTTCGTCCAGCAAGTGGAACAAGCTGGTTTTCGAACTGGGTTTGGAACCAATGATCATCTCCAGAGCCTCAAAACAGTAACTGAAAAGACCATCGAATATGGTAGACCTCTTGTCCTTGCTTTTGTGGATTTCCATAAGGCTTTCCACACTGTGGAGCTGGACGCAGTGTTGCAGTCCCTAGAAGCATACCGTATTGACTATCGCTACACCAAACTGATATATATATATATATATATATATATATATATATATATATATATATATATATATATATATATATATATATTTATATATTTATATATATATATATATATATATATATATATATATATATATATATATATATATATATATATATAAATGCTACTCTTGTGGTAAAACTACATGAAAACACGAATCCTATAAAGATTGGGAGAGGAGTACGCCAGGGAGATACGATGTCTCCAAAAGTGTTTATCACCGTCCTGGAATACGTGTTCAAGAAGCTAGGTTCGGACCAGAAAGGTCTAAGAATAGACGGTTTGCAGACGACTTTGTCGTACTGGCTGACAACTTGGAAGATATTAGCGTGATGCTACAGGCACTTCAGGACGCCTGTGCAACAGTAGGTCAAAAAATGAACATCGGAAAAACAAAATTTATGACAAACCTCGTTCCTAGTAACAACCTAATTATTGAAAACTCTAAGGTGTAATGGGTAGATAAATACACATATTTGGGCCACGAGATAAGCATATCCAAAGCCAACCAAACATGTGAGATAAACAGAAGAGTTATACTCTCCTGGGCGGCTTACGGCAAACTTGGAGACGTTTTCAGAGGCGACCTTCCAATATGCTTGAAAAGAAAAGTTTTCAACCAATGTGTTCTACCGGTTTTGACCTATGGCGCCGAAACACTAACCCTTACCAACGCTTCTGCTAAGAAACTAAAACTAGCACAGCGCAAAATGGAGAGGTCGATGCTTGGCGTTTCGTTACGTGACCACATTAGAAATGAAGAATTACGCAGAAGAACAGGAATGACCGATGTGGTCGTACATGTGGCAAAACTCAAATGGAAGTGGACGGGACATGTGGCTCGCATGCAAGATGACAGGTGGACAAAACGATTACTTGAATGGAGACCCAGATCCGATAAAAGAGACAGAGAAAGACCACCAACTCGCTGGACAGACGACATCACAAAAATTACAAAAAACTGGATTCGTAGCGCTCAAGACAGAAAAGAATGGGCTCAACTAGGGGAGGCCTATGTCCAGCATTGGACGCAAAGGGCTGATTGATGATGATGATACCTTTTCTTATTTTAGCTTCAATGTATATACCTAAATATCTACTACGCTGCTCTAAATTATGTACACGTACAGGTACAGATAATGTATCGATTAAATTAAGCTCTTTTTAATGTCTACCAAATGTATCTCTCCTTTTAAGACTACTTTCCCCTATTGGCTTAGATGACGGGACCGCTTCTTTATTTCCTCGATTGGGTCTAGCTCCAAACTGGCATTCATCTAGGTAATTCGCAATTCTCAAGGTTCTAATTTCTTTGCCTGACTAAGTTTGCCTATTGTGGGTTCAAATATGTTTCGTGAGTCATCAAATACAGACTGTCTGCCAGCGGCGTGCGGTGACATTTTAAATAAGGGAAGCAATTTTCAGAAACTTACCTATTTGTAGTGTAACTCAATTCTTCTGTCGTTTTTGGCCAATTCGTTAATAATGTCATAAAACTGTGGATTCTGGGACATTTCCTCGACGAAGTTATTTTCAATTGACAAAATTGAAATTTGGGAACGTCTTTCCTGTCCTGTTGAATTCCTAACAAAACTCTTGATACGTTTCAATGTAGTACAATTTCGTTCTACAGACGCACTAGTAGCAGTAATTGTTAATACTAATTCACATAATTTGAACGCTTCAGCATATACATTTTCCAATTTTGATTCTTTTAAGAAAGTTAAAGATTCACTCGCGTTAGTTTTTGTGTCAATAACATAGGTTTCATAAATGACTGTAATAAGGCTTTGTCAAAATAATGTCCATAGTGGTGGAATAATGATTTGAATGAATCTTCTGGGAAAGGTATCCCTACAAATTCTCCAAAATTACACAATTCAAGAAATTTCAGGTCACTGAGATGATCAAATCTGCAGTTAATTTGCTGCTGAATTTAATCTATGATTTTGTAGAAAAGGCAGCGATAAGAAGTTTGAAGGTCTCCCACATTATCAGTGCGCACACGCTTTCTTCGTTGCTCCACTTTTCTTAATTCAATTGTTTTTTCCAGAACTTATCAAATTCATTCCTTTTTTGAATTATGATGGATTTAAATTCACTAATTTTCTTCAGGCAAAAACCAATGTCATTTGTTTTACATTGCAATATGTTAAATACATTATCTAAAAACGGAAATATTTCCGAAAATATATTAAGTAAAAAATTAAAATTAAAGTCTCTTTTCAAACCACCCAAAAATCCTCTAGAACTGTTTATTGTTTCTGCATCCCAATTTTCTATTATGTTTTCAAAAAGTCTAATTAACGATTCACGGTGTTCAAATATAGTTCACACAAGTCTGCCGTTGTAGTTCCATCGGGTTGCAGCTACTTTGGGTAAACGTTTTTTAACAATTGAGTCTAAGGCTTGTGTGCGCTTGATAGATTTGGAAAAAAAGCAGCCATTCCACTTAGGGTAGCCAAAAACACCTTACATTTTTTTAATATGATTTATGGGATACAATTAAATTTAATTTATGAGCACAACAGTGAATAAATAGAGCACTGGAAAACGTTTCCCGCACTTTAGCTTGAAGACCTCCTAGATGTCTGGCAATAACAGCAACCCCATCATAGCTTTGGGAAATTAATTTATTATCAGTCCCCTCAATATTTTTCATAATATTAAGCACAATTTTATATAGAGCGTTTGCGGTACGATCTTCTGTCACATTTTTAAAGCCTAAAAATCTTTCTTGCTCCCATCCATTTTTACATAGCGTATTACTACAGATAGTTGACTTAAATTAGTTACGTCGGTAGTTTCATCTATAACAATAGCAATGAAACGAGTCTGTTTAATTTCAGATATAATTATGTTCAAAATAATAGTGGCAGCAGCCGCAATTAAGTCATTCTGAATGCGATTTGATGTCCTGCGAAAAACGTTAAACTGTTCCAAGTGATTTTTTAAACAAATGTCGTATTTGGCTATTAAAGAAACTAGGTCTTGAAAGTTTCCTCTATTTGCAGATGTAGTTGTTTCGTCATGACCCCTGAACCCCAATTCATGCTGACCAAGAAAACACACAACATCAATAAGACTTTTTAATATGTTTCTGTTTTTATCAACCAGTTCATTCTGTTGGCGATGACTAATTTCTATCTGCTTGTCAACGGCGTGTTCAATTCGCGTTTTTTTCCAAAGACAATTAATGTTAAAATGGTCTGTAAATGCGCTTTAGACATAACATGTCTTTTTACTACTTTATGTAGATTATTCAAGTCGGAAAACCCACTTTTATTCCACACCCCCTTTTCAGTCACAAATAGACTAGCAGGCCAACAAAACAGTTTATTCCTGTTAACCGTTCATATTGTTTATAAGTTTTTCCGCGTTGAAATGTCGAATACATGTTTTAATTCTTGTATTTAAGTTTTTTAGAGTAGGTTTCGGCCTATCTTTATTAATAATAGCAAGTTTTTCAGCAAACTATAAAGCTGAAAATCCTTTGATTATCAAAAAACACACGACACAATCACAGTTATTATTACCACTTGTTCGTAAAGTGTGTAAATTCCCACCCCCACCGACGCCGCTGTTAAAAGCTGATCTAGTTGCAGCCATATTAATAATCATAAAATACCAATGTATTTAACTAAGTCAACTGCTTATATCTACGAAATAATCAAAGACATTCACGTTGTACGTGCATCGGGTCTTCCAACACGCTCTACATGTTGAAATACACGTACATTGCGTCGAGCATCGAGCAAGGGTTTCTCATTATGTGGCCCGCTGACGTGTATTTAACTGAAGTCATTGCATCCACTCCTAGTATTAGGTTCATGCTGTTGGTTGGCGGTCGCGTTTACTGTGACGACGTCCTTGCCAAGAGCGCAGAGCGTATATACAAGTACAGTATGATACATAATAAATAATTATGTGTGAGCTTGCGAATTAAAAATTATAATAAATAAATTAGTTTTATAATTTGAAATTTAATATTTAAAATACAAAATGGATTTTAAATAATGCGGTTTAATACAAATTATTTTTAAGTAGGTATGTGGTCGTTATTTTAAGGCAAGCAATGCTTCCCTTGCTTCCATGGACCACACGCCACTACTGTCTGCTTACTGCACTGCTGCCATAAAGGTAAAACCCATTCCAGAGAAAATTGAAATTATGTGTGAGCTTGCGAATTCAAAATTGTAATAGATAAATTAGTTTTAGAATTTGAAATTTAATATTTAAAATACAAAATGGATTTTAAATAATGCGGTTTAATACAAATTATTTTTAAGTAGGTATGTGGTCGTTATTTTAAGGAAAGCAATGCTTCCCTTGCTTCCATGGACCACACGCCACTACTGTCTGCTTATTGCACTGCTGCCATAAAGGTAAAACCCATTCCAGAGAAAATTGAAATATATTGTAAAACCTCGTATCTTCTTCTATGTTTAGTGCGGGGTAATTCCACTAAGGTAAGATTACCATAGTCAATGAACTGTTTATCATTTTAAAACATCTGCATAAGCACTAAGATTAAGTGTGATAGTAATAACAATTGATAATTGCACAATGATGCGTTCTGATAATTGCGCTACAAATAACTAATTATCAACTGAATGCCAATTTAAGCTGTCACCTAATTAAGCTTACTGCTCTTATGTTTTTCTTCTTGATATCACATGTTGTGCAGTAACAAAAAATACTTCAAAGGCCCTGCCAAGCGTGTAAAGTCAATGACTCAATCAGAGCACTATACTTTTGTAGTCCGTTGGTTAGAAGGTACCATTAGAAACGTTTGGCTGGTCAGAGGAAGCGGAAATTCGTATGAATATCTAACGTAGGAGAAAAGATTAATGTGGAAAAATACAATTCTTCTTGCTTTTCACTACATCCTTTATCAACAATGCTAACATATCATATCTCCCAATTTATTCTCATTACAAAGCTTCTCAGTGCTTTCAAAAGAATATTTCAATGATCATAAAGCGGACTATTGTGCCCTTGTTCTTTTAACGTCACAAGACTGGAATAATTGCATTGTATTATAAAGAGAGCGTAAATTCAATTAGTAATTTTCTTTAGTCGATGTCTTGGTTGTTTGCATTTTTTTCACGAAGTGACGTACAATGGAACCATCTGTTACTGCAAGTTCAATAAGTTTTCTTTTTTAAACGAATCTTCAAATTTAATATTAAACCTGCTTCGATATTATGGACATTGTAGCATCTTTTTAGTTATTTAAATACTAGTTTAAATTAAATCTAAGCCGACATAATTTGATAGACTTTCAAAATTCACTGGCTTTGTTTGTTTTTTAAATAAATATTGTATATTATTTCCGCTATGGCCTGTCGTAATAGGCCACTAGCTGGATCAGCTGATGATGCTGTCCAATAAACATTTTCCTTATGCGTTCTTAAACTATCTTATTTTACACTTTACCTGCTTTCCGTTGTATCCCAAAATTCCTCTATTATAGAAGAAATGGAAGGCAACAAAAAAAAACAGTGCATTGCACACCCCTTTTTCAAACAAACAACTGTGACATAGACGAAGTACAACGAAATTTTTTCCACTAGTCATGAGCATCAGAACTGAAGACATCCTTCTCAGACCATTGTCATGCAAAAGAAACCTGGCCAGCAGAATGTCAGCAAAAGAAATTATTGGAAAATATATATAGAAGAAAGAAATGAAGAACTCAAGAACTTGTTTAATATAGAAATAAGGAACAGCCCATGTTTAGTAGTTGACATTCGCGTAAAAATGTGTCATAACTACCAATTCCCCTCCCCTTACGCCACCTAGATTCTATTCAGAATCAAGTTGTTCGCCTTATAGAAGATTTTCTATCTATTGTCTACACTACAGGAAAAAGGTTCGAGTACTATGCTTCTTTTATGGATATTACTACCGACATTGCTCCTTAGAAATCACTTTGTTAGTACCTCCACTTGCGATCTTTAATCGGCAATTTCGTTTCAGTTGCAAAGCTTATAACTCTAGTCTTAAATTAACCACCTGCATTTTGGTCACACATATTTTTGAAAGCATATAGTCTATGACTATTCAAGAAGTGAGTAACTACCCATCTTGTGACACAACAACCAGGGTTGGCAATGTAATTTACGTGACGTAATTTGCACGTTTTTTACACGTAAAATACTATGTAATTTACTCAGCCTAAAGCATGTAAGAAACGTAAAAAATGTAAAAAGGGTAAAAAACTAGCCATGCAATAAAATAAATTTCTTTATTGAGAAAAATAATTTATTAACAAGCTCTTTATTGGAAAAATAGTATTTTAACAAACCTACTAAATTTTGTCCTTTATAAAAACTAATATCTCAAAATATTTTATTAACAAAACTAAAGCATTTTCTATTTCATGAAATGTAACGTATCAACAAAAATAAAACATTTTTTCTTAATAGTATGTAAGAAACAAAGAACAGTCTGAATTTCAGGAATACTAGAATAACCTGACTTACATTAATGTTCTAGCTAGTTATCTTCTCCCTCATCAAAATCAGTATCTTCCTCATTTAAAATGGGATTATCTTTCAATTTTAGATTGTAATATACATGTACAAGCTTCTTTGAATTGTCAAACGACAGTTTATTACGGATTGGTCCATGTATGTACCCCCAATTGGAAAATACACGTTCAATTTCACCTGAAAAAGCAGGTATTTGCAAAAGTCTTAGGGCCAACTTAGGTAGTTCTTTACAATACATTGCTGCCATACACCAGTACAGCAAAGGTTTTGTTATATTTTTGTCATTTAATTCGTTGAAAATATTACCATTTCGTTTGTAAATGTCCCGTTCATCACAGCCAACATTTGAGAGTGAATTAAATAAGAAATAATTTATTTCAGTCATATTTTGTGAAGATAGCTTCTCGTTGCTGTAAACCGGGTGAAGATAATAAGCTGCAAGTGCATACACATTGAATGCCATTTTTTTCCTGGCCTCTAGTTTTTCAGAAAACCTTTCACGGACATTTTCAGGTAGTTCCAACTCCAACCAGTAATGCTCAGCATCTGCAATGGATGCGCTTTGTGACTGACACTTATTAATTAAGTCACAGATAGGCTCATACAAAGTGAGATTGTTGCGAACTTCCTCCACAAAAGCATCATTGAAAATGATCGAGATAATATTTGGTTTAATTTTTTTATTATTCCTGGCCTCAGCAGCAATTATTCTCATATGCTGAAGATTGTTTAAAAAACATTTATAAGTATCTCTATACGTACACCAACGAGTTTCGCATGGAAGTTGTATTCTTGAACCTCCTTTGTCAACTAATGATTTCTCTAAATCTGATCTCTTGAATTCTTTTAAAATCATTGTAATTTTGTTTGAGCAGTTTATATCCTGTATGTCCTTTGCTAGCAGATTTGCCGTGTGACTGTTACAAGTAGAATGCCATAAACAATGTTTCATATCCTTACCCATTTTTACTATAGCACTGGCGTTATCTGACACTACAGCGTAAATATTTGTGTTATATGTGTCCTTGGCTAAATCAATTGCTTCGGAGATTATTGTACACAGCTTACGAGCTGTTTCTGGTTCGCCTGTCACATCCCTTGCATTGAGAAAAGCCTTTGGACTGAAAACATTTTTATTATTCAATAATTTGCGGCGTTCATAATTCTTTAATTATTACTTACCATCAACTGTATGTAAACTACAGGTTACAGTCTTAGTATTGCTGGAAGTATTCTTCAAACCGTCGACTAAAACTACGGAATCAGGCTCCAAGTGACTAGTAAAAATAATCTGGTTATAGGCAGCGTTAAGAAGGCGGGTTGCAAGGGCCTTTCTATTTGGAAGTTTTTTTTTGCATAGGCAGGTCGAAGTTTTGTAACCATATTGATAAAATATTTTGACTCAATTACGTTAAAAGGAATATTGCAGGCAAAAAACAACTCTGCAATGGCCTGTGTAATAATACCTTCATCTTTTTCAGAAAGATTATCAATATAGCTTCTTAGCGAGCCTTTTCCTTTTCGGGGCGTTCTTAATTTATTCAATAGTTTTTCTGCAGCCGTTCTCGTTACTGGAACATCGCTTTTATGTGTGCTGCTTGAAGGTGTTCTAGGAATAGATATGTTCTCCACTACTATATCATTTACAATATCTGATTCAGTAAAATCAGTGTTTTTATGTTGATATCATCAACTATAAGTACTTCCATTGTAGATATATCTAATCGGTCATCATTTTTATTCTGATTCTCTGGTAAAGTTAACATTTGGGAATGTGGTTCTTTCTCTTGGGACCGTATTTCTTGAGCCTGTACCTCTTCAGTTTCATTGTCAGAACTGTGATCCATCTGTCGGCTTTTACATAATAATAATAAATAATAATAAGTAATATTTTTTATAGAAAGAAAAAATATTACATATACAATGTCGTCAAACAGAAAATGCATAGTGTTAATGAAAATTACCTGTGTATTTTTAGCCGGCTGATAGCCGTATTTTTTAAGACTGACTCACAGAAGTTACACCTTGCGTTGTACGATTTACCATGTTGGATGTATTCAAATCCCAATTCCCCATATTCTTGTCGCCGCGACCTACCTCCAGAACCTTTACCACTACACTTTATATTTGATTTTGGCATTTTGTCCAGTGAAAACAACACAGAGTGGCAACTAAAATTCACGTTCACTAGTAAACATTAGAACACAATGCACAATCAACCAAGGGTTGCGGTGCTATCGGGGCGGCAAGGCCGCGGACGAGCCCTGAGGGAACAAAAAAAAAAAAAAAAAAAAACATTAGAACATAACCCCAATTTTATCTTGTTTTTTTACGTATTTGACATATCTTACAAATTTTACGTTTTTTACACAGTTTTTACGGTTTTTGTGTAAAATATGTAAAAAACTTGAGAACACGTGTAAAATACCAACCCTGACAACAACCAATTTGATGATGTCTTTCATTAACTACTTCAATAAAAAAAACTCTGGACGCAGCAAGTGCGTTATGGTAGTGAATTTCTATTAAATGCTTCAAATTTGAATAACTCAATTTTCTATAAATTTAGAAAGTTTAATTTTGGTATGTAGTAAGGTCTTTCAGAGGGCAAGATATTCACCAAATTTCATTAAAACAACTTTGTAATTTTTGGAGAAAAAAATTTTTTCGAAAGAAAATTTAAAATTTGAATAAGTCAATTTTCGATAAACTTTGAAGGTTGAATTTTGGTACTTAGTAAGGTCTCCTCCAAGGCAACATATATAGTAAATTACATTAAAACGGAGACAATTTTTTTTTGAAAGAAAACTCAAAATTTTCCCGGAAAACCCCCATCTGATTTTCCTGGATAACTAACTCATCCAATCCACTATTCATTGAAATCGGTTAATTATTTTTTAAGTTATTAGATGGATACATACATACATATATATATATATATATATATATATATATATATATATATATATATATATATATATATATATATATATATATATATATATATATATATATATATAAACATATAAAAATTGAAACTGACCCCGGATATGGATTCTAGGGGTCCTAGTTCGCGCTCATTTGAAAAATTTTTTGCAAAGTCTCACCATCGATCCATCTCTAATAGTGATTTTTTTTTTAAATAAAAATTCACTAATAATCTCTGATGTAAATGCAATTCAAACGTAAATAATAAAACAAATGAATATTTGCATCTGTAGTTGATTACTACATGCATTTTGCTTTTGTTTCTGAAGAAGCCACATTTAACGAAACGGTTCATATTATAATTATATAGAGTGAATATCGTAATAATTTGTTTTATCACTATATAATTATATAAATATTTCCCTTCATTATTTAAATTCTTAAAATTAGAATACAATAACAGCCTAAAATTCTTGCCTTTAACTTAAAAGGAAGGGATGTGTATTGTTGATTAAAACTGACTGTCCATTAGGCACGTAATCGCATAACTTCCATGATTTTTCTTTTGGACGCAAGCGATATTAGATCTTATTCATGTGCCAATACCAATACCGACCTGAAGCGATCGCCAGACGCCACATGCATTACACTATACTAAACAAAACTTAAACACTGCCACTACCTATCCTCTCATGTGATCCTGATACTAGAGACGTGAAAATCGTTTCGTCGTTTCTACGATTTCTGTGGTAAAAACTTCATGTTAAATATTAAATGTTTCAAATTTGAATAACTCAATATTCTATAAACTTAGAGAGTTTAATTTTGTTGTTTAGTAAGGTCTCTCCTAACGCAAGATATCTACCAAATTTCATTAAAATAGCTTTCTAATTTTCGGAGAAAAAAAAATTTTCGAAGAAAATTTAAAATTTGAATAACTCAATTTTTTCAACTTAGAAAGTTGAATTTCAGTACGTAGTAAGATCTCTCCTAAGGCAATATATATGGTAAATTTCAATAAAACAGCTTTGTTACTTTCGGAGAAAAAATTTTTTTTCGAAAGAAAACTGAAAATTTTCCCGGAAAACCCCGTCCGATTTTTCTGGCCAACGAACTCATCCAAGCCATTAATAAAAGAAAATCACTTGCCAAGTTTCATCGAAATCGGTTAATTATTGTTTGAGTTATCAGACGGATACATATATATATATATATATATATATATATATATATATATATATATATATATATATATATATATATATATATATAAACATAAAAATTGAAACTGACCCCGGATATGGGTTCTAGGGGTCCTAGTTCGCACTCATTTGAAAGAATTTTTGCAAAGTCTCACCATCGATACCTCTCTATTAGTGAATTTTTTTAATAAAAATTCACTAAAAAATACAGAGTTAGAGACTTCTTCTTTGGCTTCGCATGTTATGGTTTTTCTATGCAGCCAGACGAAAGAAAAAACCCGTGGAAAACCTGCGTCAATTCATAAAGTATAAAATCTACAACAAAATAAAACTGCTGGAGGAAAAGAATCATGATTGGGTCGACCAGGCGACAGTATTTTAAAACTGCGTTGCCAATGACAATATCAGCCGCGCATTCTTATGTATGAAAATTTGTTTAAAGAAAGAATTGACTAACGGTTACAACTCAAAGAACAATACCATAAAGTTTAACAGAAGTTTTGTTTTGATTCGAGGTATAACTTTGCGTAAATGTTGATTCAGCATACCAAAATAATATTAGTTAAGGATCACAGTTTTACATCCGAGAAGGCTTTGTTTATAGAACTGCGTAATACGTGTATACCTAATATTTTGATTCAAAACAACTGGAATAAATCGAAAATGGCACTTTATCTCCGCTAGCAAATCCCCCGGCATAAGTTACTTAGAATTTATACGTTGTGTTCTAAACTATGGTATTCCGAAATCGTACACTTATAAGAAGATAAAGCTGCAACACAAATCATTTTGGTTCGCAATAATTCCGATGTCTTATCTAAACATATAAATCGGCTACGTATTGCGAATTCAACTGAGAGATTCAATCCAATATCCCAAATCGAAACTCCGATAATACCGAAACTGCTGATATTTATAACGAAAATACACCGCACAGGTGTTTATCTCTGGACACGTACCGGCCCTACTTGACGTATCGGCTGCGTCATCGACAATGTCATCTTCATCTATTGTTTCTAAGTTCCATTATGTGGTCTTTCACTTGCGGAGATTGAGCGAACGTTCCAGGTCGAATTATACATGGCTACAGGTGTTAAGCCCAAATACTTATACATTATATAGCAACTGACAGTCTTTGTTATGATATATTGCTTTTAGTCAAGTGAAATTGATAGTTTGATGTATACAAACTCATGGTAAAAATTGATGTTCTGTATTGGGCACATAACGACTGAAATCTAGCAACTGACACACGTTAGTTACTCCATTTATTCACTACGTAAAATACTCAAATGTTGATTAACCAGAGTTTCAGCGAAAACTAAGTAGTTAAAGCTTTTATGTATACACACGCGCACACACTCATGCATTATATATAGCTATATATATATATATATATATATATATATATATATATATATATATATATATATATATATATATATATATATATATATATATATATATATATATATATATATATATATATATATATATATATATCTACAGGGTGATTCATAAGTGGTGACCAAAAATAAAACCCGATG
Source organism: Tillus elongatus (assembly GCA_964006375.1). Classification (NCBI taxonomy): domain Eukaryota; kingdom Metazoa; phylum Arthropoda; class Insecta; order Coleoptera; family Cleridae; genus Tillus; species Tillus elongatus. The sequence goes on along the minus strand of OZ023264.1, from coordinate 153,387,763 downwards.
TTCTTTGGACAATTTTAGAGAGGGTATGTCCTATAAAATTTTTTCCTATAATGCTTCATTAAAAAGATACAGGGTGTTGAAGTTGAATTTCAAAAAATAAAATTTCCTAATTTTTTAAAAAGTAGCACATATATTTTGCTGAAACTTCGCATGTGTAGGCTGCTATATAAGGCGCGTAATCTACGATAACAATTGAATCGGCTAATCCAGCAGTGGCGCGCGTACCCACATATCATTGGTTATCCCTCAAGAAAAAAACGGGAAAGCCAATGATATTTTTTTTATTTTTCATTTTTTGAATCTTACTTTCATTCGTGAACAAAATGACTCTCTTGATAATTTTCTGTACGACGCTTATTTTACGAGTAAGCAATGAATCAGGTAAGTGTTTTAGAGCACAGTTCATGATTTTTAAACAGTCGTTGTTTGGTAGAAAATCGCAATGATACACTTTTATCAGGCTTATAGTAATTTATTTATTACAATAAATGTTCAAAAATGCCTCCATTGGCCTGAATACACGCACATCTTTTTAATATGGAAAATTTAATGTCTTGATAATTTTTTGTACGACGATTATCTTTGTTGTATTTTAGTAAGTAGTAGTCTGGTTTGCCAAAGTTGTCATGAAGTGTCACTTGACGTTTAGGTTAACAAGTTATTATTTTGAATAGGTGTAAGTGGTAAACTTTATAAAATTGCAAAATTTTCGACTCTTTTACTTCTTATAATGGAGTACACCTCAGAAGAGTATGCAGATATAATTTTTATCTACGGATATGCTGATGGAAATGCTCTAGATGCTTGTCGGGAATATCAACGTAGGTTTCCCACTCGCCGTCAACACACCAAGGTTTTTTTCTCGATCGTTTTCAAGACTTCGGCAGTGCGGTATTGGACAACGTCCTGACGCTAGAGCTAATCGTAGAGGACAACATCAACTTGAAGACGAAGAGAGGTTGGTGGATGCAGTGATGGATCAACATTCTACAAGTACTCGGATAATTGCCACGCAGTTACAATATTCTCAAAGCTTTGTTTGGAGAACTTTACATCGAGAAGCCTTACATCCATATCATCGACAGAATGTTCATTGCCTTCTACCTGGAGATAATGTGCATCGACGAGTCTTTTGTGAAAGGATGTTGGAAATGAACAATCAAAATATCTTATTCCCTAATCTAATCTTCTAGTCTGACGAATCAACATTTACAAGAAATGGTATTTATAATTCTCATAATGAGCATGTCTGGTCATTGGAAAATCCACATGCAACAAGGACTCGCACATTTCAACATAGATTTTCCATTAATTTATGGTGTGGTATTTTTAACGGCTCACTGTTCATGGAAGTCAACGTCTAAATGGATCTTCGTACTTAGCGCTCCTAGAAAACCGTGTAGAAAACATTCCACTAGCAACAATATGTATAATGTGGTACCAACATGACGGTGCACCAGCGCATCATAGTCGAAACGTTGTTACATGGCTACATGGACATTATAATGAAAGATGGATTGGCAGAACTGGACCAATACATTGGCCTGCAAGATCACCGGACTTAAACCCACTTGACTTCTATCTTTGGGGTGATTTTAAGCGACTGGTCTACAGTGAATAAATAAATACACCAGAGCAGCTACAACAACTGATAAATAATGCTTCTCGTCAATTTTTGAACATTTATTGTAATAAATAAATTACTATAAGCCTGATAAAAGTGTATCATTGCGATTTTCTACCAAACAACGACTGTTTAAAAATCATGAACTGTGCTCTAAAACACTTACCTGATTCATTGCTTACTCGTAAAATAAGCGTCGTACAGAAAATTATCAAGAGAGTCATTTTGTTCACGAATGAAAGTTAGATTCAAAAAATTAAAAATAAAAAAAAATATCATTGGCTTTCCCGTTTTTTTCTTGAGGGATAACCAATGACATGTGGGTACGCGCGCCACTGCTGGATTAGCCGATTCAATTGTTATGGTAGAATACGCGCCTTATATAGCAGCCTACACATGCGAAGTTTCAGCAAAATATATGTGCTACTTTTTAAAAAATTGGGAAATTTTGTTTTTTGAAATTCAACTTCAACACCCTGTATCTTTTTAATGAAGCATTATAGGAAAAAATTTTATAGGACATACCCTCTCTAAAATTGTTCAAAGAACATGGGGTTTAATTTTTGGTCACCACTAATGAATCACCCTGTATATATATACAGAGTGAAGCAGCCCACCCGTACCACTCGTTTATTACCATTCGTCTGACCCAAATATTGGATTTTTAAATGGAACATGGTATTTTTCGTTACAGATTTGGGTTACACGTAAAAAATAAGAAACTTCTATCCGAATCACTTTCCCGATAGATGCCACCATTAACCTTAAAAATAAAATGATGATGTGGCTGTTGTGTGTGGGGAGAATGGATTACAGAAAATGTAAGCATTCATAAATGTTCAAAGTGCCTGCCACCTTGATTTACACATTCTTGGATCCGAGTTCGAACGCTGTCGGTAGCTCGCAAGATTTATACGTCGCTGAACGACTGACAGGCTTCCCTGATTCGCAACTTTATATCATCTTTTGTTGTGAGTTGATGTCCGTAAACAATATCTTTGACCCGGCCCCAAAGAAAAAATCCAGGGGTGTCAAGTCTGTGGATAAAAGCGGCCACGCTACATGCCCTTTTCTTTCGATCCATGGTCCGAGGTACAGGTTATGATTACGTCCTCCAGCGAAAAATGACTTAGACAACCACCCTGCTGCATCCACTTCAATTCTTGTGCATTGAGCGAGACGTCTTCCGGAAGTTGGCAGGAAACGTTGTCGAAGAAGTCAGCGTACACACGGTCAGTTGGGATGCCATCGAAAATGTAGAGCCCCGATGATCTGGCACCCTATGAGACAACGCCGTGTGTTGGGGCTCCACAAATGCTGGTTGTCCACTTCTCGCAGCCAGTGAGAATTTTCTTGAGACGAGTAATGGGCAGTGTAAATGTGGACCTCCTTGCTGCTTTTGAATGTAGCTTCATGGCTCCAGAGAATCGAGATAACCTAAAGATCTTTGGTTAATAGCCACTGGGAAAAATCGACACGTTTTTGATAATCCCTTGATTCAAGTGCCTGTTGCAGGTTAATATGGTAGGGATGACAATGGTTATCTTTGAAAATTCAGCATATTGACATTTGACTCACACCGGAATCAACCGCGATCTTCCTGGTTAAAACATGGGGTTTCATGGCAACAGCAGCCAAAATGTCAAGTGCCATTTCGTCTCTTACCGGCTGCCTAATCTGCTGATTCTTATTGTGTTGGGGTTTAATTTGACCAGTTGTTCGAATTCGATGTGCCAGACGCCTGAAAAAGTTGTAATATTGAGGAACAGGATCAGGGTACCTCTCTGGATACATTCGTTCGGCTTGTCTGTAATTTTAAAGATATTCGCCTAACACCAGGAGCATATCGAAACCCTTTTCGTTGAAGAACATCTTTGCCTTGTCAAAAATGACACCTAAACGATTTCACGAAGCAGTGACTAGATGATGGATAATGTTTGACAGCAATCCCTATTACTGACATTTCCATGTTTAGATCTGGTATTTGTTTGATAGATAATTGTTTTCATTTTTTGAAAACCAAGAATGTGTGAATCAAGGTGGCAAACACTTTAAACATTTATGAACGCTAACCTTGTTTGCGAAACAATCGCCAGGTCTAAAAACTGTACTGTGATGAATTGGGTTTCTCCAAATTGTTCTTATGAACGCTAAATTTTATATCATCTAGTCCCCCCACACACAATAGCCATGTTATTGTCGTTGGGTCTTGTTTGTGCTAAGAGCAGGTAAAATTTATTTTCAAGGTTAATGGTGACATCTGTCGGGAAAGTGGTTCGGATAAAGTTCCTTATTTTTGTACATGTAACCTAAATGTGTAATAAAAAATAACATGTTCCATTTATAAATCCAAAATTTAGGTCAGAACGACCCATTTCCGGTTTGTTCCGGAAGTTGACTCTATCACTAATCGATAGAGCGAACCCGATTTAGGTGTACAAACATGTCTTATTTTTTCCTTAGAGCGTTTAGTAGGCTAATAAACGACTGGTACGGGTGGTCTGATTATCAATATATATATATATATATATATATATATATATATATATATATATATATATATATATATATATATATATATATATAGAGGCAATATTTGGTTCTCGGGTTGAACTGCGCCTAGAGTTTATTAAAACTCAGCGTTTCGGCTCCGATTGTAGAGCCATTTTCAAGAGGCTAAGGAAATGTAAGAGGACATGTATTCTGAGGCCTCAATCTGCCTAATCCCAAAGTCTCACTGAGAATTATCTCCAAGGTATCAGTGTCTTCAACCCTAGAACTGAGAGGGATCTGACCGTTCGTCGTATAAGTCTTATATTATGTATGATATTTAGTGTACCTGGCTCGTTATCAGTGTTATTAGTAGGGTTCGTAAGGTTTATTAAGTTAGGTAGTTTCGTAACTGCTTTATAGGACTAGGGGATTAGAGGTATTTGTAGAATCGGGTAATAGGGCAGTTACTGTGTCTCAAATTAGTATGTATTTTATGTGCTTTTAATGAGTATATAATCGGTTTCCAGGTAATCGGATGTCGAAGACCATCATCTCTCTTGTTAAACAATCGGGACGTTTTTAAATCTCGATAGCTTCGCGGTTAATTTTGGTTTTAAAGTTGTAGGGGTCTTGTTTTGGCATTTATGAAGCCTATTTTATACGCTGTATGAATATGATGCATGGCCAGTGCGGATAGGGGGCCAGATTATCTAACTGCGTGGGGATAACTTTTCGCAAATAGATGTCGCGATGGACAATATGGTACACGTAGGCATAGCTGGTCTTATTAGTGTCGTGTATAGAAGTCTTTTATTTGTGTTTAGTTTGTCGTTTTGTGATAGAGAGTATACACATCCTATCGCTGCTAATCTCTTTTCTCTTATTTTGGTCTGGTGTGTCGCCAACGTTAGTTTTCTCTCTAGTGTAACTCCAAGTTAATTTGCCTCTTTTGACCATCTTAGTGCACTGTTTACATCATTTATATGGGTTGAACTCGATTTTTAAGTATCAAATTCAATCAAACCAATCTATGAAATCATCGATTACGTCTTGTAGTTTTTCTCTGCGTGACTGAACTCATATTGATGTGTTGTCAGCAAACAGTCCTACAAGGACATTGTGTTCGTAAGTTTTTGGAAAGTCGTTGACGTAAATTGTGTAAAGTAAGGGTTCCTGTACCGAGCCTTGTGGTACCCCTGCTTTTAAAGTTTTACTCCTAGGGAACTTACTTTGAACGCTAATGGCAAACGTTTGATATTGCAATAATTATTTTATTATTTTAACTGTGTTAACATTGACCCATGACTTGATCATTTTATGAATCAGACCCGCATGCCGCACTTCATCAAACGCCAAGGCTATGGCCAGGAATACCAGGGCTCTTGAGCATAGATGCTGGAATCCAGTAGAGATGGTCTCTGTAAGGCCTTTTTTTGTGTTATTGTTGAGTGGTTTTTTTTTCTAAGCTTAGGTTGTTTGCCTGAAATGATTTTCAGTTCTTCCATATCTTTAAGTAGTCGGGCTTGTGTTATTTTTTTCTAGTATATTTGAAACGCTTGTAGTAAGCTAACAGGGTGGTAGCTTTCGGGTCATGCTAAATCCTTTCTTGCTTTGGCTATTGTAATGATAACCGCGTGTATCCAGTTAATGGGAAAGTAGGTTTCGCTGAATCAAGCATTTACGACGTTAAGTAGCTCTACCATAGTTTTCTTGGGAATGGTTTGAGGGCTTTATTTGTTACACCGTCATGGCCTAGGGCTTTTCTTGTTTTGATACTTCATATTATGTCAATTAGTTCTGGGAGTCCTGCTGGTTGTAGTGGTTGTGAAGTCTTTTTTTTAGGTCCCTTTAAGCTGTTTTAAACTTCTTCTTCTACGTCTCTATCTTGCATATTATTTAGCCGGAATTAATGTTTCTGGCTAAAACTTCAGTTATTTCTATGTATGTGTCTGCAATGCCATCTGGACTAATTATAGTTGGTATTTGCTAGCGTTTTGTACGCAGCATTTTCGCCATCCAAAGCTGCTTTATCGTTTAGATCCCTAATTTGCAGTCCCATCAATCTAAATGGAATTCTACAAGCGCTTTGTGAAGTTAGTTGTTGAGTTGATAGGCAAAGTTATTTTGGGGGTTCGGCGTACGTTGCGCTATTTTTCTGTCATGTCTTATGGCCCTTATTAGTTTCACTACTTTGTGATATTGATACTAAATACATACTAGATAACTTATTATCAATTGTCCAATTTTAGTGAATTTTCATTAAGAAACTTCACTAATAGAGACGTATTGATGGTGAGACTTTCGGAAAATTTCTACAAATTAGCAAGACTTAGGGCCCATGGAACCCATTTCCATGGTCAGCTAAAATGTTATATATATATATATATATATATATATATATATATATATATATATATATATATATATATATATATATATATATATATATATATATATGTGTGTGTGTGTGTGTATGTGTGTGTGTGTGTGTGTGTGTGTGTGTGTGTGTGTGTGCAACCGATAACTCAATTGTTCTTAACAAAAAATTCCAAAATATTTTTTAAAACGCAATATCTCTCAACTTCTTTAAGTGATTGAAACGAAAATTTGCAAATTAAAAGAACATATACAGGCATGGTTCTGTACCAATTTTCAAGTGTTTTGATCAAGGAAAGATAATATTATTCGAAATTAAAACTAAAATAATCCTCGACATCACTTCAAATTCTGTGATGCAATATCTACAATGTCGGACAAAGACAGATGATGTTATCTGTGCTGCTATGATACTTTAATAAATGGTCGATAAAAATCCAAACAATGGAATTTACAAGTATTATTGCAACAAGCCAGAATGTAGACAGGGACGCCATCTCGGTGCGGAACCAGGTAGTATGTTGTCACAAATGGGCTCTAGTTAGCACAAAATGTTATAAATGGAGACATTTGTACAATCAACTAATAATTTTGTAGATGTCAGACCTGGCCCATTTCTTTTATAATACCGAGACAATGTGTGCTTTCAAAATCGCTGAATTTTAGGAAGAGACAATGTTCTCTGCAAGTGTCAAAACCTGCTCAAAAATGGGAACGATACTAATAGATAAGTTATTAGATGATCCATCATTTTTATTATCGATGATTTCGCAGGTTAGCTTTTTTAATGAGTTTAGTAAATAGCACTTTCTGTATTTCTCATATTGTACATTTCAAACAGGTACAGTCCCGCATAAAAATAGACATACCTACGTGTGTTTAGCGTCCAAACCTATCGAGCTTAATTTAAAAGGTGCTCGCCTTCGGCGTCGACCGGATTTCAGTGTAGTCTTGGACAAAACCTAGATTCATACACTCGCGAATTGCGAAATAGCCGCGAAACGTATGCCTATTGGTTTATTTAAAATAATATTTTAAAACTGTTGTTTTTTATTAGATTTTCTAATTTATTTTACTAATTTTTGTGTGCACACAGACACGATCTAAATGTCTTCTCTACTTTTAAATTTGTGTAGCCCCAATGTTAATTAACGGGCCCCCTTTATTATACTTACTTATCTTGTGCTTGTATATGTAATATAAAAATAAAAAAGGAGTGAAACAGCAAGTGAATTTGTTTACTTTAGTGCAGTATTTGATATTATCTGAAAAAGACATTATAGGCGACAATGTGGAATGCAATTTCGGTAAATTTACAGTTTACTGCAAGAAGGGTTTTTAGATTTTTTTTTCAGAAACATGCTGATAACCCCCCTTGGATGCACAAGCCACAGGGCAAATTTGGTGCAAACAACTCCTAAGAAACTTAAGGGTCCAATAATTAATAGGGTTGCTGGGCGGGGGGAAAATCTGAGCGGAAAATGCTAAAAAAACATTTAGTCGAACTTAGAAAATATATGTTTTTCACATTTTGCGGCAATTCTTCCTTTAAACCCTGTCTGCCCCGAACAACACCCATATTATCCCAGGTCCAGTAACTTTCTTGGGGGTTGCTCTCAAGAAATTTTTCTTGTGCTTTATGCTTTGAAGGTAGTTTTACGCATGGACAAGGGGAAGGAGAACCCCTCGTGTTTTGGGTGAGGGGCAGAAACCCTCTTCATTCTGAGGGTTCTTCTACCCCTTCTGCATGCATACAATCACCCTCAATGCATGAAACACAGAAATATTTTTATGTTCCGCTTTCTATTGTATTTTTTGTTGAGTATATTTCCTGTTTATCAACTGTTTTGTTGAGTTTTGTATCCAAATTACTGTATAAATATTTATGTTAGAGGTAATGTTTTTGCTTTTTTACTTTATTTTTTACCGTTCCTAATTAAATAAAGTAACGTTTTATAACTTTTAATAAAAGGCAAAATCACTATGATATATTATTCCTCTGAAAATTCACTACAATATCGCACTTGCTGCGTCCCAAACGTTTTTTATTTACCTTTTATAGGAAACCCATTTTTATGAAAATTCGCTACTATAACGCATTTGTACGTCCGTAAACTTCTAATGGAGGAGATACGTAACACAGTAACGTATATTCGTTGTTTTTTATAATTAGTATTTACACACGTTGCATTAATTAAAGGTAACATGACTCAATTTACGTCAAGGGCTTCCTATAACTAAAAAGCATGCTTCACATTACTCACTAAATAAACGTTCGTACTTTCAGGTAATTTTAAAATTAATTATATAAAATTTAATCCGATGTGCAAGGCAACTTATTTTGAATATAGCTCCTCTGTGGAGATTTTAATTGCATTATGAATGTGTTGTGTGTGTGTGTGTGTGAAAAGTTCCGGGAAATTTTGTTTCTGCGTTTAGTCAGAATAGCACCCAATTAACATAGCACAACTCCAGAAAGCAGCGCAGTTATTTCACTTTCAACTGTTTCTGGTTGACGCTTGCACGAGTAATGATCAGTTACTAAAAAACTCGTTTTTCAAATTATTAACGAGTTTTGAGGAAAAAAACCTTGCGAATTTGTGTGTAATTATCCGGGGTTTTTTTTTATAACACAGCGCTCTTTTGAGCACATTTTATAAAGAAATTCAGTGAAAAGTTTTCAGAGGTTTAAAAACTTTTCCCCCTGAGTGACTATATCGTCCTTCTGCGTAGCCTGTTCCGTTTTCCCAGCTTCTATTCTCTGTCTTTTTACCTCCTCCAGGGAAACATTTACTTTCTCTCTTATTCACGAGGTGGCGCTGTTTTCAAGCCACATCTGCTTACCTGAGAGCTTTTAAATGATATCAATTATTCAAGGTGTGGGTTTTGCATATCGCCAACATAAAATATGTGCATTCCTTCTTGAACGTTTCGCTGTAATTGAAAACATCCCTCATACTGAACGTCTAATTTTAACTTTATTTTTTGCAAGAATATTATTACCCGCTTTAATACATTAAACCTAGGTCTAAATTAGATTGAAGATAAAAGGGGGCCGGACGATAAATTAAGCATTTAGATTAAAGGCTCAAGATCACCTCTAGGGAAATTATATTTTTGGAGAACATGCGTTGCTTAATGACTAGATTATTTTACGAAAGGGGCACAGTACAACCAGCGCTTTGATAAACTCAACAGATAATATTATGTAATAACAATATGTTGTATTGCCAGTGCAATTTGGAAAACCCGTTCATGACAATACAGTTTACAGACCTGGCGATCGTTTCGCTAACAAAGTTAGCTCCAGCAGGGGGATGAATAAACTTAACGAATTAAAGCTATAAATATTATTTATATATTTTTTGTTCCCTCAGGGCTCGTCCGCGGCCTTGCCGCCCCGATAGCACTGCAATATTTATATGTTACCTGATAAGCAATTAGGAGCAGTTATCTGTTTTCTTTTACTGAAAGTCATAGATTCCGCCAAAATTTTCTTGGTTTATGTTTATTGACTATTTTTTCCAGGCAGGGCAACCATTCTACTTTATTACAGAAAAACTAGTCCGATTTTTTTTGGCTAACGAACTTATCCAAGCCACTTACAAAAGGAAGGTACGTACCAAATTTAATCAAAATCGGCCCATTTTTTTTTAATTATCGGTACGATATATATATATATTTTTATTTCAACAACACACCACGGGGGCTTACAGCCTAAATACTATCGTAACGTGGGTGTCGACAAGGAGGAAATAGGCAACTTGTTAATTCTGGACTTGAAGGTTTGGAGGTTCGAAGGAGAAGGAAAAACATGTGCCGGCAAGGAATTTCACAACTCAGAAGTCCTCGGGACAAAAGAGCGAGCATAACAAGTTGTTCTATGTCTGGTGACCTGGACAGTGAAGGGGGGCATTCGCTCTGTTCCCCTGGTAGATCTGTTAGGGGCAGCAGGTGGAGGAACTATGGAAGAAAGCTCCTCTGAGCAGTGCCCGTGCAGATATCTATAAAAGAGAGAGAGAGAGTGAGAGAGAGAGAGAGAGAGAGGTCACCAACGGCACGTCGGTGGGCAAGGGATGGCAGCCTTTGGGTGAGGGTAGGATCACCGATTCTGAATGGAGTCCAGGGTAGCGAGTGTAGAAGCGGCAGCGGCACCACAGATGTGGGAGCAGTATTCGAGGTTTGGCCTTATTTGTGAAGTATATAAGGTATAGAGATTATCTGGTGAAAATTATTTGCGAGCCCCGAAGAGGAAACCTAATTTCTTAGCAGCCGCTTCTGCAATTGATGTGACATGTTGGTGCCAATTGAGATTTCGATTCACAGAAATTCCAACAAGTGAAAAGGACTCATTACTCTGAATAACTTGGTTGTTCATTTTGATGGGTGTAGGGCTGGTGTATCTTTTATGAGAAAGAAAGCAAGACTGAGATTTGGTGGAGTTGAATTGTACAAGATTTCTACTTCCTCAGTCTAATATTTTTTGGAGAGCCACGGAGACAAAATTCTCCATGAGTCTGCGATCCTCATTTAATTGGGATAAAGATACAGTCTTAGAATATTGTATATTTGAGTGAAGGGTGCTGTCTTCCGCATAACTGTGAACTGGGTTGGATGTGCTAGAGAGGAGGTCATTGATGTGGAGAAGAAACAGTAGGGGCTAAAGCTGAACCTTGAGGAACTCCTGTATTAATTAGATACAGGTTAGAGGAATGGCCATCCACGACAACAGAAATGCTCCGGTTGGAGAGGAAATTTGCTGTCCAGGTACAGGGTTTTGGTGGTAGGCCATCGGCCGAAAGTTGCGTGCTAGACTTGGTCGAGTGCTTTGGATATGTCTAGAGCGACAATCTAAGATTCACCGTCTAGTTCCATAGACTTGTTCCAAGAATGGGTGACAAAGGAAAGTAGGTCGGCAGTTGATCTGCGCTGACGGAATCCATACTGCCTGTCGTGGGTTAGACTGTGTTTTTCAAGAAATTTTAGTAATTCAATGTTTATATACTTTTTCATCACTTTAGAGACGACTTAAAGGAGAGAAATAGGCCTGTAGTTGCTGGGAAGCGCTTTGGATCCTTTCTTGGGTGCGGGTTGCACTCGAGCAGTTTTCCAGTTACTAGGGAATATGCATCTATTGTAAGATGTCTGAATCAGACGAGTCGGGACAGGAGCAAGTACTATTGCGCATTTTTTGAGAACAATTGATGGGATCTCGTCAAGGCCAGATGCTTTCCTGGTATTAAGAGAAGAAAGCATCTTTCGTACCATTTTAGTTTTGAAAATGATATCCGTCATTTTATGCGCGGCATTGGGGACTGTTGGTGGTTGAACATTTGGAGGTGGGTTGAGAGTAGAATTGCCGGCAAACAACGAGGCAAAAAGTTCAGCCTTGCCCAGGGCGGTAGAAACAATTTCATCAACTGAGACAAGAGGTGGGAACATGCTCTTGCAGAAATTATTCCCAATAGATTTAGCAAGAGTCCAGAAGGGTTTGCTGCCGTTGGAGCTTAAGAAGACTTTGTTTTTGATGTGGTTATTAAACAAGTTTTTGGCCTCAGAAAGAATGCGGACATAGCGGTTTATTGCGTCGTTGAATGCTTGACGGTTTTCTTGACTGGGATTGTGTAGAAGCGTTTTGTGAGCTTTTCAAATCTGGCCTTGTCACAGGATTTAGAGAACCGGGGCTATTGAGTGGCTGAAGAGGTTTTCTGTGTACGTGGAATAAATAATTCCATGCCAGGTAGGATAATTTCGGTGACGTTTTGTGAGATATAGAGGGGCCAGGATGAGAGAAGCAGACAGGCGCCCATGGAAATGAGGAAAAGTAATCCCGCAGTTCGTCCCAGTTCGCGGAGTTGTATTGCCTAACGATACGTGGGTGTGATGACTCTGTGACCTCGGGTTCCATTGCGTAGGAAGCAGTGACCATGCCACTTTAAAGGAGATGGAAAATTCACATGCAATTATTGCGAAAACAGCCCAAAATGAAAACATCAAAGCAAAGCTGAAGCATAGTGCATATATCTAATGCATCGCTCTTTGTTCTCTGTAAAAACTCTTTCTTATTTATCGCTTAATTGCTAATAAAATATTGGTCCAAATGTTCAAAATTTCGACACTTTTACTTGACACAAGAAATTAAGTTTACTAATCGGTGCTTACCACAGGTTCCAAACATATTAATTTAAGCAATGAAGCTATAACACATATACAATTTCCCCGATAGTAGAGTTTGGTTTAAAAGTTGAAAATATATTGGCAAATTACCATTATTAAATTTATTTTCTAATTTATCCTTGATAACGAGACAAACTTTTACGTTAATTTACGGTACATCATTTTACCGCCTACGGCGATAATGAATGTTGGAGTGTGACTCTGATAAATTCTGAATAATACAGACCTACAATGAGCTTAACCCGGTATTTGCACAAACCGATTAAATTCAGGTTATTAACTCTACCCAACTAAAATCTGACCAACATTTGAGAGACCGTTGTTCCATTTATTGTTGAATTAGAGTTCACCGATTCTCGCGTATTGTGAATCATACTCGTAAATATTTTACAAGACCGTATCTACCGCCTCTACATTTAGGAATTAGCCATACTACAACTTTAGTCATTAATGTTGGTATTTAATTCGCTAAAATATATAATGTTTGTTTAGAAGTCGTAAATAATAGTAGCTAGTTCAATACAACCGTGATCGCAATTAAATGTAATATATTTGAGTATTGAAATAATTATTATTATTACAATTTTCTAATACCTATGATCGGCCTAATAACTACCAAGTCTAAACTCGAAATTAAGTATTGTATAAAAAAGTTATCCTAATATCAACTACAAGTAAAATAAAACTCGGGACGCAGCAAGTGCGTTATGGTAGTGAATTTTCATAAAACTATTTTTTAACAGCAATAATGTGTGTTTTTTTAAGAAATCAGGCATCAAATTTGGTTACCAGTATAATCTATATAGTAAAAACAATGTGCCATGTTTCATCAAAATAACTTTATTGTTTGAAAATGTACAAAAATTTCCAAAAGTAAACTCAAAGTGTTCCCACAAAAACTCGTTTCTTGTCAACCTTATAGGTTAATAGCAAATTGGGCTATTCAAATATGAAGCATTTGATCAAAATTCGTTACCATAACGCACTTGCTTACAAAGATGCATTATATTTCGATAGAAAATGCAAAAATGCAATAACATAAGGCGTGTTTGATTAAAAAAATACGAAAATTTGTATCACCAACGACTTAAGGGCCACCCTATGATTGTAGAAATATTTTTTTTATGTAGCTCAAGACACCCTATAATTAATATATAAAAAAAATTTCATATCTTGTATAATAACGGATATATTGAGCTTTATTGATTTTTTACGAAAATTCGACAAAAATTATATACCATTAAACGATAAACTCTATAGCTAAGGCTACTGCCAAGCATCAGAGAAAGGGTCTATTTTAAATGAATTTTCTGGAAATATTTTAGTAAAATGAAGGACAATGAGTAGGACTTCACGGTCTGTAAAACATTCTTCTTGAGGCATTTTCTTTCCATAGACCGTACTAGATTCAAGTTCTTTGCCTGAATGTTGCCAATTTTTGACGTTTTAAATCGCAACTTTGACATTTTGAGGAAAATCCCAATACATTTTTATTTAAATGCCTATAACTTTTTTGTCTTTTGATCTACAGAGCTAAATTTTTGTAGACAGCTTACGTATGATAAACCCGCGTACCAAATTTAGTTGCCCTTACTTTGTTAATTTGGGAGATATAAATTTTTTACAATTTTTTTCGAAAGAAAACTCAAAATTTTCCGGGAAAACCTAGGCCGATTTTTCTGGCTAACGAACTTATACAAGCCATTTGTAAAAGGAAGGTACTCACCAAATTTAATCAAAATCGGCCCATAATTTTTTGAGTTATCGGTGTGATACATATATATATATATATATATATATATATATATATATATATATATATATATATATATATATATATATATATATATATATATATATATATATATATATATATATATATATATATATATATATATATATATATATATATGTATATATATATATATATATATATATATATATATATATATATATATGTGTGTGTGTGTGTGTGTGTGTAAGGGTATATGTCTACATATCCTTCTCGAATATATGTGGCCTAAATTCTAATCTGAACTCCATCCACCATTTGCTCCAGGCTAACAGGCTCCGATTCCTCTTCCTCACCGAAACCCAAATAAGTGCCAAAACAGCCATTAATCACCTTAATTTCCCGGGGTATGAGCTTCTTACTTCCTTTAGATTGCATGGAGGTGTGTGCGCATACATCCGTAGCAATCTACCCTGCATCAGACTCCCCAATTTAGAAGCTGGAAGAAAAGACATACTTTGGATGAAACTCTCTCTCAGGGCTGCAACTAAATTCATCTGTTGCATTTACCGGTCACCTTCTGACAACAACTTTGTCCAGCTCCTCGACTGCCTTTCTGAAAAAACCGACCAGCTGATTTCTGAATATCCTTCCTCCGAGGTCACTATTCTTGGTGACTTCAACGTCCATTATAAGAAATGGCTAAGATCTTCAAAAACAGATCCACAAGGGAGAGCAGCGGAGGCCTATGCAGTCAGCAATGCTTTAGCCAATATGGTTAAGCAACCTACTTACTTTCCTCGCATCCCAATACACAGCTCAAATCCCTTGGATCTCCTTAATACAAAACCTGAATGCTATAAGACATCAGTCACCGCCCCTCTTGGTCGCTCAGACCACGGCATGGTCACTGCTTCCTGCGCAATGCAACCCGAGGTACGTATCGTTTGGCACTACAACTCCGCGAACTGGGACAAAATGCGGGATTACTTTTCTTCATTTCCATGGGCGTCTCTCTGCTTCTACCATCCTGACCCCTCTGATATCTCACAAAACGTCATCGAAATTATCCAATCTGGCATGGAATTATTTATTCCACGTACACAGAAAACCTCTTCAGGCACTCAAAAGCCCTGGTTCTCTAAATCCTGTGACAAGGCCAGACTTGAAAAGGTCAAAGCTCACAAAACGCTTATACACAATTCCAGTCAAGAAAACCGTCAAGCATTTAACGACGCAAGAAACCGCTATGTCCGCATTCTTTCTGAGGCAAAAAACTTGTTTAATAACCACATCAAAAACAAAGTCCTTTCAAGCTCCAACGGCAGCAAACCCTTCTGGAATCTTGCCGGAAATTCTACTCTCAACCCACCTCCAAATGTTCAACCATCAACAGTCCCCAATGTCCTGCATAAAATGACTGATATCATTTTCAAAGCTAAAAAGGTACGAAAGATGCTATCTTCTCTTAATACCAGGAAAGCACCTGGCCTTTACGAGATCCCAGCAATTGTTCTTAAAAAATGCGCACCAGAACTTGCTCCTGTCTGTTTCAGACATCTTACAATAGAGGCATATTCCCTAGTAACTGGAAAACTGCGCGAGTACAGCCCAGGATCCAAAGCACTTCCTAGCAACTACAGGCCGATTCCTCTCCTTTCAGTCGTCTCTAAAGTGATGGAAAAGTATACAAACATCTAATTACTGAAATTTCTTGAAAAACACAGTCTAATCAACGACAGGCAGTATGGATTCCGTCAGCGCAGATCAACTGTCGACCTCATTTCCTTTGTCGCCCCTTCTTGGAACAAGTCTATGGAATTACACGGTGAATCCCAGATTATCGCTCTAGACATATCCAAAGCATTCAACCAGGTCTGACACGCAGCGCTGCTTAATAAACTTCCGGCCTATGGCCTCCCACTAAAACTCTGTACCTGGACAGCAAATTTCCTCTCCAACCGGAGCATTTCTGTTGTCGTGGATGGCCATTCCTCTAAACTGTACCCAATTAATGCAGAAGTCTCTCAATGTTCAGCTTTAGCCCCTACTTTCTTTCTTCTCCACATCATTGACCTCCTCTCTAGCACATCCAAGCCAGTTGACAGCGGATGACAGCACCCTCCACTTAAATATACATTATTGTAAGCCTGTCTCTTTAGGCCAATTAGATGAGGATCGCGGACTCATGGAGGGTTCTGTTTCTGTGGATCTCCAAAAAATATTAGACTGGGTAAGTAGAAATCTTGTACAATTCAACTCCACCAAATCTCTGTCTTGGTTTCTATCTCATAGGAGATACACCAGCCCTAGACCCATCACAATGAACAACCAAGTTATTTAAAGTAATGAGTCATTTTCATTTGTTGGCTTTACTGTGGATCGAAATCTCAATTTTCACCAACATGTCACATCAATTTAAGAAGCAGCTGCTAAGAAATTAGGTTTCGCTCTCAAATAGTTTTCACCAGCTCATTTCTATACCTTATATACTTCACAAATAAGGTCAAACCTCGAATACTGTTCCCACAACTAGGGCGCCGCTGCCGTTTCTACACTCGCTATCCTAGACTCCATTCAGAAGAGAGATATACGTCTCATCTGTGACTCTACCCTTACCCAAAGGCTGCCATCCCTTACCCACCGACGTGCCGTTGGTGAGCTCTCTCTCTTTTATAGACATCTGCACGGGCACTGCTTAGAGGATCATTCGTCCATAGTTCCTCCACCTGCTGCCCTCAACAGATCTACCAGGGGAACAGAGCGAATGCACCCTTTTACTGTCCAGGTCACTAGAGATAGAACATCTTGTTATGCCCGCTCTTTTGTCCCGAGGACTTCCAAGTTGTGGAATACCTTGCCGGTACATGTTTTTCCTTCTCTTCTGAAATTCCAAACCTTCAAGTCCAGAATTAACAAGTTGCCTCTTTCCTCCTTGTTAACACCCACGGTATGATAGTATTTAGGCTGCGCGCACTCGTGGTGTGTTGTTGAAATATAAAAAAATTGTATCGTACCGATAATTTAAAAAAAAAACGGCCGATTTTGATTAAATTTGGTACATACCTTCCTTTTGTAAGTGGCTTGGATAAGTTCGTTAGCCAGAAAAATTGAACTAGTTTTTCCGGAAAAATTTTTCACCGAAAATAACAGAGCTGACAACCAAATTTGGCGCGTACATTTCTACTATCAAACTTACCCTACATTCAGATTTCTAAGTTAAAAAAAAAGGAATGTTATAGGCATTTAAAGAGAAAATTTTGAGTAGGACTGGTGATCAGAGGCAATCACAAGATCCAAATATTTTGTGTGATTAACAAAACCAATCGAATATTATGTACAACGGTTAAGTTTTCTTGACGAAAAAGGTCAAGAAGTAGCAGAAAAAATAGTTTGAAATTTTTATAATTTTTCTTCTTAAAACGTCAAAGTCGCGACTGAAAACGTTAAAATTTGCAAATTTTCAGACAACGAATGAGACAAATACGGATTATGTAGTAGAAATTGCGTAATAGGTGTGTTTTACAAAGCCTTAAGTTTCGGCTTCAACCATCATTGTCCCTCATTTTACTAAAATATTTTCAGAAAATCCATTTCAAATAGAACTTCTTTCTGGTGGTTTGGCAGTAGTTTCAGCTATATAATTTATGGTTTAATAGTTATTTTAGTAAATTTTCGTAGAAAAAATTCGTTATTGAGGAGACCGCAACTTTTGAATTTTTAAAAGATTTCTTCAAATGACCTCAAACTAGCCCCTCTAGAATCAATATGCGGATTTACTTTCTGTTTTTATCTTTTTACATATATACAGGGTGACGAGAAAAAATTGTATATGTTAGTTATAGGGTGTCTTAAGCTGCATCTTATAAAAATATTTTGACAATCACGGGTCCATTAGTAGTTTGTGATCCCTACAATTGTTTTTTTCAAATACCCTTATATTATTGCATTTTTGCATAGTTTATCGAAATATGATGCATGTTTGTGAGAAAAAAAATCGAAACGCAGTTAGTGCGTTTTGGTAGCGAATTTTCATTAAATTCTTCAAATTTCAATAACTCAATTTGCTATTAACCTAAGGTTTATTGGCTGGGAAACCAGTTTTCTCGGAAATATTTTAAGTTTATTTTTGGATTTTTTTTTTACATTTTCAAACAATAAGTTATTTTGATAAAATATGGTACATTGTTTCTACTATATAAGTTATACCTGTAACCAGAATGATGTCTGCTTGCACTAGAGACATATTTGCTATTAAAAACATTTTTATGAAAATTCACTTCCATAACGCACTTGCTGCGTCCAGACTTTTATATTACTACTTACAAAAAAGAAAGACGAAATACAAAAAGAAATTTAAAATACGCAATATAAAAGGTGCAGATGAACAGGAAATTTTTGAAGAACAAATAAATCAGGTACATCTCAACACTAGAATATCGATCTTGAGCGACGAAAACCAGTCATAATTTGTAGGTTTTGATAAATATCAATTTTAAATTTGCAATGTCCAGTTTTTCGAACCAGAAGTAATAACAAAGCAAACATTATCACGCAAAACAACTTTCTTTACTTCTGACAACATTACATACGTTTTTTTTGCCTACATGTGCCTGGGATGTGTCATTTAGCTGTCGCTCATGGAGAGGCTTCTGCATCCAGGATTGCAGTTTGCCTTAATCAATCCGATGGTGACTTTGTATTTAACTTTCCCTTAATTAGATCGGAGTTGAGTCATCTGGAAATACGTATGTAGGTTCATTATCTGATGGTCCAATTGTTTACCAACATCCAACAATCCTCTTTCACCTTGGTGTCTAGCTAGGATGTTACTTGTGCGATGGCACACTACGAGGGGGATGTTTTCTGTATTTTGTTAGGAGTCTTCGTAACTTTGCACTTATACGGCTGACGTAATTATCCACATTTTTATCAAAATTATAATAACACCTGGCCTAATTACGTTAATAACAACCGAAATTTGAGTTCTGTAGTAAAAATCATTTTAAATATTTGTATAAATTTAAGCTACTGTAGAATAAATATTGCCTTTAATTTCAACAAGTCGATACAAGAAAGTATTGAAGCATTTAAAAACGTAAAATCCTTGGGAGGAAATTAAGGGCCTGTATTCACATATAGAGAATTTCTATAAATAGACTTCGAATAATTCGCTCGGCTGTATATTATGACGCCGTAATCAAGTAAAATGATAAAACTTTTAAACGAAGCAGAATTTATACGCCATAACTCTCTCTAACTAATGAGGAAAGCTTTACGCAAAAAAGATAACGCAAGTATGGCGCAGGTTGTATCTATCTAGCAGCAATAGGGTAAGCGGTGTTGAACAAGACCGTACTCAAGCGTTCTGTCGTCCACCACGGTGTAAATAAGGCGTATATTTTCCAGCGCAGTCACAAGCTACCGCTGTAAATTAATGTATAAATATATGTAAATATAGTACAAATTATTATAGCTAGATTTATTTCAATAAGGGTTTCTGTAATCGCTTAAAAATGTTAAAACCTTGGTTTTAAAATTTGTTGTACAGTACAATATTATACGGATATCTTAAGCACCCTGTGAGCGAATAGTTTTTATAATGATCTATGAATATGTGTTCAAATACTTTCACGGTATTGATGAAGAATGCTTTCAGAATGTGATTGAACGGATGTACTCGGAATATTCAAGACGGCACTTTCATAAATATTATTAGAATATTCCGAACCAAATATTCTGAAAAGAAAATGTTCTCGCATTCTGAGAATACCCTGTGCTGTATGGGTATTTATAAATTTGGGACAGTTGTTCTATTAATTTTGAAAACTTGCTGAGCATAGAACGCTTCCATGAAATTTATTAACTTTTATTACCTATATCAGGTCTATTCACATACTGTGCCAATTATTCTAGAATAGCAACTTAAAGTTTTTCTAACATCGGTACATTTGAATCAAAGAATTATTTTTTTGTCAAGTCGATTTTGCTATCAGACACTAACATGAAGTTTTACTTCAGAAAAGTTTTTAGCACTTAATTTTCCAATTCACAGACGCTATGAAATTTTCCTGTGTTATTTAGAAATTAAAAAGTTAGCTGTTTCGGTTCATACCGAGTATACAAACTACAAACAAAGTTTAGGCAAGTTAACGTCTCCAATTTAGAAGTTTAAATTCGTTACGAGCACACGAAACTTGAGCCTTGTATAAAATAAGAACGATTTTTCTGTTACTGTTGCTCAGTGGAATGCACTCTACGTTTTACGTGTTTCTGGAGAATATTCCACCTCTGAAACGCAAACAAACTTTCCAAGTGACATGTTTACTAGATGCGATGTATAAAATTGAAATAAATGGAGCTCTTTTTAAGTGGGGGCGTGAATTTAGGTAGTTTAGGTAATAGACCTAGGTAATTTAACTTTTAAATAAACACAACAAGCTAGGACGTAATATATTGGATAATCTAGGACAGTTGACAGATCTAACCTTAAAATGACAGATTTAATAGCTTGAGAATTTCTAGTGTAGTGTACAATATATGCTCTCCTTTTCATATTTATATTTATTTACAATCAAACATTTTTTATTGTTTATTCGCTCAACTCGTATTGATTATTTGCAACCGCTTCATACCCTCAAATTTCTTGGCATTCACCGGCAGAGCAACCTTCCCTGGGACATTCACTGAGGTCGTGTGAAGGCTGCCCTTGGTTCCGTGTTTCACGCCATTTTTAATTTAAGATCTATCGTGCGCCTTGAGCAGATAAAAAATATATACCACGTATTCGTGTTTTCCAGGTTGTTTTTTGGAGTGATCTTTTGGGGTTCATCGCCAATGCTGGAGACGTTTTAATTATCCAGAAAAAAATAGTCAGGTGCATGCTCTTTGAATCGCGTTTAAGTTCTTGTAGGCATCTCTTCGTGGAGTTTCGCATTATGACACTGCCTTGTATATTTATATATCTAGAGTTGCTTTGTTCTAACAATAAAATTAACTACGGACTACCTACAAATCGTGATGTACACGGTTATAATACCCGCAGTGCTGCTTTGCTGTTACCGTTACCAAGGCCTGAGGTATTTAAAAGATCTCCATATTATCTAGGAATAAAACTGCATAAATGCTACCAGACATGATAAAGAATATACAATATTTCAAGCAGTTTAAGGGAACGACTAGTGAACTGATGCTGGCTAATGTTTTCTATTCATTGGAAGAGTTAATCTGTTTTTGTAGGAGTGTAAGCTAGTCACTTGTGATTATATACTGTTTTAATGTTGTACCACACACCTTATGTTTTATGTTTTATATTTTGTATTTTATGTTTTTATAATAGAGTTCGCCTTTTTGCCATGTCGACTGTGTATGCGATTTTTTACTGTTGTAGTATTTGTTTTTACATAATTTGACATATCTTATACTATATATAATAGTCTTTGGATCAATATAGTGATTATTATCATTATTATTTAACAAACAAAAATTTATGGAAACCCATTTTAATAAAAGTTCGCTACCATTTAATGTGTTCAAATTTTAGATTATGTATTAAACAGACCATTTTCTTTGTTACAGTTGTGAAACAGAAATATGACGTCCAAGTGCACGATGAGTATGTGATAGCTGGCAACACCGCAGTACTGAAGTGTAAAATTCCGAACTATGTAGCAGAATATGTGATGGTTACATCATGGGTCCAAGATGAAACCAACAACATCTATCCTAATACCGACATCGGCGGCAAGTATGTGGTCTTGGCTAATGGAGACCTCTATATCAGCAATGCCGGACCTGGGGATGGGTACAAGAACTATGCGTGTAGGACTGTACATAGGCTAACAGGTAAATAAATAGCTAAATAGCCTGAAATTATGTTTGAGGAATTTTGTCAGATTTATTTACTTCTTAGTAAAATATGTAATATAAACATCAACTAAGTGAAGATTGGAACCTGTGATGAGCATTGATAAGTACACTTGGAGAACCCAAATCACCACAACATATCTTTTTAAAGACCTGACGATCGTTTCGCTAACAGAGTTAGCGTCATCAGGGGGTGAAAAATTAGACTATAATTTTTATTAATTGTAATAAAAAAATTATAATAAATTTATGCTAATTTCTACTAGAGTTTTTCAACATCTGATCACGCTAACTTTGTTAGTGAAACGGTCGTCAGGTGTTTAAAAGTTGTGTCGTGGTGATTTGGGTTCTTCAAGTGTACTTATAAACATCAAGCGATATTTGCTTATCATTCCAAATATTTCTGGGTTAGGTTGAAAAATAAATAATAATAATAATAATCCCATAGTAGACAATCTCTGCATCCTGAAGTTTGAAACTTGTACAGGGAGTGCTCACAAATACACACACATGCACAGACAAAACACACAACCCATAACTCATCTTAGATTTCGGAACACGAGAGTTGAACTCGCGACCTTATAAACTAAATTATACAGCACTAAGTGAGTGGTGAGGCACGAAGCAACGTGCCGCCACCTAGTGGCGGAACCAGGTAGTATGTTGTCACCACAGCCCTCAATAACACAAAGTGTTAAAAAATGGAGAAAGTATAAAACCAACTAACAATTGTAGTAAATTGTCAGCCCTGGCCCATTTCTACCCTAATATAGGGATGAAGTATGTAAGGCTAAATATATATATATATATATATATATATATATATATATATATATATATATATATATACTCAAAGTGTATTACTTCGGGGTCCCTTGGAACTCAGTATACACACAGTTCAAATGCAAACTACATTTCAACATCTTCTTCAGCACTTCTTAATAAAGTCAGTTAATTAGCGTATGTGGAATCAATCTGCCTGTAATTCAGTGGGAAGAGATAACAAGCTCTTTCTCCCATATATATATATATATATATATATATATATATATATATATATATATATATATATATATATATACATAAACATCGACTAGTTTCAGAAAAGCAATGTGGTTTCAGAGAGGGAACTTCGGCGGAGGATGCAATATGCCGTGTTACGGATCAAATATATAGAGCGCTTGATAAGTGTGAATGTGTGGTAGAAGTCTTTTTAGATGTGGCTAAAACATTTACTAGCATCAACCACGACAGGCTGCTGACGGTTCTAGAAGACATGTGTTTCAGAGGTGCTGCATTCTCTCTGATGAGGAGCTACTTAACGGATAGGTTTCAGATAACTAAGGTGAGGGATAAATACAGTGTACCACAGATTATTGACTGTAGTGTACTTCAGGGTACCGTACTTGGCCCAATACTTTTCACTATTTACTTAAATGGCTTACTTCTGCTGCCATCAGTAGGAGATGTAATGGCCTTCGCAGATGATACTGCCGTAATTTATAAATCGGACTCATAGGATACTCTACGGCAGCAATGACTTGTTGCTGATTACAGGCTGGTTTAATGATAGACACTTTTCCTAAGTCTTTAGCGTCTCACTCGTCAGTTGGTTTCCTTTTTCTCAATATAAATTTTAAGAAAACAAAGTCTGTACCGTTCTCCTGTGGTACATCCACGTTGCTGGCATTCGATAAGTTGATCATTGGAAGACCAGAATTACAATATATATATATATATATATATATATATATATATATATATATATATATATATATATATATATATATATATAAATCATTTTTGCAGTACCCAAGCTTGTTTTGCGTTACACCCTTCATTACTTTTTTCTGGCGAATATTGGAGGCGATGCTCCTTAAAAATGTCTATGATTTTCTTCTTTTCTGAGCTAAAATTGAATGTAGTCTTGAATCTGAATTGCAGAATCTAGAAAAGTAGTTAGCGATTCTGTAAAAGGCGCTTTTATCTAATCAAATCATTTTGCATTGTAGATTTAATATTACATGCAGCTTTATCTACCTGAATATTGCATTTCTGCGTTATAATTTTATTATCCATCATCCTGATGGACTTTAAGAGGTAGAGCAACTTATTTTAATGTATCAAGCTAAGCGTCTACGGAATAATAGAATGCTGTCATAATCCTATTAAAAATCGCTTAAACAACAGAACACGTGTCATAGAATGGAAGCGGGCAAGATCGAGTTTGATAAACATTGGTTTGGGGGTACCGCAGTGTTCAGTATTGGGACCGGCTCTATTTATCTTGTATATTAATGATTTGGTAGACAATGTTGAGACGGATAGTATAGTAGGGTCCGACTTTTACGAGTAGCAGATTTAACGAACTTCTCATTTAACGAGCAAATTTTGGTGATTTGAATGAACTTGTGTAAGAGACAATACTAAAATATTTCTGATTTAACGAGACCGCTTTTTTGGCGATTTCGTTTTTAGCGAGGTAATTATTGTGCTGACTCGTTTTAATTTTTATTGGGATACACAGATGTGCGAAAGTAAACAAGAGGGCTTCGACTTTCTGTGAATTTCGTTGCATCTATATCTAAAAATATGACCATTCAGGCACACTAGGACTAGATGCAGATGTTTGTTGATTGAGACATGAGACTAATAGGTAATAAGTTTTACTGTACACAATACAAGAGAACATATTTATGGGTTCTTCCACTCACACAGTGATAGAGTGCCTCTCACCATTTGAAATCAACGTCGTTAGTTCGTTACAGTTTTCGATCACCGCGCATTTGAGGCAGGTGAATAGATACTCCTTTACAAAGTGTCAGAGTCCGGTATTAAAAGAAAACGCCTTAGCATTGAAGAGAAAATGTCGATATTAAAACAAATGAAAACGGGAACGGTATTGCATTGTCTATATTACCAACAATTTTAAAGTGCGTGAATGCTATTGTCCACTCTAGTGGTTCCAACAAGAGAAAAACAACAAGAGAAAAAGTCTGAAAACAACCGACATGGCGAACTTGGACAAATCATTGTTTGATTGGTTCAAAGATCAAAGGCACGCAAACATTGCTACTAGTGGTCTATTTCTCCAGGAGAAAGCGGTTTCTCTTGGTAGAGACATGAGAAAGTGAGAGAATTTCCAGTGTTCTACAAGGTGGATTTCTCGTTTTAAACAAAGACATTCAGTTAATTCAGGAAAAGTTTCTGGCGAAGCGAAATCTGTAAATAAGGAAGTCACATCTAATTGGCAAACTAACTTCCGAGAAATACTCGAGGAATATCAGGCATGTGATGTCTCCAATGCAGACTAGACAGGACTTTTTTACAAAATGTTGCCGGACAAAACTCTAAAATTCAAAAACGAAAAATGTGTTTGTGGGAAGTTATCCAAAGATCGACTGACTGTACTAGTTTGTGTAAATTATAACGGTTCTGAGTTTCGAAGACTATTGGTTACTGACAAAGCACAAAAACTAAGATGTTTTAAGAATATAATGAGTTTGTCGGTGAATTATGTTGCTAATAAAAAGTATGGGTGACTAGCGATATTTTTGAAACTGAAGTAGAGGAATGGAATCGAGAACTGGAAAAAAAAAACGGAAAAATGTTGCTTGTGCGACACATCCACGATTGACGAGTTTGAAGAACATCAAACTAGTTTTCTGACACCTAATACCACATCTGTACTGCAGCCTTTAGATCAGAGCATTATCAACTCTATAAAATGTAATTATAGAAGACAACTCGTCACAAAAATAATTGACAACATGGACAAGAAGCAGTATCAATTTTCGGTAACTGCCCTCAAAGTTATTCTTCTTCTTGATCATACATCGAGAAATGTCTCACAAAAAACAGTGCAAAAGTGATTCAGGCATGCTGGTTTTCATTTTGAGCATAGAAATGAAAACGTTGATTTAAGCGTTTCAGAAGATGTTATTGCTGACCAAGTTATCGCCGACGAAGATGTTGACATTCCTCTGAGCGAATGTGCTACGATTATGCAATAGTCACAAGTGTCGAAGGATCACCGGAACATCAGGTATTCCAACAGATTCTCCCACAGATTCCGAGATAATTGAAGCTTCAAATTTGAACACTACCCAAGAAGTGATACAAGATTTCGATTCGGACAACGAATCTGAAAGCTCCGAGTGCACCACTGTTCTACTACAAGATGCCATAGATTCCGCCAAGAAGCTTAGAATATTTTTAGAGAGGTCTCAAATTCTGAGAATGGGCTAAGTTTATTAGCTTCCATAGAAAACTGTTTGGAAAGGAAGAAAAAAGAAACCCTGACAGTACAAATGAAAATCACAGATTACTTTTTATGATGTGTATAAAGTTAGGTTAGGTAATGATGTACAGTATATACAATGATGTGATTTTTTTATGCGAATAAAATTGTTCATGCAAACTAGGCACTTACAGTTGACTTTCAATATTGATGGAGAGGGTTATAGGGACGCAGTCCGGTTTGTACACTTACATATAGGTATATACATACCTACATTTTTTGTAGTTATCTACTTCTTAGTTCTGATATGACGAGATCCGGTTTTAACGAGATATTATTGCTGGTCGCTCATTAAACCCGGATTCTACTCGCTCTAATTAGAGCTCGTCAGTGCGCTATACTAATTACAGCAAGAGCACACCTATATATATATATATATATATATATATATATATATATATATATATATATATATATATATATATATATATATATATATATATATATATATATATATATATTAAATTCCGGTATACCTGTATTACTTTATATGTATGTTCTAGCTGTAATTAGTATAACGCACTGACGAGCTCTAATTAGAGCGAAACCGGTCTGCATTTCTGATTATGGTGCGCACACATCTAGTTTGACATAAAATGGAATATAATCTGAAATCTGCATTACGGAATCCAAAAGAATGGTTAACTAATCTATCTAAAATGTGCCTCTATCTAATCAAAACATTTTGCCTTGTAGATTTGACATTATACGCAGGTTTATCTACATGGTAATTGCATTTCTGATTTATTATTTCATTCTGCATTATTCTGATATACTTGAAGAAGTAAAGCGAGTTATATTACTTCTAAACTGAGTTTTAGAGGTCAATTTATAAATCAGCTGTGAGCATTTGAAAGGGTTACATTACACATGACCCCCCTCCCCTTGCCATTTATAGATCTTTACGGGATTGCTGTCCAACCCAAAAAGGTGGAGCTACCCCAGTAAACACATGTTCGTTAATTAAACGTTTAAAAGGAAACTGCTACCTTACGTTTAATTTTGGTAAAAATGTCACCCGAATAAACATATTATTAAGCCAATATAAAAACGTTTTTATACATGTATGTTTAAACATTTAAATGTACGTTTTTCTTACATGTTTATTAACAAGGATTTTACAACGTTATTTTAACCATCATCTGTAATGGAGAATATACGTTTATAATTACTGTTTATCAACGGGAATTTGTAACGTTAAACTATTTGCCGTTAATAACGTAAAATATACATTTTTTATACATGTCTATTAGCAAGGGTTTTGCAACGTTGATATAACCATCATCTGTCATGAAGAATATATGTTTATAATCAATGTTTATCAACGGGATCTGTCACGTTAATCTGCTTGTATTAACGACGTATAATAAACGTTTGGATTACAACAAATACATACCTACCAAATGATAGTTTTTCAACCCAGCTGACAGCAGAAGCTGCGAGTACGATTAATTTTTTGACGATGGCAACTTATAGGACATACGATCATTAGGTGTAGAAGTGTCAAACTGGACTCCATTGCGGTGTAGATACTTACTTTAAGTGCTCATCGCTCATCAAAACTTCTAAACTTGCTACTCTGCTAAATTTTATAAACCTACCATTGACAAATTATTATTTATGTTTATAATTTTAAATGGGCTTTATAAAAATGGATTAGATCACAAGTCAAATGTCAAATAAAAATAACTTAATTAAATTAAACAAATATATATATTTAAAAAAACTTACATTCCATTATCAAAAAACTAAAATAATTAATACCACATTCTAAAAATATAACAAGCTTCTTCAATCATAGCGTCTTAATCATGAAATAAACAATATATTTCCTAAATTGTTTGTCAACTTCTCAACCAAAAAAGAAGTATTGCTCCATTGGTTTTTTTGCTCTGGACCTTCTCGAAGTAGCTAATTTCAACCAATCCTTAAACTGGGGAAAATTAACAAACACATCAGAATTTATAAATGCTAAACCCATAGCTAACCATTATTACTCTCATTCGAAAGTTTGATTCACGAACAATCAAAATAGAGGAAAAAAAGGTATATTCATAAACGTTAGATATACATCTAATGTCTCAATAAAATTAAACTTGAAAGTATGAGAAATCAACCAACATGGCCGATTTTAGACACGCCGGCTAAACTCATAAGTCCCAATTATTTATTCTACCTAATAACGCTCTATAGCAATCAAAGTACAAGAAATGTGATTAACTTCGACAACTTTTGAAGACAATTATTACATATTGTGATACAGCTTACCTTGACCTAACTTCAAGACATAAAACTTGACACTTTAAGCTGCACTAACTGTACCTATTTCCAAAACTTTTAAGGGAAATCGCTACAGGATGATAATCATTCTTTGTAAATGTGTATAAAACAATTATAAATTATAGAACAGACCACCATTCGCTATTACATACAAGTGTCACGTACTGAATATAATATTTAATAACATTTAATTCCAAACACCACGTTACATACTGCACGCCATCACTTCACCTGTTCTGTTTCTATTTCTATTTGTTGTTCGTTCTCGTTCAGCATGCGCACAAACACTTACTAAGTTACAAGGACATAAGTACTTAACTAGAATATTAAATATGTTTTATGTATTACACAGTGGAATGCAAAATACAAAATAGCTCCTTTTAAAACATACACGCATTGTCGAATACCCCTCAGATTAAATATGTGACAAAAAAATTTAAAAAGTCAGTAAAAAATGTAACCTATAGGTACATAATATAATATATCACATAATATCTCACGCTAGAAAAATATCTAGTAAGATACGTATATTTTATGTATAAATCCCTACTTCATGTATGTTTTTTATAGGCGAACCTTGTTGAAACTACGTCTAAATATTATGTTTAAAAACACTTAATTAATAACGTCTTTTACAACGATAAATTGTTAACTAATTTGCTTTTTTTACAAAAATTAGAAAAATAGTGGTTTTAAATATATCGCTTATATCACATAAAATATCTCTCGCTTAAAAAATGTCCGGTAATATACGTATATTTTATGTATGAATCCCTACTTCATAGGGATAGTTTGATAGGCGAACTGTGATGAAACAACCTTTAAATATTATGTTTAAAAACACTTAATTAATAACGTCTTTTACAATGACAAATTATTGCTTTTTTTGCAAAATTTAGGAAACAGTTGTTTTAAATATAACGTTTATATCACATAAATATCTCTCACTTATAAAATGTCTGATAAAATACGTGTATTTTATGTATGAATCCTAACTTCATGTAGGTTTTTGGTAGGCGAACTATTTTGAAACAACGTTTAAATATTATACTCTTCATCAATAAGGTCTTTACAACGAGAAAATTTTTACGCTTTTTTTTTGCAAAAATTAGGTGAAAACCTGTTTTACATATAACGTTTATACCACACAAAATATCTTTCGCTTAAAAAATGTTTAATAAAATACATATATTCAACGTATTAATCTCAACTAAATGGAGTTTTTTGATAGGCGAAATGTGTTGAAATAACGTTTAAATATTGTGTCTAAAAACTCTTCATAATTAACGTCGTTACAACGAAGAAATAGTAACGTTGCCTTTTTAGCCTAGAACTCAACGTTAATTCTTATAACTGATAACATTTTTTCAACGGTCTTTACGTAAAATAGACGTTTATTAAACGCACGTGTGTTTATTGGGACAGGTATTAATTTCATATCAAAATTGGTCCTCTTCTACATCAAACATGACACTTTTCTCAATTTTTTTCCAAATTGATTTATTGGTGTTTTATAGGGGAGTCAAGTTCTTGTTGAAAGACCCTGTATAAACTATTCGACTGAACTTCCCGCTATCATCACCAAACAATCTTACAACTCGCATTAACCAAACAATAGAATTTATATTTAATCAAGACGAAATTATATGGTTGTTCCCAACTACTTTATGAGACGCATTATGACCAGAACTCCGGCATAATAGACACAGCATCCCCCTGTGTACGAAAGCAATGATATCGTTGTAACGTAATGAGATCTCTGCACCAGTTACGCCGGACCAAGGGATGGTTATAAAAACTATGCGTGCTGTGCCATCCATAGCCCATACTCGTAGATTAAGAGGTCCGTTAATGTGCTACCAACATCGCTGGATGATCGTGTGATTAAAATTCGCCAAACCGTTAAATGTTCAGGGAGTTAACTTGTTCGTGCATGATGCAAGCTGTTTTAGACAGTTTACTGTTTTCAGCAAGTAATACTTAACTATTTAATTATGAATAAAATTAGAGATTAATTTTATACAGAGGCCGAATTAAAGTGGTGTATTTTGGCATTAATTTTAAGTAAAATTTAATGATTTTGTAACTGAATTGCATCGAGAGTAAAAGCATTATTTTTAGTAGATTTTCATGAACAAAATTCTCTAATATAGAGGTAACGATAGGGTTCGGGGGAGAAGGAAAAACATGTGCCGGCAAAGAACTCCACAACTTGAAAGTCCTCGGGACAAAATAGCGGGCATAACAAGATGTTCGATGTATGGTGACCTGGACAGTAAAAGGGTGCATTCGCTCTGTTCCCTGGTAGATCTGTTGGGGGCAGCAGGTGGAGGAACTATAAAAGAAAGCACCTCTGAGCAGGACCCGTGCAGATATCTATAAAAGAGAGAGATGTCACCAACGGCACGTCGGTGGTCAAGGGATGACAGCCTTTGGGTGAAGGTAGGGTCACCGATGAGACGTATAGCTCCCTTCTGAATGGAGTCCAGGATAGCGAGTGTAGAAGCGGCAGCAGCACCTCAGATGTGGGAGCAGTATTGGAGGTTTGGTGAAGTATATAAGGTATAGAGATTAGCTGGTGAAAAGTATTTGCGAGCCCGGAAGAGGAAACCTAATTTATTAGCAGCCGCTTCCGCAATTGATGTGGCATGTTGGTGCCAATTGAGATTTCGATCCACAGAAATGCCAACAAGTGGAAAGGACTCATTACTTTGAATAACTTGGTTGCTTATTGTGATGTATCTAGTGCTAGTGTATCTCTTATGAGAAAGAAAGCAAGACTGTGATTTGGTGGGGTTGAATTGTACAAGATTTCTACTTCCCCAGTCTAATATTTTTGGAGATCCACGGAGATTGAACCCTCCATGAGTCTGCGTAACTGTGAACTGGGTTGGATGTGCTAGAGAGGAGGTCATTGATGTGGAGAAGAAACAAAGTAGTGGCTAAAGCTGAACCTTGAGGAACTCCTGCATTAATTGGATACAGTTTAGAGGAATGGCCATCCACGATAACAGAAATGCTCCGGTTGGAGAGAAAATTTGCTGTCCACGTACAGAGTTTTGGTGGTAGGCCATAGGCCGGTAGCTTATTAAGCAGCGCTGCGTGCCAGACCTGGTCGATTGCTTTGGATATGTCTAGAGCGACAATCTGGGATTCACCGTGTAGTTCCATAGACTTGTTCCAAGAATGGGTGACAAAGGAAAGGAGGTCGGCAGTTGATCTGCGCTGACAGAATCCATACTGCCTGTCGTGGATTAGACTGTTTTGTGAGGATAGTGTTATTATTTCCTTAAAAATTGTGGGATAGCCATCAGTTGCACAATAACAACTCTTTATTAATGGAGGAGCTTTCGAAAAAATTTATTCCATTATCAAGGCTACAACATGAAAAGGAAAAAATTTACGCTTTATATAGAAAAAATACAAAGGTTTTAAATACTTACATATAAAGTTAGTTTTACTTAAACTTGAGCAAGTATCACATGGTGTTCAGACAAAGAACAAGTTCTTTTTTGTAAACGTCTGAACACAATCTTGATACTGGCCACAATATAAATTTTAGCAATGTTTCTATCTTACATTGTGCAACTTTCAATAACAAAAGAATGTTTTTAGGAGACTTTGAAATTACTTTTTATTATAGTATATTATTTTACGTAAATAATTGTTCAAACGTTTTCTTGACTACACGTTATGTATACATATCAGTTTTTATAATGTTCATATGTAAAGTGCATTTATGTAAACCATTATATTTTTATAAATATTGAAAACTGTAAATCTGTAGAATCTGAAGTGAACTGAAGTAAACCTTATTATTATTATTAACAATATTTATTTACCATCAATTATTACATGGCATATCATAAATAAAAAGCAAAATACAATCACATAAAGTAAAAATCTGCACACAGGAAGTGCGTTATGGAAGCGAATTTTCATAAAAATATCTTTAATAGCAAATATGACTCTCTAATGCAAGCAGTCATCAATCTGGTTACCGGTATAGCATATATAGTAGAAACAATGTACCATATTTGATCAAAATTACTTATTGTTTGAAAATGTACAAAAATTTTCCGAAAATAAACTTTAAATGTTTCCAAGAAAACCGGTTTCCTAGCCAACAAACCTTAGATTAATAGCAATTTGAGTTGTTGAAATTTAAAGGATTTAATGAAAATTCGCTACCAAAACGAAATTGCTGCGTTCGATTTTTTCTCACAAATATGCATCATATTTGGATTAAAAATGCAAAAATGCAATAATATAACGGAGTTAGAAAGAAACATTTGTAGGGATCACCAAAGACTTATGGACCACCTGTGGTTGTCAAAATATTTTCATAAGATGCAGCTTAAGACACCGGATAATTAACGTATACAATTTTTTCTCGCATCTTGTATAATAACACTTTTATTGAGCTTTACCGTAGAAATGCGTCACCTTGCGTATATGTAAACAGATGAAAACTGAAAGTAAACCCGGATATGGATTCTAGGTGGCCTAGTTTGCGCTCATTTGAAGAAACCTTTTTTTAAATTCAAAAGTCGCGGTCTCCTCCCTAACGAATTTTTTCTACGAAAATTAGTAAAAGATTATAGACCGTTAAACTATAAACTTAAGTAAACCTACAGGCAAAGCATCAACTTAACTAAACCTACAAAGAAAGCATCAGAGAAAGGGTCTATTTGAAATGAATTTTCTGTAAACATCCTAGTAAAAAGAAGACGGTCGAAGCTGAAACTTAAGAGTTCGCAGAGCACTCTTCTTGCAATATTTTCTTTACATAATCCGTATTTGTTTCACGTTCTTTGCCTAAACATTGCCAATTTTGACGTTTCAAATCGCGACTTTGACGTTTTGAGGAAAACCCCAAATTTTTTTCTTTAAATGCCTATAACTTTTTTATTTTTAAACCTGCAGCCCTAAATTGTAGTGCGTTGATCAATACTTTTAATACAAAGACGCGTACCAAATTTGGTTGCCCTTACTTTGTTTTCTCCGGAGACATAAATTATTTCTGTAAGAAAATACAACATTTTTCAGGAAAACCTGGGCCGATTTTCCTGGCTAACGAACATGTCTTATCCACTGGCAAAAGGAAGGTACTCGTCAAGTTTTATCAAAATTGGCCCAGTGAAACAGACCCCGGATATGGCTTCTAGGTTTCCTAGATTGTGCTAATTGAAAGATATTTTTTCAAAATTCAAAAGTTGGGATCTCCTCATTAGTGAACTTTTGAAGAAAATTCACTAAAAAACACAAATGTAAGAAATAATCAATATGTCACAAACTTTCCAGGCATACAACAAGGAATACAAACAAGACTATAAAGACGCTACCCTATCACCAGAAAGCCTAGAGATCACAGTCCAGATATTCAAACACACTATAAAATGAGTACTGAGGAGTCAGCCTCCTGGCACCCTATAGAAAATCCTATCGAGAAGACCCTTGATTCCTGCTTGTTGAAACTTGTTCTATAATTTTACACACATGTAATTTATGGCTATTTGGCCTTCTTTGAAACGATGGTCTTCGATAATAAACTCGCTCTTCTTGCCCGTGTCATATAAATGGCACTATTTGCTTGTCAAAAACCTTCCACCATTCCAACGGACATATTTGGCACATGCCAATATAAAAGTAAGACGATGGTAGAATTGCTCTTTGAACAACTTGCGACAGCTACCGAGTGTCGAGACACCCCATAGGACCTGTATAGCTTCATTTTATTTCAAAGCAAAACGCTCCATCTGAAAACTGTAACCACATAAGAGTATCCCGTACATATCCAGAGAGTGGCAATTTGAAAAATACGCTAGTCGTGCGATTTCCTGAATCGGCGTTATCTTCATGCGTCTGGCAGTATATATGGCTGTTGTGTAGTCTAAAATGTGAATCCAAGAATTCTCACGGTGTCATGGTCAGAAGTCACCATCCTAAAATCCATCCGCGGACTTTTAGCTTAAAACCAGTTTCTGTAAACCACTCTTCTGACCTTATAAGCAATTCACTGCTGAAATTAGTTTTGTAGTGTAGTAGTTATGTACTAGACGCAGCCTTGTTAGTGAAGTTGACATCATTTCCATACAGGCTCCCTATGTGACAAAGTGTATTGGCGGGAGATCATTTACATATATTATAAACAGTAGAGGCACAAGAATTGAACCCTGAAGCACACCCTGCTGAATGACCAATTCTTCAGAAAAAATGTTGCCCAAAACAATACTCTGCGTCCGGCCCGAGAGGTATGATCTGAATATTCACAATACACCACCCCGCGCACCATAGAATTCCACTTTATGAAGAAGCGTAGGTCGCTTAATAAAGTCGGAAGCCTTGCCCAGATCACATGATAGGAGTTTGACTTCTTTACGTTCATCAAAAGTTCCGGCTAATAAAACAATATGTGCGGCGACCGGTCAGATCTCTCTGTTGCTAAATGTAAATTTTTTCTACGAAAATTTGCTCAGAAGTAAAGAAATTCGTTGGTTAAACTTTTTAGGAAATTGCGCGCTGTATTTACGTAGATGGTTACAGAAAGCGTAAACTCGAGATTTGTCTTTACGTCCTTTGTTAATTAATTAGGAGATTCTTTAATGTAAAAATTAAAAATTAGACGCTCAAAAGCTTCTAAACTAAATTGCCGATCTCCAACGTGAATACGAATGTCAGTCTGTCAATTAAAGCCTCTCGTCGGTACCATTTCCTAAAGACCAGGCGTTTCCCCTTCGGAGCTCCATTTGGCGTCTTCCATTTCAGAACTTGTGATTACGACAGTAATTGTAGTTGTGAAAACGTCGGGAATAGTTCGTTATGGCAGCAGCTTTATCGATTTCTGTAACAACTTCTTAAAACTTAATAGACAGAAATAATTTTCTTTGCGCGGCGCTATCAAACACAGCATCCGTGGTTGAGCGATTATACTTCGAGAGTTCTGCAACAAATAGAGGTGTAAAAACTTGACAAACTTTTTCTTATTTATTTTCAGTCGCTTCCATGTGCCATAACTGACAGGTTCAACGTTGTTATCTTATAAACGAAAGTTCTGAGCCAGGAGAAATTGACGCTCAATAAAATATCAAAATATTAACTCAATAAAACTAAATTATAAATAGAAACACTAAAAATAGTCCTGTGACCAAGATTTATATTATAAGAATAAACAAATAAATAAAAATTGCAATGCAACATGATTTATAGTAGTGAATTTTCATTACAAGCTGTTCTTTAAAAAGTGGAGTTATTCGGCTAAAAAAGTTAATAAATATAAACAAAAATAATATTTTAAAATTAGTAACACATGTTTAAATTAACAAGTTGCTACAGTTTTATCATAAAAGTTATATAATCCGTTATGTTTAAATGGTTAGTTCTCATATTTATTTTCAACATTGTATAGGTAGAACATTGCAAGATAGGGTCGCCATCTCGGTGCGGAACCAGGTAGTATATTGTCACGACAGCTCTAGTTAACACAAAATGTTATAAATAGATCACAATGTTTTAGAAGACTGGCTACCATATGAAACAATCTTAACCGGTAATAGTAAGCTTCACATCCCACTTTAATTGTTCAAAAAAGTCTGGACGCAGCAAGTGCGTTATGGAAGTGAATTTTCATAAAAATGTGTTTAATAGCAAATACGAGCAAGCGTCAATCTGATTACCGGTATAGCCTATGTAGTAGAAACAATGTACTATATTTTATCAAAATTTATTATTGTTTGAAAATGTACAAAAACTTTCCGAAAATAAACTTAAATGTTGGCTTCCTAGCCGACAAACCTTACGTTAATAGCAAATTGAGTTATTGAAATTTGAGGAATTTTATGAAAATTCGCTACCAAAACGCATTTACTGCGTCCAGATTTTTATCTTACAAACATGTATCATAAATTTGATAAACAATGCAAAAATGCATTAACGAATTTGTTATACCGTTATAGAATGTTAAACCATAAACTTAACTAAACCTACAGTGAAAGCATCAACTTAAGTAAACCGACAGCCAAAGCATCACAGAAAGGGTCTATCTGAAATAAATTTTCTGTATATATTTTAGTAAAATGAAGGGCAATGAGGATTGAAGCTAAAACTTAAGGGTTCGCAGAACACTTTTCTTGCAATCTACTTTTTCACAATCCGTATTTGTTTAACGTTCTTTACCTAAACATTACCAATTTTGACGTTTCAAATCGCGACTTTAACGTTGTGAGGAAAACTCCGATTTTTTTTTTTCTTTAACTGCTCTTAACGTTTTCTCTTTAAACTTAGATCACTAAATATTGGTACGCGGTTCACTCTTTATAATACAAACACGCGCACAAAATTTGGTTGCCCTTGCTTTGTTATTTCCGGAGATATAATTTTTTTTTAAAGAAAACACAAAAATTTCCGCGAAAACCTGCGCCGATTTTCCTGGATAACGAACTTATCGAATCCACTTGCAAAAGGAAGGTACCAAATTTGATCAAGATAGCCTATTATTTTTTGAGTTATCGGTACACACACACACAAATATATATATATATATATATATATATATATATATATATATATATATATATATATATATATATATATATATATATATATATATATATTATATATATATATATATATATATATATATATATATATATATATATATATATATATATATATATATATATATATATATATATATTGTGCTGAGAATTGCAAAGGCCATATAAAGTTATAAAAACAAAAATGAAAACCCTGACGGAAACTAGTATGACGAAGCTAAGTTTCGATTA
Source organism: Tillus elongatus (assembly GCA_964006375.1). Classification (NCBI taxonomy): domain Eukaryota; kingdom Metazoa; phylum Arthropoda; class Insecta; order Coleoptera; family Cleridae; genus Tillus; species Tillus elongatus. The sequence continues at coordinate 153,350,129 of OZ023264.1, read as the reverse complement.
TTATTTCAATAAAGTAGATGGTCAGATGTACAAAATTGGGGAATCAGATTAGTAATGGGGGGTAGTAGTAGTACCACTGGTCAGTAGTAAGTAAAATACTTACAGTTAACACGTAATGCATATGGGTTATCTGTATATTGTATACATATCCACATCGTTCGACTTATTTTACTGTACACTAAAACAGAAAACAAAATAATAACATTAATATACAAGCACATTCACTATTATTGTTAGTCAGTGTTATTTGGATAAGCAATGAAAGATATAATGCCATAATTTGTTGAAATGATCATTAATTATAATTCTTAAAATTTATAACTAGCAAATTTGGAAAGCATTTCAGTTTAAATGAAATTAAAAGAGCCAAAAACCTATCTGCAAATAGATTAAACTCTTAAGCATGAAATAAATACCAAAGAATTATGTTATAAAATCAATTACCTAAAGGTAATGAAACAAAACCCTTTGTATGATGTATTTAGATGTAAGTTTATTATTTTATTTATGTGAACAATGAACTGAAATTTACCAAAGACAGTGTTTGTGTTGTGGAACTTTTAAATCAAGATTGCAACATATGAACTTAATGAATTTATAAATTTGTTATTGATTATGATTAGATTAAAAAAGTAAGGTTAGGCCAAATGTCATTTTTAAGAATAATGTTTTCTATTTACCGGAAGCATAGATGTCAAAATATGTATTAATTAATGTCAAGAAAGGATGCCTTGATATCAAATATTAGATGAATTTGGCAACATTTCCGCTTTTGTTATGATTTATTGTTGGTTGTTAATGAAATTCAGATGCCAGAGAGCGTGATTATTGCTTCCCATTTTAAATATAAATATTTTAAAGTATATATTGTGTAAAGAAGATCTATTGTTCCACTGAAATAAATAACAAAGGTTATATCAAGTTTTAACGTAACAAATTACAAGATAAACAATAAATATATCAAGAATACCTATATTAAAGGATACTCACCACCAGCAGCGAGGAACCAAGGTTTGAGATTTAATTATTTTATCAAAATCAACTCAAGGAGGCAATCAATTTAGTTTAAAAGACAGTATATTTTCTGTCGATTAAACGTCAATCAAAGCGTTTATGGGAAAATAAGATTTAATGAATAAATAGAAATCTTATTTTTATATTACCATAATTCAAATTTACGAATGAAGAGGGAGTTAGGAGTGCAGGTCGGGATCCATATTTATCATTACAAACAATTTAAAAGCAGTCGAAAACTCGGTTTATTAATATTAATCATTGTAATCTAATAGTAAGATTGAAAATTTATAACAACGGATCCGTTTAGCTTTAAAATTTATAAAACTCTGTCAATAAAAGTTGTTATAAAAAAGTTTGCTAAAAACATAATTCTTTGAAACAAAAACCCATAATAAGATAAAATTACGATAAATATAAATATTTGCAGGCTATCTGTCTTTTCCCCTATTTTAGCAGAACCTACCACTGAGATCAAGTAAGTAAATAAGATATTTTGATTATAATTTATTTGACGTAAATATATAGTAGAAGGGTAGGCAACCCATATAACAACTGAGCTAGCTTTCATTTGATGAACCCACACATATTAAATTTCAAACACCAAGAGTCATAAACACTTTATTCAGATACAATTTTACATTACAAAATATACAGGGTCACCCATAATACATGGTGTAATATCATTATCTTTTTAAATATCACTTTTTCATATAAATAAAATAAAAATTAATATATAATATAATAAATAGAAGTAAGACAATGTATATAATTGGCGCACAACAGTGGGGCAATCAATTAACATAAAATTAATATAAAATATAATAAAATATAAAATAAAATTCAAGCCAATCAGTATAATATATATATATATATATATATATATATATATATATATATATATATATATATATATATATTTATATATATATATATATATATATATATATATATATATATATATATATATATATATATATATATATATATATATATATATATATATATATATAAATTCAAAATGACCCCGGCGATGTATTCTAGGGAGTCTAGTTAGCGCTAATTTGAAGATTTTTATATTATTCAAAAGTCGGGATCTTCTCGGAATTTTCTATAAGAAAATTCACTAAAATAGAGAGCAACATTAGCTTTTAAATTTAAAATATTTAGTAGTAGTTAACCCGACAGAGACGAGACAATATTTTTAAATAACTCAGCATAGACAAGAGTAATTTTCAGTAACTAGGCAAACGCAAGGCTAATTTTCATAAGTCAGCAAAGACAAGATTAAAATGTTACCGCGTCATAAGTTCGTTAGCGAGGAAACTCGGGCTAGGTTTTCCTGAAAAATTTGCGTTTTCTTTCGGAAAATTTTTATATCTCCACAAAAAACAAAGTTAGGGCAACCAAATTTGGTACGCGTGTTTGAATCATAAAAAGTAGACTATGCACCCAAATATTTATTTATTATGTATTTGCTGAAAATTATACGAAAGTCCTAGGACTTGTATAGTATTTAATGACAAAATTTAATCAGAATATTGCAAAATATATGACACCTTTCTTCCAAAACATCAATCACCTCCAATTTTGACGTGCCAAATAACATAATTTTCTCAATCTCTTTTCCATCTTAATGTATTAGTCAATTCTTTTATTTTAAAGTAATCTTGACAATACCATTCAAGCTTCTGACCTGAGATTATTTTTTTTCACTCCATTATTACATTAACTTTTATGATTTAGCTAGAGCTAAAGTGACAACCAAATTTCAGTAAAATTTTGAAACGCAACAAGGTGTGTAAGTTTAAAAGACAAAAAAGTTATAGACATTGAAAGAAACAAATTTGGGGTTTCCTCAAAACGTCAAAGTCGCGATTTGAAACGTCAAAATTGGCAACATCTAGGCAAATAACTTGAAACGATTACGGGTTATGTAAAGAAAATGTCGCAAGAAGCATGTTCTACAAGCCCTTAAGTTTCAGCTTCAAGCATCACTGTCCTTTATTTTACTAAAATGTATCCAGAAAATTCATTTCAAATAGGCCCTTCCTCTGATGCTTTGGCATTAGTTTTAGTTAAGTTTAACATTGGCTAATGAGTAGACCGCGACTTTTGCATATAGGGAAAATTTTAGTTTCAGTTTTTATCTGTTGACATATATACAGGCTGACGCATTTCTACGGTACACCTCAAGATACGAGAAAAAATTATATGCGTTCTTGAGCTGCATCTTATAAAATTATTTTGACAATCACAGGCTGGTCCATAAGTCGTTGGTGATACACTTTTTTTCGAACATCACTTATATTATTTAATTTTTTGCATTTTTGCATTTTTTATCGATATATAATGCATTTTTGTTAAAAAAAAATCGAGTAGCAGTAAGTGCGTTTTGGTAGCGAATTTTCATTAAATGCTTAAAATTGCATTAACTCAATTTGCTATTAATGTAAGGTTCCTTGGCTAAGAAATAAGTTTTCTCGGAAACATTTTAGGTTTATTTTCGGAAAATCTGTTTACATTTTCAAACAATAGTTATTTTGATAAAATATGGTACATTGTTTCTACTATATAGGTTATACTGGTAACTAAATTTGATGCCTGCTTGCATTTAAAAAAACATATTTGCTATTAAAAACATTTTTGTGGAAATTCACTACCATAACGCACTTGTTGCGTCCGGATTTTTTTTATCGCCATGGTTCAACTCATAGTACACCAAAATGTTCTGAATCTATAAAACTGATTTTTTTAAATAAAAACAAAGAATCCAAATGAAGATTGTTACCTGTGATGAGCACAGATAAGTACACTTAGAGCAAGACTTATAAAACATATAGATCTTGCACTTGGAGAACCCAAATCACCAAAACACGCCTTTTAAAGACCTAAAGAACGTTTCTCGATATCTGCATGTATTAATCTCATTTTAGTACAGAATTTTTCATCCTCTGATGACTCGAACTTTGTGTGAAACGATCGTCAGGTCACTAAAAGATGTGTTGTGGTGATTTGGGTTTCCAATTGTACTTATAAAGAATCCTTTTGTGTCATACATTGTTGAATTCTTAATGGGAAATGCTATCAAATACAGGATGAACTTTTTGCGGGCCATATAAAAAATAAAAGGGATAATGGTTTATTTGGAAACGTTGCAATGAGAAATGGGCTGCGGTTTTTAGTGAATTTTCTCTAAAAACATTCACTAATGAAGAGATCCCGACTTTTGAATTTTCAAAAAATTTCTTCAAATGAGCGCTATTTAGGACCCCTGGAACCCAAATCCGAGGTCGGTTTCATATATATATATATATATATATATATATATATATATATATATATATATATATATATATATATATATATATATATATATATATATATATATATATATATATTTATGTGTCACACCTATAACTAAAAAAATAATGGGCCGATTTTGATCAAACTTGGTGAGTACCTTCCTTCCGCAAGTGGCTTGGACAAGTTCGTTAGCCAGGAAAATCCGCCGAGGTTTTCAGGGAAAATGTTGTGTTTCCTTTCGAAAAAAAAAATTATATCTAAGGAATTAACAAAGTAAGGGAAACCAAATTTGGTACGCAAGTTTATATCACTATAGGTAAGTTATGTGCCAAAACTTAGCTCTGTAGGTTAAAGGACAACAAAGTTACAGGTATTTAAAGAAACATAAATTTGGGTTTTCCTCAAAACGTCAAAGTCGCGATTTAAAACGTCAAAATTGGTAATATTTAGGCAATGAACCTAAAACTAATATGAGCTATGGAAGGAAAATGTCTCAAGAATAATGTTTTAAAAAGCCTGAAGTCTTAGTTTCAATCGTCATTGTCTTTCATTTTACTAAAATATTCGCAGAAAATTCATTTCAAATAGGCTGTTTCTCTGATGCTTCGGCAGTAGTGTTGGCTATAGAGTTTATCGGTTAATGGTATATCATTTTTGTCAAATTTTCGTAGAAAATCTTTAAAGCTCAATATATTCGTTATTATGTACGAAAAAAAATTGTATACATTAATCATAGGGTGTCTTGAGCTACATCTTAAAAAATATTTCTACAATTACAGGGTGGCCCATAAGTCGTTGGTGATTCAAATTGTCTTTTTTTTTTAATCGAACATGCCTTATGGTCTTGCATTTTTGCATTTTCCATCGAAATATATTACATCTTTGTAAGAAAAGAAATTCGGGACGCAGCAAGTGCGTTATGGTAGCGAATTTTCATTAAATGCTTCACATTTGAATAGCTCAATTTGCTACTAACCTATAAGGTTGACCAAGAAACCAGTTTTTTCGGGAACACTTTGTTTACTTGCGGAATTTTTTGTACATTTTCAAACAGTAAAGTTATTTTGAGAAAACATGGCACATTGTTTCTACTATATAGGCTATACTGGTAACCAAATTTGATGCCTGCTTTCTTTAAAAGAACACATTTGCTATTAAAAACATTTTAATGAAAACTCACCACCATAACGCACTTGCTGCGTCCAGGATTTTTTATACCCTCTTAAATAATGTCAAAAAAAATCGCAAAATTTCGTTTTTTTATATATCTCTGGAAGTAAATAAAATTTTGTGCGTTTCTCGACGGCGTAATATTGATTCCGCACATTTTTTGTGAGCTAACCATTTTTGTAACTTTTACGGTTGCCAAGATCCGTATGCTGTTCATTCTTATCTTGAAGACACCGAATACGCTCACTTAATTAACTAGTATTTCAATTTGTTAGATATAACATAATAACGTTCAAATTTGAACACTATTTAAGTTGATAGTCAAGTTGTATTAATTTCGGACAGCTGCACGTGCATAAATAAATTGCCTAAACGTCAAGAATTCAAATTAATTGTGTTAAGGGATTAAAGTGTTAAGCAATAATATTATGCACGCAGATAATGCGATAAAGCCCTCGTATATAAAATGCCAGCAAAGCAAACATAAATGTTATTTAGGGCAAATAATGTGAATCTGTTATATTGTTCACGTGATTATAAACAATAACAAAGCTTAACAGCATAAACATTTTATGTTGATCATTACGCGGTTAATTGCACCATGTATTATTAGCCCCAGCTTTATTATTTCAGCTTGTTTTAATACAATATGATACACGGATTTTATTAGTCACCTTAACACTGGAAAGGTCGCATACCCAACAGTTACACAGAAGATCGCGTGGGGTGGTATACTTCCCCAGGAAGTATACCACCATATTCCTTTCTGTAAAAAAAAATCTGTGGTTATTTATTTTTTGAGCCTAAAACTATGTTTGTATATATTTGGTAGATATACCACAGACGACATTAAGAATATTCTCTGTGGAAAACCCTATATTGCAGACACTGGTACAGAGTAAAAGTTTTTGTATTTAATTATCAGCTTGCGATCACTTAAGTTACCAGTCATCCACTTCAACAGTATGCAATGAACACAAACTGCTGACAGCTTCGAAACAAGAAGCCAAAATGGCCTGCCCTGTTGAAAGCCTTGGATATTTCATCAGCTTGTTTTCCACGCTCCAGAAATTTTAACAAATTTTCATTAGAAAAAATTCGCTAACACAGAAGTCACGATGATAAAATTTCTTCAGATGAGCGCGAATTTGGGTCCGTAGAACCCAAAACCAAGGTGCGTTAAAATTTTTATATGTTCATATGTTCATATATATATATATATATATATATATATATATATATATATATATATATATATATATATATATATATGTTTGTATGTATGTATGTATGTATGTATCCGAGCGACAACTCAAAAAATACTCAACTGATTTGAACGAAACTTAGCATATATCTTCATTGTATTAAGACCGCGGACGAGTTCATATATCAACTATAACGAACATTTTTTCTCCAAAAATATACAAAAATATTTTTGAAAACGCTATATTTTTGTAGGTACCAGAGTACCTGGAATGAGACTTTACATGTGGCTATAAATAGTGTAGGTAAACCTGTGTTGTGAGTTTTAAGTAATTTGGTACACAATATTTAGAGTTTTTTCCAAATTAAACACAAAATCCCAAAGATATGCATTGAAACGGCTTAGTGGTTAAAGTCCAATGTCTGACAGACAGGGTAGTTAACTGTCACGCGTAGATTGATTCATACAACAGGTATAAACCATACATCAACGGTAATCAAACTAAATAAATAACAGGCATAAAACATGCTACCCGAACCAACAATCGTGAATGCTCTGCCTCAATTATGGAAAATGACAGAAATAAAATTAAAAATTTGCCAAGTGATTGTTATTTAACTGGAGGATTTAATCAATTATTAAAATAAACTACCTATATTTGTGGCTTCATGAACGGCACCAAATCCAGTTTAAGCGCAGCATACATATATCATTCTGTGGTTTTAGACGAAAGTGTCGCATAATATAGTAGAAGTGTAAACAAAATCAAGTCAAGTCAAGACTTAGGTTTATTTTTCTTCACTGGATGGTTTCCGTCTGCACAAGATAGGTTTTCTAAATGAACCGTATTCTTTTAAATTGAATACTAAACGGCCAATAGTGGACTTATCAGGTTTTACCTGTTCCGAATATTTGGTCAAATACATCTCTTTGGCTTCTACGCAATAAAATGTAGCAGCAGGACAGCATATCAAATTTTTCTTCATTTGTAAAACTACTTCCCTCCATTGTAAAATATGATCGACTTCTGGAAAGGTAGCACGAATAATAGCAACATGTCACTAAAATTGAATTTGTCAGAATTGTCAATCGTCTTTTAGTGAATTTTCTTAAAAGGAATTCACTAATGAGGATATCGCGACTTTTGAACTTTTAAAGTGTCCTCAAATGAGCGGGAAATAGGCCACTAGAACCCACATCCGAGGTCAGTTTCAATTTTTACACACACACAGATATATATATATATATATATATATATATATATATATATATATATATATATATATATATATATATATATATATATATATAATTTATTTGAAGTGTGTCAAATTAAAATGTCATTTTTGGTCTCCTACAAAATTTACAATTTCGGCAAAAATATGGGTAGTTGAGAAAGGTTTCCAGTTGGAAAATTATTATGGAGTGATTGGTATTAATTGTAAATGGAGGTATCAGGTGAATCATTAGGAGAACGAAGTGGAACCGGAAAAAAATTTTTTGGAATGTCAAAATTTTGAGGTTGTTAAATTTGGAGTGTTGTCAAGCAGTTTTGGATGCAACTATGTATAAAATTATGTTCATATTCACCACAAGTCATAAACTTATTGAATAAACCTCTTGTATAATTTTAAGCAATAAAGGTAATAATAATAATAATATATATATATATATATATATATATATATATATATATATATATATATATATATATATATATATATATATATATATATATATATATATATAGTTATCACACCGATAACTCAGAAAATAATGGGCCGAATTTGTTCAAATTTGGTGAGTACCTCTCTTTTGCCACTTTAATAAGTTTGTTAGCCAGGAAACTCGGCCCAGGTTTTCCTGAAAAATTGGCGTTTTCTTTCGGAAAATTGTTATATCTTTACAAAAAACAAAGTTAGGGCAACCAAATTTGGTAGGCGTGTTTGAATCATAATGGAATGAGACTTTACATGTGGCTAGAAATAGTGTAGGTAAACCGCGGTTGTGACTTTTAAGTAATTTGGTGCACAATATTTAGAGTTTTTTCCAAATTAAAAACAAAATCCCAAAGACATGCGTTGAAATGGCTTAGTGGTTAAAGTCCACTGTCTGAAAGACAGAGTAGTTAACTGTCAGGTGTAAATTGATTCATACAACAGGTATAAACCCTACATCAACGGTAACCAATCTAAATAAATACCAGGCATAAAACATACTGCCCGAACCAACAATCGTAAAAGCTTTGCCTCAATTATGGAAAATGACAGAAATGAAATTAAAAATTTGCCAAGTGATTGTTATTTCACTGGAGGATTTAATCAATTATTAAAATACACTACCTATATTTGTAGCTTTATAAACGGCCCCAAATACAGTTTAAGCGCAGCATACATATATCATTCTGTGGTTTTAGACGAAAGTGCCGCATAATATAGTAGAAATGTAAACAAAATCAAGTCAAGTCTATAAAAATGATTATAAGATAGTTTCTTTTATCTTTAAACTCTAAAACATCAGACGTCATATAAAACCGAAACAATCCTTGAATGTGTTCCAATGGCAATTCGACTAATTCTGCAATTATTACGTATACTTTTCATATACTACCACGGGCATGTAGCCTGTGTCAAGTATCATGTAAACAAAACATTAGTTGACGTATTAGTAGATATAGCTTAGTGGAAGCGTGCTGGTCATCTATGCAGAAGGTTGCATGATCCAATCCAGCTCGATGAATGCATGTTTTTTTATGTTTTATTTTGACATTTGGAGAAACAATAGTGCAAAGATTTCATACCTTTTGAACAAGATCTCATTTTTGGTTAAAACACCTGAATAAGTTTGTCACCTTTCAGTCTGAAATTATAATTTTCAACAGACATTTTGTTATTGTCGATATTAAAAAAACCGGTTTGATTAGGTTGACTAAAACGAAATCATTCAGGCGCTTAATAAAAAACAATACTGCTGCGTTTATAATTTGGCAGATACTTTGCTTTCCTAATTATGAATTAAGTTTCCTTCTGGAAATCTTTTGTATAACTTTAATGAAATTTGTAATACAAATTTATTTTAAAGAGACTTGTACTATCTTCAGGTATAGCAAAATTTAATTCGTTGGCTTCATAGAAAACGGAGTTTTGGGAATTTTTCTTAAAGGGAGTTAAAACACAAGATTTCTTTCATAATATAGAAATATCGATGGTAACACTTTCGAAAGAATTCGTCAAATGTGCGCATATTAGGACTTCTAAAATCGATCTTCAAAGTCTGTTTGAGTTTAAGGTATTAACTTTACTAATATACCGTATATTAATAGTGTACAACTCTTATGAAACTCCGCTACTATAACTAACATTCTACGTCCCGGATTTTTTGTTTTTTTTTTATAAAGTCAGTCAAAATTAGCAAATTTATGGTGATAGAACGCCCCTCGGAAAAACCATGCTGATTACTCACAATCACCTGTTTGAGTCAAACCTGGACACAATGAAGTTGCTATGATAATACGTTCAAAATTAGCAACTAAATTAGCTGGCGCTGCTGGAGGAAAAAACGGTGCAATACTATAAATATCAACCACGTACTATGTTATAAAAACGAACTAAAAACTATATATATGATAGATCTATAATAACCGAGAGAATGATGCTTTTGCTGTTAAATACGATGACTAAAGAAGCGTATATAATAGACGTCGCTATTCCCAGCAATCACAACATATCTAATACCATCTCTGAGGAAATACAGAAATATATAGAACTTAAAGGAAAGGCGAAACAAATCTGGCAACTGAACAATGTAAGTATAGTTCCAACTGTGTTATCTTAGACAGAGCTAATACCAAAGGGACTATAACAGCTTAAAAACTCCAAAACTACGCTGAAGTGTGTACATTAAATTACAGAAATTACGAAAGACATGTCGAATTGTCAGGAAATGTTTACAATAGAAATAATTGCTTGGCCTAAGACTCGCAAATACATACCACTTCTATACTCAGAGAATTGAAGTAAAAGATAATAGTAAAGGTTCGGGAGTCTGCAAGTGCATTATAGTAGTGAATTTTCATAAGAATTTTACACTATTAATAAGGTATATAATTAAAACTAGTTCTTTAAATGTAAATGGGCCTTATGTTAGAAATTAAAATATTTCAAATAAAGTTGGTTTATTCAGAATTAATATAATTACTAAAGATCACATGCCAAAAACTCATAATAATCTAATTGAATGTTCATCTTCAGTACAGCCGGGTATCCCCCTTCATCCTTGCCCTTCTTACATATCGTCACTCTGTCTGTTTACTTAAGCCATACGCCAACTACGTTTGAATACTCACACAACCAGTGTCGCCGCGCTTCTAAGATTGCCAAACTGTTTTTTTAATAACTAGCAATCTTACACTTGGAGATCGGTTTTAGAGGTCCCAGTTAGCGATTATTTGGAAAATTTTATATTTTCTATGGAGATAGAAAATTAATTAATTAAAAATTGTGTTATAAAATTCATTAAAGTTACAAAAGTTTTCCAGATTTTTTTAAATTATTTACAAATAGAATGTACCTGCCAAATTATAAATATGACATGTATTTTTTCTTACTAATTGTTTGTGTGGTTTTGTTTTAGTCAACCCGATCGAACTAGTTTTTGCAACAAAAAAAAACACAACATAAAAGGATTTTAAAACAAATTTGTAGTTATTCGCGAAGCTCATTATGTTATTTTTCTTAAATTTAGTACCGACGTTGCGTTTACATAAATTTTACTATGGTTCAATAGTTCAACATTGAATATTCTAGCTTAACGGGAAATTGAGTTATCATATTTGAAAGATTGTTTCGAAAATTCTCTATCATGACGTACTTGCTGAACCCAGGCCATTTTCAACACTTATTAGCTGTTCCTGCGTTTTTTAAATGATAAAATATTGTAGCTCTCTATGTGATACTGACAAACAAGACAACCTCAAATCCATTTTTGGAAAAATATTTTAAACAGATGAAATGAGGTAACAATTTAAACATAAATTGAAAATCTTGGTCCGATGGTTCTTCCCCTCCTTCTACATGCCTACAACCACCCTCAAGGCATAAACAAGAAAAATTTCTTGAGAACAAGCCCCAAGAAAGTTACGGGACCTGCGATTAATATGGGTTCTGGGTGTAATGGACAGGATTTTAGGTAAGTATAGCTGAAAATGGGATAAAGGCAGCTGATAGAGGTCCAACTAAGCTGGTTTTTTCGCACTTTCCGCTCACATTTCCTTTTTATCTTTTTCCCAGCCCAGCACCCCTATTCACCCCTGGTCCCGTAACTTTCTTGGGGACTGTTTGCAAGAAATTTTTCTTGTGATATGTGCATCCAAAAAGGATTCTAGGCATGTTTCTGAAAAAAAAAAATCTAAAAGCTTTCCGTGTGCTAATCTGCAAATTTACCGAGAATTTAATTTTTATTTACAAAAGGAATGTACCTGCCAAATTATAAACGTGGCAGGTATTTTTCCTTATTAATCGCTTGGATGATCCATTTTACTCAACTCAATCGAACAAGTTTCTGTAAACAAAAGAACAAAAAATATTTTTTATAACAAATTTGTGGTTATCTGTGAGGCTCATTGTGTTCTTTCTTAAATTTAGTACCCACGCTGCCTTTATATGGGTTTCACTATATATCAAAACTGAAGATTCTAGTTTAATGGAAAATTAAGTAAGTACACTTTGAGAAAACCCCAATCACCACAACACTTATTTCAAAGACCTTACGATCATTTCGTTGACAAAGTCAACATCTTCAGAGGAAGATAAATTTATAAGCAGAATTTATCTTCCTCTGAAGATGTTGACTTTGTCAACGAAACGATCGTAAGGTCTTTGAAATAAGTGTTGTGGTGATTTGGGTTTTCTCAAAGTGTACTTATTAGTGCTCATCACAGGTTCGAGTTTTTACATAGTGGAAAATTAGGTTATCACCATCAAAATATATTTACGAAAATTTGCTGCCATAACGTACTTGCTGCACCTAAACACTTTTCAACACTTATTTACTGTATCCATATCTTTTGAAAATGAAGTAAATATAAACAATACAAAATTTTGAAATTAAAATTTTAATAATTAAGACTGAACATCTGATTATATAATTTAAACTGCTTTATGATATTATGTAGTTTCATTTATTTCTAATTTTCCATACACTACATAAAGACTAAAACTGAGAGTAGGAAAAACATAAGTACCTAGGCATTATATTAGTTTGAGGTAGGTAGGTAGGTATATTCTTCTTGAAACATTTTTGTTTCACTTTGGTAATACAGTACCTACATGCATTGATTAAGAACCTGAATCTGATGCACGCAACCACTTTCTTATTTGTTTGATTGGATGTTAGACTCATAATATATTACAGTCGACAGAAGAAGGCATTTGTTAAAGTTAGGTTAAAATAAAAAGTTTGGTTACTGTTTACCTTCTATTTATATTTACCTTAGAATATAGGTAGTTGTTTTATATTCTAAGACTCAAAGGTATTAGCGGAGTTGATTTCCAGGTTATGCGCAGAACGTACACGTTTCTCTCGTGACTCCTGTTAGTTAAGAAATGACAAATAGTGGTATTGTCAGATTAAACTAGGACAGGAAGATGGCTTTTAAATACCATGGAAATATGAAGCTTCATATTTATACATAATAAAGCGTAGTTCTAGATTGGTTTTAAATAAAGTGAATAACTTTCATTACAATTTTTATTTATTTACATTTTTCTGATATCTACAGACTCAGATGAGAGTTGTCGCAAAAGGCCATCCCGCCGATTGTTTATTGTGACACATTTTTGTAGCCTCTCAGTTTACAACTTAATTTAGAGATTTTGTTTGCAATGTCTGACCTTGTCTAACATTATAGGCATCCATTCATAGGTAATTTCAGGTCATATCGTAGGTTATTTATTTTTTCTATAGTTATAACTCAAGATTTACTGAACCAATTAAGTCCAAATTTTCTAGGTAGGACCATTGATACGATATCATCGTGCTTATAAAATTTAATATAACACTTCTGGTAATTTAAAAGATCTTGCGTTTTCAAACAGTTTTTTGCTCTTTTTTCTAAAGGTATTAGAGTGTCAAAACTGTCTAACGAACTCGTCGAAGCTATTAACGAAATAAAGGGAATTGCCAAATTTGGTTTCGTTTGGTGAAGTATTTTTTCAGTTATCGGTTGGATACACACACACACACACACACACACACACATATATATATATATATATATATATATATATATATATATATATATATATATATATATAAACTTTTTATTCACTAATATAAAATAAACACATGTCGGATTGTCAGTAAATTTTTACAAAAATATAAATAATTGCTTGGTCTAAGATCTATAAAGACATACCAATTCTGTACTGAGCGAATAAAAAGAGAAAACAATAATAAAAATAATAATAATACATTTATTTTTAGCATATATTCTACAGCTTTTACATACAAACTCATATACTGATCAATCCTGTTCTTAATTAGAATGCAGCTGGCAAAAGACCTACAGTTGAGATATTCAGTGTGAACGCGGAACTCTGTTTTCACACTGTCGCTTTAATTACGTCGGATATTTGATACCCCGCAATGTAGAACCACAAAACTTAGCACAACTTAATTAAAAGAACTTTGAATTTCAACAATACGAAACAGCATGCAAACAAAAACCGCAATATATTAATATGCGCTTTTGCAACTGAGTTGGTCCAACACACAGACTTTTTTAAAGTGATTTTTAAATGCGAAAACAGATCTGCAGAGCTTACCACACCAAAGGAGTCAAGAAGGAACGCAATTTGGGATGAAGATAACCTTCTGAACAACTCTCTGTTATGCTTAGCAAAAGTTAACAATGTTTTACGACGAATATTCAAACAAAAATTCAACATTAATTTGATACGTCAGACGATCATAAAGATATGAAGGGGCTTTAGTCTTTATTATCTTATAAAACAGCATAGCACCTGTAAGATACGCCAATTATCCATATTCAGTCAACCGGCCTGCGCTAATTAATTAGCGAATTTCTCGTAAAACGAAAAGTTGACTAATGAGGAGATCTGTGTTTTTCCGGGAAAATTTTGGGTTTTCTTTCGGAAAATTTTTGTATCTCCAAAAATAACAAAGCCGTGACAACCAAATTTAGCATATCCATTTTTACTATCAAACTTACCCTACATGCCAAAATTCAGATCTCTGTTGAAAGACAGAAAAGTTATAGGCATTTGAAGAAAAATATTTTGGCTGCCACTGGCGATCAGAGGGCAGCACAGGAACAAAATATTTTGTTAGACTAACCAAACCAATAGAATATTGCATACAAGGGTTATGTTTTCTTGGCGCAAAAAAAAGGTCAAGAAGTATCAGAAAAAATGTTTTGAAAATTGTACAATTTTTCTTCTTAAAACGTCAAAGCCACGAGTTAAAACGTTAGAGTTTGCAATTTTCAGACAAGGAATCTTAAACAAATACAAATTATGTATCGAAAATGTCGCAATAAGTGTGTTTTACAAAGCTAAAGTTTCAGCCTCAACGATCATTGTCCTTTTTTTTAATATTTTCGGAAAATCCATTTCAAATAGGTCCTCTTTCTGATAGTTTGGCAGTAGTTTCAGCTATATAGTTTATGGTTTAATAGTCTATATTTTAGCAAATTTTCGTAGAAAAAATTCGTTATTGAGAACTCCGCGACTTATGAATTTTAAAAAGATTTCTTCAAATAAGCGCCAACTAGAACCCCTAAAACCCATATACGGCGTCAATTTCATTTTTTTTCAATTTACACATATACAGGGCGACGCATCTCTACGGTAAAGCTCTATATATCCGTTATTATACAATATATGAGAAAAAAATGATATACGTTAGTTATAGGGTGTTTCGAGGTGCATCTTATAAACCTATTTTGACAATCACAGGGTAGCCCATAAGTCGTTGGTAATACACACTTTCGTTTTTTAATAGAACGCCCCTTATGTTATTGCATTTTTGTAGTTTCCATCGAATTATAAAGAATGTTTGTAAGGTAAAAAAATATACTGTTTATCGTTTTTGAGTTATTTCAATTGTTTTGCAACTTTTCACGTTTTGGGCTCATACCACAAACACATATCACAAATTGTGATAGGGCGTTTTTACTAACAGATAGCGGAGCCCCATGGAAATTACACATTCGGAGAGCTTTTTATTTGTATTACTGGTCGAAACAATCGAGATGCCGTATACAGGGCCGCTCTCAAATAGTGGCTGAATTATAAAAGTTTTCGCAAGAATGTTTTTAGTGTTTCCGTAGAAATAATTTTTTGTAAGTTTTTTTTTATATAATAGTAATTAGTAATAAATGGTTAGTTAGTTATTGTTGAAAAATATTTGTCGAATTTTTGTGAAAAATATAATTAAGTGTAACATTATTGAAGGCAATTTCTGTAAAAACTAAATGGTGAATTTTTATAAAAGAAAAATTTCGTAATTTTTTTCTATTTTGGTCCTAAAGCTGTTTGTGAATAATTATACCTTGGCAGGTGCGTTAATAGCTTAAAGAGGTGTGTTCGCTAGGAAAACCAGTCCAGTTTTTTCTGGAACTTGTAAAGTTGATTTTCGGAAAATGTTTTTACTTTTTGAAACAACAAAGCTATTTTAACGAAATATGGTATATTGTTAGCACTATATAGGTTATACTGCCAACCAAATGTCCTTTTAAAAATAAAACATATTTGCCATGAAAATCATTTTTACGAAAATTCTCTACCATAACGCGTTTGCTGCGTCCAGACTTTTTTTGATATACATTGCCGGCATTGCACGCTATACGAGATATTAACCGAAGATATGAATTTTGAAGCATCTAGATTATATATAGGTTCTCAGACTTATTTCGCCCACTTTGTTAATAATTTGTTTCTTATTTAAAGGAATTCCCTTTTCGTCACAAGACTTTTCCAGTGTATTAAATATGGTTTCTCCTCTTGTACATGTTTCTAAATTTGTAGCAAATTACAGTTCTTGAAATATTTTCCCATCTTTGATAAATCTAACGCATGACAATAACAATGCTCCTTTGATTGGTATAGTGAACTCAGCCAACTGAATTGAATTTGGAGGTGGCGATGACAACACATACAATAATAAAATAGTGCTGTAAATTGAACATAACTTCCACACAGCTATGTTAAACTACTCTCCTCAGAAAGACATTGTCATGAAGTGAATTTAGGGTCCATGAATTGACCACAAATAAAATATTCGTATTTCTGTACCCATAAACTTCTGAAACCTTATATTACTCGAGTTTTAATACAAAAAAATATCAATTTTTACCAAATCACCCCTCATTTATCCCCCACTCTCTGAAGCGATCTTACCCAGAAACAATTCGAAGCGTTACTTTGTCGAGTGCTAACTAGATACTAAATTTGCAAATGATATCTCAATTTGTTAGTGCGCCAGCTAACAGATAGATGTACTGGCTGAAAGACTTTACTAGGTGGTTAGCGCGTTTCTTAGTCTTTTTCAAACTATATTAGTTAGTCTGCCCCTAGTACCGCCTTATCGTCCCCTAATTTTCTCTGAGCCTTCTACTACCCCCCTGAAAGCCACCAGCGCCCACAAGGGGGGCGTTGTCGCCCACTTTGGGAAAGGGTGATATAGATCCTCGCACCATAAATACTATCAAGACAACTTCCATAGATAACATCACAATGATTCAATTGTGAAAGAACAAGACTGCCGCGGAATAACAATATCACTTCTGTTTCAGATCTCCAAAGCTATGTCACTGGTTACAAACTAATTTCAGGGCATAATATGATTCTTTTAAATACATCTAGAAATGATATATAAAATGCAATTCAGAATCTATATGCAGCCATAAACTTCTAGCTACTTGCTTAATAATGAGAACAGAACCATCCATTACTTCACATACTCGCCCCTATTCACGCTCACTAAGACCGAAAACAATAACAGATACCTTTTTGAATATATCACTTTAGCCTAAGAGAACGTGTTGTTAGGGTTCAAGCCACGGTAAGTAGTTGCGGCAGATGATGGTGAAATTGTTCATCGCAACTGTCGTCATTTTTGTGGAATTGGTTGCAGATTGTAGCCTTAGGAAGCTCTTCCTATCGCCAGGAGTACCACAAAAGCGCACACTGGGACTACTTCTCACTTTATATCACGAGAAATTTTTTTGGTTACATTAAATTTTGCAACTAACAGCTTCACGCGTATTACACACAACTTTACTGGTCATTTAACTAGACAGGTTCAGATCATTATTTCTTGAAATAACATTTTCAGCTAAGTCTGTCAATTTAAATGAAGAGTATGGTCCCCACAAAAATGACCACAGATGCGATGGCCAATCCCAAAATTATCTGCCGCAACTACTTACTGTGTTTCGTACACTAGTAACACGATCTCTTAGGCTAACGAACAACCGCAATAAACTAACAGAATTAAACATTTTAAAGAGACATCACTAGAAAACCGATACGACAAAAATCACATACTGAAAAACATTAAAAACCTCTACAGACCCACCACTACACCACAACACGAATAGCCAGAGTCATCTCAACAGCACAAAGCCCTCTTACTTGGTGTCATCGATAAAGTCAGCCGAATATTTAGAACCCACAACAAAACAAAAACTATCAAGTCATATACCACAAACTCCTAAGGATCGGATTACAAACGAATCCTATCAGGTTTAGGAAATTCATTGTTCTGACTACTCTTGAACTTGTATGGCACAAACGAATAAGTATCGCTAATAGAATATATGACCATACACTCACAGTTAGAAAATCTGACCGCTCATCAGCACTAAGCATGCATTGTATTCATACAAAACACCAAATAGACTTAAGCAATTCCAAAACAATAGCTCCTGTCTACATCTTCAAAACCAGAAATAGCCGCAAAGCGATCGTGAAATAAAAATGTCCTGGTTGTTTAAACAACAGGGATGATGACCTGATAGCTCATTAAATCCTGAAACACATAATGTGACCAAGCCATCAATAGAGAATTTACCTGCAATTTCAGTTGACTCAAAAAAAATTTGAACTCCACTGAAAAAGAAGACTCCAATCGCAAATCAAACATTAAATAGACACAATGGTGTTTTCACTAATGAACACCTTGACTTGCACTTGAAGAAGAGGTTCACCAAGTCATAGTATGAGGCGTTATAAGGTATAGTATGTGGTGAAAAGCTATATCGTTTTGAATAAGCGAAACACGGTATAAATAAGGGATTTCAAGATGTGGACATAAAAGAAGACAAAAGGCTCGTCCACGTCTTAGCCACCCCGATAGCACCGCAGCCTTTGGCTTATTTTGCATGCCCTTTGTCTTTTCTACTCCACCCATTCCAAAATCACTGTGCCTTGAACTAGTCTGCACAGAAATTGGTAGTGTGAAATTTTATATTGCTCTGTCTCCGGTCTAGGCTGACCGTAGATCAGTTGTCTTTTGCTGTCCAGAGCTTTACACTCGCACAAGATGTGCTTGGCTGATTCCAGAATCTGCATGCCAGGTCCCCCTCGAACCGTCCCATTTTATGCAGGTGTTTCTTGACAGTCATGTGTCCCGTCAAGAGTCCTGTTATGTGTCTGAGCTGTTCTCCGCTAAGATTTAGCAGCTGCACAGCTCTCTTTGAACTGGGTTCCTCAATTACTGACTTCCCATGTCTGAGCCCTGGACAGTCTGCCCAGTACACCTTGTGTTCGTTTCTGACCCAGGACTTAATGGTTCCCCTGGCAGTGGTCTTTTACGTGCCCAGAACCTGTTCTGGTCCCATAAATGGTTCTGCTGACCCTCTCTTCGAGAGACTTCTTCTTAATTGCCTTTGACAACCAAGTGACCCGGCACCTAGATGAGGGTAACCTCATTCTACGCAGCCAGGTCGCTCGTCTCGTCTCGGCATTCACTTACAGCCTAGATTTTATCTGTGGGCTACTTAGGGTCTTAAGGGCTGCCTGGCTCTCTGCGGCTATGAGGATCCGCTTGTTGGTATAGCCCCTCCTCTTGTTCTCCCGCACACAGTGCGGGATGGCGCACATTTCGTCCTGAAATATCGTTGAATGGGCTCCAAGGAAAATACTATAACTTACATTCGGTCCTTTCGTCCCCCGTCTCACGGTCCCCGCCCGCCGGATCTGTCCGTGAACCAGACGAGCGCGTCCCGTGGTAAGCCTGGCGTCTCTTCCCGCCATGCCCCGCGGTCGGGAATTTCCACTGTAAAATTGTTTTCCCTGCAGATTCGCGGGCTCGCGAAGTCTGACATCATTTCAAGCATGGGCTCTCTTCACGATCTTCAGTCTACCATTGCAGGCTAGTCTGTATAGTCCTAGCCTGGCCTCCCCCATGATAACTAAGTGTGGGGGGGGGCAAGATATACCGTTAAATGACGAATAACATTGTTCCAGAAAAGATGGGGGATTGAGAGGAGGAAGGCAAAACTTGTTGGACGTATTTATTACATATACATGCACTTTTTCTGCAGTCTTGTTGCAAAAGCTTAGAGAATTAATGAAATATTTTAAAATTTAATGAAAGGTTTGTCTATAGGTATTATCGTAGTTAATCAAAAATTTGACTTTGAATTAATTTCTCATGCACCTCTTGATTACCGTAGAAAAATAGCTTAGTTTCTTGGGGATCATATAAAACACCCTGCAACGCTGGACTTTCAGTTAATAATGAATTGTAAATATTGTAATATATGCCTATTGTTGTGGAAGAGAAAAAAACCACCACTTCTAACCCTTAAAAATCAGAAAGTCTACCCAAAGCAGGTCGTATTTTATTTTCATAAAAACAAGTCTTAGTGACAATTTACGCAAAAGGTAAATGTTCGTCGTTTATAACTGGGTGGTTTATAGTCTAAGACATTCTAAGAGCTTCTAACATGAAGCTGACGTTACCGGGAAGTAGATAAAATAATCAGTAATAATTAAAGTCACCCTTCAGTGCAAACTTAATTAGGAACTTGACGATGACACTTTGAAATACGTTGCAAGAAAGGGGATATAAAAGTGGTGCTATTTAAATTATACAAGAAAAGTGACGCAGAGGTGCTCTAAACTTTATTAAAGTCTGTTTTATGTGATAAGTTACATTTCACTTTCGGTTTTACTTTTGTGGTCTTTTAATATTGTCAAGTTTTCATAACATAGATAGTGGTGTCTGTCCTTATATTAACCCGGCGTCGGTCACCTTGAATATTGGAACAAAAACGGTAACGTGGGATAAATATAACCCCAGACGTTATTTCTAAATAAAAAAATTATTAAAACTTTTTAATATGTTCCATAAGGGAAAAACCATTTTTGTGTGTTTTGTTTCTTTAACGTCGGCCTATTTCCGCGACTATGGCCAATCACCGACGCCAGGGAGCAGTTTCACCTCACTATCCTGGAAATTTTTGCCGAACCCCTGCCTTTCTGTAAGGAGGGTAGGGATCTTTGACGTGCTCAACATCGCATGGACACGGGACCGACGGATTTACGCCCCCTCCGAAGGGCGCAACGTGCAGACATTCAACTTGCTCAAATACAATGCCAGAACCTCGGTTGATCTTAATTTTACAGTTTGTACTGAAAAAGTGAAAGGAGTACCCTGGGATCGAACCCAGTACCCTTCGATTCAGTGGCACACGTTCTTACCCCTGAACCACCGAGGTTCTATTTTAATATTGTCAAGTTTTCATAACATAGATAGTGGTGTCTGTCCTTATATTAACCCCGCGTCGGTCACCTTGAATATTGGAACAAAAATGGTAACGTGGGGTAAATATAACCCCAGACGTTATTTCTAAATAAAAAAAATTAATAAAACTTTTTCATATGTTCCATAAGGGAAAAACCATTCTTCAACTTATTTTAAGTGAGAAAAGTCAATTACTGACAAAAAATAATGTATTCAAAGAAAAATACCAAAACATGAATGCTTCAATGAAAAACTTCACATGAAAAAAACATGTATATATTAAAAAAGAGTTGGGACGCAGCAATTGCGTTATGGTAGTGAATTTTCATAAAAAAATTTTTAATAAGAAATGTATTTTTTTAAGAAAGCTTGCATCAAACTTGGTTACCAGTATAACCTATGTAGAAGAAACAATGTACCATATTTTATCAAAATAACTTTATTTTTAGTCAATATACAAAAATCTTCCGAAAATAAACTTAAAATGTGCCCAAAAAAGTGGTTTTCTGGTCAACGAACCTTAGGTTAATAGCAAATTAGGCTATCGAAAGAAACATTTTATGAAAAATCGCTAACATAACGCACTTGCTGAGTCCAGAACTTATTTTCTTACAAACATGCATTATCTTTCGATGGAAAATGCAAAAATTCCAATAATATAAGCCGTGTTCAATTAGGGGAAAAAATTGCATCACCAGCAACTTATGGGCCACCTGTGATTGTAAAAATAATTTTATAAGATCCAGCTCCAGACATCATATAATTAACATATAAAAAATTTTCTCATATCTTGTATAATAATGGATATATTGAGCTTTACCCTACAAACGCGTCACCCTGTATATATGAAAACAGATAAAAACTGAAACTAACCCCGATATGGGTTCTATGGGGCCTAGTTCGCGCTCATTTGAAGAAATCTTTTCAAAATTCAAAAGTCACTAAAATTGTATCCAACTCTATGAGTAAATTTGTGATGGCTAAAATAAATATGAATGTAAGAAGAAGAGCACGCCTACATTTGCATTACAAATGTCAGAAAACAAAATACTTATTTACATGTCACTTTGAAAGTAGATCTGACATTTATCAAAATAATTTGTCAGTTGAATATGACATGTACTGTTGCCCTGCACCATTGTGTTACGCCTTATCGAATCTTCTTTCTTTTTTTTTTTTTGAGTACGAAAGCTTATTTTACTGTTTAAACATTTTTCGATACCTTAACCTGAAATGGTTTTCGTCTCATTTAACTTTGTTTCATTATAGAGTCACAGTAGGTTTTAGAATCTAGAAATTATTCTATTTTGTGTGAACTTTTCGTGGCATACCTAGAACAAGTTTTATTTTTCTTCAATTCTAAATGACAATTTTAAGTAAATTCCTGTATTTTCTGTGCCCAATGTGTTGAAGGGATGCGAAACGGGAGAAGGAAATTGCACTTAAGGCTAAAATGACGAAGAGAACTTTATTCGAGGCACGAACATTGTTTCCATTTTTTTTATATAATAATAACATTTATAGGTAAATTAGCATATGAGCGTATTGTTCGTTTCTTGATGACAAATTTCAGAAACATGCTTAGAGGAACCCCTTTATGCATTAACCATCGGACAAATGCTGTGATCTCAACTCCAGAATACAGTTAAGAGACCTAAAGTAAATTTGAGGTTCTGTGCAAGGTAAACATGCTACAGCGAAGCTAGAAATGCAAACTGTAAAAAACTTACCTTAAAGAAGTCCATAGAAAGGAGGAACTAGTTACCAACACCGTTTCCCCTTTAAAAACTTCTACTTTGCCCAATTGAAGAAAAAAGCGCTAACTAATAAGCGTAATCTGATTCCTTAAAATTAAATAAATTAGTGAAGCTTCTACCAAAGCATCACATAAAGAGTCTATTTTAAATTAATTTTTTGCAAATAATTTAATAAAATAAAAAACAATGAAGATTATAGCTGAAAGTTAAGGCTTTTTAACTTCTTACGACATTTATACTGCATAACCGTTCATGTAGATTCTCTATCTATAACATGTCAATTTTGACGTTTTGAATCGCGAATTTTTTAACGTTTTAAGAATAAAAACTGAAAAGCTTATAACTTTTTTATATTTTAACGTAGAGATTCAAATTTTGGTGCATGATCTTCTTTTTATGATATAAATCCTCTTACCCAATATGGTTGCCCTAACTTTGCCATTTCCGGTGATATAAAAATTTTCCAAAAGAAAACGCAAAATTTTCCGAGAAAACCTAGTCCGATCCAATCCACTGGCGGTACTCACCGAATTTTATCAAAGTCGGCGGATTATTTTTTGAGTTAGCGCTGTGACACACATATATATACATATATATATATATATATATATATATATATATATATATATATATATATATATATATATATATATATATATATACATAGAAAGTCTAAAACCGACCTCGGATTTGGGTTCCAGGGGTCCCAAATAGCGCTCATTTGAAGAAATTTTTTCAAAATTCAAAAGTCGCGATCTCTTCATTAGTGAAGAAAATTCACTAAAAAATCAAAAATACTAATTCTGACCCAGTGGGGCTTAAAATTGCTTATTTGGTATTAGGAAAAAGTCCATGAAAATGAAAATTTACATTGGCAATCTCTCTTGACGGTTGAAAACTGAACGCTTTGAAAAACCACTAATTTTCTTCAGAGTCTTTTCGGTCGCAATTGCTACATATTATTGTAGCATGATCTAGACACACATGGTTCTGGCACTTTTGACAGAAATGTCTTGTTTTCTTATCAAGCTTCCTTGTACAGATTGAGCAGCGGCCCTGGCGCTTCACAATTTTGGCGGGAGGTTCTGAGGTCTCTCCAGCAACTTCCCTGATTGAAAATGATGAGCCAAGAAATAAGAAATTAAATGGGTAAAGATAATATCATATCTTGCATAAAAGCACAGAGAGCAAGATGGCTGGGTCATGTATGAAGATCGGGATATGCATCAACAATAAGAACGATAACTGAATGGAAGAAGAAGGCAAGGGAGACCTAGAGGTAGGTGGATAGATGAAGTGAGGGAGGATCTAAGAAAAGCAGGCATCAAGGAATGGGAGAGGCATACAAGCAATAGACAACAGTGAAAAGAAATAGTGGAAAAAGCGAAACAGCTCGCACATACAGATTAGTAAATGGAGGGAGTGATTCGCCGTATCAAACGCATCGTGAAGGCTTCAAGCATGAAGCGGCCAGACTCCATGGGAGTGTTTTGCAGCCTCGGCGGTTCAGGAGTAAGAACCTGTGAACGGGTTAGATTCCCAGTAGAAGCGTCAAATTATTTTTCAGTATAAATACCGTAATTTTTTATTCAATCGAAGCTGTGATATTGTGTTTGAGCAAGTTAAACCTGGGCACGTTCCGGCCTTCGGAGAACGTGTTAAGAGGTCTCTTCCGTGTACCATGCAATGTTGGGCACGTTAAAGAACCCCACACTCCTTATATAAAGAAAAGAATTCAACAAAATTTCGAGGATATTGAGATGAAATTGTTCTCCGTTGATTAGGAGTAGTCAAAACGGTGTAACGCCTGTGAACTGTAATGATGAGCTTTGACAACAGGGAAATAGATATGCAAGTCTAGTAGCGCATGTCAGCTAAATAAAAGTTTCTTAGTAGTGTAATCTAATTTCTTAGAAATTTGGCATTACATAGGAAGAACTAGCATGCCGTTAGGTGAAGACTGTTATAAAGTATGAATTACTTCAATAAAAAGTAATGCTGTACAAGAATATGCTGGATCTTATGTGAGGAGAAAATAGTTTTCTCAAATTAGAAAAGTTTGAGAAACACATTAAGCGGAAGGAAATTCGCATAAGAAGAAATCCCCTGTAAACACCTAGCTAGGAGCTAGTAAATTTACTGTGAACCCAGACCACCTGCTTAAACGTGTTTTGCTGCAATTATTTCACTTACGCTATAGCGTCCTAAGCTTAGATCTTGAAGAAACAGTTTATGGACATAAAAGGTTTTCTAGCACATCAGTTTTATTACAAGCTATTAAAAACTTTTTCTCGTAAAGCATTAAATTTCGTATAACATATTAAATCTGTGAGTTAAATTTAGAAGGGAATAAATTAATTTGTTCTGATATTACTATTGCTACCTCACGGTCATTAAACTTTCATACAAATACTGAAAAAAGATGGTAAAATCTCTGGACGCAGCAAGTGCGTTATGGTAGCGAATTTTCTTTAAAATATTATGCAAATGTCTTTCTCTGATGAAAGCAGGCATCAAACTTGGTTGCCTATATAGTAGAAACAATGCACCATATTTCATCGAAATAATTTAATTTTTTGAAAATATATAAACATTTTTCAAAAGTTTAAATGCAGCAAATGTGTTATGAAAGTGAATTTCCATAAAAATGTTTTTAATAGCAAATGCGAGCAGGCATCAATCTGATTACCGGTATAGCCTATGTAGTAGAAACAATGTACTATATTTTATCAAAATTACTTATGGTTTGAAAATATACAAAAAAATTTCGAAAATAAACTTAAATGTTGGTTTTCTATCCAACAAAGCTTACGTTAATAGCAAATTGAGTTATTGAAATTTGAAGGATTTAATGAAAATTCGGTAAATTTGCAGATTAGCTCCCGAACGCTTTTCAACAAATTGTTTTCAGAAACATTACTAGGATCCCACCTGGATGCACAAACCACAAGAAAAATTTCTTGTTCACACCCCCCAAGGAAGTTATGGGACTGGGAGTGAATAGGCGTGGTGTGCGGGGTAGGTTTAAGGGAGATATGGCTTCAAGATGGGAAAAAGACAGCTCTCAAGCCCGCTTTATTCGAATTTTCTGCTCATATTTCCTTTTTACTACCTACCCCGTCGGCTATGCAGGTTTCTGAAAACAGTTTTTTGAAAAGCGTTCGGGAGCTAATCTGCAAATTTACCGAAAACTCGCTACCAAAACGCACTTACTGTGTCCAGATTTTTTTTCTTACAAACGCATCTTATTTCGATAAAAAATGCATTAACAAATTTGTTCTACGAAAATTAGCTAAAAAAAATTATAGACCGTTAAACCATAAACTTCACTAAACCTACAAATAAATATCCAAAAAAGCATCAACTTAACTAAACTGACAGCCAAAGCATCAGAGAAAGGGTCTATTTGAAATGAATATTCTGTAAATATTTTAGTAAAATGAAGGGCAATGATGGTTGAATCTGAAGCTTAAGGGTTTGCAGAACACTCGTCTTGCAACATTTTCTTTTCACAATCGGTACTTGTTTTACATTCTTTGCCTAACCATTGCTAATTTTGACGTTTAAAATTGCGAGTTTGACGTTTTGACGAAAACTCCAAAATTTGTTTCTTTAACTGCCCATAACTTGCTTGTCTTTACAGCTAGGGACCCAAATTTTGGTACAGAGTTCACTCCTTATAATGCTAATACGCGTACCAAGTTTGGTTGCCCTTACTTTGTTATTTACGGAGATATGATTTTTTTTTAGAAAGAAAACACAAAATTTTCCAGGTAAACCTGGTCCGATTTTCCTAGCTAACGAACTAATCCAAGCCACTTGCAACAGGAAGGTACTTACCAAATTTTATCAAGGTCGGTCCATTATTTTTTGAGTTATCGATCGGATATATATATATATATATATATATATATATATATATATATATATATATATAAACACAGATCTCCTCATTAGCGATTTTTTTTTAATTCGCTAATAATGTGGATGAAGGCAATACTCCGAAAAAATGTTATAAAATCCTTTGTTCTTGTTCCTTTCAAGAAAGTATAGTTAGCCAGCAGGCGTACGAATTTTCTTTGGATGGACCTGACCTTACTTCTTCACTGGGAAAGATGTTAATGGAACAGACTATAATTTATGCTGTTCATTATTTTTTTGTGAGGATATGTTAAGGAGCAAGTGTACAAAACTCCCACAACTACAAGAGAAGATATGAAAAATCGAATAAGGGACGCTTTTCAGAATATTACCGTGGCCATGTTAAGAAATGTCAGTAGGTCATTTGAAAATCGTCTACTCATTTGAAAATCGTCTACAGATGCATAGACGTACTAAAAGATGACTTCGAACAGTTTTTATGAATAGCAATACGTAAGATTAGGTTAAAAAAAATCGGGACGCAGCAAGTGCGTTATAATAGTGAATTTTCATGAGAATTTTACATTATTAATACGGCATATTACTAAAAGTAACACTTAATTTAAACAGACGTCAAAGATCGGGTTGAGAGGTCCTAATACAAACTCATTTGAGGAATTTCTATCTTTCTGTTATCACTAAAAATATTCAAATCTTGCGTACTAGCTCCTTTTAAGCAAAAAACTTTGAATGCCTAAAACTCTTTTCTATGACGGTCGAAAATTAAAATTAGTGAAACTAGGTACTATAGGTCTTTAAAAAAACTTACATTACAAATTTCATTAAAGTTACAAAAGCTTAGAAGAAGGAAACTTAATTTATAGCAAGAAGTCAATTCATTATTCAAATAGCTTACCCACTTGAACAATTAAGCAACGACTATTAACGTTGATATTCTTATTATTTAATTTCCATACAATAATTTACTATTTAGCCTGAAAACAGAACTGTCAAACCATGATAAATAAACAAAACACGTTAATATTTTTTAGTTTCCAATTTATTTTAAAACCATAATATAGGTACAAGTTGTTATATCTATTTCAATGACATTCATTTACTGCTTAACCTCAAAACAACTGTC
Organism: Tillus elongatus; assembly: GCA_964006375.1. NCBI lineage: Eukaryota > Metazoa > Arthropoda > Insecta > Coleoptera > Cleridae > Tillus > Tillus elongatus. The sequence continues at coordinate 153,321,901 of OZ023264.1, read as the reverse complement.
AAAGCATAATAAATAAGTAAGGCACACTATCCTATCTGGTTTTTAGTTCGGGTAGCTCATATAAAACTTCCTCATTTTCCCATACAAATCCGCGCACCCGAGTATACTCGAAGGCGGACATTAGAGTGGGATCGCCACCGTTCGGGTATGAACGTTGTTGTTGCATTATGATCAAGGCCTGTGGGATATGTATCAATCCAAGCGTGGCAGGTGACTACTCTGGCTTTGTCTGGCATCATACTTTAACCACTACAATTGTTTAATTCATTGTTTAAGATTTTATTTTTAATTTGGAAAAAACTCAAAATTGTGTGTACCCAATTAAGTAAAATTCACAACAGGGGTTTACTCACTTCATTTCTAGCTACATATAAAGGCGTATTTAAAAATATTTTTGTACATTTTGTGGGGAAAAATATGTCCATTATAGTTGATTGACGAACTCGTCCGCGATTGTAACAAAATGAAGGCTTATGCCAAGTTTCGTTCAAATCAGTTGAGTTTCTTTTGAGTTATCGCTCGAATACTTCAAATAATATCATAAAATTATTATTATGTCTCAGAATATGTGTATCAAATTTCGCCTTCCTTCTGACAATTCATTTAAGCAAGCATCTTTCTTCTCTCTTTTGGCCCTTTTTTATTTATGTTTATTTTTTCATAAATATCTAAACCTTTGCAAACACCTCTCCAGTTCTCCTTTTCAAATATAGCTTTAAATATATCTAAATTAGTTTTGTTGTGAATTCGCTTATACAACGTGACATTGTCACATTTTTCATTCCAATCCTAATCGCGCTCAGAGAACACAGACATATGATCCAAATTGTTATTGTCAAGCACAGGGGAGGCACATTTATTGTCAAAATTAATAAAAAAATATTATTAATGCTACTCAGACTTTTATCAGTCACCCTAGTCGGCCATCCCACCACATACATGAGTCATTCCAAAGCAGGACAACATATTAGAAGGTATACAGAACTATTTAGAGATTATATGAATCAGGTTTCACTGATTAACTTGGTTAATCATAAATTTGATTAATGAAATAAAAATTATCACCAGAGAGAGATCTAGAGCAGTTTACCGCACATGTTGTGGTACTGTCACAGGTTTTCTTAATAAAAGATAATGAAAAGCTTGCCCGGCTTCTGGTCCGTTACAATTTAAGAAAAGCGAGGTTTCGGAAAAGTAAATAAAGAAGGAAAAGGAAATTAAACAAGTCACAGGGAAGAGTAAAAGATAAAGAATAGAGAATGGTTTCACGCTACACCTGGGAATTGGGAACTTCAGCGTCGGCAGTTGGTACCAGGCTCAGCAGATAGGTCACGACTATTTGCCTATTTCTAGTGACAGATGCAACAGATGTTAAAGAGCAGTTTTGGGGGTTAGAAGTTTATAAACTAATAAATTATTCCACACAAAGTATTTTAGTCAATTACCTGATAAAATTAAAATTAAATAAATACAACAACATCAACAGGAAGTGAAATGTAATAGCTGGAATAACAACACTATAAGTGAGGAATGGTTACATTAGCTAATTGTTGTCTTTTAGGCTAACACTCAGCGATGGTAAAAATGTGTTAATGTTTCATAGATGTAATTATTGCTTTAATTTTAATTTAACAAAGATGCAGAGATCCCTCTTACAGTCGATTGTTTGAGTTTACACACAAATACAAGGTTAAAACGCCAACTTAAACTTATGTATAGCTTAATAATCAGCTGATTGCAGGTGTACTACTCAAAATTCAACAACAGTTACACAGAATAAACAAACAAAAAAACTTCGCGGACTTAACCGGAACTGCGTGCGTGTCCTTCAACTTCTTTGGGCCCTCAGGTGTGAGTGCTGACCCAGTAAAAGTAGAAAACACCACCAGATTTCAGCCCTAGACAAGAAACCCCAAATATATGAGGTTTCTTGTTCCACAAAATATAAATAATTTCCACTGAATAATTAAAGTATTTAATTGTAAAGTAACAAAATCCAGCTTCTAGCTGCAGTCAATTTTACTGTTCAGTTACAGGATTATTAGTGAAAATATAATTTCATATGAATATTAATCATTTTCCAAAGAACAAAAAACGTTTAATAAGAAGTGATGAGATATGTTAATATTTCCTTTTGAGTGAATTTTATTAAATTTCAGAAATTATATCTGGTAGAAAGAGAAATAATGAAAAATATGATACTATACACTGAAGAGTGAGATAGAAAAACATGGATTATCATAAGAGAGAAGGAGACAGTACATACCTAAGGGCAATTGCTATTATTAAAGATGTAAACAGAACCTCAAACTTATTTGTTTACTGTTTTGGACTTAGGTTAATTCTTTACAAGTGAAATTAGATAAAGAGGGTTGTTTATTGGTATTAAACCTTAAACTACAACGAAAGTGTAATTGGCGCCTTTCCAAGGCTTTACAAGTGTGCATTACAAACAAACTGTTTATATACCAAAACATGCAAACTATTAGCTACAGAGTGTTCACATGTGAGTATTATGTCCATATATTTACTATGTTTTTCACCCTTGAAATTAGCAAGCTGTCAGAAATATAAAGAGAGGTTTAGAACCGTCTCACTACCACCAACTGCTGACAATCCTCTTTCTGTATTAACAGTACCGTCCCCAGATGGACGCAGCTGCTCCAACAGAGCAACCCGTTTACCAAGAGACAGCTGACACTACCACAGTAGCATGTCAACAAGACCTTAACACTCAAAGAACCCATCAAATCCGGCAACGCATAATTCCTGGATGCAAGAGAGGCCAGCACACGGTCAACATGGACACCCCATGATAAGTTAGAAGCCAAATGGAGGCCCAAAAACTTTACAGACGAGCCATCTCTTATTGAAGGATTGTCAAATCTCACATATAGATTTAAACTTGGATGGTACTTGGAGGTACACCCACTATAAAAAAAGCTAAGATAGCCAGCCTCCTAGAACATTGTGAGATGTACGACAGGGTCGCCATCTCGGTGCAAAACCATGTAATATGTTGTCACGGCAGCTCCAATAAACGCAAAATATTGTAAATAGAGTCTGTGTAGAACCAACCAATAATTTGTAAATTGTCAGACCCGGCCCTTTCTCCCCTAATACCGGGACAATGTATGTGAGGCTAGATGCCTAATTACTTGAGCTGTATTCTCGATGTAATTAGTATAGAGCACTGACGAGCTCTAATTAAAGCGAAACCGGTCTGCGTTTTTAACTTTGGTGACAATGCATCTAGTATTACATCCATTGTCCCAGTATTAGGTAAGAAAGGGCCAATGTTGACAATTTACAAAATTGATTATTAGTTGTACACAGTCTCCATTTATAACATTATGTTTATTGGAGCTGACGTGACAACTTACTACCTGTAGCATAATCGAAAGGTGGTGTGGTGAGCAGGGACTCTCCGTAAACCCGGCGAAGAAGGAGATGATCCTATTTACCAAGAAGAGGAAGGTAGAGGGGTTCAGGGCGCCCGTGATGTTTGGAAAACCTTTAGCTTTAGTGCGGGAGGTCAAATATCTGGTGCTGATCCTGGACCCCAAACTAACATGGGGGCCGCAAATAGAACGAGTAGTGAGGAAGGGAGTAGCGACCCTCTGGCAGCTGCGTCGTGTGATAGGGAGGACCTGGGGACTTAATCCTCGGATCCTTCATTGAATCTACACTGCGATCTTCAGGCCGAGAATCCTCTATGGGGCGTTGGTCTGGTGGTGTGGTGCGAACCAAACTACCAGCAGGAAGCTGGCCAAACTCCAAAGGCTGGCAATCCTGGGTATCACAGGCGCTATAAGGATGACACCCTCAGCCGCGCTAGAGGTCTTGTTGATGCTGCCACCGCTTCCCATCTGCTTTAGAAGGGAGGCTATGGCGTCGCATCTTAGAATGCGAGAAACTGGAAACTGGTGCGGAGAGGGAGCATTAATAGGGCATTCAAGAGTCGCCAAGGAGGTGAAAAAGGAAATTCCGATTTCCGCCATAAAGGTGCGGGATGCCGAGGACGATATTAAGTTGATTAGGTCATACACCCTCAGGATCCCCAGTAGGGATCAGTGGAGGGAAAATGAGGTTGCATTCCAGCCCGCAAGCCTGGTCTGTTTCACCGACGGATCGCGGCTGGAGGACCAACAATCCTCCGGGGCAGGAATATACATCGAGGGCCTGGGGGTGCGCGAGAGCTATGCTCTTGGCGCATATACCACGGCATTCGAAACAGAGGTGTATGCTATCCTGTCTGTGGCCAATAGACAGGATGTGAAGAGGAGTCCCGAGCAATGTGTGTACATCTGCTCGGATAGCCAGGCGGTCGTCCGGGCAGTCTGCGCGGTCAGAATCAGGTCAACACTGGTTCAGGAGTGCGCTGACGCCCTCAGTGGACTAGCCAGGACGAAGGAGGTGCAACTGGTGTGGGTTCCGGGACAATGTGGCGGAGCGGGGAATGAGGTGGCGAATAATCTCGCAAGACTCGGTTCCCGGCGGCCGTTCTGTGGACCGGATCCTGCGATAGGCATAAGTAGGAAGACAGTCTCTGTCGGCTTAGACTGGTGGACCGAGAAAGCAATGGAGAGGCACTGGGGAGGAGGTGGTGGCTGCAGGCAGGCGAGGGACTTTGTGGAGGGGCCGGGCAGAGATAAAGCTCTCTGGCTACTCGGAAGGAGTCAACCTACGCTTTGCCAGATCCTTGGGGTGCAGACAGGCCACAGCGCCCTTAGAAGACACCTCACATTGATAGGCGTAGAGAGGGATCCCATTTGCCAGGAATGCGGCGAGGATGAAGAAACGTCCTACCACTACCTGTGTGAATACGAGGCTTTTAGGAGTCTTCTAGCAGAATTGTTCGGATCGAGGACTCTGCAGAGGAATCAGGTAAGTACCGTCACGGCCTTCATCTGGAGGTCGAGGCGGTTTGGCGACGGAACCGAGGAAGAGGAGAGCATGGTTGCTGGGTTGCTGGGTTTGGCAAAAGAGGCCCATTGTGGCCTACTTGCTTGGCGTTGACCTTCCCACCACTGCTACTACTACTACCTGGTTCCGCGCCAAGATGGCGTCCCTGTCGTTCACCTCACAATGTACAAGGAATTCTATACAAATATAAAAAACACAAACCTAGACCTGCTCAAAAGCTTAACTAGTAGCTACTTTTTAAATTTATTTAATCCATGGCATTATGCGAATGAAATCTAAAATATAAAATTATGTTTATTTCAAAAACGACCAAGGTCACTCCTTTCAATATTACTTCCTGAGAAACCAAACAAAATTAAATTATTGGAACGCGGGCAGTTGATATAGGCTTATATTTTTCTTACATTCCTACATTTCTTACACATTTGCTGTCAAGCGAAAACAAAAGCTTTCTTCATCTCCTGTACAGTTGTAAAAATAACAAATGACTTGGGTCATTCTGAGATAAGCGATTCAATTATATATATATATATATATATATATATATATATATATATATATATATATATATATATATATATATATATATATATATATATATATATAATATATTATATATATATATATATATATATATATATATATATATATATATATATATATATATTGATAATGTATTGTAATAAGCTATGGATTTTAAATTTAATTTAATATATAGAATTGATATATATTTAGTTTTTTAGTTATATTTTAGGTATCTTAGCTTTTAAATTTTATGTTCCTGTAAAGTTTAGTGAAATGTGTTGTAAATGTTGTTATTATGAAATATATGTATTTGTGTGTGTAACTTACACCTGGATGTACTCAATGTATTTTTTTACCTGTTTAACATACAGAAAACAACTTTAATTTATATCATGTTATTTCTGATAAATTTTAAACTAATTAAAGAGTCAAGCCAGTTTAATATTCAAATATTGAAATTCAGGTGGTAAAAGAATTAGAAGATTAATTAAGTGAAAACTAAACAGTTTTTTAAAAACATGTCTCGTATTGTGGTAAAGAATTTGCCAAAGGCAATAACTGAAGAAAATCTCAGGAAAGTGTTTGGGAAAAAAGGTACAATAACTGATATCCAGTTGAAGTACACAAAAGATGGAAAATTTAGACAGTTTGGTTTTATTGGATTCCAGGAAGAGCATGAAGGTGAAGAAGCAATTAAACATTTTGACAAAACCTACATTAGTACAAATAAAGTGTCTGTGGAGCCTTGTGCAGTTCTGGGGGACACAAGCAAGCCGGAGTAAGTACTCGGAGAAATGTAGTGAAAGATTGGAAGAAAAAAATGTACCAAAGGCTGTGGAAAAGAAGAAAAAGAAAAAAGGAGACACGGAAAAAGCTGAATTACTGGAAAAGTATAAAAACGATCCACTTTTTAAAGAATATGTGGAGGTTCATCCAAACATGCAACAACTTCTTAAGGACATGGTTTTTTTTTTGAAGTTTAGAGAGCGGTGGTCATTAGCTGTTGATAAGAACAGAAAAAGTATTGTTCTGAAGTAAAGTTAGAGAGCGGAGGTCATTAGCTGTTTATAAGAACAGGAAAAAGTATTGTTCGGCAGTAAATTTTAGAGAGCGGGGTCCTTGGCACTTTGTAAGACCAGCGAAAGTACCTAAAAGAAGCAAACGTAATCACTCAAGATATGGTTACGTAGAATCCAGATGCAGATCTGAATACAAATATAAATACATATCCAGTGAAGTACACCTATGGTAAATGAGAACAAGAATAACACACAAAAATAGTATGGATGTACATAGCTATCAAGGTAAAGTGAAATTGACATTTTAAATTTGAATAGTGATATTGTTTGGTTTGTTTGATTTTCCTAAGACAAGATAGTAGTTTTTGAAGCTAAACAAGAAAATTAAATTAAAATTAAATTTAGGTTGTTCATAAAAAAGACTAATTAGTCGAATAAGTATAGACGGATCCAATAGGTAATACAAGGTAATTTTTTTAATATTCTTTGGGGAGAAGTTTTATGTAACTTAATATATAAATGATTATTCAATAAATTATGTAAATAATAGAAAAAAATGACATATCAATGACTTAGTTGAATACTTAAGGTGGAAAAATTAAAAGAATATCACTAATTATGAAAAGAGCATATATTTAATTGGGAAATATTATTGTTGAACATTGTTATTAAATCGTTTAATAAATCGTTGTAGGGGTTTGAACCGATGCTTTGAGATAGGAGAAACAGCTGGGGCGAAAAGAAACACAACAATAGATAAATATATTACACAGGCAATAAAACATTACAATATATATATATATATATATATATATATATATATATATATATATATATATATATATATATATATATATATATATATATATATATATATATATATATAGTTAGACTTACAAAAAATTACAATTTTTTTAATTGCCATTCTTCTTAAGCGTCGATTCGTATATTACCTTAAGTGCTGGTAGCATTTCTTTGTGTCCTTGGCGAGACTTAAATCATAAACATGAACTTTATCCAGATAATTCCCACTGTTGCATTTTCCTCTGTTTTTCACGGTGATAACCAGAATTTTCGTCACTTGACTTTACTGGCTTATTGTTTTATGCTGGTCTCATCTGCGTGTGTTGCTGTTATAATATAATACTCTTAAGCCGTCATAAACTCAATAGGTACCCCTCAATTTTATAATATCTTGTAATCAGTTAAAGAAGTTCTCATTGCAATTTAATTTGTTTTTATTTGATTGCCAAAGCAGAAGCATCCTTGTATAACACATTATAAAATTAATATAGAGAGATAAAAAAAATAATTTAAAAATAAAATAATTTATAATATCTCACTTGTTATAAAACAATTTTGAACTGAATCACAACCGTACAATTTGCCCTCAAATATATCATTTAGTTTACCGCACAACAAACCAAATCCTGCTCACTGCGCCACTTACAACTAAAATCAGCCTATGTAGCGGTGTAAACCAGAAATATAAATGGATATAGGAAGATAGAGATTCACATAAATTACATTTGGGTATATAATACCTACGTGGCGGATGATTTATTACAAGTAGTGTTAATATAGTTAATTGAAACTGGCGATATCCTAGACAATGCCATGAAAATGGTTAGGAACACTGACTAAAGACAATGTCTGTTGTTAGAATAGAGAAACTGACACGATCTTCGCAAGAGAATTTACAAACAATACGCTAGATCAAGGCCTGGTTTTTCTACATCCTCGTGGAATCCTGTTGAGAACCTCTCTGTGGTAACAATATCTGGAATTGATGCTTTGGATCTTTGCACATGAATTATACAAAATCATCTGTACGGTACGCCTTTGTAGTTTACATACTAGGTTACAAGGGGCAAATTTGTTCTAAATGCAATAAACATATAGTTTTTTTTTTAAATATACAATAAAATCACAAACAAAATACTTAGGCATTAGAGGTTTATACCTGAAAAGTGTCGGGTTATTCTACAGGATTCTTAAAAACTCGCCCTTTGTCTTCAAAATACACTTTTGTATTTATACAGGGTGGCGCATTGAAAACGAAAAAGACCGATTTGCGTCCAAGGAATTTTTTTTTAATAAACGCTGAAACACGTCAATTTTAATATTGAGGGGGAAATGTTGGACATAAAACTCAACTTTGCCACATCAATCCCTTAAGGGTAGTGATAACAACCCTTATATTTTAAATAGGGAACATGGGTCGAGTGTTACATCATTTATAAGCCCTTTCTTTTCTAAATTCAACACACAAATTTTTTTGGACTTTTTATCAACAATTTAAAAATTATTCACAGTTGTAATTGCAAGAACGTATCTCATTCATTGTGATAAGAAATGCACTAATTGGTCAATTTTTCGTTAGAAATTGTAAAAACAAAACCAAACGTTCAAAAATGTTTATTAAGTTAAGTTAGTGTTCAAATTGTTGACCACCAGCTTCCATACAAGAGTACAAATTTTGTTTAAAACGAGCTCTGACATTCTGGAGCATTTGTGGAGTTATCAGACGACATTCTTTAACAATGGGTCGTCGTAATTCTTCTAGAGACTCCGGTTCTGTTGCGTAAATTCTACTCTTTAAATGGCCCCATAGAAGGAAGTCTAAAGGAGGTAAATCCGGTGATCTAGCGGGCCACTCAATAGCGCCTCTACGCCCAATCCATTGGTCTGGAAACTCTCTGTTCAAAAACTTCCTAACACGTTGTGAAAAATGCGGAGGAGCTCCATATTGTTGAAACACTAATTGATTTTCTTGATAGCGATCATCATTTTCAACAATGTCAATTAGTAGAGAGTAAACGATATTTTCTAGTAACTCCAAATACGTTTCGCCACTCAAATTGTCATCAAGGAAAATTGGTCCGATTAAACGGTCTCCAAAAATGCCAGTCCAGACATTCAATTTCTGTGGAGTTTGGGTGTGGACTTCGTGAAAATTTCTTGGATTATTACCTGCCCAATAACGACAATTATGACAATTGACTGTAGAGTTTAATAGAAACGTACACTCGTCTGAAAAACAGATATTGAACAGAAAGTTCCCGTTATCAGCTATTCGTGCAGCCGTAACTTAACAAAGCTCCAGCCGCCGATCAAAATCATTTTCATTCTATATATATATATATATATATATATATATATATATATATATATATATATATATATATATATATATATATATATATATATAGACCTTCTCATTGGTGAATTTTCAAAGAAAGTTCACTAATAAAAAGTTAACTTTCCATTTAACTTTTCGTGGCAAATTGAGTAAACTACCAAATCGTCCAAAAAACTCTATCTGGCAGGTAACAACGTAGGTATTATCATCGACTATAATTAAGGTATCAAATAGTTTTAAAACAAGATCATGTTCGATATAATCGGTTAATGTGTTCAGAATGTATCGATTTTTTTCCGCAATACGAATCAAACCTCCCTTCACCTCTCATTTTAAGAGATAGGTCAAAATGTGATATATACATTTTGTAGAGTTTAAGTAGGAGAGTCAAAAACCCGTCTACGTGACTTACCATCATTATGGATTTTTGCAGAAAATCTGTTTCTCTATTTAGAATTAAAAATACGCCATGTAGGGGTAAAATTTCAAAGTGTAAAAGAATTTTCGTATACTTCTAAGGATCACTTTTGTAATACATTTTTTTCCCAAAAGCGGTAAGGCAAATATTTTTCGAGATCCAGCTGCTGGCCGACCTTAGCAGGACACTCCGTATATAAATCCGTATATTATATTATGTTGTCAAATCTAATGTCGTTTATAGATATACGTTTATATGTTCAAACACGGCAGTTTTATGTAGGAAGTCCTTTTGACAGTATAAACATTTCACATGTCTGGAAATCCTATCAAAACGATAAAAACTTTCCTCTGGGACTCCATCAGCCGATCACTCGACCATTTGCAATAAACGTCTCGACAGTGTGTAAAGAACGTTTTCATATTTCAGTTGTTTTTGTTACAGGTGAAGTTCACACGAGCACCTACCCAGGACGGATCATAGTGACGGAGCCCAAAGGCAACGTTCAACCTCGCATAAGCGTGGACAAGTACAACGCGAGGCGTGTGGTCCTAGGAGAAGACGTCACGCTACCCTGCGTCGCTCAGGGACATCCTGTCCCTGGTTACTATTGGAAACGTGAACTACAGGGACAAAGTGTACCTGTTGCTTTAGGGGAGAGACACACAATTCTCTCCGCTGGATTGCTTAGGATATCTAAGGTAAGATCTAGGACAAATACAATTAGAGTCGTGATATAGTCTGTGTTAAACCATCCACCTCAAAATAAACACCAGTGAAACTGGAAAACATGCAATTATATAGATATATGTTTCTCTAGAACAGTACAGTGTTATCTACGACCCACAATCTTTCACTTAACGTGCAATATAGGGTGGCTCATTGAAACCGAAACAGACCGATTTGCGTCCAGAGAATTTTTTTTTAAGAAACGCTGAAACACGTCAATTTTAATATTTAGGAGGACATGTTTTGACATAAAACTCAACTTTGTCACATCAACCTCTTAAGGGTGGTGATAACAACCGTTATATGTTAAATAGGGAACATGGGTCGAGTGTTATATCATTTGAAAGCTCTTTCTTTTATGAATTCAGCACACTAATTTTTTGGAAGTTTTATCCACTCGTTTAAAAATTATTCACAGTTGAAGATGCAGAAACACATTTCACTCATTCCGATAAGAAATGTGCTGAAGGTCAATGTTTTGTTGGTTTGTAAACAAAAATGCGGTTTATTATTTCAGTTTATTTATCGGTTTGATACTTGATCGTACTACCGAAAATTAATTTCACAATGGTGTATTTTGTAAAAAAAGAGTTGAAATAATTACTATTTTTTTCAAAAACGATGACTGTGCCAACCGTACCGGAAATTTGTTTAATGAACGACATTCGAACAGACATGTTAACAGAAAATACATTTTGGAGTTAGTTGCAATGTTTCGACAAAGTGGTTCAGTAGCCAACAAAAAACGGGATCCTGAACGTGAATTTCCAGTTAGAAATGTGATTACTGAGATTGAAGTTTTAGGACAAATTGCTGTAGATCCAACTTTAAGCACGAGAAAATTGGCCACTGTTTCAAACATCAAAAGAAGAACTATTTAGCGAATATTGAAGCATCATAAATTTCACCCGTATAAAATTCATCTTGTAAAACAACGGAATGAAGATGATTTTGATCGGCGGCTGGAGTTTTGTGAAGTTATGACTGCACGAATAGCTGATCACGGGATCTTTCTGTTCAATATCTGTTTTTCAGACGAGTGTACGTTTTTATTAAACTCTACAGTCAATCGTCATAATTGTCGTTATTGGGCACATATTAATTCAAGAAATTTTCACGAAGTCCACACTCAAACTCCACAGAAGTTGAATGTCTGGACTGGCATTTTTGGGGACCGTTTAATCGGCCCAATTTTTCTTAATGGCAATTTGAGTGGCGAAACGTACTTGGAGTTACTAGAAGATATCATTTACCCTTTACTAATTGACATTGTTGAAAATGATGATCGCTACAAAGAAAATCAATTAGTGTTTCAACAAGATGGAGCTCCTCCGCTACTTTCACAACGTGTTAGGGAGTTTTTGAACAGAGAGTTTTCAGAGCAATGGATTGGGCGTAGAGGTGCTATTGAGTGGCCCCCTAGATCACCGAATTTAACTCCTCTAGACTTCTTTCTATGGGGCCATTTAAAGGGTAGAATTTTCGCAACAGAACCGGAGTCTCTGGAAGAATTACGATGACGCATTGTTGAAGAATGCCGTCTAATAACTACACAAATGCTCCAGAATGTCAGAGCTCGTTTTGAACAAAATTTGTGCTTTTATATGAAAGCTGGTGGTCAACAATTAGAACACTTACTGAATAAACATTTTTGAACGTTTGGTTTTGTTTTTTAGTTGTTTTTTTTTAACGAAAAATTGACTAAACACTGCATTTCTTATCACAATGAATGAAATACGTTCTTGCAACTCCAACCGTGAATAATTTTTAAACAAGTTGATAAAACTTCCAAAAAAATTAGTGTGCTTAATTCGGAAAAGAAAGAGCTTTCAAATGATGTAACACTCGACCCATGTTCCCTATTTAAAATATAAGGGTTGTTATCACCAGCCTTAAGGGGTTGATGTGACAAAGTTTAGTTTTATGTCAAAACATATCCCCTCAATATTAAAATTGACGTGTTTCAGCGTTTCGTAAAAAAAAATCTCTGGACGCAAATCGGTCTGTTTCGTTTTCAATGCGCCACTCTGTATACGACCCATAATCTTTCACTTAACGTGCAATATATCAGTTCGCGTATACCTCTCTTATCTTTGATGCCAAATAATTTTTAAGATGAAATTCAATCAATTTGGTTTTACTGGAAGCCACCATTCATTTATTTCAATAAGAATATAAGGCTAGATGCATTATCTCTAAAATTAGAACCGTAGACCGGTTTCGCTCTAGTTAGAGCTCTTCAGTACGGCATACTAATCGCAAGGAAAATACACCCATAAAGTAATACGGCTATGGTAGCCAGCCTTCCAACACTAAGTGAGATGTAAGACACATAGCACGTGCCGCCACCTCGTTGCGGAAGCAAGTAGTATGTTGTCACGGCAGCTCCAAATAACACAAAGTGTTGAATATTAGAGAGCCAGGGCTGAAAATTTATTAAATTTTTAGTTGGTTGTATACGGTCTCTAATATTTAACACTTTGTTATGTGGTACTGCCGTGACAACATACTACTTGGTTCCGCAACGAGGTGGCGGCACGTGCTACGTGTCTTATATATCACTTAGTGTTGGAAGGCTGGCTACCATAGGCGTATTACCAATACCAAATTAAAAACAATAGACGATCAAATCCATTTTTTTACGGCTCCTTGATTAAAAAATAATGGTTTAAACATAGTCATGACACTCTAGATTGAAATTTAAAATATTACTTTTTTAAGAGAAAATGTCAAAAATTGACATATGACGTGTCATTGTATTCAGAATGTCATTTTTTAGCAACTAAAACAAACCAATACCGGAGATCCAATTTAAATCAAAAGTTGCAGATATTTTCGGTGAAACTGGAGGTAAACGAAAACAACTAAATACGTCAACAATCTGGAGCTATGTCATATACTAATACACTAAATTAAACTTTTTTATTTCAAAAAAACTCTGGACGCAGCAAGTGCGTTATGGTAGTGAGTAGGTAATGCGACACTTGGGCTAGACAGGAAGTGACGTCACTGGCGCCGGCGCCTAGCCACGCCCTGGCGCTACGCCCTGGCGCCTGCCCCGGCGCCTGCCCCGGCGCCGGCGCCACGCCCTGGCGCCTACCCTGACGCAGGCGCCACGCCCTGGCGCTGCTAAGAGATTGGGCTTCATTCTTACTGAACGATAGCAGACTTTTGATGATGGTTGTGGTGTATGGGTCTCGCACTCGTTCCACTTCCTTGTTATTTAACTCATAGGTCATTGATTCAAACAGAGCTGCTCCTCCATTATTTGACAGATAACAAGCACCAGTGGCATTTTGGATTGCTACAGGTTCCAGAGCACCTTCGATTATTAGAGCTGACTCGGCCAGACATACGAACGCATCTTGTTGGTTGATGGCTATTTCAATTTCATCGCTGTTACCAAACGATTTAGTTGGTGAATAGTAAGAACGCAGCTCTTCTCGATCGATGCCATCATCAAACACGGGTTCTTTGAATATTTCTAGTTTTGACGACATGATAACCCAGGCTTTGCAGGAACTCAATATTATCGGGACGAAGCGTACCCTTTGACGTGTCTGACTCAACTGAATTTGATGTGGTAGATGCACTTGATTTTATATCCTTGAAGACCAACATACTAAGCAACTTTTATAAGTTTTAAGCGAACAGACACCTCTTCACCTTGAAAGTTGACAGGAACTGAATCTTGGTCGACGATGTCGATGCTTATATTGGAAATCTCTTGCTTGTTCACAGGCAAGTAAATTAAATTGTTAGGTTCTATGTCGATTGCGTAGCCAGGATCAACCATCGGAGCAAACTCATACAGCGTATGTGAGGGTTGTCCGTTATAATAGGAACCAGACACAATATTGGTTTCGATGCGAATCTGTCTAACATCCACTATATCAACAGGTAAATCAGATTCATAAAAGGTGTCCGGCTGAAGAACTTGTTTTGAAAAGCCCAACATTCGCCCAATCGAACCATCAAATTCAAAACTGACATTTGTATAACACTTTAGTCTACATTTGATGGTGTTCGGATTAGGTCTCAGAATCAGAGCCTGTTGCTTTTGTTCGTGTGTTGCTGTAGCACCAACAAGTTCATTTTGAAGTAACTCTTCCAAGTGTGTTATTTCATAAGCACCGGTGGGTATCGTGATGGTTCGCCAACCGGTTCCTTCTTTTACATGAAATTTGTTTTTACCTTCATAGATGTTGGGTATGTTGTTGTAGGTGTGAAAGCCTATCAAGGCAACAGCATAATTACCATCCAAAACAATTGGTGGATGGTAGTCTGACGACAGATGGGAGCTGCGGTCTTTCAACACAAAGGTGTGCGCCATGACTGATACACACAGGCTACTGTTTAAGGCTTTTATTTAAAAATTTTAAACATAAGTGACCACAATTATAAGTATTATATTTCTGATACACATCATGATTGTACATTAAAGTAGAGTTTTTAAGGTAACGCTGCAGCTCAACTGGTGGTTTCAAGTTTCCATATGAGTCAAAGTACACGGCTGTGTCACCACGTTTCTTAACTGCAACCCAATGACTGCCAGGTTCCTTGTTTGTTTGCAAATTCATGATAAGTGATTCATTCTTGCGTGGCCCATTCGATGGCAAAGTATCTCGCATGTATACACCTCTAAAATATGGAATTTTCATTTTACCAGCAAATTTCACAAGGTCTTCATTTGTTAGAGGTCTTGCTGGTAAACATCTTACTCGTTTTTTGGTTTCTGCAGATACAACCCATAACCGGAGCGCTGTTTCTTGAGATACATGCCTTTGCCCAGTCTCTTGCATTTTGGCTTAAATTTCAAGCCACTCCCTCTCCTACCCATCGCGATGGCTTCCATTGTTTTGTTGTGCCGTTCTTCCTCCTCTAGTTTCTGTTTCGCAGACTTGGCATCGTTCACGGCTTTGGCAATACCTGCAGCACCACCACCCAGAGCTCCTAGTGCTGACAGCCCACCAAATATCAGAGGCAACAGCGGAAGGAAGCCTCCACTTTTAGGTATTGGAATAACTCGAGGTTTCTGCACATTCTTACGCCCACCAATGTTTCTAACGATTGTATGAGCTATATCAAATACGGCGTTCGCTGTTGGAATAAGATTTCTATCTTTTATAACTTCCTCAATCAGACTTAGTATGTTTTTAAAGGGAACCTTCTTCTTTGGCTTCGAGTTGATTACATAAAACCCCTCATTAAGTTTTCTGTTAACTTTCATGGTGTTTGTAACGCCCCGCAACGTTTCAGCAAAACCTGTATCTGTCTTTGTTAATAACAGCCCTCACTCTGTGACACCAACATGCATACTGACTGGGTGTCTCACTTGCATTCATATATATACACACCCAAATAAAATATAGTTTAGTTTAAGTTAAGATGCGTACCAGCAAACACGCTTCTGCCTTACCCATTACAAATATAGACGATGTTGTTACGGACACAGCTCAACAACAACTGAGGCATGGTCCTCTCTTTCCAAACACCGTTCGCTGTATCATATGTGGTCCCAGTGGGTGTGGTAAAACTAATGTCATGCTGAGTTTGTTGTTTGAAGCAAACGGTTTAAAATTTGATAACGTGTATGTGTATTCAAAGTCTCTGTATCAACCGAAATACAAGATGTTAAAGGAGGTGATGAATGCCACAAAAGGTGTTGGTTACTATCCTTATCGAGAAAACGATGAAATATTAGATCCGGAAGATGCCAAGGACAACTCTGTGTTTATATTTGATGATGTAGCTTGTGACAAACAAGATAAAATAAGAGCATACTTCAGTATGGGCAGACATAAGAATATTGATTCATTCTATCTCTGTCAAACATATACACGAATACCCAAACATCTGGTACGTGACAACACCAATGTTATTGTGTTATTCAAGCAAGATGAAACCAATTTAAAACATGTGTACGACGATCATGTGACCACCGATATGGACTTTAAACAATTTAAAACTATCTGCCACCAATGCTGGAAAGATAATAAGTATGGTGTGTTGGTGATTGTGAAGGAAAACGATGTACACAAAGGTCGATATAGAAAAGGATTCGATAGATATATATTATTCTAACAAACGATGATAGACAGGACAGTCAGCTGTCTAACACAGGTGTCTAACACAGATGTCATACAAGTGTCTAACACAGCTGTCATACAGCTGTCATACAGCTGTCTAACACAGCTGTCTAACACAGCTGTCTAACACAGCTGTCTAACACAGCTGTCTAACACAGCTGTCTAACACAGCTGTCTAACACAGCTGTCTAACACAGCTGTCTAACAAGACAGCCAGACATCGTGATAAATAAGAAGGCATGTACCATGAAGGAGTCAGTATATGTTAAACCACCACACAACCTGTATCGCTCAAACAAATTATTAGACCAGCTGGTAATACCGACCAGTTGTAGCACAATGGAAGTGTTGGGTAAGGAAGAGCGAAAAGTTAAGAAAAGGATTTTACAACTTGCTGACAATATTCGAAAAAAACATTTAATGCTTAAACTTAACAGAGCCGAGAATGATGATGCTCTGCAACGTTTATATAAACCACTTGTTGAGCCCCTAAGTGAAATATCTAAAAACACAGCAGCACAGCAGCAGCAGCAGCCCCAGCAACAACCAAAGGCTGAACAAATCAAAGAAGAAGTGGTACCAGAAACGAAACCCCAAGTACAGTTCCTTAAAGACCATGAAGTTTTTGAAGCTGAACCTAGGGAAGAGGCTGAGGAGACAAGTTCCGATGAGGATATCCCAACATTTGAAGAGCTTGAGGCAGATCTACAAACTGTCACATCCAACCCTGCATATCAAGAATTTTTGGAGCAATATCCTGAACGAGTTCGATATTATGTAGACAAGTATTTTACTGAACCACCAAGGCTCGCTACCATTGATCAAACGTATGGTGCTCGCTACGCTAAAGATACCGGTAGCTGGAGTCTTGGCAATAAACACTTGGATTTTACTGATAATGACATTCGACTAGGTCAACGGAGATATCCGCAAACACAAGGTCTGCTAGAATTGATATTTATGAAAACACCTAGAGGGTATACCTATGACGATCTTCAACACTATAGAGATATTCTAGAAGCAACTAGTGTGCATAAAATGAACTATGATCCTAACGCACGAACCAAGGGTTGTTCCTCTGAAAAGTACCTGACTCTAATAAAACCGGTGATAAATCCACGAGGTCGTAGATCCTCAACTCCTCAAGGTTTTGGTTACGACACACATCATAACGCAGAACAAAAAACTGAACCTAGAGCTCAGAATGTAAGCAGCAACACTAACAACTATATGCTACAAAATAACAAACAAATAGAATATGTCTATTGGGATGACATAAATGAGCTGGTTGATAGACTTAGACTTTTAGTAGCTTCCCAGGCTGCTGGTAATAATGCTCATAACAATGAAATTCAGTCAATCATTGAAGAACTGAAGGAGGTTGGTGTTATCGCCTAGTATACCTACATATATCAAAGATATACCTACCTTAGTGCTTAGTATAAAAATGTCTATCGATAAGTTCGGACGTTCCCAATCCAATAAAGGTTCTAAGTTTAAAATTATTGAAAGAGAGATTTTCCCAAGAACTACTAGTGGTGATTTTGATTTGCAAAGCCATAGATTGTGTAACATAGCTGATCCAGTCGATGCAACAGATGGTGTAAATAAAAAATTTGTTGATGTATGGATAGACGACTATCAGAAGAACAAAGATGAGGTAACACAAAGAATCATTGCCATACTACTTGAAGCTGTACACAAACCTGAGTTGGAAGATTTAAAAAACGAATTTGAAAATAAATTGAAAATTTTAGCTAAGAACATAACTGCTCAAGTTTTAAAAGATGTTGATGTATTAAAGAATAATAAGCTAAAGAATAAGCTGGGAGAAATAGACAGCAAACTAAAAGATTTACATGATAAGTGGATACTTTTAAATCCAACATCGCCATGAAACAAACAGACATCTATCTGGTTGAACGCATCTTGAGGAAGAAAGGCAAGCAGCTCTATGTAAAATGGCTGGGTTTTGATAAATCTCAGAATTCTTGGATAAATTCAGATGATGTTAAATAAGCTTATATATTTAATGTATTAATGTACTTAGAATAAAATAAAAGTCTTTATTAAAATAATGTTATGTTATTTTTTCATCTGGTTACATACAATTAAGCTAAGTGAACAATTACAATTTATATCGTAAATCAATAATATCCTGAATAAACTTCTCCTGAGGTACATCTGCTATCTGTAGATCGTTTCTCTTCGCCTTGAGATATTCGACTTCGGTCTTTATTCTGTTAAAGAGATTTACAGAATTTGGATCATACAACATGTTTAAAACTACTTCGGAATCAGGGTGTTTATTTTTAAAGTTCTTGACAGCTCTTTTAAAACTTTTCTTCTGAGTCCTTACAGCATGATATGGATAGGTAGTATCCTTCTCATTTCTTGAAAGCAAACCAAAAACACAAAGTTTTCCAGGGTTGCTTGGTTTTGGAGATATATCTTCTAAATGTTCTGTGATTTTAGCATTTGTTTCTCGCATACGCTGCACTTCATCATCTATCTCCATTAATTTCACTTCAATTTCTTTGAGGTTATCCTTGTATTTTTGATTAAATTCACTTACGAAAAAATCAAAAATAATTTGGTTGCACTTTTCATAGAAACTATTGGATATCCAACAAGCCAAATTTAATATCAAATCTTTACAGACATATGTACCAGATATCAAGTTGTTTTCAGTCTGTGTTCCACCAAAGTCCACCAAGTATGTAGCGGTTGTAGGTGTTAGTTGAGATGTTGCTTCCAGCACATCTAGGGGGCCGGAATTCCGGCCCCCTAGATGTGACTCTAAGTGGACATCTTCGGTTGAAATATTAAGGTAATCGGTATTCTGGCTACCTAAATGTTTCTTCGCCTGACCGTTGTAATAGGTAATCAACTCTTTAGTTTTCTTATTTTCCAACCAATGTCTGAATCTTTTCTCACCATCTTTACACAGCTTAGTCGCATTAAAATAACCAGTGTTTTTATCAATAATTAATTGAAAGTCTGCAAATAAACCATACCAGAAGTTGTCTTTAATTTGCTGGTAGCACACATCATTTAATGTAGCCATTTTAAACACACTACTGAGCACTTGGATACGTTAGAGTTAACTGAAGCACGTCTTACCTCTACGATAACTAAATTTTGAATGAGTTTAACAGTGTGTAGTGAACAATTTACATGGATGATGTCATCCTTTCGGTTTGTACTAGACAAGCTCAAACACGAGTAATGGGGGTGATTGAACAGATATAACACAAGATAACATTCACCAAGGTCATCAACTGACACGTTATTTACCCTAAGCGGGCCTCTCTCTTGCGTATATTAAACAGATACACAGACAAGTTCAAACACAAATAATGGGGTGATGTCATTCAACGGAAATTACACTAGATAACAACCGTACAGACAAAACTCAAACAGGTTTGTGGAACAGGTTTGTGGATGATGTCATACTTCTAACGGCTGTATTCTAGACAAGCTCAAACACGAATACCATTTACCCATCAAGGGGCCCCCTACAGTATGTTTCTGAACTTCCTTCTTTTGTTTGCTAACGACCTCTGTGTGTTATTTTTAAATAAGTCTTCAACCATCTTTATCAGCGAAAGGCACCATCTTTAAGAAAGAAAGCCGCCATTTTTTATAATGTCAGCTTAAGGTATCACAGGCTTTCATTCCGCCATTTTGGTTCTTCCGTTTTGGTTCCGCCTCTAATATTAAACATTATTTTGTAAATCATCCATTTGTCTAATAATAAACTTTAATTATATTACATGTATGGTTTGTAATTAAAAGTCGTATATATATATACCAACCTAAAACAATAAATTAACAAGCGTCTGCTTAGCTTAACGGGTAGCATCGTTGCCTCCCATCTGAATTCCCCGGGTTCGAAACTCACCTGCACCAAATGGTTTTTTTCAAAATATAATAATTTGAAGTAATAGGTTAGACACTTATGTGATTGTCTGGCACAAGTCATGTGACGTCACTGTCTGGCCAAAGACAGGTCAATGACCTTAGAATGTTTACATAACAAGACTAAATGTGACTGTCTGGCCCAGGGCGTGGCTGGGCGCCGGGGCTTGGCGCCGGGGCTGGCGCCGGGCGTGGCGCCGGGGTAGGCGCCGGGCGTGGCGCCGGGGTAGGCGCCGGCGCCAGGCTAGGCGCCAGGGCGTGGCGCCGGGGCGTGGCTAGGCGCCGGCGCCAGTGACGTCACTTCCTGTCTAGCCCAAGTGTCGCATTACCTACTGTAGTGAATTTTCATTAAAATGTTTTATTGAAAATATCTGTTTTTTTGAAGAAAGCAGGCATCAATTTTGGTTACCAGTATAACCTATATAGTAAAAACAATGTGCCATGTTTCATAAAAATAACTTTATTGTGTGAAAATGTACAAAAATTTCTAAAAGCAAACCTAAAGTGTTCCCGGAAAAACTCGTTTCTTGGTCAACCTTATAGGTTACGAGTAAATTGAGCTATTTAAATATGAAGCATTTGATCAAAATTCGCTACCATAACGCACTTGCTGCATCCGGAATTTCTTTTCTTACAAACATGCATTATATTTCGATGGAAAATGCAAAAATGCAATAACATAAGGCGTGTTTGATTAAAAAAAAAAAAGAAAATTTGTATCACCAACGACTTATGGGCCACTCTTTGATTGTAGAATTTTTTTTGAGATGTAGCTCAAGACACCCTATAATTAATATATACAAATTTTTTTCATATCTTGTATATTAACGGATATATTGAGCTTTATTGATTTTTTGCGAAAATTCGACGAAAATTATATACCATTAAACGATAAACTCTAAGAGCTAAGACTACTGCCAAGCATCAGAGAAAGGGTCTATTTTAAATGAATTTTCTGAAAATATTTTAGTAAAATAAAGGAGAATGACGGTTGAAACTAAGACTTCGGGGTTTGTAAAACATTCTTCTTGAGACATTTTTTTTCCATAGCCCGTATTATATCCAAGTTATTTGCCTAAATGTTGCCGATTTTGACGATTTAATTCGCAACTTTGACGTTTTGAGGAAAACCCCAATTTATTTTTCTTTAAATGCCTATAACTTTTTTGTCTTTAGACCTACATAGCTAAATTTTGACAGGTAACTTACCTATAAGGATATAAACCCGCGTTCCAAATTTGGTTGCCCTTACTTTGTTAATTCCGGAGATATAATTTTTTTTCGAAATAAAACACAAAATTTTCCGGTTAAACCTTGGCAGATTTTCCTGACTAACGAACTTATCCAAGCCATTTGCAAGAGGGATTTATTCACCAAATTTAATCAAAATCGGCCCATTATTTTTTGAGTTATCGGTGTGATACATACATACATATATATATATATATATATATATATATATATATATATATATATATATATATATATATATATATATATATATATATATATATATATATATATATATATAACATATAAAAATTGAAACTGACCCCGGATATGTGTTCTGGGGGGCCTAATTAGCGCTCATGTGAGGAAATAATTTTTTCAAAATTCAAAAGTCGGGATCTCCTCATTAGTGAATTATTTATTTTTTTTAATTCACTAAAAATAAAAGATTTATTGTGGTGAGCCACTTTCGAAAAACACCCGCTATAAATAAAATAAGTGTATAAATAAAAAAGTCCACAAACAATTTATGGCAGATAGGTATAAATAAAAACTGTATAAAAAGCAAAAATTTAAATAAAACACAATTTACCATCATACATATAAATACAGCATATAGCATAAAACCTCAACAACTTTAAATGTATTTATCTCGAAAGCGGTGCAACACAGCGATTTCAGACAGGAGCACATTATTATTAGGAAATACCATGTAGTTTTTTAATTTGACACAAAAAATCCAAAAACTTGAAGACTAAATAATATAAATCAAAATGACAGCCTCCTCACCCAAGCGAGACGCCTAATTCTTAAGTAGCTGCATTTTTTAAGCATCTTAAAAACTTACTTGAGAGCACCATCTTCAAAGGACTCTACCTCACTTAGGAAGCATTTTTGTGTTGAGTTAAATTCGGTTAAATCGAAATAAAATCAGGTCTAGTATCAAAGTTTTAAATTTGGTCATATTTCATTTATATTTTTATACGAGTTGAAATAATTGAGATGGAGTCAAAAATCGAAAATTGCTTTCTTTTCAGTTTTTTGACAATTTCTTGAACAAAAGTTGCAGGCAATTATTTTTTTCTACGGCATATTTAAGAGCACAAAATTTAACAATTGAGAGATAATAATATCTAGAACAGAATAGACTACCAAAAATGATTGAACTTAGTGCGGACAGATAATAAGAATGTGAGGAGATATAAAGACATAAAAGCAATATAAATGTGAATACTTGGACAGTACAAACTGTACGAATAGTTTTAAGGAGATTTAGTGTGTTGATATTTATTAGAATTAAGTTTGTTAAGTTGTCATAACTTAGATAATAGAACAGATGTTTACTGTTAGATGTCAAAATGACAGTAAAAATGTATTAAATAGGTTAAGTAGGGAATGAAAAAGTCAATTATCAACAACAATTAAAATGAGGTAGCCGGTGGCATAATGAAGAAGATTGTTGAGGGAGAAATAATATAAAAGATTTTTGAAGGTGGCCAATAACATATTTCTAATTGGTTACCGTCGTAAGGACGGAAAAAAGAAAAAAACAAACAAGATTGGATTAGAAGAGAAATTAGATACCAAGGAGGATTTTTAAGTTTGGAACTAGTTTTTAAAGCAAAAAGTTCAAGGAAAGAAGTAAGAGGATTGGCAGTTCAATTTAGTAGCAGAAAAACTAGTCAGAGAAGAAGGAATCGAGAGTAAAACTGTGAGTGAATAAAGTCATACTTACTTTTTGTGTGGCTCATCCACCGCATCAGAAGCTTATCATATAAAACATTAAAACTGTGATAAAATAAAACATAAGGACCCCAACCTTTTAAAGCAACCATCTTTATTTCTATCAATCATAACAACGTGCTTGTATATCCATCTTTGGACGGTAGAGATGATCACATACCGCATTATTGAAGAACCACCATTGACTACGCGTAAAATTTAAAAATTGAATAAGTTATCGTTCACCAGTTGGTTTTATTTAGTTTTAGCAGAGATCTTTGTAAATATAATAGTTTCAATAATTTAGTGAACCAATATCCTGGCCAGTTTCTTTTCGGGGGTTATTATTGTTTAAAATTTGGCATCTGATTTTAATATTAATAAAAGTTCTTGTTGTGTGTTAAATTTATATTTCTTGCTTTATTTTGGTTTATATATATATATATATATATATATATATATATATATATATATATATATATATATATATATATATATATATATATATATATATATATATATATATATATATATATATATATATATATATATATATATGTGTGTGTGTGTGTGTGTGTGTGTGTTCAGAAGAGTTCCGCGGTCTTTGATGTGAGACATACTTGGTTCTCGGGTTCAACCGCGTCCAGAATTTATGAAAACTTGGCGTTTCAGCTCCTGTTTTGGATCCATTTTCCAGAGGTAAAGGAAATATGTAAGGACACTCTAAGGCCTCAATCTGTCTACTCCTTAGAGTGGTGGACAAAGGTGGGTAAATGAAATATGTAAGGGCACTCTAAGACCTCAATCTGCCCACTCCTTAGAGTGGTGGACAAAGGTGGGTAAAGGAAATATGTAAGGACACTCTAAGGCCTCAATCTGCCTACTCCTTAGAGTGGTAGACAAAGGTGGGTAAAGTAAATATGCAAGGACACTCTAAGGCCTCAATCTGCCTACTCCTTAGAGCGGTGGACAAAGGTGGGTTGGGTTGTTGTAGCTCGATTACGGGGCCTCAATCTTCCTACTTCCCAAATCTTGCCAGAGATCGTCTGTGAGGTCTCAGTGTGTTCAATCCTAGACCTCAGAGAAATCTGGCAGTTCGTTGCAAGTATTGTCTTATATATGTCGTTCCGTCTACCTGCTTCGTTATCAGTGAAAGTAGTGGGTCACCGTTAATTAAGTGTGGGGGATTTGGTCACGGTACTTAGAGGATGAGGAGGATTAAGAGGGTCACCGACATTTGTTGAGGCAGATAATGGGGCAATAAAATTGTATGTGGAATTTATTTTCTTTTTGTGTGTTAGTAAAGAAGATATAATAGGTTTCCAAGTAGTCAGAGTAGAAGAGAGATGATGGTCTTCGCCTTCCGACTACTTGGAAACCTATTATATCTTCTTTACGATAAATTCCACAGACAATTTTATTGCCCCATTATCTGCCTCAATAAATGCCGGTGACCCTTTTAATCCTCCTCATCCTCTAAGTACCGTGACCAAAGCCCCCCACTTAATTGACGGTGACCCCACTACTTTCACTGACAACGAAGCAGGTAGACGCAACGACATATATAAGACAATACTTGCAAAGAACTGCCAGATCTCTCTGACGCCTAGGGTTGAACACACTGAGACCTCACAGACGATCTCCGGCGAGATTTGGGGAGTAGGCAGATTGAGACCCCGTAATCGAGCTACAACAACCCAACCCACCTTTGTCCACCGCTCTAAGGAGTAGGCAGATTGAGGCCTTAAAGTGTCCTTACATATTTCTTTTACCCACCTTTGTCCACCACTTTAAGGAGTAGGCAGATTGAGGCCTTAGAGTGTCCTTACATATTTCCTTTACCCACATTTGTCCACCACTCTAAGGAGTGGGCAGATTGAGGCCTTAGAGTGTCCTTACATATTTCCTTTACCCACCTTTGTCCACCACTCTAAAGAGTAGACAGATTCAGGCCTTAGTGTCCTTACATATTTCCTTTACCCACCTTTGTCCACCACTCTAAGGAATAGGCAGATTGGGTCCTTAGAGGTTCCTTACATATTTCCTTTACCTCTTGAAAATGGCTCCAAAACAAGAGCCGAAACGTCGAGTTTTCATAAATTCTGGACGCCGTTCAACCCGAGAACAAAGTATGTCTCATATATATATATATATATATATATATATATATATATATATATATATATATATATATATATATATATATATATATATATATATATATATATATATATATATATATAAGAATTTTAGAGGACTTGAACTTTTGCTTAATAAGCTCCCTGATTGGAGAGTCAGTTCATGCATTTTATCAATCATTTGCTGTGTGGTAAACAGATTCAAAAAAAGACATTGAGTACATCAAGGTATAATTTATACACATAAATATATATATTTGGTAACAAATTCTTTACGACACATTTCGTAAAAACTTTTACAGGTAAATAAACAAAATACTTAAAAATTTAAATTAAAACAAAATCTGTATCAATAATGATTCGTTACTATTCGTTATTATATTTAATCATTAATTAAAAACCCCATCTATTTCAATTTGCGCCCTAAGCGTGGGCATTATTTAGTATTAAAACCATATATATATATATATATATATATATATATATATATATATATATATATATATATATATATATATATATATATATATATATATATATATATATATATATATATATATATTTATATATATATATTTATAGACTACTACTACTACTAAATATAGTCTATCAAAGCTTAGGAAACCCAAATCATTTATTGAAAAGCAAGTTTTTATTATCATTGAGTCGATCTTTGAAATGGGGTCGACAAGATTCAATCAATTCACGTTATCAGTTTTAAAGGTACACTATAGGTCCACAAGCGCTCTAAAATCAATACACAGAGGTGTATGATCACTATGTGATCGATCTCCAGTGAGTCAAGTCAATGTTCATGTCTCCTGCAAATGCTCATCCGCATGTATTATTCATTTGACATCTCCATCCTGCTCGTCACGGAACTGATTAATACTTAATCGGCTAAGGACATGATTCAAATACTATTTTACTCCCAGTTGATGCAGGCTGCTGGATAAAACTGACAAATTATGTTGAAACTTATCCAAGTATTGAGCAGCTGAGCATTTTAAAGTTACCGCTACTTTTGAGTGGATAAAAATAATAGAAAAAGCACCATTGACCCATATGGTGGAATATTTCTTAGATATAATTTTAAGAGCCTTTTAATATTTCAGTCCGTGTATTTAAAAGTGAGGACGCAGAAAGAGCATTATGGTAGCTAATCTTCGCAAAAAAGATTTTAATGGCAAATATGTCTTGTTTTTAAAAGAATATTTGGTTAGCAGTAGAACCTATATAGTAGTAACAATGTACCATATTTCATTAAATTGCTTTGCTGTTTCAAAAAGTACAAACATTTTCCGAAAATAAACTTAAAACGTTATATATATATATATATATATATATATATATATATATATATATATATATATATATATATATATATATATATATATATATATATATATATATATATGTATATATATGTATATATATATATATATATATATATATATATATATATATATATATATATATATATATATATATATATATATATATATATATATATATATATATATATATTCAAAGACCTTGGATTTGGGTACTAGGGGGTCTAATTCGCGATCATTTGAAAAAAATAATTTCTTAATGAAAATTCACTAATATATGGCACTTGAGTGATATGGATAAAGGAGCTCAACTTGAGGTTTTAGGTACCCTTATTGCATAACCAAGAATGTCGTTACGTAAAGTGGCACGTCAGAGAGGATTGTCACAGCAAACTATTTGAAAATCACTGAAATTACATAGGTTTTAGTTGCCTAAGATCCAAATATTACAAGGCCTTCATCAATATGACTCAAAACGAAGAATAGAGTTTTGCAAAATGATGTCGAATTTCATTAACCTTACCACTAATAAAAATTTGCTTTAGTGTTGTGTGTACGTTAATCTTAAATTTTTACTTGAATCAGCATCATTGTCGCTATCGTAGTGAAGAAAATCTTAATATTTCTTCGAGAAAGTCATACAGAATGATCACCGAAAGTTAATGTTTTTGAGGGTTTCTGGAAAATTCCATAATTGGTCTTTTAGTTTTAAGGAAAGCTGATAACCATTACGTCAACATGCTCGAACATACTATTGATCTTCTTATTGTTCATAGGCTAGAGAACCAAACTTATGTTGCTGGCAACATTATTTTGCAACATAATCTTTTGCACTCTCAACAAGATGGAGCTTCACATTGATATTTACTGCCAGTGCGTTAGTTCTTAAACATAATATTTCCCGGTACATGGAATTCGAGTAGGAGAGGACGATGGCCGTATTTATCTGCACTAGACTTCTTAAATCTGTTAGTTACAAAACACTGTCTGTTGATATTGATGATATTAAAGAGCAAATTGCAGCAGCGTGCAAATCACTTCCATTACAAATACATCATAAGAACTTCCCTCTAAAGACTCCTGTTGACTGACTACCTTTGAACTGGACTGCCTGATAGTGGGAACTGGAAGGTAGGGGTGTCTGTATTAGAGATAGTAACGAACAGCATACAAATTAGTGTTCAATCCTTGGATGTTGATGAATTCAATTATAAAGTTGGAGCCTTTGAAGTAACCAGAAACCACAGTAAAACATTTTCCGTTCCTTTTTTCTGCAATATCTGTGGCTTTGTGTTAAGTGTGGCTAGGCAATCAACTTACGCAAGATTTTATCCAGGTTCTAGATTGTTCTCTTAGGAAACCGTAGCCTCTGCAACGCCTTCCGAAAACACATGTTCGGACGCTTTCCAGACCTTCCGGTGCCTCGGAATTTTTCGCCACCTGATGTGGCAACCTTCAAAAGTGCTATCAATGGGTTCAGGACTCTCTCCTGGGCTGCGGAACTGTTTCAGAGGTACACTGTTGATAAAAAACACGGAACTGACAGTTCCTTGGCTTCCTCCAGGCCGGTGCCTATTTCGGCTACAGTTAACCCAAGTTGCAACTCCCGGCATTCAGACCAAGTACCGAGAAGTACCGAGCGTAGCATATTGCACGTTATCAGCATCTGTAAGGTGATTTAGATAAAAAATAAGAAGCCTGCTGAAGGCAAAGATTCATAATTGCGACGAAAAATTACATCGCTATGATAGATCATAATGGCGATCTTATACATTACTATACCAGTCCTTAGGAATTAAGACCTTTTGTAAAGCAGGGTGTACATATATAAAGGATATCGTACATGATGTTCAATGATTTAATACACATGAGAATATATTGTTAAATCTTCTTATTTAATTGGTATTTTTTAGACTATATTTATTTATTTACCATAATACCAAAACGAGCGATACTACCTGTATCGTAATGTAAGAGAAACAATATTATAGCATCTAAAATATCACATTACCCTTTCGTTTTTGAGCTGTATCGTGAACTCTTTATCTTCTAGTAGCTACGTGTGCTGTATCCTGAAACAAATATACGTTTTACAGACATAAAGGAAAGCCTTCACCTTAAATGTGTGGTAAAATATTTGCCTTCCGGAGAACAATAGGAAATTAGTGCCATTTGTCACCGGTTCCTCTCACTTGTGAGAAGCGACAGTAGAGAGAGGCTTTATTAGACATTGCAATATGGGCCTTATTTATATGTAACTAAAGCAGGTATGTTCAGAGAATGGGGATATTTAATCTTGAAGTGAGTTTCTGAACAAGAGGCCTTCGTAGCAACATGATAACACCAACCGGTGTATAACCACAACAAATCTGAAATTTAATACAATCTGTATTTTCACTGTTCAGTAAATAATGTGCAAATCAAAGGAAACCATTTAAACGGAACACAAATTTTCATACAAAGCTAATATCCCGCCAAAAATGATGCTTGTATGTTTCTTATTAGTGGTACTTCTCCTTGATTTGTAAAATTCATTACACTTCTACAGGTGGTCCAAAAGTAATGTTACACAAAGCAGAAACAGATTCCTGGCATCAAAATGCTACGATTTGGCCAAACAAACAGTCGGTCCAAAAGTCAAAATTAGGAGAGATGCAGGGTGTTAAAGTGAAAAATTTAATTGGTGTTTTCACTGATTCCTAGAAACTAATTTGACATCTTTTCTTAAAAATTAGAACATGAAATAAGACAGATTCAGCTCAGAACCCTAACTAAAGCAAGAAGATCAGTTTCGAAAAAAGCCTGGACGCAGCAAGTGCTTTATGGTAGTGAAATTTTATAGAAATGATCTGGCACAATATATTTTATTATAACTTTTTTTCTTGTAACATACAAATCTAAATTTTGGTGTATAGTTTACTTTTTATATCGTAAACCTACCTACCAAATTTGGTTATCATATGCTTTTCATTTTTTGACATTATATATTTTTTCGAATGAAAACTCAAAATTTTCTCGGAAAACTTCGTCCGATTTTCCTGACTAACGAAATTATTCAAGCCATTTACAAAAGAAAGGTAAATGCCAAATTTTACCAAATCGGCCCATTATTTTTTGAGTTATCGGTGTGATATATATATATATATATATATATATATATATATATATATATATATATATATATATATATATATATATATACATACATATATACACGGTCATTGATAGTCGATGGTAGGTTAGACGTTTATGGAAAACAGGACATAGGATTAATCTGAAAATTTGGATACTGCCATAAATAGGCATGGCCTGTCTTTCTAAAATATTTGCATTTTGTCGGTGTTGCCGCTTCTACTCAAATGTAGTAACAACTTTCTTGTTTTTAATGGGACACCCTATATATTATTTTGTTTTTAGAATTAAATTTTTTTATGATCATTTTTTCTTAATAGCTTTCTATAGCCATCTTAACCGGTTTTCGAGATAATACTTATTTAATTATTTTTTTTTTCTCATAAAAATGGTACCACTAAAATTTTAATTTAGCTGCTATTTGAAACCATAAAAGGCTGAAATTTTGGGCACAGTTTGCAAAAGCCTGGTATTTAATAGTTATATATATATAAATTCATTTAATGTTATACAGGCCGGTTTAAAATTGATGATTTAAACGTGACACACAGAAAAAGTCAAAACTTTATTCTTTCAAATAGGATATGTATATTAGTTAAAATTCTGAAAAGCAATTATGGTATACCTAACTCCTCAAGTTTTCGAAAT
The DNA here is from genome assembly GCA_964006375.1 of Tillus elongatus. Classification (NCBI taxonomy): domain Eukaryota; kingdom Metazoa; phylum Arthropoda; class Insecta; order Coleoptera; family Cleridae; genus Tillus; species Tillus elongatus. The sequence goes on along the minus strand of OZ023264.1, from coordinate 153,290,928 downwards.
AATCGCAATAATTACTAAAAAACACATGGCCTTCACATAATTTGAATTTGTTGGTCATGGAACGCCAAGTGGTATGACAATTGCTTAATTGTTTACTGTGTTTGATAGACGCCGAAGTTTTAAGATTCATTTGCTATTTTCCACTTAATATTTATTTGAAAACAAGTTACGATGGAGCGAAATAATTACTCAAATAAAGTTTTGATGAGACTATGTATTCTTCATGGACAATGTGACAAAATTGTAGCAAGAACATGTAGAAAATTCAATGAAATGTATCCTGAATTGCAACCAATGAACGAAAGAAAGTTTATGCGAATACAAGATAATTTCATCAATTATGGTTCAAAAGTTGGGGCAACTCGAACTTTGCCAAGGCCTGTAGCGTCGAATGAAGAAAATATAGTGAACGTTTTAGCCTATTTCCAAGTATATCCACAAACTTCCATCCAAAGTGCAGCATATGATTTAGGCGTAACTGATAATGCGGTGCATCCTTTTAAATTTATAACACTTCAACACCTGAAACCAGATGATTATCAACGTCGCATTCAACATGGTGAGGCACTCCTAATACGCATTAAAGAGGATCCTAACTTTTTGAGAAAAATAATATTGACAGACGAAGCCAAGTTTTCGAGAGAAGGCATTATCAATAGAAGGAATCTACATTTTTGGGCCGATCAAAATCCACGCATGGTCAAGCAGAGGAACTTTCAAGAAAAATTTAGTTTTAATGTTTTTTGCCTCTTAAAAGACAACCATATATTTTTCTGTGATAAAGTCGACAAACTAAACACATCTAACATGTCTTAGTTAACTAAGTCACACTTAGTTGACTGGCGGCTAAACGTTTTGCGTAACTGTCATTTTCTTTATTGTATTAAGCTCTAGTTTTGTCACAAAAGTAATTTAGGTATTAATTTACTTATATTTACTTAAAATTAAAGTTATTTTGTGGAGCCAACAGCAGCAAACTAGCTGCTTTGGGAATTAAACACGATTATTGAAATTATTATTAAAATCTAAGTGGGCACCAAAATGAAAACAATATGATTTTCAGGTTCGACTAGAAGATAGAGGGGTATATGTCTGTTTTGCTAACAATTCAGCTGGTGAAGAAAGTGTTAGAGTTACTTTGGAGATAACGGCACCTCTATCGGCTCATGTGCAGCCCCATATGCAGGTGGTAGATGTGGGAAAAGAGGCCAACTTCCAGTGTATAGTCAGTGGATACCCTGTTTCTCAGATCACCTGGTTACATAATGGTAAGTAATTCCTTTTATTCTACTAAGACTATTGATATACAGGCTGTTTAAAGTTACGTCGGCACTGTTGCGAACTTTGTTATAATTGACATACCGCGATTGATGTAATCGCCCTGTGTATAAGTATATAGGAATATTTTAAATCTAATTGTTAATTTACATTATAGTATAGTTTATGCAATTCTGCAATTTCAGCATTTATAAATGTTGTCTTTATAATACGTATATCTAATTTAGCAAGTTTATTTAGATCATTAACTCTGTGAACTTTAATAATGAAATTCAGTATTTTTTGTTGTAAACTTCCACACCAATGACCTGATGTCACATGATCGACATCATACCACCCAAGGTATTAAATATGTGTAGATCTATAATTTTAATCAGTTCTGTATTAGACTTAGCCTTGTGTCTTTGCAGTTCTCATATTTTTTAATGAATTGTAACTCAACAAGCTTTGAATAAATAAATAAATTTAATTTTAAAGCCGTAAACCGGAGTTACAATTTATTTCGCGCCACATGTTTCGTTGTTTTTTATCTACTGGGTGCCTAAATTCTTACTTTGTACCTAAATTTTGACCACACCAACGCTAGTTGTTGCTTGAATAACACTTTTATATTTAGCGTTGGTGTATTTCCGCCACTACGCCCAATCACCGATGCCAGGGATCTGTTTCATCTTACGGTCACGGAAATTTTGCCGAACCCCTGCCTTTTTGTAAGGAGGGTAGAGATATTTAACGTGCCCAACATCGCATGGTACACGGGACCGACGGTTTAGGCCCTCCAAAGGGCGGAACGTGCAGACATTCAACTTGCTAAAATACAATACCGCAACCTCGGTTGATGTTAATTGTACAATATGTGCTGAAAATGAAAAGGAAACCTGGGAATCGAGCCCAGTACCCTTGGGTCCAGAGGCACAGGTTCTTACCACTAGACCACCAAGGCTATTTAATTACTGGCTAAATGTACTCCTATTTTAATAAATTTAATTGTAAAATCTCTGAATTCTCTAGACAAATAAATAAAACAAATATATACACATAAGGAAAGGCAAAAGTTCTTATTAAAATAATTTATATTGCCTGTAATTTGTCACGAGATGACAGAAGAAAACAAATGTAAATATCCCGCATTATTTATTTTGTTCATAAAGGTTTTGTGCGTGTATGAAGATGCATGCCCTAATTTATTGTTACCAAACATAAGCTACTCTTATAAAATGTCTTGAAATATTTCATTTATATCCACGCAATATGTTTCATAAAATACCGCCTCTTTTTCTTGCAAATTGTCTGCAAAATATTCTTGTGAGGAATACGCTGCAAAGCAAACTTTGATATTACATTCTTGTTTATAACGTTATAAGAGCAATGACTAGCACTGGCTTTTCTTGTTCTAAAATATTTTGCAGCTGACTCCAATTTATTCATTATCGTAGAAATGTAAGTTTCGTGCTAGTGTTTTAAATCAAAAATTACGTATTTGAATTGCTATTTTGTTATTTCTAATGGTAAATTCATCACAAGTGTGGTGGACATTTTCAAAGGCAACGCGTGTTATCTACAAAAGTGGTCGGGGGTCAATACATCGTGTCCAAAACTAAAAACTCTGTATTATATTGCCAAGCTTTCGGAACTGTTTATTCTATGATCAAGGCTGCAACATGAAAGTAACAAATTACAAATGTTATGGAATACCAAATTCCGAAAATTTGGTAATGTAATACAGAGTTTTTTATAGATGGAATCGGCGACAAAAAATTTTTTCGCGCAAACGTCATAAAAGTGTCAAAACATATAGAAAACATGATTTGGAAACGAAAATTGTTTGGTTCTGTCGCTCTGTATGTCTGTTTGAATCCACTTTAGAACGAATTGAGATATTGTCTTTGGTGCAATTTGGTATACAGTTAGCACCCGACAAACTAACGGTTCAGATTGTTTTTGGGTAAAATCGCTACAGGGGGTAGGAGATGAATGGTGGATGATTTGTTGAAAATTGACATGTTTTCGTTAAAACTCGAGTAATATAACGTTTTAGGGTTTGTTTATTAGAACACTTTCAATTTCATCAAACATCTGGTATTCTGCGCAGAAATTAAATTGAGGATTAAATGTGCAGGTGTGGTATATCGGTGACAGAAATTTCGAATCTATTTTTTTTTTGTGCAAAAGCGGCGTAAAAAGTGTCAAAACATATAGAAAATTTGATTCTGGAACGAAATATTTTATCTGTCGGCCTGTACGTCTGTCTGTCAGTAGGCGCAATAATTTTGAACGAATTGAGATATCATCTCCAATTTGGTATCCAGTTAGTACTTAACAAAGGACGCTTCGAATTGTTTTTGAGTGAGATAGCTTCATGGGGTGAGGAATATATGAAGTAGGGGGATGATTTGGTGAAAATTTACATTTTTTCGTTAAAACTCGAGTAATATAACGTCTCAGAACTTTATGGGTACAGGGATACGAATATTTTCTTTGTGGTCAAGTCATGGACGCTAAATTCATTCAATGATAATGTCTTTCTGAGGTGAGAAGACTATCATAGCTATGTGGAGGCTATGATTCAATTTGCAGCACTATTTTTAAGCTATATATATATATATATATATATATATATATATATATATATATATATATATATATATATATATATGAAAGTGAATTGCGTGTCGAGTTTATTAACGTCTCTCTACAGGGTGCCCCATAATTAATTGAACATCGGCGGAGGGTTGATAGCTGGCACAAAACTAAAACGATTGGGCCTCAACATGCCTTAGTAAATGTTACTTGTTTTCGTTTTACAGGATGTTTAAATAATTTTTCTTAAAACTATTTTTTTAAATATCTTGAAAGTGGTTCAACATATTATGAAATGTGGCATAGTATTATTAGGCATCATGCGTAATATGATGACGATATCAATTTCACCACTGCCGCTAGGTGGCATCACAGACAGTAACACTGGTTCATTAACATGGTCATAATTTTTTGTCCACACTGTATGCACATTTTCGACCAAAAATAAAGAAAGCCCGTTTAGTTTTACACAAAAAAAGGTATACTTCTTTAAAGTCGAAAAAGTTGACCGTTTTCAAAATAAACGTACTTATTCAATGATGAAGCCTCATTCACCAGAAGAGGTATGTTCAATTTTCGGAATAGCAATACCTATGCGATTGAAAATCCTCGTGCTATCCGCGAACATCATTTTCAGCATAAATTTTCAATAAACAATTGGTATGGCATTCTTGTAAATTGTATTGTGGTACCATTTAAACTGCCGCGTAGACTTAACGAAGCAACGTATCTCTTGTTTTTGAGAAATAATTTATCGATTATTTAGGAGATGTACCTTTAACTTAAAGGAGTGACTCTTGGTTCATGCATGATGGTGCTCCAGCACATTACATCCGAGATGTGCAAAATTATTTACATAAAATTTACCCTCAAAGGTGGATTAGTGTGCAACCCATGGCCAGCGCGTAGTCCCGATTTTAATCCGCTATATTTTTACTTTTGGGGTTATTTAAAGTCTCTGGTACACAAATTTCAAATAAACAACCGCCAGCAATTATGGGAAAAGATCGTACAAGGTGTTAGTGATATCAAAGCTCAATAAAATTCATTTTTTAAAGTAAGAGATAATTTTAATAAACGAGCGAGAAAATGCATTGCCGTAAATCGTGAACACTTTGAGCACTTACTCTGATTTGTTGTTGTTTTGCTTTTAAAATTGCAGTATAATTTTAGATTAATTTAATTAGGTGGATTAATGGAATTTGTAACAATCTTTCCGATATCCATTTTGTTAACTATTTCTTTTTAATTAATAGTTTTATAGTTGTTATTTTAATTTTTTGAATTCTTGATAAAAACTTTTCTTTCGATAACGTACATTATATTGTGCTATACAGTATATACAACAGATACACTTTTACATACACTTCGAGAATACACTATCTTTGCGCATAATCGTTAATTTAATTTCATTGAAAAAGTACGTTTATTTTGAAAACGGCGTATCTTTACGAAGGTATAACTTACACACGTCCAACGTCGTCGCACTAGCGCGCATTTTCACGGACCGTGGGCGAATTTATTGTAAAAGACACATTGTGGCCGAACAATATGCGCTTAAAAAAACACAGGGTAACAAACGAAATCCCAAAAAAAAAAAGTAACAACAACATATCGCCTAGACAAACTGCCATGAAAGGTGGTCGCGAATTTTCATCGTTTTCTTTGTGATGACGTCCGGTCGACCCGGTTTCGACCCTTCCGTGACGTATCCGAGATGTTGGGCCACGTCCGTGTCGTGTCTCTTTTTTCTTGTAACCTTTTTCGCCGTAAAAATTACATATTAAAGTGACAATACCGTTACGGTGTCCGGTGAAGGTGATTAAAAAAGCCGTCGCCTTTCCGACACGCCCACTTTTACAACGACACTTTACCTTTTTTTACCGTTCCCACATCCTCTGGTGACGTGACGGACACACCGGTCGCTCGAAAACGTCGCGACGTTCTGTAATAACGAGACTTCTTTTCGACCAGTCGATACGAAAATTGATCATCGAAAACCGGCCTGACACTTCTTTATTGTAAAAGCGTCCTATATACTTTTTTGACTTCAAAGAAGTCTATCTTTTTTATGTAGAACTGGATGGTCTTTCTTTATTTTTGTTCGAAAATGTGCATACAGGGTGGACTACAAATTATGACCATGTTAATGAACCAGTGTTGCTGGCGGTGGCACCACCTAGCGGCCGTGGTGAAATCGATACCGCCATCGTATTAGACATGATACCTAATACTACCATGCTACATTTCATAATAATTTATTGAACCACTTTCAAGATATTTGAAAAATAGTTTAAGAAAAATTATTCAAACACTCTGTAAAACTAAAACGAGTAACATTTTACTAAGCCCAGTCGCTTTATTTTTGTGCCAGCTATCACCACTTAGCTAATGTTCAACTAGTTATGGGCCATCCCGTATAAGTGATGAAAAAGTGGGTAAATATGTGAACTAAAACATGTAAAATACGCACATATATAAGACAGATATACAGCGAAAGTGGAAGGTTGAAATTACCCCCAAACAATGTGTAAATTGACTTGTTTTTATAAGAGCACTATTTGCATTATTTTCCATTAATACAAATATATTCAGTGTTGAAATTATTTTATCTGAGAGGTCCTATCACTTTCACGCAAAAACAGCTTGGAGTAGTGGAGATAAGTAAAGTTTGCGAGATACAATAATCAACAGCTGATATGTCTAGTGATACAGAAGGAATAATGAAAGAGGTAAACAAACTAAATAATGCAATTGAATACTTTATCAGGACAACAAAGACTGAAATAAAAGATGTGAAATCATACTTGTTAGCTTAACTGGATACCGTTTCTAAAGGACGTGAATATTTGCGTAATAAAAATTCCAATTTAGAAAACAAATTTTGCACACTACAAAAGCAATTTAAAAAGAATACTATCGTGGTTTCGGTTTTAATACTGAGGAAACACGTTCTCCGGTGTATGTCATCGAAAGGCTTAATAGACTGTTGAAATTGGAAATCACCTTGTCTGATATTAACAACATTTCTGCAATCGATAAAAGTTTGAAGGCTGTTAAGATATAATTTGTGTCATATTTGACAAAACAACTTGCCTTCAAGAATATTTGCAATTTGAAAAATAAATAGATATATATATATATATATATATATATATATATATATATATATATATATATATATATATATATATATATTATTTATTTATAGCACATTGAATCATAACTTCCATATAGCGGTCTTCCCAGAACGACGTTTCATGAAACGAATTTAGGGTCCATGACTTCACTACAAAGAAAATATCCATATTCCTGCAGTAGTAGTAGCAGTGGTGGGGAGGCCAACGCCAAGCAAGTAGGCCACCATGGGCCCTTTTTGCTAACACCAGCAACCCAGCAACCATGCTCTACTCCTCCTCGCTTCCGTCGACAAACCGCCCCGACCTCGAGATGAAGGCCGTGACGGTCTTCAATTGGACGGTACTTACCTGATTCCTCTGCAGAGTCCTTGATCCGAACAATTCTGCTTGAAGACTCTCAAAAGCCTCGCATTCGCACAGGACGTTTCCTCGTCCTCGCCACATTCCTGGCAAATGGGATCCCTCTCTACGCCTATCAATGTGAGGTGTCTTCTAAGGTCGCAGTGGCCTGTGAGCACCCCAAAGATGCGGCGAAGCGTAGGTCGACTCCTTCAGAGTAGCCAGACAGCTTTATCTCTGTCCGGCCCCGCCACGAAGTCCCTCGCCTGCCTGCATCCACCAACCGACCCCCAGTGCCTCTTCAGTGCTTCATCGGTCCACCTGTCTAAGGCGACAGAGACCGTCTTCCTACTTATACCTATCGCCGACTCCGGGACACAGAACGGCCGCCGGGAACCAGGCCTTGCGAGATTATTTGCGACATCATTCCCCGCTACGCCACAGTGTCCCGGAACCCACACTAGCCCTGCATAATGGTGCTCCAGCACATTACATCCGAGATGTGCAAAATTATTTACATGAAATTTACCCTCAAAGGTGGATTAGTGTGCACCCATAGCCAGCGCATAGTCCCGATTTTAATCCGCTATATTTTTACTTTTGGGGTTATTTAAAGTCGCTGGTACACAAATTTCAAATAAACAACCGCCAGCAATTATGGGAAAAGATCGTACTAGGTGTTCGTGATATCAAAGCTCAATAAAATTCATTTTTTAAAGTAAGAGATAATTTTAATAAACGAGTGAAAAAATACATTGCCGTAAATGATGAACACTTTGAGCACTTACTCTGATTTGTTGTTGTTTTGCTTCTAAAATTACAGTATAATTTTAGATTAATCTAATTAGGTGGATTAATGTAATTTGTAACAATCTTTCCGATATCCATTTTGTTAACTATTTCTTTTTAATTAAGTTTTATAGTTGTTATTTTATTTAATGGCTTTTTTGAATTCTTAATAAAAACTTTTCTTTCGTTAACGTACATTATATTGTGCTATACATTATATACAACATAGACTTTTACATACACTATCTTTGCCCATAATCGTTAATTTAATTTCATTGAAAAAGTACGTTTATTTTGAAAACGGCTAACTTTTTTGACTTCAAAAAAGTATATCTTTTTTATGTAGAACTGGCTGGGCATTCTTTATTTTTGTTCGAAAATGTGCATACAGGGTGGACAAAAAATTATGACCATGTTAATGAACCAGTGTTGCTAGCGGTGGCACCACCTAGCGGCGGTGGTGAAATCGATACCGTCATCGTATTAGACATTAAGCCTAATACCACCATGCCACATTTCATAACAATATATTGAAGCACTTTCAAGATATTTGAAAAATAGTTTTAAGAACAATTATTCAAACACTCTGTAAAACGAAAACGAGTAACATTTTACTTAGGCATGTTAAGCCCAGTCGCTTTATTTTTGTGCCAGCTATCACCACTTAGCTAATGTTCAACTAGTTATGGGCCATCCCGTATAAGTGATGAAAAAGTGAGTAAATATGTGAACTAAAACATGTAAAATACGCACATATTAAGACAGATATACAGCGAAAGTTGAGGGTTGAAATTACCCCCAAGAAGTGTGTAAATTGACTTGTTTTTATAAGAGAACTATTTGCATTATTTTCCATAAATAGAAATGTATTCAGTGTTGAAATTATTTTATCTGAGAGGTCCTATCACTTTCACGCAAAAACAGCTTGGAGTAGTGGAGATAAGTAAAGTTTGCGAGATACAATAATCAACAGCTGATATGTCTAGTGATACAGAAGGAATAATGAAAGAGGGAAACAAACTAAATAATGCAATTGAATACTTTATCAGGACAACAAAGACTGAAATAAAAGATGTGAAATTATGCTTGTTAGCTTAACTGGATACCGTTTCTAAAGGACGTGAATATTTGCGTAATAAAAATTCCAATTTAGAAAACAAATTTTGCACACTACAAAAGCAATTTAAAAAGAATACTATCGTGGTTTCGGTTTTAATACTGAGGAAACACGTTCTCCGGGGTATGTCATCGAAAGGCTTAATAGACTGTTGAAATTGGAAATCACCTTGTCTGATATTAACAACATCTCCACAATCGATAAAAGTTTGAAGGCTCCTGTTTAGATAGAATTTGTGTCATATTTGACAAAACAACTTGCCTTTAAGAATATTTGCAATTTGGAAAATAATTATTTTTTTTTAATATTTTTAATAGCAAATGTCTTTCTTTGATGAAAGCAGGCATCAAACTTGGTTGCCTATATAGTAGAAACAATGTACCATATTTCATCGAAATAACTTTATTGTTTGAAAATATATAAACATTTTTCAAAAGTCTGGATGCAGCAAGTGTGTTATGGAAGTGAATTTCCATAAAAAAAATTTAATGGCAAATGCGAGCTGGCATCAATCTGATTACCAGTATAGCCTATGTAGCCTACATAAGCTATACCGGTCATCTATGTAGTAGAAACAAATGTACTATATTTTATCAAAATTACTTATGGTTTGAAAATATACAAAAATTGTCCGAAAATAAACTTAAATGTTGGTTTCCTAACCAACAAAGCTTACGTTAATAGCAAATTAAGTTATTGAAATTTGAAGGATTTAATGAAAATTCGGTAAATTTGCAGATTAGCTCCCGAACGGTTTTCAAAAAATTGTTTTCAGAAACATTACTAGGACCCCACCTGAATGCACAAACCACAAGATAAATTTCTTGTTCACACCCCCCAAGGAAGTTACGGGTCTGGGAGTGAATAGGGGTGCTGGGCGGGGTAGGTAGTAAAAAGGAAATATGAGCAGAAAATGCGAAGAAAACTGCTTAAAGCTGCCTATTTGAAGCCATATCCCCATTAAACCCTGCCTATCCCACACAGCACCCCCATTTGCCTTAGATCACATAACTTTTTTGGGGGGGTATGAACAAGAAGTTCTTCTTGTGGTTTATGCAACGAGGGTGGTTGTATGCACACGAGGGGGGAAGGAAAATGCCTACAATGAAGCAGACCCCCCCGGTTCGACTTGCGGTAGGGGCGGAGGGGGGGGGTCTGCTTCGTCGTGGGGATTTTCCTTCCCCGTCGCGTGCATACAACCATCGCTGCATAAACTACAAGAAAAATGTCTTGTTCCTACCCGCCAAGGAAGTTACAGCACCTGGGGGGTAGGGGTGCTATGCGGGGTAGGCAGGGTTTAAGGGGGATATGGCTTCAAGATGTGAAAAATACAGCTTTCAAGCCCGTTTTATTCGAATTTTCTGCTCATATTTCCTTTTTACTACCTACCCCGCCTAACACCCCTACTCACTCCTGGTCCCGTAACTTCCTTGGGGGGTGTGAACAAGAAATTTTTCTTGTGGTTTGTGGATCCAGGGGGGGTAGGCAGGTTTCTGAAAACAGTTTTTTGAAAAGCGTTCGGGAGCTAAACTGCAAATTTACCGAAAATTCGCTACCAAAACGCACTTACTGCATGCAGATTTTTTTTTACAAACGCATCATATTTCGATAAAAAATGCAAAAACGCATTAACGAATTTGTTCTACGAAAATTAGATTAAAAAAAATTATACACCCCTATTCACTCCTGGGCCCGTAACTTCCTTGCGGGGTGTGAACAAGAAATTTTTCTTGGGGTTTGTAGATCCAGGGGGGGGGGGTGCAGGCAGGTTTCTGAAAACAGTTTTTTGAAAATCGTTCGGGAGCTAATCTGCAAATTTACCGAAATTCGTTACCAAAACGCACTTACTGCATCCAGATTTTTTTCTTACAAACGCATCATATTTCGATAAAAAATGCAAAAACGCATTAACGAATTTGTTCTACGAAAATTAGCTAAAAAAATTATACACCCCTATTCACTCCTGGGCCCGTAACTTCCTTGCGGGGTGTGAACAAGAAATTTTTCTTGGGGTTTGTAGATCCAGGGGGGGGGGACAGGCAGGTTTCTGAAAACAGTTTTTTGAAAATCGTTCGGGAGCTAATCTGCAAATTTACCGAAAATTCGTTACCAAAACGCACTTCCAGCTACAGATTTTTTTCTTATAAACGCATCATATTTTGATAAAAAATGCAAAAATGCATTAACAAATTTGTTTTACGAAAATTAGCTAAAAAAAATTGTAGACCGTTAAACCATAAACTTCACTAAACCTACAAATAAATATCCAAAAAAGCATCAACTTAACAAAACTGACAGCCAAAGCATCAGAGAAAGGGTCTATTTGAAATGAATATTCTGTAAATATTTTAGTAAAATGAAGGGCAATGACGGTTGAATCTGAAACTTAAGGGTTTGCAGAACACTTATCTTGCCACATTTTCTTTTCACAATCGGTATTTGTTTCACATTCTTTGCCTAAACATTGCCAATTTTGACGATTAAAATTGCGAGTTTGACGTTGTGAGGAAAACTCCAAAATTTGTTTCTTAAACTGTCCATAACTTCTTTGTCCTTAAAGCTAGGGACCTAAATTTTGGTACGGAGTTCACTCTTTGAGATACAAACACGCGTACCAAATTGCCCTTACTTTGTTATTTACGGAGATATGAATTTTTTAGAAAGAAAACACAAAATTTTCCGGGAAAACCTAGTTCAATTTTCCTGGATAACGAACTTATCCAATCCACTTGCAAAAGGAAGGTACTCACCAAATTTGATCAAGATCGGTCTCATATTTTTTGAGTTATCGGTCGGATATATATGTGGGAATTAATTTTATCTCAACAACTGTGTGCATGAACGTTCTGCCGCTAACGATATGCATAGATGTCCGGGCGCTACAGAGTGACGCGCGTGTGTCGAGGGACAAGAAAGTTAATAGTGTGTCAGTGTCATTGCAATGATGGACGTTGTTTAAAACACTCATGACACATAGAAAGGTGTCAGCACCAAAGTGCCATTCAACACAGTGTTACACATGACTAGTTCGTATGAGACGGTCGGAGTCGAGAGTCGAGTGTGAAGAGAGCTTGAGTGAACATAGTGCGCGACAAGTACGACAAGAGAGTACCTAGACGACGCAGGGGTACTCAACGACGGTGTGACAGGCCATCCAGGACGACGACGACGATAACAACTGGATCCCGTAACTAAAGACGATAGTCTATTACTTGTTATTTATTTACTTCACCATTGTTACGTTTATAGAGTTTTACAATATAGGTATAGTTAATACCAGCATAGTTTCAGTCTTAAAAGCACGCACGACCTGAAACCTTACATATCTCTAGAAACGGGGACTCATTCCGGGATATACGTGAGTGTTCCAGGGATAAAACACCCTATAAATATATATATATATATATATATATATATATATATATATATATATATATATATATATATATATATATATATATATATATATATATATATATATATATATATATATATATAAACACAGATCTCCTCATGAATTAAAAAAAAAATCGCTAAAACCAGCTATTGTTTTTGTACAGTTACCTAACTTACTTAATTAAGCAAGGTAACCAGGTAGGGGAGTGGAGGGTAAGCTGGCGAAGTGAGAAGTTGACGAATTGGTTAGAATTGAATAAATCTGGTAGGTATCGCAACACGTATTGCATGAAACAGTGAGCCTTACTAGTTCACCGCTAGAGGTCAACACCAAAATTCAATCGGATCCTTGAACCTTATTTCAAATGAAAGTTAGAGCCTCGATGGTTCAGGAATAAGAACGTGTGCCTCTGAACCAAAGGGTGCTGGGTTCGATCCCAGGGTTCTCCTTTCCCTTTTTCAGTAAAAACGGTAACACTAACATCAGCCGACGTTCTGGCATTGTATTTGAGTAGGTTAAATGTCTGCACGTTCCGCCCTTCGGATGAGACGTAAAGCCGTCAGTCCCGTGTCCATGCCATGTTGGGCACGTTAAAGATCCCTACCCTCCTTACATAAAGGCAGGAGTTAGGCAAACTTTCCAGGACAGTGAGGTGAAACTGCTCCCTGGTGTCGGTGATTGGTCATAGTCGCGGAAATAGGCCGACGTTAAAGAAACAAAACACACAAATGAAAGTTAACCAAACACGTGCAACGTGTTATAATAACGATTGCTGAGAAAATATTGTTTATCAGTTTAAGCGTAAGAATTGAACTTAATTTGCTGGTCGTACAATATAAACCGCTGTTTTTGTATAACGTTATGTAATTTAGTTCCTATTAATTCCATTATTTAAAACAAAGTAACCATCTTAATATTTGAAATTTTATTTGTAGCTAAGTTGACGAACGACAAAGGAGAATAAGATGACGAATTGGTCATCTTACCCTTCACAATTTTTTGGGGGCAATGTAGATTGCTAATTCTGTATCATTATTTTAGTTTATGTAAAAGATGGGTAGAACATATATGCGAAAGACTGAGAGACAATCGTGGAGTAAAAAGAACATGAAAACAGCAATGAGGGATGTTCAAGTGAACGGCAAAAGTGTTAGTTCTGCCGCTAAGGCATATAAAATTCCACAACCAACATTGTGAAGATATTTGAAAAAGTATCACGCAAATGAGGTAAAGCTAATTTCAATTCTCTGTCTTTTTTAAATAAACGTAAAGCCAATTTTTTAGGCTTTTCCCTCCAATGCTGGTCATTTCAAAAGAACGTTCTCTGAAGAACACCTGCAAAGTATATATCGTTACATTGTAGACATAGATAAAAGGATATTTGGTTTAACCAAAGAACAGTTCAGCAGAGTAATTTTTGATTATGCTGAAAACCGTAAAATTCCACACAGGTTTAACACCGAAAAGAAAAGGGCTGGTAGACATTTCATTGAATGATTCATGAAAAATTGCAATTTGTCTCTGAGAAGTCTTAAAGCTACCTCTGTTGCCAGGCCTATGGCATTAAACAGAGAGAATGTAAATAATTTCTTTGATGCATTTCGCGAACTAAAATAAAAGTATTCTTTCGAACCACATAAAATTTATAACGAAACAGGAGATCACGACTTTTGAGTTTTGAAAAAGAAGGAAACAAGAAGAGCACTGGTTACTAGAGTCTTTGAACATCTAAGAAGCAGAAACAACGTCGACAGCACCACTTCGGTCTTTGCTTGCCACCTGAGAGAAAGCGGCCACACCTTTGACAAGGAAAGTGACGCCAAAATCCTTCACCCATCAAGTTTTGGCACAGAACAATTCGTCCTGCATGAAATGGAGATTTACAAGTATATAAATGGCTCGAATAATAATGTTCTTAACGTTTATAGCACCAGTGCCATGAACTTTTCTTTCATATACAGAAACCTGATTGAACAGACTTTCAACAATAGTGGTCCAGCTTCAATAATAATGTGCTCATTGTTTCCAACACCATGGTCTTGAACTTTCCTTTCATATACAGAAACCTGATTGAATAAACTTTCAATAATATTTCAAATAATGCTCTGACTGATGTATGATGGAGACCAATCATGGAGCAAAACAAGTGTTTCTTTGGTTCTCTCTCTGCACAGTTGACATTTCCTCCAGCCGCCGTAGTTCATATGTCACTTTTGGCTCTTATGTCACTCGTCACTTGTCCTTTTCCATTCGTAGTTCACAATCAGATGTCTGAAGGTCCAGACTCCATCTTGCCGTCTGATAAAATAAAAAATAAGCGTCTTGTGATGTTCCTGTTTTCTTAGTCTATGCAGTTTTCGTTTGTAAATCTGAAGACAATAGATGAAAAACTAAACCTTGGCAAGATTTCATATAGCACTTTTCTGCAACTAAAGGCAAGAATTAGTAAGTATTAACCCCATAGTGGCGTCCATATATTTCTTTTACTTTCTGAATTTGACATGCTCAGATGTTCTATGGGTGTTCTGCTCGGTTGTACGACCTGGGACTCCAGTCCTGTTTTAAATGTGCATTTTATAGAAATGTTTTATAACTCCTGTCAGTTTAAACCTCGCATGGACGTTGTTTTGATGTTTGACACTTAGTTTTTGTTAGACCTTTCTATAGTTATAGTGTAGTCACTAGCGTGTTAGACCTACCAGAAACGTAGTTTCTAATAATTGTCTGGTAGAAAAAGCCTTTTAATTATTCCCTTTAATCAGTTTCTCCATTGATATAAAGTAATTCCGTATGTCCTCATCCTCGTTACTTAGGATTTTAGAGGTGGATCGCAAGACTGCTTGAGGTTTGCTGTTACGGTGTTGAAAATCAGCCAAAAAGTATTCTCTCTTGATAGCAAAACTTAACCTCTTTGCACGATTTTCAAGAAAGACACGATAAGTGTTTCTTTTTCAAGTGGCCACCTGTATGTATCACGTTTTCGGTACCTTAAATCTAGAATCCCTCTTGATAACTGAGCAGAGGTCGGCCTTATTTTATCACTCTAAGTTGATCCAGGTTAAACGATGTGTTTGAACCAGATAGTTTCCCAACTTTGAATTATGTAAAGTGAAGTGTCTGCTGCGTCTACCAACTAAATCATCACAAGATTATCAGAGGATACTCCGTACTCTAGAATTTGTTCAAGGAAATTCACAGAATCTCTTTGATGATTGCACAACTGAAGGGTTTCTCAGTCAAGTTCTCGTCTAATCTGAATCATTTATTCATGTCCTGCATCTTCTCTAATTAGGGTACGAATCGCCCCTGATCTCAGCTGTTCACTTATTTACGTTTGACTTATTGATCTTTCCAAATGAAATATTAGTTTGTATGATCCCTTAACTGTACCTGTAGCCACCTACATTAAAATATGATACCTCTATCGCAAGGGAAATTAAGTGTTCATGGTGATAACTTAGCTATTTGAAACAAAGAAACATATAGAGTGGTCTAGAGGTAATGGTAGAGAGCACAGAGAAGCAGTAGAATATTGGAAAGTACACTTGGAGAACTCAAATTATTACAACACATTTGAGGATGTGTTGTCGTCATATAGGTTTTTTAAGTGTAAGACCTCGTGAGATGTACGACAGGGTCACAATCTTTGTGCGGAACTAGGTATTATGATGTCATTACAGCTCCAATAAACACTAAATGTTATAAACAGAAACCAACCAACAATTTTGTAAATTGTCGGCGCTAGCACTAGCCCATTTTCCCCAATAAGGGGACAATGAATGTAAGGCTAAATGCACTCTCACCATAATAAGAAAGGCATACCAGTTTTGCTCTTATTAGAGCTCGCCAGTGTGCAGTACTAATTACAGCGAGAATATACCCAAAGCGTTTTCAGCTATGGTAGCCCGGCTGTTAGAGCATTGTGAGATGTACGACAGGGTCGCCATCTCGGTACAGCTCCAATAAACACAAAATGTTATAAATCTAGCCTTTACTCCAATTGTAATTATCAATCCTCATCACAGGTTCCAATCTTGACTTAGAGAATTTTGGCATCAAAATTTTAATAAACAAACATCTCAGTGTGAGAAAGGAATCTACATGATAAGCAAATATTTAATCTATTCTATATCGCCTACCCGATGCGTTATCGGGAAAAACAAGATATGATAATGTGGAGCCTTAGGGTTTGCGGAAACCTTCACGTGCCATCGGTCTGACGAGCCTGTGAATTAACATGAGTACAGACGATGCGAAACAGTTTACAATCTCTTTCAATTCGTTATATAATATAGCAGCAGGATTGCAAGAGTTTATGAGAAGATAGCTATACTTAAACCGCATATGAGTATCAGAGGGGACTCCACGGGTTCTGGTATAATGATGTCTGTCTCATCTTTAAACTATTGGGCAGTGACGTGTCCTAGAGTACGTCGTTACATTAATACATACATGAATTATGGATGGATTTTTTAGAGCCCGTGATTACAATTTGATTAATATAAGTATTATAAAAAACATAGAAACATATGAAGCAATGCATATAAAAACATAAATACATAAAAAAACAGCAATATCAAAATTTTTCATAATACTGCATAGATAAAAAGTTGGAGGAACTAAGCATTTTTTTTATTTCAACAACACACGACGAGGGCTTACAGCCTAAATACTATCGTACCGTGAGTGTCGGCAAGGAGGAAAGAGGCAACTTGTTAATTCTGGACTTGAAGATTTGGAGGTTCGGGGGAGAAGGAAAAACATGTGCCGGCAAGGAATTCCACAACTTGGAGGTCCTCGGGACAAAAGAGCGGCCATAACAAGATGTTCTATGTCTGGTGACCTGGACAGTGAAAGGGTGCATTCGCTCTGTTCCCCTGGTAGATCTGTTGGGGGCAGTAGGTGGAGGAACTATGGAAGAAAGCTCCTCTGAGCAGTGCCCGTCCAGATATCTATAAAAGAGAGAGAGAGGTCACCAACGGCACGTCGGTGGGCAAGGGATGGCAGCCTTTGGGTGAGGGTAGGGTCACCGATGAGATGTATAGCTCTCTTCTGAATTGATTCTAGGATAGCGAGTGTAGAAGCGGCAGCAGCACCCCAGATGTGGGAGCAGTATTCGAGGTTTGGTCTTATTTGTGAAGTATATAAGGTATAGAGATTAGCTGGTGAAAAGTATTTGCGAGCCCGGAAGAGGAAACCTAATTTCTTAGCAGCCGCTTCTGCAATTGATGTGACATGTTGGTGCCAATTGAGATTTCGATCCACAGAAATTCCAACAAGTGAAAAGGACTCATTACTTTGAATAACTTGGTTGTTTATTGTGATGGGTCTAGGGCTGGTGTATCTCTTATGAGAAAGAAAGCAAGACTGTGATTGGGTGGGATTAAATTGTACAAGATTTCTAATTCCCCAGTCTAATATTTTTTGGCGATCCACGAAGACACAACCCTCCATGAGTCTGCGATCCTCATCTAATTGGGCTAAAGAGACATGCAATACTCTAATCAATATTCTAATTGTATATTTGAGGGGGGGGGTGCTGTCGTCCGCGTAACTGTGAACTGGGTTGGATGTGCTAGAGAGAAGGTCATCGATGTGGAGAAGAAACAAAGCAGGGGCTAAAACTGAACCTTGAGGAACTCCTGCATTAATTGGATACAGTTTAGAGGAATGGCCATCCACGACAACAGAAATGCTCCTGTTGAAGAGGAAATTAGCTGTCCAGGTACAGAGTTTTGGGGGTAGGTCATTGACCGGTAGTTTATTAAGCAGCGCGGCGTGCCAGACCTGGTCGAATGCTTTGGATATGTCTAGAGCGACAATCTGGGATTCACCGTGTAGTTCCATAGACTTTTTCCAAGAATGGGTGACAAAGGAAAGGAGGTTGGCAGTTGATCTGCGCTGACGGAATCCATACTGCCTGTAGCGGATTAGACCGTGTTTTTCAAGAAATTTTAGTAATTCGGTGTTAATATACTTTTCCACCACTTTAGAGACAACTGAAAGAAGAGAAATAGGCCTGTTGTCGCTAGGAAGCGCTTTGGATCATTTCTTGGGGACGGGTTGTACTCGAGCAGTTTTCCAGTTACTAGGGAATATGCCTCTTTTGTAAGATGTCTGAAACAGACGAGTCAGGACAGGCATATTGCTGTCACACCACACGTAATACGTATTAGATCCACATCGTCAGTACGTGTGGAAGTATCGCATCGGCGACAAAAACTTCAAATTTTGTTTTTCGCTCAAACATCGTAAAAAGGGTCACAACATATAGAAAACATGATTTGGAAACGAACATTTTTTTGGTCTGTCGGTCTGTTGGTTTGTCGGTCTATCGGTCGGTATGTCTGTTTGTTTGTAGCCACGATAACTTTGGAACAAATTGAGATATCGCGTGCAAATTTAGTACACAGTTAGCATCCGGCAAAATAACGGTTCGGATAGTTTTCGGGTAAAATCCCTCCAGAGGGCAGAGGATGAATGGGGGTTATTTGGTGAAAATTGATCTTTTTCGGTTAAAACTTAAGTAACATAACGTTTTAGGCTTTGTTTCTTAGAAAAGTTTCAATGTCATAAAACATTTGGTATTCTATGCTGAAATTCTATTAGCGGTTGAATTTGTAGGGGTGGAATATCGGTGACGGAAAAAGAATATTTTTTTTTCGCTAAAACTGGGTAAGAAGTCTTAAAACATACAAAAAACTTGATTCTGGAACGAATTTTTTGTTCTGTCGCTCTGTAGGCCGGTTGGTCTGTCGGCGTCTATGTCTGTCTGTTAGTAGGCGCAATAACTTTCGAATGAATTGAGATATCATCTTTAAATTTGGTACAGTGTGAGCACCCGACAAATTAACGGTTTAGATTGTTTTTGGGTAAAATCACTCGATGGGGTGGGGGATGAATAAGGGGTGATTTGGGGAAAATTGACATTTTTTCGTTAAAACCCGAGTAAAATAACGTTCTAGGGTTTGTTTATTAGAAATCTTTCAATTCCATCCAAGATCTGGTATTATGTGCTGGAATTAAATAAGGGGTTGAATGTGTGGGGCTGGCATATCGGGATAGAAATTTCCAATTTTTTTTCTAAAACAACGTAAAAAGCCTCAAAACATATAGAAAACTTGATTCTGGAACAAACTTTTTTTTGTGTGTCCGTCTGTTCGCCTGTACATATCTATGTTAGTACGCCTAATAACTTACGAACGAATTGAGATATCATCTTCAAATTTGGTATCCAAGTAGCACCCGACAAAGGAATGCTTCGAATTGTTTTTGGGTAAGATCGTTTTAGGGAGTAGTGATAAATGAGTGGTGATTTGGTGAAAATAATTTTTTTTCTGTTAAAACTCGAGTAGTATAACGTTTCAGAAGTTTATGAGTACAGGAATATGAATATTTTCTTTGTAGTGAAGTCATGGACCCTTAATTCGTTTCATGAAACGTCTTTCTGGGGAGACCGCTATATGGAAGTTATGATTCAATGCGCTATAAATGAATATATATATATATATATATATATATATATATATATATATATATATATATATATATATATATATGTATATATATATATATATATATATATATATATATATATATATATATATATATATATATATATATATATATATATGTATATATATATATATATATATATATATATATATATATATATATATATATATATATATATATATATATATAGTGGCTCGGATAGGTTCGTTATCCAGGTTTTCCCGGAAAATTTGGTGTTTTCTTTATAAAAAAATTCATATCTCCGGAAATAACAAAGTAAGGGCAACCAACGCGTGTTTTTATTATAAAGAGTGAACTCTGTACCAAAATGTATGTCTCTAGCCTTAAGGACAAAGAAGTTATGGGCGGGGTAGGTAGTAAAAAGGAAATATGAGCAGAAAATGCGAATAGAACGGGCTTGAAAGTTGTCTTTTTCACATCTTGAAGGCATATCCTCCTTAAACCCTGCCTACCCCGCACAGCACCTCATTTTCGTAACTTCCTTAGCGGGTAGGAGCAGGAAATTTTTCTTGTGGTTTATGCAACGAAGGTGGTTGTATGCACGCGAGGGGGGAAGGAAAATCCCCACGACGAAGTAGCCACCCCAGCCCCCCAACCCTACCGCAAGTCAAAGCGGGGGGTCTTTTCCTTCCCCCGTCGTGTGCATACAACCACCCTCGTTGCATAAACCACAAGAAAAACTTTTTTTTATACCCCCCAAGGAAGTTACGTGACCTGAGGGCGAATAGGAGTGCTGTGCGAGGTAGGCGGGGTTTAATGGGGATACGGCTTCAAATAGACAGCTTTTAAGCAGTTTTCTTTACTTTTTCTGCTCATCTTTCGTTTTTACTACCTACCCCGCCCAGCACCCCTATTCACTCCAAGTTCCGTAACTTCCTTGGGGGTGTGAACAACAAATTTTTCTTGTGGTTTGTGCATCCAGGTGAGGTCCTAGTAATATTCCTGAAAACAAATTTTCGAGAAGCGTTCGGGAGCTAATCTGCAAATTTACCGAATTTTCATTAAATCCATCAAATTTCAATAACTCAATTTGCTATTGACGTAAGCTTTGTTGGTTAGGAAACCAACATTTAAGTTTATTTTCGGAAAATTTTTGTATGTGTTCAAACCATAAGTAATTTTGATAAAATATAGTACATTGTTTCTACTACATAGGCTATACCGGTAATCAGATTGATGCCTGCTCGCATTTGCTATTAAAAACATTTTTATGGAAATTCACTTCCATAACACATTTGCTGCATCCAGACTTGTGAGAAAGGTTGATATATTTTCAAAGAATAAATTTGTTTCGATGAAATATGGTACATTGTTTCTACTATTATATAGGCAACCAAGGTTGATGCCTGCTTTCATCAAAGAAGGACATCTGCTATTAAAAATATTTTAGAGAAAATTCGCTAACATAACGCACTTTCTGCGTCCAGAGATTTTTTACGTATTGCTTATAATATTCTAATCACTAACTAAATTTTATTTTCATTATAAATCAAAATATTTTCTGCGAGTAAATAGCTAACATTACTAGACATAATTGTCGAATCATTTTCGAATTGAAAATCAAGACAATTGTCTACGTTTCTCCTAATTTCTTGTCTTCTCTATCTGAAACTTGAGAATCTATTTTCTGTCCCACATACACAGAAAACATTTCCGTGTTTACAAGAAGCGTTAACCCGGATTAATTTACAACCGCATGACGTCTGCGATTTTAGATTGACTTCCTAGTTTGTACGGGAACCCGACTCGACAAAAGGAAACGTCAATGAGCTCCAGACTTTTCATGGAACTTTTCCAACTCGCCTCCTCTAACCGAATATCTATTTACGAGAATAAAAGGGAGCCATGTACATTCAGAATTCGTAATAGTTCGATAGCTTCCAGCTACAGAAAGTTGGTGGTTCTGAAATAGTGGCGCTGTTTTGTGGAGAAGTTTACTTTTGATAGAAATACTTTTGGGATTGTATACAGAGAAGTTGAGATAACATAACTGTTAGCAATTTCAAATTGTCAATAAAGCCGATTTGTACGGCAACTTTATCTCTTGAGCGTAATCATGATATTGACCTGAATTATTGTTTTGTTTGCGTTGCATCACAGTATATAAATCAAAGACAAGTGCCCCTGGCGAACAAATTTAGTATACAGGGTGTCCCACGCCGAGTAATGTATTAGATTATTTCCGAAAATATACATTTTTGAGTGCTGAAAATTTGTGTACGGAGGTTTCCGAAGATGCTCTATTTAATGAAAATAATTTCCAAAATGGCGGACTACAGGTTGCACCGTAAATAGATAAAAACATCGTTATTTTAAAAAGAACAGCCTGCAGTTAGTTGCATTTTTAGAATACTCATCTATGTTTAGGTTAAAAGTTATTAGGGTATGCTCTCCCTATCTCCAACTGTTTTCGAGTTATGTCAATTTATTTGAGAATTCTGTTCAAGGGGAGGCTGACTTAATGAAGGTGATTTCGTGTCATGTTAGGATGCTGAAAATTCTTTAATTTGTTAGACACGTTCCAAGGCCATTAAACTTCGACAAGATTGTGAGGAAAAATTGTTTTAAACTAGAATAACTCATTTATTTCAAATAGAACACCATGTATGTTATCCTCTCGTTGAATAGAGCAGATAATTCTCTTTAAAACTGTATTAGCATGTCCTATACCTAAAGTTGATAATTGTCGAGATATTTGCGGTTTACCAAAAAAATGAAATTTCAACAAATAACAGAGAATAACCAAAAGTATTGAAAGTTGAAAATGATTATGACTAGCTAAGAAACTCATGATTGATATTGTTCATATTGTGTACCATTCGCACTAATACATCGCTCTAAGCATATTACAACTCCTTCACTTTGTTGTACGCCGTATTTCTGCGGGATCAATATTATCCAAACAATTAGGGACTCTGTCTTCAAGTTCTTCCCTAGTATTAACTGGAGTTGCATAAACATCTGATTTCAATGTACCCCATAGGTAAAAGTCCAGAGGAGTGAGGTCGGGCGACCGTGGGGGCCAATTGTATGTTCCACCGCGTCCCATCCACCTCTCTCCGAATTAATCATTTCAAAAGCTCCTCACCTCTGCTGAATTATACGCAGGAGCCCTATCTAGTTGATACCAACAATTCACATACGCAGTAAGTGGTAAATTGTCCAAGAAATCAGAGACAGTGGTTCGCTAAATCTCTAGGTATTGCACAGCTGTCAGATTATTATGGTAAATACAGTACGATATTTTATCATCCATCAGAAGAGCAAACAAGTTAAAGCTGAATTTTCTCTGAAAACAGCGTTCTCTTTTGACATGAGGATTGTCTTGAGTCCAGTAGTGAATATTATGTCTGTTAAATATTCTTTCATGGGACATCTTTGTTTCGTCAGTCCAAATTATGCTTTTCAGAAATAAAGGATCGTTGCGGTGTCTTTCAAGGAGAGTGTGACAAAATTCAATTCGGTTGGCTGGGTGATCGGTTCCAGAGCTTCTACACTTATAAATTTATAATTATGCATCTTATGCTTGGACAATATTCTCTGTTTGGAGGAACGTGCTATGTTCATGTCATGTTTAGCTGAACGTATTGACGCCTTTGGATGAGCTTCGAAATAAGACAACACAGAAATGTGTGTCTTCGTCTTCTGTAACTAGAACTGATCTTGATGTTTGTTTAATCGTGCAACTTCCCGTTCTCAAGAAATTGGTTTCATAACGTCTGAATTTCAACGCAGTCATTGGCGAGAACTCGGGATACCTATCATTAAACAGCCGACATGTTCTACTGACAACTCTGTTGCACTCTCCATGAAAATAAAATAATATCAGCAATTGTTAGTTTGAAGAGCTGACATTATCCATTATAACGAAGAATTCCTATTAATTCAGACAACATAGACAAAATAACTCACGTTGTGAATGACAGAAATATAAAACTGACAATAAACGTGAAAATGTCAAACATCCACATAGCACTCTTAGAATTCACACAGATTTTAGACATACTCCTCACGGCCTTCATCTCGAGGTCGAGGCGGTTTGGCGACGGAACCGAGGAAGAGTAGAGAATGGTTGCTGGGTTGCTGGGGTTGGCAAAAAGGGCCCATTGTGGCCTACTTGCTTGGCGTTGGCCTCCCCACCACTGCTACTACTACTACTACTACTACTACTACTACTACTCCTAAATTTGTCTTTTTTTTTGGTAAACCGCAAATATCTCGACAATTATCAACTTTAGGTATAGGGAATGCTAATACAGTTTGAAAGAGTATTATCTGCTCTATTTAATGAGAACATAATATACAGAGTGTTTCGTTTGAAATAAATGAGTTATTCTAGTTCAAAGCACACCAAATTCTAAGACATCCTACAAAACCTGTATATGAAACAATTTTTCCTCACAATCATGTCGAAGCTTAATGGCCTTGAAACGTGTCAGCATCCTAACACGACACGAAATCGCCTTCATTAAGTCAGCCTTCCCTTAAACAGAATTCTCAAATAAATTGACATAACTCGAAAACAGTTAAAGATAGGGAGAGCATACTCTAATAACTGTTAACCTAAAATTAAATTAGTATTATAAAAATGCAACAATATACAGGCTGTTCTATTTGAAATAACGATGTTTATATATATTTACGGTGTAACCGAAAGTCCGCCATTTTGTAAATTATTTCCACTAAATGGGGCATCTTCAGAAACCCCCATATACAAATTTTCAGTACTCAAAAATGTATATTTTCGGAAATAATCTAATACATTACTTGAGGTGGCATATATATATATATATATATATATATATATATATATATATATATATATATATATATATATATATATATATATATATATATATATATATATATATATCTTTAACGTCGGTCTATTTCCGCGACTATGGCCAATCACAAACGCCAGGCAGCTGTTTCACCTCACTATCCTGGAAATTTTGCCGAACCCCTGCGTTTCTGCGAGGGTAGGGATTTTTAGCATGTCCAACATTGCATGGACACGGGACCGCCGGCTTTACGCCCCTTCCGAAGGGCGGAACGTGCTGACATTCAACTTGCTCAAATACAATGCCACAATATTAATTGTACAATAGTACTGAAAAAGTGAAAGGGAAACTCTGGAAATCGAACCCGGTACTTCTCGGTTCTGATGTAAAATTTAGTATGACTGCAAGCATTTTTTAGCCCACTTGTAAACGCCCCTAATGGCTGGGGATCCTTAAGATTGTCATACCACCTTTTATTCGTGACACTTTTCAAATTTGCCCAAAAGAAAAAATCAATTGGCGTTATGTCTGGTGATCGAGGAGGCATACAGATAATGCCGTTAGTTAGTTAATATCTGCTATCAAAAAGTATTGTAATAGAATATTAATCTGGCGTACATTGTGGGCAGGACCACCATCTTCTTGAAAGTAGATCTGTTGTCTATCCAATAAAATTCAGGTCATCAAAGAAGTATCGAAGTGTGGCGGTTGACAATTTTGCGTACCGAATTACTCCAAGCCCGTTCCCTCGGCAGTGGTTTCACTAGATAATGTGTAGGGACATTGGGAATCTTGTTAATATATTCATGCGAGTCACTAACTAGATGACGTGGCATAGTTACTCCCGTCGTTTATGCGCACTTGCTCGCATTTCTTCACGTTGACATTCAGAGCACTGGGCAGAAAGCACATTGGTAATGCACCTTGATATCATACAGGGCCTGCAATAATTCTTCAGCCAATCAAACCACAGCAAACATTAACGCTAAAGCGTCTCTGCCGGTTACAAGGATGAAGGAGCATCGGATTTTCTCGACTCCAGTAATGGCTGTTTTTCCTGTTAAACATGCCCTAATTGGAGAAATTTGATTCGTCACTGAAAAGAACGGAACCCCAAATATTATCGTTAAGTCGTATTTTATTAATAAACCACTGACAAAACTAGATGCGTCTTTCTTAAACTCCTGGTACAAGCGTCTGTGTAGGTCTGTACTTGTACGGCACAAACTTATGCGTTTTTAGACTATTGTTACTAGTTCCAAAAAAAAACACCCTCTTGCATTAACTCGTTAAATGAATTATTAGGATTACCTTCAAAGTAAGCTAAGACATCAATTTCAGTTGCTCCACTTATTCTGAATGGTTTTTTGCATTTTCCATCGAATTCTAATGCATGTTGGTAACAAAAATTCGATAGCGTTAATTGTTTTCGAGTTATTTTAATTATTTCACATTTCTAGCACATATCAAAAATTATGATACGACGTTTTTACTAGTGTATAGCAGAGTCCAATGAAAATAACGCATTCAGAGAGGTTTTCGTCAATATTATTCGTAAAAAAATCGAGGTACCGTATACAATTTTTTTGTGTTTCCACAGAAACCAGTTTCTCAAAATTTTTGTTAAATTTTGGCAATTAATAATAAATGTTTAATAAGTAATTGTAAAACAAACTTTTTCAGATTTCCGTGAAAAATTGTTTGCAAATTTTCATGAAATTTGTTTCGAAGTTTCGTCGAAAAGCTTTTTGTGTGAATAATTATATCTTGGTAGGTGGGTAAATAGTTTGAGAGGGTTCGCTGACCAGGCAAATCAGACCAGTTTTTTCAGGAATATTTTAAGATCATTTTCGACAAGATTTTGCATTTCTTCAAACAATAAAGTTTTTTTCTATGAAATATGGTACGCTCTTTTTACTATATATATATATATATATATATATATATATATATATATATATATATATATATATATATATATATATATATATATATATATATATATATATATATATATTATACTGGTAACCAAATTTGATGCCTGCTTTCATTAAAAAAGGCATATTTGGTATTAAAAGCATTTTTATGAAAATTTTCTGCTATAATGCACTTGCTGCGTCCAGTCTTTTTTAATCGTATACTTTTTATTATTTCCTTCAACATTTATTAATTATATATACTAGACTGTTTCGATGAAGAGGTAGTTAAAAAGAAACATATTTGGAAATACATCCCGATCGATGATGTGCGAGAGCAACAATGTAATAAGGTGCCATAGACATGGCGCACAGATTGTAACTGCGGGGCTACAACCTTTATAATGTGGTGATGTTGCTTTGGACATTTTTGGAAAAAAATTCTACGGAGCTCTTGGAATATTTTTATATTTTGAAGACACCTGGTATAATATCGTTACACGGGCATAAGTGCATAGTTACAAATTGTTACACATCGAGAGACTCGTGGTTGGTTGTAGTGTCTAATGGCTGTAAACAACTTGTCTGTTCATATCACCTCTTCAGACAAGTGGAACGATCAAAATTTGATAAGCTGTTTACATACGAAGTATTGATTTACCCACATACGAAAGCACTCTAATATTTGTATATACCTCTTCTGAAATTATAGATAATATAACAGCCTTGTAAATTGTCTATTGCCTACCTTTTTGTTGGCAATTGCCATTAAGGAAATTTTTCATCATAAATGTACCAGGTTTTATGTATGTGAAAATTAAATTTTTTGTTTGTCCCAATGAAAACTCATCTAATTTCGATGTTGTTGAAATGTATCAGATGCTGTAGTAATGATAGGTAAAACAAGGACCACAATGTTGGCAAAAGTAATCGATTCATTGAAAACATTAGCAGGACAGAAGAAAATATTGAAATTTTTATTATTATTGTTAATGTGTGTCTGGTTTGTGGATTGTAGTTACTGCGGTTACGTAACTATGTGAAAACTGGAACCTGTGATGAGCACTAATAAGTACACTTGGAGAACACCCAAATCACCACAACACATATTTCAGAGACCTTACGATCGTTTCGTTGACCAAGTCAACATCTTCAGAGGAAGAAAAATTCTAACATAAAAAAACTAGATCCCGTATATTTATATCGCGTCAAAGAAAACGAACTAGTCCGAAGGAAAGTTGTCGTCCAAGAACGATCGTTTGTTTATTGCGCAGTGAAACAGGTCGGAGACCTGCTTTAATCTTTTGGTCGACAAATTTATGACCCTTATCTAATATAGGTTTAAAAAGGACCGGCGTTCTTTGAAGAAACACCACGTTTACTTTCGATCTAGAAATTTACTATGTGGATATTGGTTTATGCCGATAAAAGACATCTGGTGAGATAAATAACATAAACTCAAATCATCTCTTTTTAAAATAGAAAACTAAAACCCAGATGTCTGTCTCACCGTATTACCTTTAACAAAGGAAAAATAGTTCAACTAAAATACTACACAAAAACTATATATTGATTTTAATTCTACGTGAAAATATTTATATTGACTACATAGATACAAAAACCGAACAGGTATTTAAATCAAGACAAACATAGTGATTAGTATATGTATAAACCGGTCGAGTTATTGACAATAATTTATTATTATACCGGACTAATTATGAGTATTTAAGCGGTCAAATGCAAAGAGCAAACAATGGGCTAGAAATTACAGGTGCCGCACGATTTAATGAAGTTTTGTTCTTAATTGACCTTAATATAAAAATACTTTCTAATGAATCAAGCATAGTTTGATGTCTGACATTTTTGACAAGTTTCAAATTTTCTTTGTCAATGTGGTGGTTATTATCCCATATATGTTGTGCCACACAATATAATGTGTATAAAACAAAATATTTTCCAATTTAACAATGAGTTCTTTGAACAAACTGAAGGCACAGCTATGGGCAATCCATTATCGCCTTTTATTGCAGATTTGTTTATGAGTAGATTTGAGACGGATTTAAAAAATAAAAGTGGGTATTTCCCTAGAGTTTGGTGTCGTTACGTCGATGATATTTTTGCAGTGTTTGACACAATTACATGTAAGGTAGAAGAATTTACTGAAAAACTAAATAGTCAATTTGATTCAATAAAATCCACCCACGAAATAGAAATTAACAATAAACTTTCGTTCCTAGATGTACTAGTTATTAAAAATAAAAATAAAGGCTCGCTTGAATTTAATGTCTATAGGAAGGAAACGGCTACTATTAATTATATTCCTAATGACTCACATCATACGTTTGCACAAAAAACGGCTAGTTTCAATTTCTTAGTAAATAGATTGATAAATTTTCCGTTGAGAATACAGAATTAAAATACATAAAACATGTGGCGAGATATAACGGTTACTCGGATGGTTTAATAGACAAATTAGTTGACAAACACAGAACAAAGAAGTTGATATCTGAATGTACGACATTTAAGAATGATAAAATCGAGAAAAAATTTGTATGTTTACCTTATGAACCACGAATCACAAAGGGTTTGGAAAGTATTTTTAAGAAAGCCGATTTACATTTGACGTTTTCGGCGAAAAGTAATTTAAAAAATTTGTTGGGTAATACGAAAGACAAAGACAAAGTCACTGAAATGTCCGGAATTTATGAGATTAGTTGCAAAGATTGTGATCTTAGATACGTGGGCCAAACTAGGAGAAACATAGCCATCAGATTTCGTGAACATCTCGCACAGTTACGATATGGTACGGTAGACAAATCTTGTGTGGCACAACATATATGGGATAATAACCACCACATTGACAAAGAAAATTTGAAACTTGTCAAAAATGTCAGACATCAAACTATGCTTGATTCATTAGAAAGTATTTTTATATTAAGGTCTATTAAGAACAAAACTTCATTAAATCGTGCGGCACCTGTAATTTCTAGCCCATTGTTTGCTCTTTGCATTTGACCGCTTAAATACTCATAATTAGTCTGGTAGAATAATAAATTATTGTCAATAACTCGACCGGTTTATACATATACTAATCACTATGTTTGTCTTGATTTAAATACCTGTTCGGTTTTTGTATCTATGTAGTTAATATAAATATTTTCACGTAGAATTAAAATCAATATATAGTTTTTGTGTAGTATTTTAGTTGAACTATTTTTCCTTTGTTAAAGGTAACACGGTGAGACAGACATCTGGGTTTTAGTTTTCTATTTTTAAAAGAGATGATTTGAGTTTATGTTGTTTATCTCAGCAGATGTCTTTATCGGCATAAACCAATATCCACATTGTAAAGTTCTAGATCGAAAGGAAACGTGCTGTTTCTTTAAAGAACGCCGGTCCTTTTTAAACCTATATTAGATAAGGGTCATAAATTTGTCGACCAAAAGATTAAATCAGGTCTCCGACCTGTTTCACTGCGCAATAAACAAACGATCGTTCTTGGACGACAACTTTCCTTCGGACTAGTTCGTTTTCTTTGACGCGATATAAATATACGGGATCTAGTTTTTTATGTTAGAATTTTTCTTCCTCTGAAGATGTTGACTTGGTCAACGAAACGATCGTAAGGTCTCTGAAATATGTGTTGTGGTGATTTGGGTGTTCTCCAAGTGTACTTATTGCGGTTACGTATTAAAATAGACTGTATCGTGTTATGAAAATAAAATTACTTGGAAACACTTAACATAGTTATAGATTTGAAGTAATACCAACTATATACTATTTATGTACATTTATATAGGCGGCACGTGTAATACTAAAACGCGTGGTCGAATACGAATTATTAATGTTGCACTCGGTGCAAGCACTTGGAAACGAATAACGAGTATGAATTGAAGCTCTTGTAACCTAACGAACGAATGGAATATACCTAAACTATGGCACTCGCGTTACGAATAAACGCGGGTCGAATATGAATTGTTGCACTCGGTGCAAACACCTGGAAAGCAAATAAATAATTAATATTTCATGCTCTTTGAAGCTGACGAACGAATAGACTTGTGTCCAGGTCTTGATTGTTGCGGGTATCCTTCTTCTAAAGGTGGGGACATGCGCACAATACACTTTAGTTATATCATACACATGTGACATCCAGGACTGCACTCTTACAACTTAAAACTAAACAGTTGTTATTATTGTGATTATATAATCAAGTAAAGGCAATTCCTATAAGTTACTCAAAAACTTAAACATAAAAATAACATTCAAAAACCTAGACCTTACTTAACATAAATAAATATAACCAAGCATAAACAAACAAATACAAATACCTAAACTACCTAATCAGCAAGATCCCTAAATTCTACATTATGTCTGCAATAGCAACCTTATTATATCACTCTCACCGCCCCCTCCCCATTGCATCCAAACTGTTCTTAAAAGTATGTGTGCTAGGAGCTGTTATTACTTCCTCGTGTAGAGCATTTCACTCGTTAAAAACCCTATTAAATAGAAAAGAACTACGAACAGTGGTTCAGTGATTCTTTTTTTAACTTGAGCGAGTGACCTCGTAAGTGAATATTTGCAGAGAGTTGGAACATATGCCAGAAATCAACTCCAATGCATCCATGAAGTGCTCTATATGTGTAGATCAAATCACCACTGTCTCGCCTTTCAGAAAATTTAGATAAACCACACAGCCTCAGCCTTTCATCGTAGTTTGGACACACCATTCCACAAGACAGACATGTGGCTTTACGCTGCACGGACTCCAACATACCCTTGTCTCTCTCCAATATATGACACCACACAACCCCAGCATACTCTAGGACAGGACGGACATTCATAGTGTAAAGCCTATTAAAAGTTTGGACTGAGCACTCTTTAAAAGCATTATGCATCAAGAGAGCAGCTTATTGGCTTTAGATGTGGCATTGCTATATGGGCAGACCATGACAAATTGGACGAGATAACGATCCCCAAATCCTTATGATTATCCACTGGATTTATAGATTGCTGCATTATGTGCTAAGGGATTTTGGCATTGTTGAAACCCAAATGCAACACAGAGCATTTGTCGGTGTTTTAAGGCAATAGCCAGTATTCGCAACAAACGATGTATCATGCTGAATATCACTATAGTGAGCTAAAAGATTCTGAAACATTTTCAGATCATCCGCGTAGAGCGTACACTCATATTTTAACAGGCGAGGTAGGTCCGAAGTATATGGCACAAACAGTATAGGACCAAGCAGGGATCCCTGTGGTACTCCACTAAGAAGAGGGCGAGATGAAGATGTAGTCTGTGTAATTGTCATGAAATAGTAGCGATCAGAAAGAGAGCTTTTGATCCCGCTCAGAACAGGGCCACGAACACCATAATGTTTTAATTTTAGTGAAACACGATCGAGTGCCTTAGAAAAATCAAAATAGAGAACATCGACTGGAACTTTTTTATTCTGTGATCGTGGCCACCAATCTATACAGGTTGATAAGTTGGTGACAACTGAACGCCAAGAAAGGAATCCTTGGTGCTTGTCGGATAAAATTTGGTTACTTAATAGAAAATGCACAAGCTTATTAACCAGCAACCAGTAACCTATAACAGTAACAGTAATTTGAACTATAAAATTTGTGCAAGTTAAAATTAATTTGTCAATTGTTCTCAGTTATTGTATTAGAACGACACATTAAAAATTGTGTACCGTTACAAGCACAAGGATCATACTTATTTGTATTTACACACTTTGTTATTTTATTAGATTAATTTTTACAGTATGTTCATACACAGAAAGTGCACTGCTTGTGCTGTATATTACGACATAATTTAAATAAAATTTTAACCAGAAATATTGACATTAACATTTACAAATTGCATAGACTTTAAATTTTAATACACCAAATCAGCTTTCTTTTACGCCTTTTTTACTCCATCTGGCACTTCAAACATTGCCGTTATTTCTCATAAATCCTAAAGTTTCTTTCTGAAAATTGTGTGAAACAGTAGTTTAGATTAATAGCAACAATCTGTGAAAAAGGTCATGCAAGAAGAGGGCATCTGCATCATGTAAATACGATATTTTTACTAGTCATCATTCAAAAGTTTTTAAGTAGTTCTGTGTACATATTCATTGTCTCACATTTGTGTTGTTATATTTGTTCCTTTGTATATTAAAAGAACTAAACCAGCAACGTGTGTGTATTTTTGTAACGAACGCAAACAATTTTTTACATTTTTTTGTACCAAAACCCGGAAAACGCGCGGATTACGTGTGTGTATGTTTTTGTATCGAACGCAAACATTTTTTACATTTTTCGGTCCCGAAACCCCGGAAACGCGCGGATTAGGTGTGTGTATTTTTGTAACCAACACAAACATTTTCTACATCTCTATAATTACATTTTAATCACATTTTACTCTTTACAGTCCACAAAATTTTAAATGTATATTGTAATATAATATTTCACAAAAAAAAATGGTATTGAATGCTTGATATTAGATGTTTTGATAGAAAGCGGTAGAGATGGGCATTAACTTTTATACATGTTACAAAACGAAACATCTTAGAGCCTCGATTAATGCATTTCTTACAATATACAAATTTTAAAAGGTTTGTAATTTGCAATAATTATGTTAGAAAATAAATTCACACAGATATTAAGTAGCGACAAAACTTTAAAGCAAAAAGTGAATCAAAAGACAATAAGTAAAATTTGTCGTTTTATTTATATTTAAGTTAGTGTTGATGGTGACAGCGTTGGGGTGATATTCTTGGCAACAGCAACTGTTGTTTGGTGATTAATGATTTTTACAACAACAACAGATAGAGTTTTCTACAAAAGCCTTTTTACCACATGTTCAAGGTGTCATCAACACAACCAGCGGCCTTTTTAGTAAACTTTTATTTAAAAGATGCACTTATAGAGAGGTATCGATGGTGAGACTTTGCAAAAAAAATTTCAAATGAGCGCGAACTAGGGCCCTTAGAACCCATATCCGGGGTCAGTTTCAATTTTTATATGTTAATATATATATATATATATATATATATATATATATATATATATATATATATATATATATATATATATATATATATATATATATGTCAAAAAATTGTGGGAACGCCGTCAGTTGTAGAATAAAACTCTTTATTATAGGCCAAGCTTTCGGAAAAATTTATTCCTTTATCAAGGCTACAACATGGAAAGAAAAAAGTTTACAATTTACTTGGAAAAAATATAAAAGTTTAAAATACTTACATATAACATGAGTTCTACTAAACTAATTATCTAATAACAAACATAAAAAGAAAACCTTTTGATGAATTTGAGTGAAGTCTAATAAATGCCAAACTGACATATAAAGCTAAATATTGTTTAATTGAATTTGTTTTTGTCTAGGAAATATAAAAAGGGGTAGTGATTTCTAAAATTATTATCTTTCTTTAAGTTTATTAAACTTTCGTTAAAAGTAATTCCAAATTATTCTAAACACATTCTTTTATTACTTAAGGTTTCACAGTGTAAAATAGAAACATTACTAAAATTTATATTATGGCCAGTGTCGAGATTATGTTGTAAATGACCTAACCTAACTAATACGTTTAATCCAACTTATGACTGTGATAACGACTCAGGTAGACGCCCTTTTATAATATATTCACTTCGCTTAATATTTTTGTTCCGATACATAACACTATATATTTTAACAACCCAACTAGCCACCCAAGTAGGCGTCCTATTATTAACACTAAATCACCTTTAAGCAACACCCAGGCCTTTCTTAGGTCTAGTGTTTAAAACACTGATACTTTAGAGACAATTTTCACAATAATTTGGAGAGTAGGAAGTTTAAAGGCCTGAACTCAAACTACACAATCCAACCTACCCTTATCCACCACTCTAAGAAGTAAAGAGATTGGGGCATCATTTTCTTATTTAACAATAGTTTCAAAAAATTTAGAATTTCGACAATACTTCTAAGCGGTTCAACCCGAGGACCAATTATTTCATACACTTATGACTGTAGAAACCTTTAGAGACATACAGGGTGGCGCATTGAAAACGAAACAGACCGATTTGCGTCCAGAGAATTATTTTTTTAAGAAACGCTGAAACATGTCAATTTTAATATTGAGGGGGAGATGTTTCGACATAAAACTCAACTTTGTCACATCAACCCCTTAAGGGTGGTGATAACAACCCTTATATTTTAAATAGGGGACATGGGTCGAGTGTTACATTTGAGAGCTCTTTCTTTTCTGAATTCAGCACACTAACTTTTTTGGAAGTTTTAGCAACTCGTTTAAGAATTATTCTCAGTTGGAGTTGCAAAAACGTATTTCATTCATTGTGATAAGAAATGCACCAATTAGTCAATTTTTCGTTAAAAAAAAACTTTAAAACAAAACCAAACGTTCAAAAATGTTTATTCAGTTAAGTAAGTGTTCAAATTGTTGACCACCAGCTTCCATACAAAAGTACCAATTTTGTTCAAAACGAGCTCTGACATTCTGGAGCATTTGTGGAGTTATTAGCTGGCATTCTTCAACAATGTGTCATCGTAATTCTTCCAGAGACTCCGGTTCTGTTGCGTAAATTCTACTCTTTAAATGGCCCCATAGAAATAAGTCTGAAGGAGTTAAATCCAGTGATCTAAGGGGCTACTCAATAGCACTTCTACGCCCAATCCATTGTCCTGGAAACTCTCTGTTCAAAAACTCCCTAACACGTTGTGAAAAATGCGGAGGAGCTTCATCTTGTTGAAACACTAATTGATTTTCTTGATAGCGATCATCATTTTCAACAATGTCAATTAGTACGGGGTAAACAATATCTTCTAGTAACTCCAAATACGTTTCGCCACTCAAATTTCCATCAAAAAAAATTGGTCCGATTAAACGGTCTCCAAAAATGCCAGTCCAGACATTCAATTTCTGTAGAGTTTGAGTGTGAACTTTGTGAAAATTTCTTGGATTATTATCTGGCCAATAACGACAATTATGACGATTGACTGTAAAGTTTAATAAAAAACGTACACTCGTCTGAAAAACAGATATTGAACAGAAAGTTCCGGTTATCAGCTAATCGTGTAGTCATAACTTCACAAAACTCCAGCCGCCGATCAAAATCATCTTCATTCAGTTGTTGTATAAGATGAATTTTATACGGGTGAAATTTATGAAGCTGCAATATTCGCTGAATAGTTCTTCTTTTGATGTTTGAAACAGTGGCCAATTTTCTCGTGCTCAAAGTTGGGTCTGCAGCAATTTGTCCTAAAACTTACATCTTAGTAGTCTCATTTCTAACCGGAAATTCACGTTCAGGATCCCGTTTTTTGTTGGATACTGAACCACTTTGTCGAAACTTTTCAACTAACTCCAAAATGTATTTTCTGTTAACATGTCGTTCATTAAAGAAATTTGCGGTACGTTTGGCACAGTCATCGTTTTTGAAAAAAAGAGTAATTATTTTAACTCTTTCTTCTACAGAATACACCACTGTGAAATTAATTTTCAGTAGTAATATCAAGTATCAAACCGACCGATAAACTCAAATAATAAACCGCATTTTTCTCATTCCGATAAGAAATGTTATGATAATTTTTTGTTTACAAACCAACAAAACATTGACTATCAGCACATTTCTTATCGGAATGAGTGAAATGCGTTTTTGCATCTTCAACTGTGAATAATTTTTAAACGAGTTGATAAAACTTCCAAAAAGATTAGTGTGCTGAATTCAGAAAAGAAAGAGCTTTCAAGTGATGTAACACTCGACCCATGTTCCCTATTTAAAATATAAGGGTTGTTATCACCACCCTTAAGGGGTTGATGTGACAAAATTGAGTTTTATGTTAAAACATGTCCCCCTCAATATTAAAATTGACGTGTTTCAGCGTTTCTTTAAAAAAAATTTCTCTGGACGTAAATCGGTCTGTTTCATTTTCAATGCCCCACCCTATATATATATATATATATATATATATATATATATATATATATATATATATATATATATATATATATATATATATATATATATATATATATATATATATATATATATATATATATATATATATATCGTGCATTTATATATTTTGAAATAAAATGTTTGTTGTAAAGGTCTAATAACTGTACTTTCTAAGTATGTTGCTGTTGTGATATTTTCTTGTACCAAATAACAAACGAGATGTATTAGTTTACGTAAACTATGGTATATGAACTTTGTTTGTGTATCTTAATAATATATTTTTTTCAGGTAAGCCGGTTGCTCCAGACAACAGAGTGGAAGTAATGGCCGAACCTCCCCGTCTGTCCATCCGCCAGTTAGCAAAAGAAGATCGCGGAATGTTTCAGTGCATGGTCAGCAATAACTGGGATCAAGCTCAAGCGACTGCAGAACTAGACATGGGAGATGCAGGTCCTGAATTAACTTACTGGTTTTCCGAGCAAACGCTACAACCAGGTCCAACCGTATCCCTTAAGTGCGTAGCATCCGGCAATCCACCACCCCAATTCACCTGGACACTAGACGGCTTCCCTATCCCCGATCACCCAAGGTTCCTAGTCGGTCAGTACGTTACTGTGCAAGACGATGTGATAAGTCACGTGAATATTAGCAACATTAAGGCTGAAGATGGTGGTGAGTATACGTGTTCCGCGCAAAACAGTGTCGGGAGGATCTCGCATAGTGCTCGGGTGAATGTGTACGGTCTTCCATATATAAGACCGATGCCGAAGATTACCGGTATATCGGGTACCACCTTAACTATAAAGTGCCCTGTAGCTGGGTACCCGATAGAGACTATTACCTGGGAGAGGGAGGGGCAGATGCTTCCGGTGAATCGACGTCAGAGGATTTATACCAATGGTACTCTCATGGTCGAGCAGACACAACGAAGTGAAGATGCTGGGACTTATACGTGCCAAGCTCAGAATCGACAAAGGAATTCTGCAAGAAGGGATGTTGAAGTACAAGTTATCGGTAATATAATTTTCTTTTTCTAAGTCCTTAAGAAAATTGTGTAACATTTATGCATTTAAAAATGTTAAAAGTAATTTGTTTCATAGCTTTACATGCCTGGAAGTAAGAAATTCGTAAAAATGCACAACACTGACACAGCTGTGTATGTGTAGACATTTTATTTCAATTTTAAATTATATTTTCATCCTATAATTAGGAGAAGTTGTAATTTTTTTTAGTTCAACTTTGAAAATATACTGACTTTTAAAAAGCCCTATAACAGTCATTACTTCTGGGTTTCACATGATTAAAGCAGCAAGAATTAAAGCTTTTTTACCAAAAAAATGTTTTTATTGTTTAAAAAATAAAAACATTGTCTGGTAGAAAAGCCTTTCATTCTTGTTCCATTCATCAAGTTATTAGTGAGTTTTTATTAAAAAAAAGTTCACTATTAGAGAGGTATCGATGGTGAGACTTTGCAAAAGATTTTGCAAATGAGCGCGACCTAGGACCCCTAGAACCCATATCCGGGGTCAGTTTTAATTTATATATATATATATATATATATATATATATATATATATATATATATATATATATATATATATATATATATATATATATATATATACATATATTGCTATGTTTTTTCCTTACTGCTGTGTTTTTAAATTTTTCTCTCATCTCATGCGTAGGGTTCTGTGCTTGGGCTAGCACTTTTCTTTGATATATCTTATTTATAAATTATAGTACTCCCTAATGTTTGAAAATTTCAACAATATATATATATATATATATATATATATATATATATATATATATATATATATATATATATATATATATATATATATATATATATATTTGGGCTCTTTTGAGTTTACTTTTAACCAGCGGTTAAAAATAACCTTACTTTATCATATAACCAGTATTTGTTTGATTTGAGGCCAAAATTAAACAGATTATGTGAGTACAATCTAGTATGTTTTATTTATGATTGATTAAATTCACAAATTTCCATTAAAACATAGTTATATCAAATTTATCATCGCTGATTGTCGATAAATCGATACAAATCAAATTTATTTAAAACAATGAATTATCTAACTATGATCTAGTGTTTCGGCCTTTATGTAATATACCCCTTAGTGAGCTAAAGATACATTAAAATCATCAAAGAGACTGAAAATTTCTTAAAAACTAATCACACAATAGAAAAAAGTCTGCACATTTATTACGATAAAGTTCACAAAACGACTTACTGAATGCTGTCTCATTGATTCTTCCATTGGATGTGTACTAATTGCTTTCCATCTGATCTACTGTTTGGATTTTGTAGCTTACCTGTGATTACTAATTATTTTCCATTTTATTGAAACGGTCTCAACAAACCGTATACCAGATACTCATATTTATATTTCTTATTTCAAACTGAATATGATTTTATTATGGGGCACTTGCCTTCACTTAATTCTTAAC
Source organism: Tillus elongatus (assembly GCA_964006375.1). Taxonomy (NCBI): domain Eukaryota; kingdom Metazoa; phylum Arthropoda; class Insecta; order Coleoptera; family Cleridae; genus Tillus; species Tillus elongatus. The sequence goes on along the minus strand of OZ023264.1, from coordinate 153,251,608 downwards.
TCCCATATTTACAATATCGCTGGACGTCAACGAATGAAGTTTCACTTCCCGCTGTTCATTTACAAATCCTCTTCTCGTCCTGCCGCCGTTTCCTTAAATAACTACCCTGTGTTACAAAAAATCTTTTCTCGCCGTACCTGGGTAAAACAAAGTTCATTTTCTCATTGTCCAACTTCTTGTTCGTTGCACTCATTGGAAACAACCACAAAAAGAACTATTTCTATTAACTAACACTGCGTGTCTTTTCTTATAATTGGTATTGACAAACGCTTATTTTTAACTTAATACTATACATTTACTTACTGGTTAAGGATAAAATAAAAATCATTACATTCTGTTAAAACTCTATAAATAAAAGCAAGGCTATTGTTCTGTGTTCTATTGTATTCCAACGACTTTTGCTTTGTGAAATTAAAATGTACTACATGTAAAAAATGAATCATTGTTCTGTAATCTTTTACCTGTTATGCTATTTCTTATTTAAATCTAAAATATTTTGCACTCTCAATTATACAGGGCATTTAAATATTAGGACGTATCAATTTAATGTACATGGCCCGTTTTACTCCACAATAACATGTTTCCAATTTTCTGACATATTTGCTATCTATAGCAATATATATATATATATATATATATATATATATATATATATATATATATATATATATATATATATATATATATAATATATATATATATATATATATATATATATATATATATATATATATATATATAATATATATATATATATATATATATATATATATATATATATATATTTCATTTTCATTTATTCAATCCACCATTACACGTGATCATACACAGAACTTAAGATTCTAAACACTTCCAAATACCAGAAATTTCTTAAATACAACTAAAATATATTTTCTTGGATACCTAAGTCAACATGACTTGTTTGTATCCTTTACAGCCAACTCCACATAATCGCCAGTACATTAATTTAATATCTATAATATTTACTTTTTTTTTCCCTCTTTTTTTTGTGCCCCGATCCTCAAAAGATGAGAGATGCGACTTTAAACCAAAAGAATGTCTTAGTGTTAACCTCAGTATGGGAATCAACAGCATATCCTACACTCAATATAGTTCATTTTGTCAACCCTTAGTCTCCCTTTTTCATATCTTTCTTCTGCATATATGATATCCATACAACCGACACCTCTATACCACCCACCATATATATATATATATATATATATATATATATATATATATATATATATATATATATATATATATATATATATATATATATATATATATATATATATATATGTGTGTGTGTGTGTGTGTGTGTATCCGCACGATATTTCAAAAATTTATTAACCGATTTTCAGGAAATTCGGCACGTACCTTTCTTTTATTAATAGCTTGGATGAGTTCTATATCCAGAAATAATGGACAACGTTTTACAGGAAAATTTCGAAAAATTATCTCCGAAATTGACAAAGTTATTTTCTTGAAATATGGTGGATATATTTCTTTGGAAAAGGCCTTACTATATACCAAAATTCAACTTTCTAGATTTAGAGAAAATTGAGTTATTCCAATTTGACGCCTTTAATGAAAATTCACTACCATAACGCACTTGCTACGTCTCGAACTTTTTTTTCGTACGCGCAGACGACCAAAATACGTATCGCTGCCGCTTTTTTATAAGTAATACTCAGCCTTGGACGATGCCCACAACGAAGTTAACACCTAACAACTAAAAATAATATTATTTTTACTACTAAGGTTCACTACAACAAACTAACCCTGTAAAGAATGTTAGCAATAGAGCCAGCAGGCCTAAATAATGCTGGGTGGACATTTTTTCATTAAAATGACAAACGAATTGTACGTTTCCTAATCAAATAAATCCAAGTCGCTTGGCAAATTCTCAAGATATGTTTTCCAGCCAAGCCGATATTCGAAATTAAAAATGTATCTACTTAACCACCAATTGAAATTCTGGACGAAGCAAGTGCATTATGTTAATGAATTTTCATAAAAGTGTTTTTCATTGTAAATATGTATTTTTATAATGAAAGCAGGTATCAAATTTGGTTACCTAGGTTAGTTTTCTTTTATTATTTCAACAACACACCACGAGGGCTCACAGCCTAAATACCATCGTACCGTGAGTGTCGACAATGAGAAAAGAGGCAACTTGTTAATTCTGGATTTGCAGGTTTGGAGGTTTGAAGGAGAAGGAAAAACATGTGCCGGCAAGGAATTCCAGAACTTGGAAGTCCTCGGGACAAAATAGCGGGAATAACAAGATGTTCTATGTCTGGTGACCTGGACAGTTAAAGGGTACATTCGCTCTGTTCCCCTGGAAGATCTGTTGGGGGCAGCAGGTGGAAGAACTACGGAAGAAAGCTCCTCTGAGCAGTTTTCGTGCAGATATCTATAAGAGAGAGAGAGGTCGCCGTCGGCACGTCTGTGGGCAAGGGATGGCAGCCTTTGGGTGAGGGTAGGGTCACCGATGAGACGTATAGCTCTTTTCGAATAGAGTCCAGGATAGCGAGTTTAGAAGCGACATCGGCACCCCAGATGTGGGAGAAGTATTCGAGGTATGGCCTTATTTGTAAAGTATATAAGGTATAGAGATTAGCTGGTGAAAAGTATTTGCAAGCCCGAAAGAGGAATTTCTTAGCACCCGCTTCTGCAATTGATGTGACATGTTGGTTCCAATTGAGATTTCGATCCACAGAAATGCCAACAAGTGAAAAGGACTCATTACTTTGAATAACTTAGTTGTTCATTGTAATGGGTCTAGGGCTGGTGTATTTCTTATGAGATAGAAAGCAAACTGAGATTTGGTGGAGTTGAATTGTACAATATTTCTATTTCTCCAGTCTAATATTCTTTGGAAATCCACAGAGACAGAACCCTCCATGAGTCTGCGCTCCTCATCTAATTAAAAAGACAGGTTTAGAATATTGTATATTTGAGTGCAGTGTGCTGTCATCCACGTAACTGTGAACTGGGTTGGATATGCTAGAGAGGAGGTCATTGATGTGGAGAAGAAACAAAGTAGGGGCTAAAGCTGAACCTTGGGGGACTCCTGCATTAATTGGATACAGTTTAGAGGAATGGCCATCCACGACAACAGAAATGCTCCGGTTGGAGAGAAAATTTGCTGTCCAGAGTTTTGGTGGTAGGCCATAGGCCGCAAGTTTATTAAGCAGCGCTGCGTGCCAGACCTGGTCGAATGCTTTGGATATGTCTAGAGCGACAATCTGGGATTCACCGTGTAGTTCCATAGCTTTTTTCCAAGAATGGGTGACAAAGGAAAGGAGGTCGGAAGTTGATCTGCGCTGACGGAATCCATACTGCCTGTCGTGGATTAGACTGTGTTTTTCAAGAAATTTTAGTAATTTGGTGTTTATATACTTTTCCATCACTTTAGAGACGACTGACAGGAGAGAAGTAAGCCTGTACTTGCCAGGAAGCGCTTTGGATCCTTTCTTGGGGATGGGTTGTACGCGACCAGTTTTCCAGTTACTAGCGAATATGCCTCTATTGTAAGATGTCTGAAACAGACGAGTCAGGACAGGAGCAAGTTCTGGTGTGCATTTTTTGAGAACATTTGCTGAGATCTCGTCAAGGCCAGACACTTTGCTGGTATTAAGAGAAAAGAGCATCTGTTACCTGTATATATATATATATATATATATATATATATATATATATATATATATATATATATATATGTATGTATATATGTATGTATGTATCACACTGATAACTCAAAAATAATAGGGAAATTTAAGTCATATTTGGCAGGCATCCTTCTTTTACAAGTGGCTTGGATAAGTATCTTTAACCAGGAAAATCTACCCAAAATTTTGAGTTTCATTTACATCTCAGAAACAAACAAAGATATGGCAAACCTTTTTTACGCAAGTCTATTATAAATGTATACTAAATACAAAAATTTAGATCTGTAATAAAAAAAGTTATAAGCACTTATAAAAGATATATTTGGTGCCGCTGAAGGTCACAAGAGGACACAAGACCAAAATATTTGTGTGATAATCAAAATTTATTAAACATTACAAACAAATAATGTTTTCTCTTAGTGAATAGATGTATAGTTTTCGTTAAAAAAAATCAAATAAAAAATAATATTTCTATGAAAGTTCACTACCATAACGCACTTGCTGCGTCCAGTTTTTTTCTTTTTCTTTAATTTCGTTATTTTCCAGGTGGGAATATTTAATTGGCACACCCTGTATAATTAAAAAACTAGGAACCATCCAATGCTATTTTCTTATGATGACAAATGGTGGAGGATCTGGCAAAATTATCTGTCTGCAACAGCGATTCTTTTAAAACTAATTTGAATGTGATATATATATATATATATATATATATATATATATATATATATATATATATATATATATATATATATATATATATATATATATATATATATATATATATATATATATATATATATATATATATATATATATATATATATATATATATATATATATATATATATATATATATATATATATATATATGGCTTTCATTAATTCCCGAATCCCACGTGACCGCTTAAGTTAGGCAACCCGGCATACACGGTTGTACAACCTGAATTAATGAAATCCCTAAGATGCCAGTGTTGTCTCATTTCCTTTGGGGTGTTATAAAAAATATGAAAATTATAAGTTGAAACAGTAAAATGTCTTAAATGTATTTATTATTCAGTATTTTTAACAGCAAGTCTGCATGTATGGTTTACTGTTATTGATTGTTAAAAAAATAAATTAAAAACGTAATCAAATATTACTTTTATTTTGTATAGATATCAAAATTTACTTTATTCTAATTTACGGTTTTAGGAATGTGTATTGTGTAACATGTAACAAATATGTACCTGTTTGGGCAGCTTACCGACGAACATATTTGGTAGAGATTCATTCCATGCGATGTCGAATATCGTCAACAACATAACCTTAACATACCTACACTTTTAGATTACGTAAAAACGCAATGAAAATGCTAAGTTTTGATAAAAACTGTTTATTTTTATTGTCCAACAGATTAAAATTATTTGAAGAAGATAAACACTGGTCGAACTTGGAAAATGCACAATATACATACGAAATAACCGTCAAAATGGAATTGAGCGCCAATGGACTGAACTGTAAATTGTCAATTGATTTAGTCACTTTAGGGTCCCTAGTCTAGTGGTTTTGGACTACTCTGGCTTTACTTTATACTATTTAAAACCAGATTTTCCTTTTTTTTACTTTCTTTTTTACAAGTTCTAACTACATACAGACTTGGAGAATACTTCTCTGGCTTCACTGTTGGTTTTTAGTGGTGAAGGACGTAGCCAGCGCGTGAGCTAACTGGAGCAAGTGGCCCTTCGAATTCTGGAAGTTCTAGGATGTTCTTCAATGCTTCTGTAAATATGGGAAGCAATTTTCAGACTTCTTCAGTCAAAAAAAAATTCCCCTTTCTAGAAAAAAAGTGTTATGTGGACAAGTTTCACCAAGTAAGGGCAACAACAATCAATGAATTGAAAGTTCTAACTATTCATATATTTTATTCACAATAAGTATACAACCCTGCATCTTAAACATTAAGTAGCACTCTTTGTCAAACGTTTATGTTTTTAGTTGAAAATTCTAGACTTAGTTATATTTTGTGTTATGTGTATTCGTTTAGGTATATGGGTGTATGCAATTATATATATATATATATATATATATATATATATATATATATATATATATATATATATATATATATATATATATATATATATTGTAGGCGTCCAAGAACATAATTTATTCATATATATATATATATATATATATATATATATATATATATATATATATATATATATATATATATATATATATATATATATGTAGGCGTCCAAGAACATAATTTATTCATTCTTCGAGGCCATCCTGTGGAGATATAGGCTACAAAATTCTGTCCTGAGAGTCAGTTATGCATTCATTATAATTTAAGACGCTCTTGACATTTTAATAATATTTTAATATAACTTACAGAATGAAAAGGTTTATTTAATAGTCATCTAATAAAGGACTCAGTTCATCAGAGATGTACTAGCTATAGCATATACACCGTCAAAATTTTAAGATGTGTCATGCGCTCTTGTTTTTGATATTATTCTTAAATAGCTTTTTAGCAAATTTTCACACTCAAAGGTGAAAAACTTATTCAGGCGTTTTAAACCAAATTGAATGCATGTTGAAAACGTATGAAATCTATGCACTATTGTATCTCCAAATGTCAAAATAAAACATAAAAAACATACATTCATCGAGCTGGATTCGATCGCGTAACCTTCTGCTTAGAAGAGAACGACGCTGTCTCTGCGCCATGTAAGCACACGTTAGCTAAGGTTTTGTTTACATGATACTCCAGATCGGCTACATGCCTGGGATATTATATTCAAAGTATGCGTAATAACTAATTACAGAATTAGTGGAATTACCATTGAAGCACATACCATGACTGTTTCGGTCTTATATGACCTTATGTTTAAGTGTAAACATAAAAGAAACTATTTTAGAATCATTTTTATAGACTTAATATAGTTTCAGACTATATATATATATATATATATATATATATATATATATATATATATATATATATATATATATATATATATATATATATATTGCTATATATAGCAAATAATAGAAAAGATTACGAAATTTTAATGGGAAAACGGGAAATTTATACATCCTAGTATATATAAAATAAATGTATACACCCTAATGTAGCAACGAAAGAGTGTAGCATGAGATGTCAACGCCCGACATGAATGTCAGTGACCCATGTAGCAACCCTCGATGTTAAGTTTCATTTGAGTAATAAAAAAAATATTATATTCTAGAAATATCCGTAAAGAAACCAAGAACAATGCTTCAGTTTTTGTAGGGAGAATGAGATGGTAGCTAATAAACGCAATTCTGTTGATTTATTGTATGTAAAAATAGGTATGACCAAGCTACCTAAAGGCTCGATGTATTAAAAGAGCAGAGGTCATTTGTAAAAACAAAACTTTATGTAGTATTAAGGTATATGTGCGCGCAAGAAAAAAACGTAAAAAGACACTAAAGGTTTGACGGAAAGCTCAAACACAGGTGGTTGGATGAACAATAGCGTTTTTTCACCTGTAAGAAAGTTAATAAAAGCAAGAGTCCGGGAGTGTCCGGCGTCTTTTCATGAAGGGAATTCATCGGCATTATTTCACCAGATCAGGTGATCATCGTCATCATTATGTAAGTTGACATAAGAGATTCCAGAGTGCATTAAAGGGAGATTATAAAAAAACCTCTAGAGTGCTACAAATATGGAATATATTAACATGTTAATAAATTAAATCCATTAATAATCAATAAATGGGCAGTAAAATATGGCATGGACAAATTAGAAAAATAATAATAATTAATAATGGACAGTAATAATGGAAAAACAATATATAATCCAATGGAAAATGTTTCAGTAAGTGTTTTCTTTTCCTAAGTTGATCAGTGCGGTTTGAATTTGACCATTTTAACAGCACCAATTAAAGATTGAGTGCCAATAAATTCCAATAAGCAAGAATTTGCTTGAAATGAACAGAAAGAGACTGTGATCTCTGTAGAATTGTCGATGTATATTGCTTATGTTATATCAATGTTTAACCGGTAATTGTGTAATTATTTATAATGTTACCTGAATGTTTTAATAGGATTTTTCAATTTATGTTTATGTAATGAATGCTTTAAATGTTTCTGTTTGTATTTAATGTGTGTCACCTAGACACCGTAAAATTTGTGTAATGAATTAAATGGAATGTATAACAGATTGTAATTAACCAGAAGTATTGTTTTTCGTTAATAATTAATCAGTAAAATTGTTGTATAGCCATCTGTGCAAAGCGAAAATAATTTTTGATCAAGTAAAAATCAATAAATGAATTTAAATAGCACATATTAATGAATTTTAATTAGTAGAAGCTAGCTGTAATTATAATGAACCCAATCTGATGATTAAGATATATGTTCTCAGCTCTAAAATAAATATTTGCAGGTATACTAAAATAAATACCATAGCAAATTATATATATATATATATATATATATATATATATATATATATATATATATATATATATATATATATATATATATATATATATAAACTCTCTCTCCAAATGTCACTTGTACTACTTTTCCTCTAAACTCCTCATATACCATAGAGCTTTGTGTTTGTTGGAACATACAACTGCTATAATAATAAATAACGTCCGCTCATACAACAAAATCACCCTTACATCCCGTAGTGCTTACAGCTGAATTCTATAGAGTTTTTCCTTCAGGGCATTCCATTTTCGCCTATTTACAACCGATAACTCAGGCGACCACATACAGAACACGATGAAATATTTGAACACAATCAGAGAACTGTCGTAAATATCAAATACAAATATTCCTAGCAAACAATAATAATTTACCATGAACCTATAACAATACCAGGCCAGCATTTACGGTCAAATGTTTGCTGTATCTGACAAACTGATTGTTCAGCAGGCTATGTTTAAGTATATTAAATGACGTGTCTGCAGTATTCAATTAGTGCTAGTAACAGAAATAGGCAGCTGAAGGTAATAGGTAATGTAGGTTGTTCAATTTAGCGTTCAGTCTTGAAATACCTGTTAAATGTTTTATTACATCAAAAGTCTGAACGCAGCAAGTGCGTTATGATAGTGAATTTTTATAAAACTGTTTCTAATCGTAAATATGTTTTTTTAATTAGAGACAAGAAATTTGGTATATCCTATATAGTATAAATAACTTACCACATTTTATAAAAATAACTATATTGTTTAAAAAATACAGAAATTTTTCGAAAATAAGCTTCAAATGTTCGAGAAAGGACTGATCTGATTTTCCTGACCAACAAAGCCCTTCATGTACACACCTGCCAATATATAATTATTCAGAAAAGGTTTTGTGACAAAAATTCCAAAAGAAAAATGTTTTCATAAAAATTTGCAACAACTTTATTTGCGAAAATTAGCCATTTTCAACAAAAATTGTGTTAAATAATGTTATTACACGGAAATTATATTTTGTGTGTGTATGTGTGTGTATATAATTGAAACTGACCCTGGATATGGGTTCTAGGGGGCCTAGTTCGCGCTCATTTGAAGAATTTTTTTTCTAAATTCAAAAGTCTCCTTATTAGTGATTTTTTTAAAGAAAATTCACTAAAACTAGCACTTGTGAAGCCACGGGAAAAGTCTACGACTGTATTAAATATGGAACGGTTTCAATAAGTTAGGGCAAGAACAAACAACCAGATATGCTATTCGAATTGAATTAAGTCTTAAAGGTTTTCATCTTCTCTTTCTTAGATTATTTTTATACAAAAACTGGCTTAAAAAATTCATCGGAATAACAAAAATCTGATCAGATAACGATAAAGCGAAATGAGACTGAAAAAAATTGATAAAAAGTGAAGTCACTAACTAGGATTAGAAATCGTCATGTAGGAGTCCATTATACGATGTACAAGGGTTTACCCCACTAGTCCACGCTCAATATGTGTACTTGCAAGTATCTCTGGTAGTATGGCAATGGCCTAGTTTCTACTATTTACACCAAACAATTTTTATTTACAATGGCTTTTTTGTCCATATTTTTACGAAATGAAGGAAAATAACGACTTAGACACAGATTTAGGAGCTTCTTAGTCATTTTATGTCGTATTTTTTATTCAGTTCGTATTCCTTTCATAATTATCAATTTTGACGTTTTAACTTTCCTAGATTTAATTAATTAAAAATTTATTTACCTATAACTTTTTTGTCTTTTAACACAGAGATCTGAACTTCGGCACGTAGCATACCCTTAATGACGGAAATCAGCTTACCAAATTTAGTTGCCCTTGCTTTGTCATTTACGGAGATATAAATTCGTTAATAATTATAAATTATCGAACCATAAACTCTATAACCAAATCTACTGCCAAACCATTAGAGAAGTAAAAAAAAGACTATGACGATTGAATCTGAAAATTTGTAAAACACACTTGTTACCTCATTTATTCTACATGACCTGTACTTGTTTTAGGTTCTTTGTCTTAAAAGTACCAATTTCGTCGTTTCAAATTGAGACTTTGACGTTTTAAGAGGAAAAACTATAAAATTTTTAAAGTAATTTTTTTGGTATTTCTCGACTTGTTTGCGCCAAAGAAACTCAATTTTTGTCTGTAATATGCAATAGATTTTATTATCCACACAAAATATTTTGGTCTTATGCGTTATTCTGATCCCCAGTGACACTAAAATTTTGTTTCTTTAAATGCCTATAACTTTTTTTTAACTTACACTTCGAAAACACTTTCTACTTTTTATAATATAAACCTGCATACCAGATTTTTTATGAGATTTGCGTCATCATATGATAAAAATTTCAAAATTTTTTAGATGACGCTAACTTGGTGAGTGAAACGATCATCAGGTCTAGTAAAACAGTATTGTGGTGATATATGTTCTCTAAGTGTACTTATTCAGAGTACAAAGAGAGGGAACTAAATACCTAATATATAAAATAATATATAGGGTGGCGCATTGAAAATGAAACAGACCGATTTGCGTCCAGAGATTTTTTTTTTTTCAAGAAACGCTGGAACACGTCAATTTTAATATTTGGGGGGGGGGGGCATGTTTTGACATAAAACTCAACTTTGTCACATCAACCCCTTAAGGGTGGTGATAACAACCCTTATATTTTAAATAGGGAACATGGGTCTAGTGTTACATCATTTGAAAGCTATATCTTTTCTGAATTCAGCACACTAATTTTTTTTATCAACTCGTTTAAAAATTATTCACAGTTGAAGATGCAAAAACGCATTTCACTCATTCCGATAAGAAATGTGCTGATAGTCAATGTTTTGTTGGTTGGTAAACAAAAAATTGACTATCAGAACATATCTTATCGGAATAAGAGAAATGCGGTTTATTATTTCAGTTTATCGGTCAGTTTGATACTCGATAGTACTACCGAAAATTAATTTCACAATGGTGTATCCTGTAGAAGAAAGTATTTACTCTTTTTTCAAAAACGATTACTGAGCCAACCGTACCGCAAATTTGTTTAATGAACGACATCCGAACAGACATGTTAACAGAAAATACATTTTAGAGTTAGTTGCAAAGTTTCGACAAAGTGGTTCTGTAGCCAACAAAAAACGGGATCCTGAACGTGAATTTCCGGTTAGAAATGAGACTACTGAGATTGAAGTTTTAGGACAAATTGCTGCAGACCCAACTTTGAGCATGAGAAAATTGTCCACTGTTTCAAACATCAAAGGAAGAACTATTCAGAGAATATTGAAGCATCATAAATTTCACCCGTATAAAATTCATCTTGTACAACAACTGAGTGAAGATGATTTTGATCGACGGCTGGAGTTTTATGAAGTTATGACTATACGAATAGCTGATAACGGGCACTTCCTGTTCAATATCTGTTTTTCAGACGAGTGTACGTTTTTATTGAACTCTACAGTCAATCGTCATAACTGTTATTGGGCAGATAATAATCCAAGAAATTTTCACGAAGTCCACACTCAAACTCCACAGAAATTGAGTCCCTGGACTGGCATTTTTGGAGACCGTTTAATCGGACCAATTTTTCTTGATGGAAATTTGAGTGGCGAAACGTATTTGGAGTGACTAGAAGATATCGTTTACCCTCTACTAATTAACATTGTTGAAAATGATGATCGCTATCAAGAAAATCAATTAGTGTTTCAACAAGATGGAGCTCCTCCGCATTTTTCACAACGTGTTAGGGAGTTTTTGAACAGGGAGTTTCCAGGGCAATGGATTGGGCGTAGAGGTGCTATTGAGTGGCCCCCTAGATCACCGGATTTAACTCCTTTAGACTTATTTCTATGGGGTCATTTAAGGAGTAGAATTCACGCAACAGAACTGGAGTCTCTGGAAGACTTGCGACGACGCATTTTTGAAGAATGCCGTCTAATAACTCCACAAATGCTCCAAAATATCAGAGCTCGTTTTAAACAAAATTTGTACTTCTGTATGGAAGCTGGTGGTCAACAATTTGAACACTTAACTGCATAAACATTTTTGGACGTTTGGTTTTGTTTTTTTAGTTTTTCTTTAACGAAAAATTGACTAATTAGTGCATTTATTATCACAATGAATGAAATACGTTCTTGCAATTCCAACTGTGAATAATTTTTAAACGAGTTGACAAAACTTCCAGAAAAATATGTGTGCTGAATTCAGAAAAGAAAGAGCTTTCAAATAATGTAACACTCGACCCATGCTTCCTATTTAAAATATAAGGGTTGTTATCACCACCCTTAAGGGGTTAATGTGACAAAGTTGATTTTTATGTCAAAACATGTCGCCCTCAATATTAAAATTGACGTGTTTCAGCGTTTCTTTAAAAAAAATCTCTGGACGCAAATCGGTCCTTTTCGTTTTCAATGCGCCACCCTATATAGGTATCCTATTTTAAACATGTCGTGTGGTTGATTAGCTCTAAAAATATGTAACACTTTGTATTGTTAAAGATGATTTTAAAAGATGAAGCTTAAGATCATCTTTGATTTCCGCAAACAACTTTTTTATATCTTGCCTATTAACTTACATATTGGGCTTTAACGTGTTAACGCACCACCCTGTATATTAGTTGCATAAATAGTTTAACCAGAAAACATTTCATGGTATAATCGATAATAATTTCTCTTTGATAACTTTCACTTTTAAAGGTATATATAGCACTTCTGGTTCACTCTATAAAGACAAATAGTAGCAAGTTGTTGAACGGCTTGTCGACATTTCAGATTCAATGAGCATGCTATTCTTCTTGCAGTACCCCCGAAGATCCTGCCCATAAATCCAATGACCGGCCTACTGCGAGAGGGAATGCGGGCGGCCATCACCTGCCAGATAATGGAAGGAGATCTGCCGATAACGTTTCGATGGGAGAGAGACGGAAAACTAGTTTCCAATAATGCCGCCTTGGGGACGGCCATAAGACGGATCGACGAATTTGCCTCCTCTTTAATTATTGATCAAGTTACCTCCGCTCATAGCGGAAATTACACCTGCATCGCCAGCAATGTAGCCGGCTCCGAGAAGTACATTGTTCCTCTCACGGTCAACGGTAACTACATAAACAACTACTCTATATAACTAGATAGGAAAGTATGTTAGCTTTAGTTAACTCATGTGAGAAACCTAATTCGATAGCATTAATTGGAGTGAATTTAAAGAAACATTAAGTAGATTTATTTCCAACAGGTTGTAGAGCTAAACTGGTGGTACCTTATTTATTTTCCATCGCCATAGCTTAGGACTATGTCGCCATGATATTGCAATGACTTTTGGTCCCTTTATGTTCCTGTGGCTCTTATATTTCCTTAATTGGGCTAGATTTTCCAAAACACTGCCTTTTGGCTTGCCTCTTTCCCTTTTCTTAAATATGTGCTTCCAAATATTGTAGTCATAATCTCACATTCAAAAAGTGATGTCACTGGCCATGACAACAAGGACCCATTGTGCCAGATTAAACAGATAGTTTCCTTTTGTTGGCCCCTTTCTTCAAATATGATTGCCACAGAGTTATCGCATCACAGAATATGTCCAACGAATTTTGCCTTTTCCCCTCAATAACTTTCAGGAAGCTTATTTTTCTCTCACCTTTTCTGACACACTATTACTCGTCTTTAGATCATCGTTTTGTAATTTTTTTATGTCATCATTATCACAATCTAAAAACTATGTCGCCCTGTCGTCGCGACCATGTCTCCGCCATCTCTCTTCACTGCATTAAAACTTCCATACTTCATCAGTTGTACCAGGTCTTCCAGAAGCTCTTCCCTTAAGCCATCTCTTCCGTTTTTTCTAGGTATATATCCTTCGCAAAGTTATTATCTCTCAAAATATGACCAATAAATTTTGCCTTCCTGCTTCCAGTTCTTTTCGACAACCGTGTTTCTTCTTTCACCTCTTCTAGCAACTCTTGTTCGTTTTAATATTAGTTTAATGCATCTTTGTCATCTTTCTCGATGATCACTTTCCAAAAGCTTATATTCTCTTCATGTCCTATTTAGTCATAATGTAAGGTTGCACACCCCATACAACACCACTCTCTATACGTACAACTTGGTAAGTATTTTCCTTATATCACATTATAATGTTTATCAGTGAGAAAAGTACTTTGTCTATTGATTGCTTCCTTTGTTATTGTGATCCCTCTTCTCACATTTATGCTACATTAACTATCATCTGTAATCATACTGCCAAGGTGCGTAAATATTTGTATTTATCCAAGTTGTTGACCTGTTTAGTTTTACATACATTTTTACAGTCTAGACTTACCATTTTTAATCACTTTTGTTTCCGTCATATTTATCTGTAGTTTAATTTGTTTTAACACACTAGCACAACCGGCATCCTTTGTAAGTTTTTGCGTTTCTTATATCAGCGCTATGTAGTATGCATTCCTTGTGCAATGTTCCATTTATTTTGATCCCTGCTGTTTTCCATCAGCCCATTTTCTGTATCTTCTATGAACAAATTAAAGAACTATGACGATACTGCATATCCTTGCCGTATACCTTTCCTCATTTTAGCTTCAGTTTCATATGCGTTAATATTTATCTGATAAGTACACTTGGAGAAACCAAATCACCACAACACGTCTTTTTAAAAACCTGACGATCCTTTCACTATCAAGGTTAGCGTCATCAGGGAATGAACAGTTCTAAACTGCTTACTGCTAACCATCACATTATATAATAGGTTTTAGGTAGAGACAGATACCGAAAGGGAGACTAAATCGCAGGCAAATTTTCTGTGTATTGTATTTTTATTGCCAGACGAGCTTTTTGAACATCCTTTATAACTTTGCCTTGCAAGTTTCGGAATATTTTTATCTGTGCCAGAGACAGAGGGCAAACAAAGGATAAATCAATGGCGGCGCTCGGTTTAAGGAACTTCTTTTTTTTATTGCCTTAGAAATATAAATACTTTCATACGCATCTAGCTTCGCCGACTGTCTAACCTTTTTGGTAAGTTTCAGATTTTCTTTATCAACCTGGTGGTTATTATCCCAAATATATTGTGCCACGCATGACTTATCTACACTACCGTACCTAAGCTGTACCAGATGTTTACGAAATCTAGTCTCAATGGTTCTCTTAGTCTGCCCAACGTATTTAGATTACAATCTTTACAACCTATCTCATAGATACCTGACATTTCAGTAGCTTTATCTTTATCTTTCGTATTATCTAACAAATTCCTTAATTTTTTTGTTGTCAAAAAAGTTAGCTGCAAATCGGCTTTCTTAAAAATGATCTCGAGATCCCTTGTGATACGCGGTTCAAAAGGTAGGCAAACAAATTATTTTTTTCTCTTTTTTCACTTTTCTGAATGTCGTGCATTCCGCTAACATTTTCTTTGTTCGGTGTCTGTTAATTAATTTTTCCACTAAGCAATCCGAATATACGTTATATTTAGCAACGTTTTTAAAGATAAAATAGAGAAAAAATTGTTTGCCTACCTTTTGAACTGCTTATCACAAGGGATCTCGAGAGCATTCTTAAGAAAGCCGATATGCAGCTAACTTTTTTGACAAAGAATAATTTAGAAAATTTGTTAGCTAATACGAAAGATAAAGATAAAGCCACTGAAATGTATAGTATCTATGAGATAAGTGGTAAAAATTGTAATCTAGATACGTTGGGCAGACTAAGAGAATCATTAAAACTAGATTTCGTGAACATATGGCATAGCTGAGTTACGGTAATGTAGACAATTCATGCGTAGCACAACATATTTGGGATAACAACCACCACATTGATAAAGAAAATCTGAAACTTTTCCAAAATGTTAGACAGCCAGCGAAGCTAGATGCGTACGAAAGTATTTATATTTCTAAGTCAATCAAAACAAAAGTTCCTTAAACCGAGCGCCGCCACTAATTTATAGTCCTTTGTTTGCCCTCTGTCTCTGATACACATAAAAATATTTTGAAACTCGCTAGGTAAAGTTATAAAAGAAGTTAAAAAACCTCTTCCGGAAATAAAAATATAATATACGGAAAATTTGCCTGCAGTTTAGTCTTTCCCTCGGTATCGCTTTTTACCTAAAACTCATTATATAATGTGATGTTTGGTAGTAAGCAGTTTATAATTTTTCATCCTCTGATGACGCTAACCTTGTTAGTGAAATGATCGTCAGGTCTTTCAAAAGATGTGTTGTGGTAATTTGGGTTTTCCAAGTGTACTTATCAGTGCTCATCACAGGTTCCAGTCTTCACTTAGTAATATTTATATGTTATGTTACTTTGATTTTTGTATAGCTTGAGAATTATACGACGATCCATCCAATCCCATACACCTCTCTTTATTTTATAAAACAGTATTTTCCCATCCACATTATCGAATGCTTTTTCCACGTCTACAAAAGCAATGACTATTTTTAGCAGACCTCAGAAAAGGAGGAGGTTCTATTTTCGTCAATTGTGGACCAATTTAAAAAATATATATTTTTGTTTGAAAAGAGTATACTCCTGAGGTGGTCCCGTTTTCACCAAGTCAGAATCTGATGATGGTATCTCAGAGAAATCGGGAGAAATCCTCACAAATTATTTTTTGATGTACGTTCACCGATATTTTCGTCAATGGTGAAAAAAATTAAAAAAATATGTTTTTGTTTGAAATGGTATACTCCTGAGGTGGTCCCATTTTCACCAAGTCAGGATCTCATGATGAGGTGGAAATACAGCGAAATCCTCTTATGTAACTTGGAGTTCTACTGCAATACGACTTTTTGATTATATTATAGCAGTTTTCTAATACCGTACTAACTACGTACGTAAATTTACACTACAAATGGAAAAATAAACAAACTTTAAAAAAAAAATTTAACCGGCTTCAAAACAGGCATTAAAAATCGAAGGATAACTGGATTACAGGTTCAATTCAAAAGACAAAAATTAATTTAAATGAAATATTATTATATGTGCGCTACCTAGTTAACTGTTTGAAGTCAATGTCAAGCCGGAAACACAATAATACTCAGCGATATAAACAGCTTGATAATAGCGGATTATAGTTCTAATGAAATACCTAAATATGATCAGAGACCAAACCACGCTCACACATTCCGTCGTGTTCGCGGAGCAACTTACGATGTGGCGGGAGTAGACCGAGCCTACCTACCTACTACCTCACTGGCTTGGCACCGACTTTAGGCCGATTAGTAGGTAGTGCAGATAATAGTATATCATTTAATTTTTGTTTCTTTTGCATTAAACCTGTAATCCAATTATTTTTCGATTTTAGTGCCTCCTTGATTTATTCCCAAGTCCTTTATCTCCCATTCTTTCAAGAACTGGTATTTTTTCTCTAATTCCTCGTCAAGGTTCAAATCCGAGATGTTCCCCATACAAGCAACTCGCAATTTTGCTTCTGAATAATTTTTTAACTAAATTAAAAATAGGAAAAGTTTTGTGCAAAGCAAGAATTGAATAATGACGATCTAACACAAGTATTGGCGAGGAGGCAAACACTTTTTTTCAAGAGGTTTGGAGGAATCAGTTGTTAACATTTTGGCATCTTTATCTACATATTTGTATACAAATTGTATTACTTACATGTACAAGCCTTGCTTCTATGGATAATACAATGTATAATTAATTTACAAATAATACATTACTATTACTATTTCTATTATTACCAATAGCAGTTTCTTCGCCACATGACTTGTTGTCCTATGCTGGTTGCATTTTTGCGCATTTACTGTTTTTAGAATAGTAATGATTTTACTGTCCATAAACTCACTAGGCAGTTCTCCCAGTGTTGCCAAGTTCGGCTGTTGATTCATATCCACCAGAAGTTTTCTCTGTGTAAGTTCTAGAAGAGCTTACACAATTCCTTTACTTGAAATAACTAAGCACAGATCGTCTAAGTTTATTTTTTCGATTTCCTCCATCCTTATATTCTTCAAAATTAATTTTCTTTCCTTGGTATAACTCTTTTGGGTACGATTTTCAGTGCTTGACAGCACATTTCTTTGCTAGGGATAGATTTTCACCATTGCCGTTAATGACCCCACTTCTTTTTCCTGGTTTATATTGTAATCTACTTACTTATTGGTAACCTTGATCCGATCCTCCCTTCTTCATAAAATTTTCGATTTCTTCGCCATATCTTTGCATCCACACTTTTATTTGTTTCCTACATTTTTGTTTGATCATAGTTTTAACCGGTTGATATCTATTGTTGGCCGCTTGCATCTTCGTTTTTCTCAACATGTTACGCTCTTGTATTAAATTTAGTATTTCTTATTTCATGCATGGTTTCCTTGATTTTAATTTCTTCTTGCAGCTGACTTTAAACCGTTTTTTATGTTTGTTCACGAAAGGTTTCCCAATTGGTGTTGTATTGAAACTTTTCGAGTACTTTTGTATCTCTTAGTTTGTGCACAGTGGCGGATCCAGACTTTGTTTGGGGGGGAGTCTAAGGCTGAACTAACATGGTGAACTTTTATCCGGCAGCGATGCGTCGCTATTGTTTTTAAGTAATTATTCATCTTCATCATCGTTCCTTTTTCTGAACGTAAATTACATTGTTTACGTTTGGGTTTGGATGTCATTTTGAATAACAAACACTTGGACTTGAACCCTATTTTTTTAATCGAGACGGACGGTCGCCACATCTTACTGACTTTGAGACACCACGGCGTCCCAGTCGCACGAAACTGACAGACGGTGTACAGGGTTGCCACTGCCGCCAAAATTTCCATGCTTGCAGCAGAGGTAAAACGTACTGAATTAGAGAAACTCGCTCTTCAGGTGTGTTATTTTTGTTCTCTCGCATATCTTGGGGGGGGGCTTCACCCAGCGTTTGTGGACATTCAATTTCCTTCTTGTATTTTCTCTATATCTTGCTAATGCAGTTTTGCACTTTGCTAGTACCAGATTATGGTCACTATCTATATATATCTGCACCAGGATACTCGTAACTTGAGCTAAAGAGATGTCTGTAACATGTAATGTAATGTAATCTATTTGATAATCTCCTATATCCCTCGGTGCTCTCCCTGTATATATTATTATTTTGGGACCTTTACATTAACATTGCGTGTGTTATAATTAGTCGATTTTCCTTACAGAGGTCTATTAGTTTCTCTCCTGTTACATTCATTTATCGTAATCCAAATTTACGAGGTACATCACTTTCCATTTGTTCGCCTACTACTGTATTTAATTCACCATTATAATTACCTGATCATGTTGCCCTATTTCTTACACATTTCTTTTATGTTAAAATACATATCTTTCACTTTTACCACCTCGCTTTTTGATGTCGGAAAGTACACTAGTATTTTGCTTTGTCACCACAGGTATGGTATTGTTGAGATGGTATGTATTACCCATTTTAATGGTCTGTTTGTCACGTAATAAGGTTACGACTCCATTCCTTCCAAATTCTTCTCTTCCACTACATATTATTCCAGCATTATCACTTTTGAAGTTTCTATTTTTTAGTTACCGACATGCTATGTAAGTATATCTATTATTTTAATCAGTAACATTAATCAAATTTCCATTATTAAAAAAATTATCAGTTTGTTAAAAGTTTCAAGCAGGTACTTGTGCAAAAATACGCAAAATTTTAAACATGTTTATATTAACTTTTTTAACCTGTAGTAACCTATAATATAACGACTTGAAATATTCCCGTTTTCCCGTTTATTTCTGTGAGAATGATTTAGTTCACTTGTCTAGTTACACGATTGTTCAGAAAGACAGCTGTGCTAAGCAATTGTCCGTTTCAGTGCCTCCTAGATGGACCGTGGAACCGGTAGATTCGAATGTAGCGGCGGGACAAGAGGCTATTCTACACTGTCAAGCTGAGGGATATCCCAAACCCATTATCACCTGGAAAAAGGCTGTGGGTGAGTGAATGATTGAACAATTTGTAGGTTAAGCCCGCCGGATTGTTCCTGCTGACTGTACCATTTGCTTAACTAATTGTTTCGTGATCGCGGAAAATTTCTGCTTTAATTAATTCTCACCGTATTTTTCTCCAAATAATTGAAGTTGAGGTTTCAGCTGCTAAATGGAGTTTAATTAAAACGTTATCGCAAAAATTACAACACGCATAAAAAGCGACGTAAAAAAATTTAGGTAATTACAAAGTCAGGCGACGTTCAAATAGTCTATTTTTTGTACTGAGGTGCCCACTGGTTTCATCTCTCGTCTGTCAAATAGAAAAATATCTAATTTTGGAGGATTGTAGTAAACAAGATTATTTTATAAATGCTTAAAAAATAAAAATGTGCGAATGGTCTGAGAACACACAATCTTTAAAAATTGTTGTCCATTTTAAAGTGTATTTACTTAAATACTTGTAAACCAAGTTTATTTTATTATATGGAATGCAATAGCAAAATTTCCAATGCTTTTTGGAGAAAACGCCGTAAATAGAATTCATCTTGTGTTCATTTATCATAACGTAAAAAACACACACATACAGATATATATATATATATATATATATATATATATATATATATATATATATATATATATATATATATATATATATATATATATATATATATATATATATATATATAGGGTAGTTCAAATTCAAGCCTCACCATTGTGACCTTGTAATCCGTAAGATAGGATTATGCTTAAATAGGATCAAAGTTGTACGTTTATATGGTGATCGATTA
This sequence comes from Tillus elongatus, assembly GCA_964006375.1. Taxonomy (NCBI): domain Eukaryota; kingdom Metazoa; phylum Arthropoda; class Insecta; order Coleoptera; family Cleridae; genus Tillus; species Tillus elongatus. The sequence goes on along the minus strand of OZ023264.1, from coordinate 153,230,799 downwards.
TCTGAAAGAAAATTTTTAATTTGTTAATTAACCAAAAAAATCTAAATTTTCAATTTTTTTAAGCGAAATACCGAAAAAAACTAGCCTTTTTTAACTATGACATCGTTAGGACACTTTTCTGTGAGCAATGTAAATCTGTCATCATATTTTCCAAGGCGTTCTTGATGCAAGAGTTACAATGCTTAACTTTAATTTTTCTTTAGAGCACCATATTGCATTTTTGCACCTTTAAAAATTCTTTTTTCTGATTACAATAATATATCACACGATACGATCACACCTAATATCAAAATTTGGAAAAAATATTTACTGCGAAGAGTGCTTTGGTTTCTGCTCGCTTTGCTTAGGCAAAAACTCTCCACACTCGTCTGAAAAAAGGCGTGTTCACCCCGTTTTCTATATGTTGTGATACTTTTTACGCCGTAATAGCGAAAAAAAAATTCAAATTTCTGTCACCCATACCATATTTCCTCACGTATTGACTATATGGAAGTAATAATCAATATTGATAACGATTTTTTTATTCATAAGAGCGAAAATTAAATCCATTAAACGCCTACCTGGGGTAGTACTAGATTTTTGTCAACTTCTCTAATTCTACTACGAATACGTGTTTTTGGTTTTTTCAAATGAACCATATTCTTTTATATTACGATCTAGTACTTAAAATCAGAAAAGTTTGATCGCAGCAAGTGCGTTATGTTACCGAACTTACGTAATGTTTTTAATGTCTTGTTTTTAAAAGAAGGACATTTGGTTAGCAGTACAACACATATAGTAGTAATAATGTACCATATTTCATTAAAATAGCTTTATTGTATCAAAAAGTTCAAATATTTTCTAAAAATAAACTTAAAAAGTTCCAGAAAAACTGGTCCGATTTTCCTGGCCAACGAGCCTCTGCAAGTTATTTACACATCTGGCAAGGTATTATTATTCACAAACAGCTTTATGACCAAAATTGGAAAAAAAATTGAAAATTTGCAAACAAATTCTTTTACAAAAAATCACCATTGGTTTTACAAAAATTGCCTTCTCTAATGTTACACTAAATTATATTTTTCACAAAAATTTGACAACTTTTTTTTTACAATAACTTACTAAACATTTATAATTAATTACCAACATTTCATACAAATCTTACAAAAAGTGATTTCTACGGGAACGCTTAAAAAATTCTACGAATTTTTGTCAAATTCAGCCACTATTTGAGAATGCCTGAATACGGCAGCTTGATTTTTTCGACAAGTAATACAAACAAAAAACTTTCTGGATGCTTCATTTCCATAGGGCAAAACTATCTATAGAGCTGTCAAGAACACGTGATTTAAATACCACCAATATGGCCGCTGGTAGGCACACAAACACAAACTCGTGTTCCGTGGATGTTAACTTTCAAAACTGTGCTTTGCGCGTGTTTAAAATGGCCTATGTTGACAAGATCGAATATATGTTATCACTGGAAAATGAAAATGAAGACGTTGCTAGAAGATATCGAGAGAAAATTCGTATTATTGAAGGAATTGATCCCTATACTCTGACGACGGTCCCAATGCCTCATTGTGAAGAACTATATAGTTTCCCATCAGTCGATGCTTTCGATATCGTTAAATGTTTAGTGTTTACCCACAGTTTTTACACTAATCAACAAATGAAAGCCTATAAAAGTATTTCTGCTTACAAATATTTTGAAGCCGTGTTCGTTCATAATTGTCAGACTAGAAAATTTTGAGCTCATGTTGTAATTGTTGCACAGGTAAATATAAATTTACTTTTTTTAAAATAATAATTGCAATCAAGGACTTCTTGTTTGTGGTGCTCTTGAATTGGCTAGATATATTATGCAAGCTCGTAAGCCACATATCGCACTTGCTTTCGTGTCTTAAAGTGCAATGTTCTTACATGATCCAAACATAACTTCTATTATGTTTTTAAAATACGTTAAGTCGTTGTGGGACTTATGCCAAAATGATAAGCTACATCCTTAAAATCTAGATTATGCCTAAGTTTAATCAGTGTCAACAGTATTTGGTCAAAAACTGATAAAGTATTGTTGAAATGAAAAGTTATGTGTATTTTCAATATATCCACTACTCTTTCCAACTTTTTAAAAGTATTGACTCCTGTGTAATACTTGACTTTGATGTCATTGTCTTTCAAAAAATGGTAGTAGCCCATTTTAATTTTCTCCAACTTTCTTTGAATCCCTTTAGTTGACTCTAGTGAAAGCGTAATCTGGCTGAAATTTTCTAGAGTAACATCTGTTTGGGTTCCTTTGTCGTTGATGTTACTGCCACCTGCTACGTCTGCAGGATTTACATGCTGTAAATCTCTGCTTGTAGTGTTTGTTTCCTCAGTAATCTCAGCTGCTATTTAAAAATATACAATATTATAGGACTAATGTATTGTTAAATCATTTTTATGTACCTCCAGAACTTGCTCATCCAATTTCAATCTCTTCTCTGCTCTTTCTTGACTAGCAGCATTGATAGCAACTCGCTTTATCACTCTCTTTGAATCTTTTCCATGTCCCATGAGTAGAGAAGGAACCCAGTCAGGATTATTTTGATCTATTAATTCAGCTGGTTTTCCTACAATTTAAGTAATACCTCTTGTAAACGTGAAATCAAAGCTGAAATTAAGTTGTACTTGTGATAAAATGCTTACTGGATAGTCTGCTCTACTTGAGTGTAAATTCTGTTATATCTTTTCTTTTAATTGCGTGTATCCACCTTAATCTCCGGATTTTGGAGAGCTCATTCAACTCTGGTTTTCGTGGAAATTGTAGTAAACTCGGTATTCTGAAAAACTTGACTATCACGATTACCACGACTTCCGCATTTCACAACACAACACGTTGTAGGCATATTTTTGAAGTTAAAAAAATAGTACTTTATTTGCTAACACACTACTGCCTACTATATTTATATTTACACAAATTTTAAACTAATGGGAACATTTATAAACAATTTACAAACTAGACTCTTTAAAAAACACGGGAACGTCATACGCTGCTATTCAAAACAATAGAGTAGTTCCAAATGTGTGCCTACCAGCAGCCATATTAGAATTGTGATGACAGCATCTCAGACAGCTCAATAGGTAAAAACGCCGTACCACAATTTGTGATAGGTGTGTGTGATATGTTTGTGTAATTTGTTAAAAAATAGACTGTTAAACCATAAACTCTATAGCTGAAACTACTGAGGACAAACAGTCGGTCTTTTATACTCGAATGTGGAAAGGCCGGCTTCTGATTAATTATGGGTGGTGTCCCTAGTCTATAATATGTGCGTGTTAGCTTCACCGCACAAGCCTAAGACTTCTGGGTGCGGAGTTGGTCTACTGTGGTATTATTATTATTATATATAAACACAGATCTCCTCATTAGTAAATTTTTCGTTTTACGAAAAATCGCTGATAGTGTGGTTGCAGCCTTTACGGATATTCATTTAAAGAGTTTTCACTAGTAATTCTAGAGTTTCTATTATTCTCATTTTCACCATTGGTAAAGCTCATGATTTCCGAATCAGTGCCACAGAGACAATGTACAGAAATGCTACAAACTTTAAAGTTTGGCTGAACTGTCAATATTTAGATCGTTAAACAAATTTTTTGCGGTCCCTTCCAAAGCACTCTTCCCAGAAACGATTTTTTCCAAATTTTCGTAGCAGATAAGATCTGATCGTATCGTGTGATATAGCACTGTAATCAGAAAAAAACGCTTTTTAAAAATGCAAAAACCTAACATGGCGCCCATAAGAAAAATCAAAGTTAAGTATTGTAACTCTTGCATCAAGAACGCCCTGGAAAAATGTGATGACGTATTTAGATTGCCCATAAAAAAGTGACCTAACAATGTTATTGTTAAAAAAGTCTACTTCTTTCGGTATTCGTTTGAAAACAAAAAAAACTAAAATTGAATATTTCCGGGTTTTTTTTGAATAATTCAAAAGCCAAAAATGTCACTCAAATTTTCTTTCAAATAATTGATCAGCTTCAAAACGCGGTACGTTGCCCCAATTTAACCATCCTCGTATCTCTTACCGTTTAAAAGATTCCAATGGTGAGGCTCGAATTTGAACTACCCTGTATATATATATATATATATATATATATATATATATATATATATATATATATATATATATATATATATATATATATATATATATATATACATACATATGGGCTCTGTATAAAGACTAGCTCAGATCAGGTGCGTGTAGAGTACTATGCAAAGAACCGTGGCGAAAATAGGACCTGAGCCCGGCCCATCCGCCATTAGTTGTCGACAAACATTGAGAAAGGATCGATCAAAATTTCTCTATGATGGCTAATAAACCTCAAAGTTAGATATAAATGCGTAGATAGTGGGACGTGCATCTTCAATTTTTTTTGAGCCTCGGTGGTTCAGTGGTAAGAATGTGTACCTCTGAACCGAAGGGTACTGGGTTCGATCCCAGGGTACTCCTTTCACTTTTTCAGTACGTACTGTACAATTAACATCAACCAAGGTTCTGGCATTGTATTTGAGCAACTTGAATGTCTGCACGTTCCACCCTTCGGAGGGGGGGTAAAGCCGTCGGTCCCGTGTACTTGCGATGTTGGGCACGTTAAAGATCCCTACCCTCCTTACAGAAAGGCAGGGGGTCGGCAAAACTTCCAGCATAGTGGGGTGAAACTGCTCCCTGGCGTCGGTGATTGGCCATAGTCGCGGAAATAGGCCGACGATAAAAAAAATAAAACACACACAACACATCTTCAAATTTGTTGTTGGGAGTAGTGACTAGTAACAATATCAGCATAATAAAATCATTTAAATTGGACACATACCTAGATTTGTAACAAGAATATAATAATATTATATGAATTTCGACAATTAATGGCCGCCGGGTATCATGTGGTCACGACAATCATTAAAAAATAACACATTATGGGCACTCTCTTGTATATAGTCCCTGAAGTTAAATATGTATTGTATCACCACCTATGAATTGAGGAAAAAAGTTCTCGGATTACGGAAAAGCCTCCATTTTAGTTGACGGGCACTGATTTGGTGTCAATTCTTAGTTTTAGTGAAAACGCATGCAAAATTTTCTGTTGCCGAACAGGTTTATATGATCTTCATGTTGGGTTTTCTCCAATAGAACCATCCAAGAAGCGTGAAAGAATATTGAAGTAGGTTGCCTAGTCATGTGGCTCGACATAGAGAAACATTTTTAAATTATGAAAAAGGTAGGCGAGAGATTGAGATGCTTTTTACAGAAACGAGACCTTGTTTCAGTTAACTGCGTTTTTTAATTAAGACCATAAGTACTTTCAAGCATTGATATAGTCAACAAAAGTTTTAGAATCTTATGCCAAACCCAAATCAAATTAGACGGCGGTAAAAAAAAATGTCTTTAAGGGGGAAAAACTGAGTCTTTTATGTGGTGATCGTGAACAGCGGATTTAATACCGAATGATTTTTTGTGAGTTTTTTAGGAAATAGCCAGTACCAAGCCAATAGAATTTGGTAGTGTAATATCCGATCGTAGAAGGCCTCGTAAATTACTTACCATGATGTTAGTTAATCATCGATCAAAAAACCAATCAGATCTTCAATATAGTTGGTTGTTGGTTGATGGCAACAAAGCTGAAACACAGTCTGCGGTTGGGGATCTGAACCAATGATTAAGAAAGGGCGCATTAAATATTTGAGAAGACTTTCTACAACTATCGGACAGATCAAAATTATACTTCATGCTTGTCGCCATAATTTAGTAGCTTTTTGTAATCAGGAAGAAAAGTACTAAGTGAAGATTTGAACCTGTGATAAGCACTGATAGGTACACTTTGAGAACCCAAATCACCACATCACATCTTTTCAAAGACTTGACTAAGGTTAGCGCCATTAGAGGATGAAAAATTCCATGATGACGCTAACCTTTTTAGTGAAATGATCGTCAGGTCTTTAAGAAGATGTGTTGTGATGATTTGAGTTCTCCAAGTGTACTTTTAGGAAGGGGAGACTGTATTGATATGCATTGCCAAAAGGGAAAACGTTTCAACATTTGTTGTAATTTAGTAGCCTAAACCTTACTACTTTACTTATATTTATTCTGTGATTTAAACTTTTAAAAATGATTCATCATTGTCAGAAAATCATTTGATGAAATATTTTTTTGAGAAATGAACTTCAGCGTCATCTTAAAAATAATAATTTTTTGAACTTTGTTTATAGAACAGTTTAAAATATAAGCAACGCAAAAAAATCTCTATAAAACTTCAGTTATCGAAAATTTTATTTTATATTGCCGTCATTTATACATATATATATATATATATATATATATATATATATATATATATATATATATATATATATATATATATATATATATATATATATATATATATATATATATATATTGTGTGTGTATCTTAAAATCCTAGTCTTTAATGATGCTATTGTAAACTATTATTATTTGTTTTTTTATTAAATCAAGAAAAGCTTTTAGTTGTCGAAGCTAGTGACTTTTATGTGAATCATCAAAAAAACTAGACTCGGTCTTTATTTCCTTGCAAAAACGTTATAAAAATTGTAAGTTTTCCATATAAATCAGTTTCCCAGAATAGAAAAGAAAGATTTATGTCCAATCATTTTTTAAAGAATCAATAAGACCGCAAGATGCTTGTTACAGGAGAGCAACCAGGAGAATATAAGGATTTTTTATTCGAGCCAAATGTACAGCAATATCAGAATGGATCGCTCAATTTTCTACACATATCAAAAGAAAACGAAGGGCAATATTTGTGTGAAGCAAAGAATAATATCGGCACAGGTGTGAGCAAAGTCATCTACCTCAAAGTCAATGGTACGTATATTATTTATATCTATTTTGAAAACACAAAGGCGAGAAAAAATCGGGAATTATGTCTGTTATGTAACAACACCTGTTACAGTTTTTACACTGTTGAGAATTTAAAGAGGGTGTATAAGTTTAAGCAGCTGTTAGTTTCCATATTTAGTTTATATCCAGAGCCAGCCATGGCTTAATATACGTTGTCGTTAGACTTTTGCTTTTCGACACTGATATTCGCACGTTCTAATCCTGCCGCTGGAAATGCAAACAAAAAATCCGACAGTGTGGTTCAAACTAAGTGGAAGGCAACGGTAAACTAAAAAAAGTAACTAAAACTAACATACAATATATATATATATATATATATATATATATATATATATATATATATATATATATATATATATATATATATATATATATATATATATATATAGGGTGGCGCATTGACAACCAGACAGACCGATTTGCGCTCAGAGAATATTATTTAAGAAAGCTGAAACACGTAAATTTTATTATTGAGGGGGACATGTTTTGACATAAAACTCAACTTTGTCACATCAACCCCTTAAGGGTAGTGATAACAACTCTTATAATTTAAAAAGGGAACATGGGTCGAGTGTTATATCATTTGAAAGCTCTTTCTTTTCTGAATTCAGCACACTAATTTTTTTGGAAGTTTTATCAATTCGTTTAAAACTTATTCACAGTTGGAGTTGCAAGAACGTATTTCATTCATTGTGATAAGACATGCACTAACCAGTCAATTTTTCGTTAAAAAAAACTAAAAAACAAAACCAAACGTTCAAAAATGTTTATTCAGTTAAGTAAGTGTAATTATTGACCACCAGCTTCCGAACAAAAGTACAAATTTTATTCAAAACGAGCTCTGACATTCTGGAGAATTTGTGGAGTTATTAGACGGCATTCTTCAACAATGCGTCGTCGTAATTCTTCCAGAGACTCCGGTTCTGTTGCGTAAATTCTACTCTTAAAGTGGCCCCATAGAAAGAAGTCTAAAGGAGTTAAATTCGGTGATCTAGGGGGCCACTTAATAGCACCTCTACGCCCAATCGATTGTCCTGAAAACTCTCTGTTCAAAAAATCCCTAACACGTTGTGAAAAATGCGGAGGAGCTCCATCTTGTTGAAACACTAATTGATTTTCTTGATAGCGATCATCATTTTCAACAATGTCAATTGGTAGAGAATAAACGATATCTTCTAGTAACTCCAAATACGTTTTGCCACTCAAATTGCCATCAAGTAAAATTGGTCCAATTAAACGGTCTTCAAAAATGCCAGTCCAGACATTCAATTTCTGTGGAGTTTGAGTGTGGACTTCTTGAAAATTTCTTTTATTATTACCTGCCCAATAACGACAATTATGACGATTGGCTGTAGAGTTTAATAAAAACGTACGCTCGTCTGAAAAACAGATAGTGAACAGAAAGTTCCCGTTATCGGCTATTTGTGCAGTCATAACTTGTAAAACTCCAGCCGCCGCTCAAAACCATCTTCATTCAGTTGTTGTACAAGATGAATTTTGAATGGATGAAATTTATTATGCTTCAATATTCGCTGAATAGTTCTTCTTTTGATGTTTGAAACAGTGTCCAATTTTCTCGTGCTCAAAGTTGGGTCTGCAGCAATTTGTCCTAAAACTTCAATCTCAGTAGTCTCATTTCTAACAGGAAATTCACGTTCAGGATCTCGTTTTTTGTTGGCTACTGAACCACTTTGTCGAAACTTTGCAACTAACTCCAAAATGTATTTTCTGTTAACATGTCTGTTCGGATGTCGTTCATTAAACAAATTTGCGGCACGGTTGGCACAGTCATCGTTTTAGAAAAAAAGAGTAATTATTTCTACTCTTTTTTCTACAGAATACACCATGGTGAAATTAATTTTCGGTAGCACTATCAAGTATCAAACCGACCGATAAACTAAAATAATAAACCGCATTTCTCTCATTCCGATAAGAAATGTTCTGATAGTCAATTTTCTGTTTACAAACCCACAAAACATTGACTATCAGCACATTTCTTATCGGAATGAGTGAAATGCGTTTTTGCATCTTTGTAAATAATTGTGAATTGCAACTGTGAATAATTTTTAAACTTCCAAAAAAATTTGTGTGCTGAATTCAGGAAAGAAAGAGCTTTCAAATGATGTAACACTCGACTCATGTTCCCCATTTAAAATATAAGGGTTGTTATCACCTTAAGGGGTTGATGTGAGAAACTTGAGTTTTATGTCAAAACATGTCCCCCTCATTATTAAAATTGACGTGTTTCAGCGTTTCTTAAAAAAGATATTCTCTGGACGCAAATCGGTCTGTTTCGTTTTCAATGCGCCACCCTATATATATATATATATATATATATATATATATATATATATATATATATATATATATATATATATATATATATATATATTCATAAACTGCTATGGCCGTAAGTACGCTAAGTTTAACAAAAATTACTCTACAAAATTCCCATATATTCAAATTTAACATTGTCCTACTTGATTATTTTTTCTTTGATAATACATAATGTGTAGCAAACATTGCCCAATTTTGAGCTGATTCTATAATATATTCTGAACAACTCAAATGTTAATCTATGTGAATACCTAAGAGTTTGTAGTACTCATTGAAATATGTTGGATATACGTACATCCCATCAGCAACATTGATACGTGAATGTTTAGTTTTAAATAAAATATATTTAATCTTAATAAACTTATAAAATAAATAAGTTTAAGATTGAAAAAAGCGCCTCCGTGGCCGTGCGGGAAAGTCGATTCAGACTTTCCAATACGGACTCGGGGGTCGACGGTTCGATCCTCACCGGCGGCGGGTGATTTTTCAAAAATCACTGTCGTCGTTGAGATCGAGCTCAAGGTGGAGGGTAGGTTAGTTTAGATGAGCAAAAAGGGTCAGCAATGGCCTAATTGCCAGTAAGCATCTTACCTTTACCTTTTTTTTAAGGTTGAAAAAACTCTGTAAGATAATAAGATTCAGTGGCAATTAAATATCTCATTCGCTCTTTCTTTAATGCTTTATAATTAACTGCATTTCGAATGTAATCAGGTAATTTATAATAAATACCAATTCCCATGTCTTGTGGACTCCTTTCGTACAATGTCAAACGATGCATAGCTACTATAAGCTCCCTTCGTCTCGTGCCACAAATCACATTTATAATTTTCGATCAACTCTTTATTCTTAAAAATATGTAAAGCTATCTCATATATAAAAACTGCTATGACCGTAAGTACGCTAAGTTCAACTAAAATTTCTCTACAAAATTCCCGTATATTCATATTTAACATTGTTTTAATTAATTTTTTTGGATAATAAAGACTCTGTTAAGATCATTCTGCTGCCCCAAATTATGGTACCAAACCTAGGTAATGATTCAAAGTTTTCCATATATACCATCTTTAAATTTTCAAGTGTTAAATATTTATTCAAAGTACATAATGTGTGTTTTTATTTATTTCAACAACACACCACGAGGGCTTACAGCCTAAATAATATCGTACCGTGGGTGTCGACAAGGAGGGAAGAGGCAACTTGTTAAGTCTGGAGTTGAAGGTTTGGAGGTTCGGGGGAGAAGGAAAAACATGTGCCGGCAAGGAGTTCCACAACTTGGAAGTCCTCGGGACAAAAGAGCGGGCATAACAAGATGTTCTATGTCGGGTGACCTGGACAGTAAAAGGGTGCATTCGCTCTGTTCCCCTGGTAGATATGTTGGGGGCAGCAGGTGGAGGAACTATGGAAGAAAGCTCCTCTGAGCAGTGCCCGTGCAGATATCTATAAAAAAGAGAGAGGTCACCGACGGCACATCGGTGAGCAAGAGGTGGCAGCCTTTGGGTGAGGGTAGGGTCACCGATGAGACGTATAGCTCTCTTCTGAATGGAGTCCAGGATAGCAAGTGTAGAAGCGGCAGCAGCACCCCAGATGTGGGAGCAGTATTCGAGGTTTGGTCTTATTTGTGAAGTATATAAGGTATAGATTAGCTGGTGAAAAATATTTGCGAGCCCGGAAGAGGAAACCTAATTTCTTAGCAGCCGCTTCTGCAATTGATGTGACATGTTGGGGCCAATTGAGATTTCGATCCACAGAGATGCCAACAAGTGAAAAGTGTAGCAAACATTGCTCAATTTTTTTAGCTAATTCTATAATATGTTCTGACCAACTCAAATGTTGATCTATATGAATGCCTAGGAATTTGGTGTACTCATTGAAATAGTTGGATGTGCGTTCACATCCATCCCATTAGCAACATCGATACGAGAATATTTAGTTTTAAATAAAATATATTTAATATTCAGCTATTTTATTACTAAGTCATGAAAGTGGCTTGGTTGATGTTTTCAACAATGCTATTCATATTTTTTAGATTTAACAGCAAATCTATATTATCAGCATAGTTATGCTGATGATATAAATTGGAAATGTTAGTTAACAATGTGATGGGAAGGATTCATAATTCTAGGTAAATTATTGATAAAAACATTAAATAAAACAGGTGCCAAGATGCTACCTTGAGGTGTTCAAGGTAGCTACCTTAAAGTATTCACACATTGACAGAAACAGGGTCTGACATAAATGATAAAGTGTGTGTTCTTAATTTGACAATTTCAGTACGATTTGTTTTAAATTGGATTATTTGTTTGTATTCAAATGTATACTTTTATGACGCCTGGAAGTTTTTCTGAAAATAAATTTCAGATTGGATTTACACTACGAAACGGTATTATCCAAGTCATATTAGCAAATATATTTTTGAACCCTACAAAAGCACTAAATACGCTATTTTTCTCAAGCGTTCTTGCTTCTACTGTTTTAGATAGTAGCTGTTAGTAGCAGCTAGCTTTTTGATAGCAATGATACGATGTGTTATAAAACAATACTGTCAAATAGCTACTTCGTCTGTTATTTAGCTAATTTTGTCTAAATCTTCACTTACTTTGGATCTTCTTCACAACAATTGTATTCTCTAAACCATTCTATAAGTGTTTTTTGCCACATATTATTTTAATTTTTTGTTTAACATGATTCCCTAAAAGTTTTTTTACGCTATGTTGGCTTTGAGCATGTTTTTTTTAGCCACGGTCAATTTAGCAATAACGCCTTGCCAGATTATCGATTGACTCCCTTTATTCATTTTTAATATGTTGTAACGATTCACCTTTTACCTGTCTATATTAAGCACTTCAAGTTTTTGATTTCAAAATTATTACGATGAAAAGTCGTTAAATTTTCAAGTACCGTAAAGCTCTTTACTGCATTTCTAATTTGTAGGTTAAAATTCAATGTATGTTTGCCATGGAAAACTACCTCGCATTATTACTGAACAAATATTTCCAGGAACGAAATAAGCGTTGAAACTATACAGTGAGAATATTCGAGAATAAAACATTACGTTGCGAGTTGGTCTGTGTTTTTCCGTAATCGGTGATATCACCCAAGAACGACTGTTTGAGCGTTGAACCGATATTCCCGCCAAAACCTTGAATTATAGGCGAGCGACGTATGTAGTGAGGTGTAGAGAATTTGAATCTCAACGACAACAGACGTTAGCTAGAGGGGAGTCGAAGCTGGGACGTTGCCGTGTGAACACCTTTTAGTCGCGGTGGTTAAACTTTATCCTAAAAATGGACGATAAAACCTTTTCTGTTATCTATACCATCTAATACTAATTGTCAGTGATTGTTTAAAGTCATTTGAGCGGTTTTCGAGTTTAAATAAACGTTGTGTTTAGCATAAAAACGCGAGTTAAGTTGTGGTTCTTTATTTCCGACCCGATACATTTCTTACGTTAATCATAAGGAGTTCCTGCATGTTATCAAAGCTTGACTCAGTTAGCAGTGAATTTCACTTGAGCAAATTCACGTTTTAATTGCGATTTGCAAAGTTTCCGTCAAGCGAATTCAGAACATCGACATAGTTGTCAAATGGTTTCCCAGTATTGGAGCAATAAATCCACCAGCCCAACAACCGCTAGCGCAAAGTACCACTAATTTCCTCCAGCTTCTCTCTTATTGGAGTCTGTGAACCTGTGTCAGGTACTAATGGTTAATCCCACTTGGAAGACATCTTCATAGGGTCATCAGGTAATTCAAGGCAGGAAGATTTGTTGAGTGTGTGTAACTCTTTCCTCTGAACTGGCAGAATTTTTCATGCAGCAATATAATGTATGAGGCCTTGTAACTTGAACTTTACAAAATAACGTAAACAAATTTGAACTTAAACAGTGTCAGCGAGATCCCGTCAGAATAACTGTAAATTTCCTGTTTGATCCTCAGAATTTTGTCAATTTTGTAAATTTAAACACATAGTTCTTGAAATTGTAATTAGCAAATTTTGTCTGTAAAATATGTAACCTGGACGTTCTTTTTAATATCTCTTATCTTCTATAATTAATGTAGAAATTTCACGTAGGAATATATTTTTTTAAATGGAGCCTCACTCAGAGCACTGGCTAGTTAACTAATTAAAAAAGTAATCAAATTAAATGACAAACGTCAAGTGATTTACCTGGTAATTTGTGTTTGCTTTTAAGCTGTAAAATACAGCATTTCATTATATATATATATATATATATATATATATATATATATATATATATATATATATACCTCAGATAACTAACATTAATTTTTTTAGTAATATACAACCATCTTTGTCTTATTATTTTTTTGTCAAATGTATGCGAATTGATAATTTCTTTTTCTTGAAGTTCTTGCTACTTATTTGATTTCTATTTGTGTGCAATTAATGTTTTTTTGAGATTTACCAACCATTTTTATTTCATTTTGTTTGCTATTCCAAATTTAATTTATATGAATAAATTTAATACTTTGTTACATTAACATATCTGTTTGATTGAAGAAAAATTCCTCCCTGATATCTCCTTTCTTTTGACGTCTGCACAAACAATTAATTCCAAGTAACGATTACTTAGATATCTAAATTTCTATATAACCTGGCACTAGTCTGGGGCACCCACAAATATAGGACTCCTTGCAATGCGAAACAAACAAAGAAAGAACGTGAGTATCCAACTACATCCAGATCTGTCAACCTCCTAAAAGTATTGCTAATCTTAGTAAGTATGATAATCTGATAGATAGCTATTTTAGGGTAGTGTGTTATAGGCAATCGTGACCTCACTATTGAGCAGATCTATATCCACCTGAGGTCAATCACAATATACCACGGTTCTCTAGTCTTTGTTTTTCTTTGAAGGTGGTTGCAATGTACGTTTTACAGATTAACCAACTCAAATGAGATATTGCAGGATCAGAATCGTGAATATTTTATTTTCTACCCATAGACCAGGACTAGTTATATGTATATCAAGATTAAATAATAATAATATTAATTAGGTTGTGAATTTCTGGTTACGATAATGCTTTCCAGCACTGCTTCTCTAGTTCATGGGCTCGCTCTAAATCTGAATTGGCCTGTATCCAATCAACTATCAAACTTGCGTCTTATTCTATTATTTACACTTATTGTCTTGTGCTAGTTATATTTTTTCACGTTCGCCATTTTTGGGGTAGTAATAATTTTACTGGAAGATTTAATATTATTGTGTACTCCTTTCTTGCAGTAATATCATTTGTTAAATATGAACTTTGATTTTCAGCTCCAGCACACTTCTCACAGAAATCGAAACAGGTTCAAGTAGTGAAAGGTGAACAGGCACATCTGCAGTGTTCGGCTCTAGGCGACACTCCAATGGAAATAACGTGGAAAATGGGGGGTCAACAGATCGCAAGCGATGGTGACCAGCGCTACTCGATCCGCGAACAGACCCTTGCAGAAGGAATGGTTTCAGAATTGGGTATTGAAAGGACGATGAGGCTCGACACTGGAATATTCACGTGCTCCGCTTCTAACGCTTACGGCAGTGACAACATGAATATTCAGTTGATAGTGCAGGAAATACCGGAGCCTCCGAGGAATGTCAGAGTCATGGAACAGCTGTCTAAGTCTATCGGAATATCTTGGACCCAGCCGTATGCAGGGAACAGCCCTATATTAAATTATATTGTACAATATAAGCCCGGATCAGGTAATACTGAGCTTTCATGTTAAGGTGGATGTAACCGACAGACGAATTTCATGTGAATTCTCATTAGCTATTATCGCGAATTCAATGTAATGTCGTCACGAAACTAAATTAATTACTTTTAGGCATTTGCCAAGTGAAGATTGTAACCTGTGATCAGCACTGATAAGAACACTTCGAGAACCCAAATCACCAAAACACATCTTTTTAAAAACCTGACGATCGTTTCACTAACAAATTTAGCGCCATCAGATGATGAAAAATTCTAACTACTTACTTAACATCACCTTTTATACTGAAATCTTAGGTAAAGGACGATACCAAGAGGGAGACTAAACCGCAGGAAGATTTTCTTTGTATTGTATTTTAATTGCCGGACAAGATTTTTGAACTACCTTTATCACTTTACCTGGCAGGTTTCAGAGTGTTTATCTGCATCAAAGACAGAGCGCAAACATAGGACTATAAACCAGAGGCGGGGCTCGGTTTAAGGAACTTTTATTTGTTATTGCCCAGGAAATATAAATATTTTCGTGCTCACCCGGCTCCGCTAGCCGTCTAACATTTTTGATAAGTTTCAGATTTTCTTTATTAATGTGGTGGTTATTATTCCAAATAGGTTGTTCCACGCATGACTTGTCTACACTACCGTATCTAAACTGTGCCAGATATTCACGAGACCTGGTCCCATACCAGTCTAAGTTACATTCCAAATTACTCATATCATACGTTTGCACAAAAAATGGCCGGTTTAGATTTCTTAGTAAATAGGTGAATTATATGTCCCTTAAGTAAAAGTAGATACAGTATAAAATTAGAGTACATTAAAAACGTGGCTAAATGTAAGGCATATTCTGATTGCTTAGTGGAAAATTAATTAATAGACACAGAACAAAACAAAAATGTTGCGGAATGCACGACATTCAGGAAAGCTAAAATAGAAAAAGAAATTTGTTTGCCTACCTTTTGAACCGCGTAACACAAAGGGTCTAGAGAGCATTTTAAGAAAGCCGATTTGCAACCAGCATTTTCGGCAAAACATAATTTAAAAATTTTTTTAGGTTATACGAAAGAAAAAGACAAAGCACTGAAATGTCGGGTATCTAGGAGATAGGTTGTAAAGATTGTAATCTTAAATACGTTGGGCAGACTAAGAGAACCATTGGAACTAGATTTCGTGAACATCTGGCACAGTTGAGATACGGTAGTGTAGACAAGTCATGCGTGCCACAACATATTTGCGATAATACCCACCACATAAAATCTGAAACTTATCAAAAATGTTAGACAGCCAGCTAATCTAGATGCGTACGAAAGTATTTATATTTCTAAGGCACTAAAAAACAAAAGTTCCTTAAACCGAGCTCCGCCATTGGTTTGTAGTCCTATGTTTGCGCGCTGTTTTTGATGCAGACAAACATTCCGAAATCTATAAGGTAAAGTAATAAAGGAACTTCAGAAACCTCTTCCGTCAACTAAAATATAATATACTGAAAAATTTGACTGAGATTTAGTCTCCCTCTCGGTATCGTTCTTTACCTAAGTTCCAGTATAAAAGATGATGTTAGCAGTAAGTAGTTAGAATTTTTCATCCTCTGAGGGCGCTAACTTTGTTAGTAAAACGATCGTCAAGTCTTTAAAAAAAATGTGTTGTGGTGGTTTAAAATCTCCAAGTGTACTTATTTAGGCAATTGGTAATAACTTAGATAAGAAATGGTAACGATAAATGAGGTCACACTACTGTTGTATTTCAGTTACCTGTTTTAAAAGTTAAGAGACCAACCACACTGATTTTTTAAGGATGGTTTTATTTAAAATTTTATTTAAATGCCTGTTTAATACAGAGTGGGTCAGTAGTGCAGAAAAATCCAATGTCTGCCTTATAAAAAATATTTTTTATGTGAAAGTGGTGTGGTCTTAGAATTTTACCTATTTAAAAATATTTACAGGCTGTTGCGTAAGGGAATGGCATCTGAAACTTGTATTTTTTGAATGGAACACCTATATATTAGTCAAGATTAAGATTCTCCTCGCCTCGTACAATCTGTCAATTTAGAGTTTTTTATACATTATACAGGGTATTTCCGAATATATTGCAATGTCTTTACCTGAATCGCCATGTATTGTCAGGTCAGGTCAGGTCACCCTGTGTAATATAAGAAAAATGCAATAGAACTTTAATTCTTACTGAAATATTTTCTACTAGTAATCAATTCTTCTTTGATGTGGTCTTTTTATTCTAATTTCGGCAGTCATATACAGGATGCCTTAAAATGTGAACCAAAATGTTTCTCTTTTTAGTGAATTTTCTTTAAAAAAATTCACTAATGAGGAGATCCCCACTTTTGAATGTATCACACCGATAACTCAAAAAATAACAGGCCGATTTTTATCAAATTTGGTGAGTACTTCCCTTTTACAAGTGGATTGGACAAGTTCGTTAACCAGGAAAATCAGCACAGGTTTTCCCAGAAAATTTTGTGTTTTCTTTCCAAAAGAAATTATATCTCCGGGAATAACAAAGAAAGAGCAACGATATTTGGAACGCGGGTTTATATTACAAGGAGTGACGCGTATACACAACCAAAATTATAGGGTATGAACCCAAGTATTTTTACTAATTGCTTTAGATCCTACCTAATTTTCTTTTAAATTTTAATAAATCATTTTCTTGTTAAATTTTATATAAAATTGCTTTCATTAATGTTATAAATTTCATTCCTCTTATATTATAGGGAGTGGTCAATACATGACGAATTAGGCAAAGCCATCCTCTATATGGCTGCCGAAATTAGAATAAAAAGACCACATCAAAGAGGAATGGACTACTAGTAGAAAATATTTTAGTAATAATTAAAGTTCAATTGCATTTTTCTTATATTACACAGGGTGACCAATACATGACGATTCAGGAAAAGAAATTGCAATATCTTCAGAAATACCCTGTATAATGTAATAGAACTCTAGATAGATAGAATGTACGAAGAGAGGGGATTCTTAATCTTGACTAATATATAGGGTGTGCTACCTAAAAAATAGAAGTTTGTGATGCCATTCACTTATAGAACAGCTTGTATATGCAAAAATATTTCTAAATAATGCGCATCCTAACACCACACCACTTTCACATGAAAATAATTTTCCAAATATTTTTACAAGGCAGATATTGGACTTCCCCCCCCCCCCCCCCCACTAATGGCCCGCTCTGTATACAGGGTAGTTCAAATTCGAGCTTTACCATTGGGATCTTCTAAACCCTAAAAGATACGAGGACGGTTAAATTTGGGCAAAGTTGCGTTTTTCTATGCTGATCAATTATCTGAAAGAAAATTTGAGGTGACATTTTAGTTTTTTAATTATTCGAAAAAAAAACGGAAATTTTCATTTTAATTTTTTATATTTTTCAAGCGAGTACCGAAAGAACACAACTTGCTTAACAATGACATTAGAACAGTTTTTATAGGCAATCTAAATATGTCATCATATTTTCCAAGCCGTTCTTGATGCAATAGTTAGTCTTTTTAGCGAATTTTTTTTTAATTCGCTAATGAGGATATCTGTGGTGTATATATATATATATATATATATATATATATATATATATATATATATATATATATATATATATATATATATATATATATATATATATATATATATCCGACCGATAACTCAATAAATAATGGACCAATCTTGATAAAATTTGGTGAGTACCTTCCTTTTGCAAGTGGCTTGGATAAGTTCGTTAGCCAGGAAAATCGGACCAGGTTTTCCCGGAAAATTGTGTGTTTTCATATCTCCGGAAATAACAAAGCAAGGGCAACCAAATTTGGTACGCGTGTTCGTATTGTAAAGAGTGTATTGTACCAAAATTTAGGTCTCTAGCTTTAAAGACAAAGATGTTATGGGCAGTTAAAAAAACAAATTTTGGAGTTTTCTTCAAAACATCAAACTCGCAATTTTAAACGTCAAAATTGGCAATGTTTAGGCAAAGAACGTGAAATAAATACGGATTTTGAAAAGAAAATGTTGCAAGAAGAGTGTTCTGCAAACCCTTAAGTTTCAGATTCAACCGTCATTGCCCTTCATTTTACTAAAATATTTACAGAAAATTCATTTCAAATAGACCCTTTCTCTGATGCTTTGGCTGTCGGTTTAGTTAAGTTGATGCTTTCGCTGTGGGTTTAGTGAAGTGTATGGTTTAATGGTCTATAATTTTTTTAGCTAATTTTCGTAGAACGAATTCGTTAATGCATTTTTGCATTTTTTATCGAAATATGATGCGTTTGTAAGAAAAAAATCTGCACGCAGTAAGTTTTCGGTAAATTTGCAGTTTCCCGAACGCTTTTCAAAAAACTATTTTCACAAACCTGCCGAGGGCCCCCCTGGATCCACAAACCCCAAGAAAAATTTCTTGTTTACACTCCCCAAGGGAGTTACAAGACCCGGAGTGAGTAGGGGTGTATAATTTTTTTTTAGCTAATTTTCGTAGAACAAATTCGTTAATGCATTTTTGCTTTTTTTTATCGAAATATGATGCCTTTGTAAGAAAAAGATGTAGACGCAGTAAGTGCGTTTTGGTAGCGAATTTTCTCTAAATTTGCAGTTTAGCTCCCGAACGCTTTTCAAAACACTGTTTTCAGAAACCTGCCTAGGGCCCCCCTGGATCTACAAACGCCAAGAAAAATTTCTTGTTCACACTCCCCAAAAAACTTACGGGACCAGGAGTGAGTAGGGGTGTATAATTTTTTTAGCTAATTTGTGTAGAACAAATTCGTTAATGCATTTTAGTGATTTTTTATTAATTTGCATTTTTTATCGTAATATGATGCGTTTGTAAGAAAACAAACTGGACGCAGTAGGTGCGTTTTTGTAGCGAATTTTCGGTAAATTTGCAGTTTAGCTCCCGAACGCTTTTCAAAAAACTGTTTTCAGAAACCTGCCTACGACCCCCCCTGAATCTACAAACCCCAAGAAAAAAATACTTGTTCACACCCCTGAAGGAAGTTACGCGACCAGGAGTGAGTAGGGATGTATAATTTTTTTAGCTAATTTTCGTAGAACAAATTCGTTAATGCATATTTGCATTTTTTTATCGAAATATGATGCGTTTGTAAGAAAAAAATCTGGACGCAGTAACTGGGTTTTGGTAGCAAATTTTCGGTAAATTTGCAGATTAGCTCCCGAACGCTTTTCAAAAAACTGTTTTCAGAAACCTGCGTACCTGTTCTACGAAAATTAGCTAAAAAAATTATACATCCCTACTCACTCCTGGTCGCGTAACTTCCTTCAGGGGTGTGAACAAGAATTTTTTCTTGTGGTTTGTGCATCCAGGTGGGGTCCTAGTAATGTTTCTGAAAACAATTTGTTGAAAAGCGTTCGGGAGCTAATCTGCAAATTTACCGAATTTTCATTAAATCCTTCAAATTTCAATAACTCAATTTGCTATTAACGTAAGCTTTGTTGGTTAGAAAACCAACATTTAAGTTTATTTTCGGAAATTTTTTGTATATTTTCAAATCATAAGTAATTTTGATAAAATATAGTACATTGTTTCTACTACATAGGCTATACCGGTAATCAGATTGATGCCTGCTTGCATTTGCTATTAAAATTATTTTTATGGAAATTCACTTCCATAACACATTTGCTGCATCTAGACTTTTGAAAAATGTTTATATATTTTCAAACAATAAATTTATTTCGATGAAATATGGTACATTGTTTATACTATATAGGCAACCAAGTTTGATGTCTGCTTTCATCAAAGACATTTGCTATTAAAAAATTGTTAAACAAAATTTGCTACCATAAGGCACTTGCTGCGTCCAGAGATTTTTCTGATTACAATGATATGTCGCACGATACGGTCACAACTTGCTTGCTATCAAAATTTGGAAAAAATCGTTTCTGCGATGAATGCTTTGGAAAGGACGCCATCGATTTGTTTAGCGATCTAAATATTGACAGTTCAGCCAAACTTTGATGTTTATAGCATTTCTCTACATTGTTTCTGTGGCACTTATTTAAAAATTATATGTTTCACAAATAGAGAAAAGAGATACATGATAAAAGTGTATTACCTCCCTAAATAACAGAAACGCTAGTTACTGGTTCAAACTATTAAATGAATGTATGGAAAGGCGGCAACCACACTATTTCTATTTTAACGGACTAGGTCGTAATATAAAAGAATATGGTTGATTTGGAAAATCCGAAAACAAGCATGGTTAATGGTTGTAGAATATGCGACGTTGACGAAAATCTAGTATTACAATCTAGTCCATTAAAATAAGGATAGTGTGGTTGCCGCCTTTCCGGATATTCTTTTAAATAGCTTTCACTAGTAATTCTAGCGTTTCTATTATTTTGGTGATATATTTTTATCACGTGATTATTTGTAAAACTCATGATTTTTTAATAAATGCCACAGAGACTATGTACAGAAATACTATAAAGATCAGAGTTTGGCTGAACTGTCAGTATTTAGATTGTTAAACAAATTTATTTGCGTCCCTTCCAAAGCACTCTTCGCAGAATTTTGATAGTAGGTAAAATGTGATCGTATCATGTGATCTATCATAGTAATCAGAAGAAAAAAAACACTTTTTAAAAAATGCAAAAGTCTAACATAGCACCCATAAAAAATCAAAGTTGTAACTCTTGCATCAAGAACGCCTTGGAAAAATACGAAGACATACTTAGATTGCCTTTAAAAAAAGTGTCCTAACGAGATCACAGTTAAAAAATCTAGTTCTTTCGCTTGAAAACAAAATAAAAAATAAAATTGAAAATTTCCCTTTTTTCTTTCACATAATTGATCAGCATCAAAACACGCTACTTTGACCCATTTTAACTATCCTCGTATCTCTTACGGTTTAAAAGATCCCAATGGTGAGGCTCAAATTTGAGCTACCCTGTATACTGCATTTTTAAGATAAAAAATCTACATAATTACAGAATACATGTAGGTACTGCTAGCGTATTTTCTTTTTATCAAAGCGCCGCCGTGGCCGTGTTGGAAAGTCGACTGAAACTAAGGTCGAGCATAAGGTAGAGGGTAGGTTAGTTTAGATGAGCAAAAAGGGTCAGCATTGGCCTAATTTCCAGTAAGCATTTTATTTTTACCTTTACATTTCTCTTTATTAAAAGTAAAACAATTATAATAATAATTCAATTAAAGACTTATTTCAGAGGCTTGGCCAAATCAACCGCTGAAAGTAACAGTACCTGGTTCACAGACAACGACTACGTTAACTAATTTACGCCCAGCTCAAGTTTACCATATAAGAATATTAGCAGAAAATAGAATAGGTTTAAGCGATCCTAGCCAAACGATTCAAGTTAATACTTTAGAAGAAGGTAAGTTATCTTATAAACTATTATACTATTTGATATTCTGCTTTAGTGTTTTTTCTAACTATTCATTATAAAGTTTTCGTCAAAAGTTATATATTTGTCTTTGCACTGGTTAGTTTTTATTTACGCCTAAATAAATTGGTTATGCAATCATAAAGCCTGTTAAAACAGCATTTGTGACACATTTGTTTGCATTTTCGTTACCACTAATAGCACATTGTGACGGGAAAAAAAACAAATCTAATAGACTTGCCGCTAACCTGGAATGGTCACGTTGAAAATAGACTGCGTTGGGCAGTCATGACCTTAGCCGTCAGTAGGCGGCTATATGGAAAAACGTGGGGACTAGGACCTAGTATGGCCCAAGGGTAGTCAGACCATTGTTAACATACGCGACACTGGTCTGGTGGCCTAAGGTGACACAATCCAGTGCCAAACAAAAACTAGGCAATATCCAAAGGATGGCTTGCGTAGGCATCACAGAGGTCATGTCTTCAACTCCAACAGCCGCCATGGAGGTGTTGCTGGATCTGCCCCCCCCCTACACTTCGTTATTATGGGGGAGGCCAGGCTAGGGCTATACAGACTAGCCTGGAATGGTAGACTGAAGATCAATCCAGGGTTCAGGGGCCACTGGAAAATTCAGGAGATCGTGAAGGAGCCCATGCTTGAAATGAGTTCAGGCTTCGCGAGCCCGCGAATCTGCAGGGAAAACAACTTCACAGTGGAAATCCCCGACCGCGAGGCATGGCGGGAGGAGACGCCGGGCATACCACGAGACGTGCTCGTCTGGTTCACGGACGGATCCGGCGGGGAGCGTGGGACGGAGGCAGGTGCTTATTCAGAAGGACCAAGGGTAAGTCATAATATTTCCCTCGGAGCCCATGCAACGGTCTTTCAGGCCAAAATGTACGCCATTCTGCACTGTGTGGGGGAGAACAAGAGGAGGGGCTACACGAACAAGCCTATCCTCATAGCCACAGACAGCCAAGCAGCTCTTAAGGCCCTAAGAAGCCCACGGGTTAATTCCTGGCTGATGAGTGAGTACCGAGACGAGACGAGCGACCTGGATGTGCAGAAGGGGGGGACTTCGCATGCAGACTCTGTGGCGAGGGGGAGCAATCAGCCCAACACATCTTGTGCGAGTGTAAAGCTCTGTACCGCAAAAGACTATTGACCTACGGTAAGTCTAGACCGGAGACAGAGCATTATAAAATTTCACCTTACCAATCGCTGTGCAGACTAGTTCAAGGCACAGTGATTTTGGAATGGGTGGAGTGAAAAGACCAAGAGCATGCACAATAAGCCAAAAGTTACAGTGCTATCGGGGCGGCAGCGCCGCGGACGAGCCCTGAGCACGGAAAAAAATAGGCTTGTCGGAATGTAAAGCACAATGAATAGTTACTTGTACTTGTGTCACGAGAGGCTCCTTTGGGTAAAGGCTTGTAAGTGACACAATCGAGGAAAATAATCGATGCACTTTAAGACGTCACTTCAATCAGTACCAAGAATTGTATTTTTCGTTCTCATTATAGCGTATAGTGTGGATGTATAGCTAATATTCCTTTTTCTTAAGTACAGAAATGACACCGCAAGCGACACCTGTTTTACTTTTTGGTCCATCAGTGTAAACAATTATATCCTATCGATATCTAGAAATAGTATCTTAAAATATTCATCTATTGCATTAGTTTTGTGGGATAATAATATTCGTATCAGTTGGCAGCAATCCAATAATCTATGGAGAAATGTCATCACTGCATAAATGATTTATAAAACTGGGATTGAACATATTAGTGCACTTTCTGATTTCTATAATAAACGGTGGCTGTGCAAAAGTTTTGGCACCATAGAGTTCAAGTCTGCAATAAGAGTATATAAACTAGATTATTTGGATTTGCTGGTACCTTAGCCGCATAATTAAGACCTGATTATTCTCTTCTCAACTAAAAGGGAGGCTCCTTACATTCCTAGTAAAAACTTTCTACTAGGCTTGTTTAAAATGGTTCTTCTTGATATGACAATTTTAAGCGGTCTTAGAGTTGACCTCTAAATGTATGTAAGCATGGTAGTTAGCATTTTTTCATACAATGTTTTTTGAATTTTACTAGAAACAGTCCTTAATCACAATATTTTCTGAAATATATCGATATTTGAAGTCAAACTTTTACAGATCCCTTTGCAGTTTGAACCTTTAATTTTTATACTATACAGAGTGATACCCGGTAGAAAAATAAAGCTACTGGGCTCAACATGCCTTTGTAAAATGTTACTTGTTTTCGTTTTGCAGGGTGTTTAAATATTTTTTCTTAAAATTATTTTTTCAGATATCTTGAAAGTGGTTCAACATATTATTATGAAATGTGACATGATATTATTAGGCATCATGCGTAATACGATGATGTTATTAATTTCACCAATGCCGCAAATGGCGCCACCGACAGCAACACTGATTCATTAACATGGTCATAATTTTTTGTCCACCATGTATGAGCATTTTCAAACAAAACTAAAGGAGGCCCATTTAGTTTCAAACAAAAAGGGTATACCTCTTTAAAGTCGAAAAAGTTGACCGTTTTCAAAATAAACTCACTTTTTCGATGAAAACCAAAAATTTGTATTTACTTTGTTGCTACGTATATTATGGTAGGAACTAGGTACGTGTTTACTATAACTTGTCAAAATCGAGTGACGTTAAACAAGTATATTTAATTGTCACTTTATTCCTGTTATTTGCGTTAAAATGCAGCGTCATAATGATTTTTCAAATTCATAAACGTGAGATATGGTGTGTCTTTATGCACAGGAAAATTATTGTTTGCGCAGAGCAGCACAGTGCTATTCTGAGCTTTATCCTGATAGAAGGCAAGCAAACCATCAAACTTTTAGCCCACTGTACGATAGATTGGGTTAAACTGGCTCATTTTATCCCAAAAGTAGAAATGAAGGAAGACGGAGTGGAGTTGATGCTAATATGGAAGACGAAACAATAGTTCGTATTGTAGAAGACGCGGAAACCATTACGAGACGTGTTAGTGCAGCAACGGGTACAAGCAAATCTTCGGTGTCCATTTTACTCGAGTTTAGCATGTTTTACCGCAAGACTTACCAAGAAGATTTCAATTTTACTAGTTTACGATAGAACACTATTTATAGAATTCAATGTTCTACAAGAAAATTTTATTTACTGATGAAACCTCATTCACCAGAAGAGATATGTTCAATTTGCGGAATATCCATACCTATGCAATTGAAAATCATTTCTACATACATCATTGAAATGTGTAAGAACTGCATATTACATAGTTGCCTTGTCTCTTCCTTTCTCCTCTTCCTGTGACTCTCTAGTATTCTTATTTGAGTCTTACTTATGTGGTAGAGAGAACTATGTTTGGTATGCTAAGTGTTCATCTTAGAGCTTTTCCCTTACTTCAGGTGTCTCCTGAGGTTCTGTGCTGGGACCTTTACTTTTGAATGCTTTTGTTAATGACCTTGGTAACGTTATGGATATTCCACGGCTTTTTCATGACAAAGACATTAATAAAAAAAATTCTGTTGATTCAAACGTATATTTCACAACTACTCAGAAAAGTATCAAAGAAATCCTCTCTTGGTACAACTCTACTGAACTGTCTCTTAATGTCAATAAACACTTGGTGTGCCATTCTTGGAAATTGTATTGTGGGACCATTTGAACTGCCACCTAGATCTAACGGAGCAACGTATCTCTTGTTTTTGAGAGATAATTTATGGATCATTTTAGAAGATGCACCTTTAACTTTAAGGAGTAACTCTTGGTTCAGGCATGATGGTGCTCCAGCACATTACATCCGAGATGTGCGATATTATTTAGATGAAATTAACCCTTAAAGTCGGATTGGGGTAGTGTACACCCATGGCCAGCGCGTAGTCCCGACATAAATTCCCTATAATTTTACTTTTAGGGTTATTTAAAGTCCCTGGTCTATAAAAATTAAATAAATAACCGCCAGTAATAATGGGAAAAGATCGTACTGGGTGTTAATGATATCAGACCTCAACCAAATGCATTTTTAAAGTAAGAGATAGTTTTAATAAAATAATATAATAATAATAATAATAAATAAAATGCATTGCAGTAAATGGCGAACACTTTGAACACTTACTCTGACTTGTTGTTTTGCTTCTAAAGTTACAATTTTGCAATTTGAGATTAATTCAATTAGGTAGATGAATGCAACTTGTAACAATCTTCCAATATCCATTTTGTTAACTATTTCTTTTTAATTAATAGTTTTGTTGGTGTCATTTTAATTAGTTGCTTTGTTATATTCTTAATAATTTTTGTTTTGTTTTGACGACGTACATTTTATTATGCTAAAAAGTATCGGCAATAGATGCCCATAATTTGCACTAACATCGAAGCCTTCGAGAATATATAATGTTTGCGCATAATCGTTAGTTTAATTTCATTGAAAAAGTACGTTTATTTTGAAAACGGTGAACTTTTTCGACTTCAAAGCCGTATACATTTTTTCTGAGCAACTAAATGGGCTTTCTTTATTTTTGTTCCAAAATGTGCATACAGCGTGGACAAAAAATTATGACCATGTGAAGCTGTCGGTAGCGCCACCAAGCGGCAGTGGTGAAATTGATACCGTCATCGTATTACGCATGATGCCTAATAATACCGTGCCACATTTCATAATTATATGTTGAACCACTTTCAAGATATTTGAAAAAATAGTTTTAAGAAAAATTATTTAAACACCCTGCAAAACGAAAACTAGTAACATTTTACTAAGGCATGTTGAGCCCAATCGCTTTATTTTTGTGCCAGCTATCACCCCTTATTTAATTTCCAATTAATTATGCCGCACCCTGTATAAACCATTTTGAGCGCCCTATAACGTCATATTTAATTATGTTATCAAACTCATCATCTGTCAGCAATCATTAGCCATATGGTGGAAACATTTGTGTAGGCACAGTAATACATTGGGTGGTGGTTTTTTTTTTGTAAATCTCTTATCAAAATCGCACCTTTATCTATAATTTATTTCAGTTCCAAGTGGAGCACCACTTGATATAAGAGCGGAAGCGAAAAGTTCTACACAATTGGTGGTGACCTGGGAACCGCCACCGAGGGAGACCTGGAATGGTAATTTGCTAGGATATCATGTGGGGTACCATGAAATATTTGAAGAGGAATCCAATAGTGTATCTCAAAGCTACACGTTTAAGAGTGTAGAGGTTCGTCCTCACTATGGTGGTGAGGCTGTCCTACAGGGTCTTTCCAAATACACATCATATAATATCATTGTTCAGGTATGTTGTTTATTTGCTTATTTTATGTAAATTTAAAAATGAGGTTCAGGAATAGTGAAAATAGGTAACTTAAAAAGACAAAAGTAATGAAAATGTTTTGGATGAAGGTTGTTTGACTAATTTTCTGACATATCTGTGTGACTTTGAAATTTTTCGACAGCTTAAATTTTCATCTTGGTAGCCACTAACTTTTTTTCGAATAGAACCCTTTTTTTTAAGCTACCAATTATTCTGCATACAGGATCATCGAATTTTAGTGTGGTTTGATAATAAAAATTGTGACAAAAAAAACAATTTTGTTTAATCATTGTCACTGTAACAATGAAACCAAAGGTGTTCCCTTAATTGAAAATATTAATGAAAGGTATCACAAGATACAAAATACATGTTCCAAATTTTCTTACATTGTTTTCAAAATCGATTCTTTTCAAAAACGATCGTCTGAGATTTGCCAATGTTACTTGTATTACTGCTCTAGATTTATTTATTTATCGTATGGCACACATCACATAACAATATCGTGTAAGTCAATGGTACAGCATATAGCACAATGTAGAACATAAGAATATAACACAATATAATAAAATTCACAATTGAATGTCCAAATTATTTATATAATCAATTCAGACTGGTGTCGCTGTCAGAAAATCACCCGGATGACCCCCATATGTCCTCAGGTTGCAATGCTCCGTGATGTGGCGGATCGTCTGCCTTTCAGCGCCGAAGTCACACTGTGGGGTAAAAAAAAGGTAAGATGCTTACTGGCAATTAGGCCATTGCTGACCCTTTTTGCTCATCTAAACTAACCTACCCTCCACCTTGAGCTCGATCTCAACGACGACAGTGATTTTGAAAAATCATCCGCTGCCGGTGAGTCTCGAACCGTCGATCCCCGAGTCCGTATTGGAAAGCCTGAATCGACTTTCCCCCACGGCCACGGAGGCGCTCACACTGTGGGGAGGGTATTATGTTCCACTTGTAAAAGGCATCCGCGCACCTGCCATGGTTGGTTCTAATCCGGTTAAGTGTTATCCATATCTTGGGTGGCTGTTCGAAGCCGGCTGGAGTAGTTGTTATACACGGCATGTTGTGAAGCTCCGGTTGGGCTGCCCCGGTCCAATTCCGCCTCCACTCGTTTATTGGATTGATCGGCCACCAGGTCTCAAGCTGTTCTGATTGGGGGCTTTCTTAAGCGTAGCCTATTCCTTCCTATGTCATCGATATCTGTGTTTATTGGTAGTTGTGGGTTTTGAAGAATCTTGTTGTACTCTCTGACAAGTGAAGTGGATCTCCGTGTCACTGGGGGCGGAATGTGGCCCAGAACTGGTAGCCAGTAACCTGGTGTAGATCCAACTGTGCCCGACATTAATCGCATCGTATGGTTCAATTGGACGTCGATCATGTTAACATCTGGGCTATTTTGCCAGACCGGAGCACAATACCCCGCCGTAGAGTAAACGAGCCCTAAGGCGGAACATCGAAGCGTGGCAGCAGAGGAACCCCATGAAGTGCCGCATAATTTTTGTATGATGTTATTTCTTGTTTTGGGTTTTGAGGCAGTCTTAGTTAGGTGTTGCTTGAAGGATAAAGTTCTATCAAGAGTCACTCCTAAGTATTTAGGATATCGGCTATGGTGAAGCAGCCTGTCACCCGAGTACACGTTGAGTTCTCTATTGGCCATGCGGTTGTTTAGGTGAAAGCATGCCACCTCCGTCGTACCTGCACTAGGTTGGAATCTCCAGTTGCAGAAGTATTTCCCTAGGGTGTCCAAATCGTCAGTTAGCGTTTCCTCCGTTTATCCCATTGATTTGCTTCTGGTTGCTATTGCCCAGTCATCAGCAAAGCCAAATTTTCTGGATCTTGTTGCGGGCATATCGTCGAGGTAACAGTTGAACAGAAGTGGAGCCAGAACCGAACCCTGAGGCAGACCGTTAATAAGTTCCTTCCAATCGCTCAGAGCATTTCCCATGACGACACAGAACAATCTATTGCTCACCATGTTATCGATTAGTCTCACAGTTGTTCTGCAGGGTATTTGACGAAGGAGTTTTTAGAGCAGATCTAGATGTTCTGGATGTACCAACGATACAAGCTCTCAGGTTATCTCAATTATTTGGCCACTTTTTGTAAACTCATTTTTCAGATTGCCTCATAAGTGAGAGCTACATGGGTTTAAGTCAGGCGACCAATCTGTCCACTCTATTTCTCTCCGACATCCAATCCAACTGTTTGGGAAAAAGTTTTTAACGATATTTCGAACTTCCAGGTCAATCAAACTGTACGTTCTAATAGTCTCCGTAGCGATATTGTCGTTCTGACCCAACACTATATCTTAATTAATTTCAATATTTTTTCGAAGTCGAATTTTCTTCGATAAAGAATGGACATTAGCTAATCGCTGATAAAAGCTAGGACGATAAAAAATAGTTAGAAGGAGCTATGCCGCCCTAAATAATTTTATTGACTGTAGAATTTATTAGTTATAAAGTTTTGTGACAATCGTGGCCTTGTAATTTTTTCTCATAATTTTTATTTTACAACCCCACTAAAATTTGATGTCCTTGGGTGCAGATAAATTCGTATATTCCAAAATATACGTTTTCATTTGAAATTTTTATATGGTTACCAGGTGACAATTTAGTCTGCCGAAAAAGTCCATTGCCATTCAAATATGTCAAGAAATTAACCCAACAACTTTTATTGGAAACATTTTTGCATAGTTTTCTTTATTAAGAATTAACTCCCATTATTCCAAATATTTTTAACTGTCAGGTGGAGATGTCAAATTTTATGTAAAACTTTCATGTCCAAATCTTTATAATTTAAGTGGTAAATAAAAAATATTTTATTCACAAGATGAAGAATGGATTTACAAGCACTCGCAGAACTGTTGGTGGAAAGTATTGGCGTACGTTTATAGGAATAAGGATAGGCAAATCAAAGCGGCATGATAAAAGATTTTTGACCTTAGTTTTTGGAGTTCATGTTTTAAATTGTATCTTGTAGCATTATTTGTAAGGTACACACTGTATAATTAAGTTATTAGACAACTTTTAAGCATTTCGCTATAATCTTCATTTTTTCTTCGTGCCGTGTCATATCTTTGGCAACAGAACTTGTTGCTTCAAATAGCGTCCCATGCTTTTGATACGGTTTTTAGAACCTACGCATTATTTTGCATACAAAATCATTACTCTTTATTAGGGGTGAATAGGAAGAACTTTAAGAAAAACTATTTTCATAAAAAACAAATTTGTGAACCGCAAATGACAGAAAATAACACACATCACAAAATAAATACTCAAAATATCCTCCATAGTTTTCAAAATATAAATATGGTCTTTCTAAAAATATATATCTTACATTTGCAAATGCTTCTTGCCTTACTGCTCTTGCTGCACTAGGTATATAAGCCATCGGGTCATCCAAATTATTTGGCCGCTCTTTGTACGCTTGATTTTTTAGGTAATCCAACAAAAAAAGTTGCGTGGGCTCAAATCAGGTGACCAATCTGGCCGCTCTATTTTTCCTCGACGCCGGATCCATCTGTTCGGTTAGAGTTATTTAAACATTTTTTAACTTCTATCTCAAAGTGGGGGTTGTGCTTCATCTTCTTAGAATCATATATTCTGATAATAATCGTAGATATTTTGTAATGCTGGGGGGATACGTCCCCCAACAAAGTAAAATACTTATCCGTTGCAAATTCCCTTCGACAAAAAATAGTGCCACTAACCAATGATCAATACTGCCCGCCCAAAACATTTACTATGTCTCTGAGTGTGGACTTGTATCACTAAATGAGGTTTATGTTGGTTACAGTACGGCTATTATATATGTGCGAACTCCTGTTTAACATAGGGGGCTTCGTCGGAAAGCAAATTTTTATTTGCAAGATTCGAGGTTTGTTAGCAAATACTTTCTTACAAAATCTCATTTGCCTATCGAAATCGTCTTTAACTAAGCTTTTGTACTAAATGAATTTTGTGGGAGTAAAATTAATATCTATGAATTTACAGTGATTTTTTTTTAAATGTCTTGGTGCCTACTGTGCCAAGTCGTTACAATGCTACGTACAATTTTGAAAATTTTATAATACCTTTAGAAGCCAGAAATAAAAATATGGCACTCAATTGGCTATGAAAATCTATGAAAAATATATATATATATATATATATATATATATATATATATATATATATATATATATATATATATATATATATATATATATATATATATATATATATATATATATTCCAAGTAAAATAGGCCGATATTGTTCCAACATATTAAATATGTGGTAAAGAGCTCGAATGATATAGTTAACGAGCTCAAAAATAAATTAAAGTTTTCTTTTTAAATTTGTACTTTTTAAGTTTATCATTTAACATATTTTTAGGCATATAATAGTAGAGGATCCGGTCCAGCGAGTGAGCCAGTAACAGCTCGCACATTAGAAGATTCACCCTCATTACCCCCCGAAAACGTTCAGTGTTCAGTACTTAGTGCTCAAAGTCTACACATATCATGGGAACCCCCTCTACCAGAGGGTAAAAATGGTATCATCAAAGGGTACAAAGTCACCTATCATTCGGTAGGAGAATGGTTTGGTAAGTTCCAATTTTTATTTAAGAAAATTTGGGTCATATAAAATATACTAAAAATTAGTTTTGGAGCAATGATATGCACAACCGCACTTTTGTTTTTTGGCCTTTGCTATGATCCAAATTACTATTTTGTTTGTTCACGTATATTTGTTAAAACACATTAAAGGAATCTAACTTAAATAGTTACTAGTATTAAAATTATGTTAATAGTAAAAAGTAAAATGAGCAGAAGATAGCAATAAAAAATTTGTGATACTAAACTTCTGGCATAAAAAAGTCAGTTAAGTTAGTTTTAATACCAGAAATGCTCATATATGCCTACCTACAGGGTGGTTCAACATCAATTATTCCTTTATGATTCAATATTTAAAAAACCTGGAACAAAGGTTGCAGGTACTAACGTTAGCTACAAACTAAAATTATTTTTGCATATGCAAGGTGTTGCGTAAGTTAGATACAACCCAAGCTTTACGTTTGGTGGTTGGTACACCCTGTATATTGTTTCATTTTTGAATTCTTCTTGTTTTGCCGATTCATCCAGTGTATAATTGTTGGGGTCTATACAGTTGTTAGGGTCCCCTGTGGGGCCGGGGACTAACTAAAAGAATAGGCCCAAGGTAACTCCTGCCTGTCGTAAGAGGCGACTAATCGGAATAGGTAGGTGGTAGTGGACTTTTCCTTTACGTGATAGTACAGGTACCACCTCTTACATCAAGGGGCCAGTGAAGTCCCAACGGACGTTTCCGGTTCTGGTGTATGAGTCTCTTTCCCTTATAAACAAAAATGATGATGGCTCCTCCTTGTACAAAAGATTCCGATCCATTCAGATCTCCGAGAGAGGGGTGTACAGGGGGCGCCGGCATCAAGAATTAACATATCCTTCTCGAATATATGTGGCCTAAATTCTAACCTGAACTCCGTCCACCATTTCCTCCAGGTTAATAGGCCCCAACCCCTCTTCCTCACCGAAACCCAAATCATTGCCAAAACAGGCACTAATCGCCTCAATTTCCCGGGGTATGAGCTCCTTACTTCCTTTAGATTGCATGGAGGTGTGTGTGCATACGTCCGTAACAATCTACCCTGCACCAGACTCCCCAATTTGGAAGCTGAAAGAAAAGACATACTTTGGATGAAACTCTCTCTCTCTCGGGGCTGCAACTAAATTCATCTGTTGCATTTACCGGTCACCTTCTGACAACAACTTTGTCCAGCTCTTTGACTACCTTTCTGACCAAACCGACCATCTAATATCTGAATACCCTTCTTCCGAGGTCACTATTCTTGATGACTTCAATATCTATAATAAGGAATGGCTAGGATCTTCAAAAACCGATCTACAAGGGAGAACAGCGGAGGCCTTCGCAGTCAGCAATTCTTTAGCCAATATGGTTTAGCAACCTACTTACTTTCCTCGCATCCCAACACACACCTCAAATCCCTTGGATCTCTTTCTTACTACAAAACCTGAATGCTATAAGACATCAGTTACCGCCACCCTTGGTCGCTCAGACCACGGCATGGTCACTGCTTCCTGCGCAATGGAACCCGAGGTCACACAGCGATCACACCCACGTATCGTTTGGCACTACAGCTTTGCGAACTCATTTCCATGGGCGTCTGTCTGCTTCTCTCATCCTGACCTCTCTGATATCTCACAAAACGTCACCGATATCATCCAAGCTGGCCAGGAATTATTATTACACGTACACAGAAAACCTCATCCGCCACTCAGAAGCCCTGGTTCTCGTAATCCTGTGACAAAGCCAAACTTGAAAAGGTCAAAGCTCACAAAACGCTTCTACACAATTCCAGTCAAGAAAACTGTCAAGCATTTAACGACGCAAGAAACCGCTATGTCCGCATTTTTTCTGAGGCAAAAAACTCGTTTAATAACCACATCAAAAGCAAACTCCTCTCAATCTCCAACGGCAGCAAACCCTTCTAGACTCTTGCTAAATCTATTGGGAATAATTTCTGCAAGAGCACGTTCTCACCTCTTGTTTCAGGGGATGAAATTGTTTCTACCGCCCTGGGTAAGGCTGAACTTTTTGACTCGTTGTGCGCCGGCAA
This sequence comes from Tillus elongatus, assembly GCA_964006375.1. Lineage (NCBI taxonomy): Eukaryota > Metazoa > Arthropoda > Insecta > Coleoptera > Cleridae > Tillus > Tillus elongatus. Next base: position 153,196,510 of record OZ023264.1, on the reverse strand, counting down.
TTCTACTCTCAGCCCACCTACAAATACTCAACCACCAACAGTCCCCAATGTCGCGCATAAAATGACGGATATCATTTTCAAAACTAGAAAGGTACGAAAGATGCTCTCTTCTCTTAATACCAGGAAAACCCCTCTCCTTGACGACATCCCAGCAAGTGTTCTCAAAAAATGCGCACCAGAACTTGCTTCTGTCCTGACTCGTCTGTTTCAGACATCTTACAATAGAGGCATATTCCCTAGTAACTGGAAAACTGCTCGAGTTCAACCCATCCCCAAGGGGATCCAAAGCGCTTCTTAGCCACTATAGGCTTATTTATCTCCTTTCAGTCCTCTCTAAAGTGATGGAAAAGTATATAAACACCTAATTATTAAAATTTCCTGAAAAACACAGTCTTGGAACAAGTCTATGGAACTACACTGTGAATCCCAGATTGTCGCTCTAGACATATCCAAATCATTCGGCCAGGTCTGGTACGCAGCGCAGACTGAGGAAGTAGAAATCTTGTACACCTCAACTCCACCAAATCTCAGTCTTGCCTTATATCTCATAAGAGATACACCAGCCCTAGACCCATCACAATGACCAACCAAGTTATTCAAAGTAATGAGTCCTTTTCACTTGTTGGCATTTCTGTCGATCGAAATCTCAATTGGCACCAACATGTCACATCAATTGCAGAAGCGGCTGCTAAGAAATTAGGTTTCCTCTTCCGGGCTGCCAAATACTTTTCACCAGCTAATCTCTATACCTTATATACTTCACAAATAAGGCCAAACCTCTAATACTGCTCCCACATCTGGGGTGCCGCTGCCGCTTCTACACTCGCTATCCTGGACACCATTTAGAAGAAATTTATACGTCTCATCGGTGACCCTACCCTCACCCAAAGGCATTCCTTGCCCACCGACGTGCCGCCGTTGGTGACCTCTCTCTCTCTTTTATAGATATCTGCTCGGGCACTGCTCAGATGAGCTTTCTTCCATAGTTCCTTCACCTGCTGCCCCCCAACAGATCTACCAGGGGAACATAGTGAATTCACCCTTTTACTGTCGAGGTCATCTGACATAGAACATCTTGTTATGCCCGCTATTTTGTCCCGAGGACCTCCTAGTTGTGGAATTCCTTGCGGGCACATGTTTTTCCTTCTCCTCCGTACCTCCAAACCTTCAAGTCCAGAATTAAAAAGTTGTCCCTTTCCTCCTTGTCGACACCCACGGTACGATAGTATTTAGGCTGTAAGCCCTTGTGGTGTGTTGTTTAAAAAAAAATTAAATTAATAAGGTTTACGTGTAAACTTAATTTTATGATTTTTGCCTATAAAGATACTTATTTTATTTAATTTTTTTATAAAAAATTATAAAATGCATATAATTATCTATAAAAAACTACTTTTAATTTTGTCGTGTTTTTTGCAGACAATGACGATCAACAAACAAAAATTGTTAGCCAATTACGCACAACGATATCCGGTTTAAGAAAATTTACAAACTACAGTATGACAGTCCTTGCATTCACCACAGCTGGGGATGGAGTTAGGTCTGAACCAGTGTATTGTCAGACAGAAGAAGATGGTAAGAGAAAACGTTTTATTGTTTACCTTTATCTCTTGAAAACTAGTGCACCCTTGTTTCTGTTTTTGTAATTTTTTTATTATGTAGATATTTATGTTATATAATTTTACATATTTTCTGTTCTATTTGCACAACATATTTTTGAGTTAGCATGTTTATACACAATTATTTTGTATTTTTTGTTTGTTAATAAAGAATTATTTTTTAGATTTGTGTTTTATTTTTCAACACGTATTTAGTTGGGTTAAGACACATACATTTTACAAGTCTATCTATAGGTCTATACATTATTAATTGAAACTGCGAAAAAAACTGAGTGTCGACATCTCTTCCGGAAACATGGGTGGCGGTAAAAATTTCTATGCTTCCTTTTAGTGAATTTTTATTTAAAAAATTCACTAATAGAGAGGTATCGATGGTGAGACTTTGCAAAAATTCTTTCAAATGAGCGCGAATTAGGACACCTAGAACCCATATCCGGGGTCAGTTTGAATTTTTATATGTTTATATATATATATATATATATATATATATATATATATATATATATATATATATATATATATATATATATATATATATATATATATATAGGTATCCGTCTGATAACTCAAAAAATAATTAACCGATTTAGATTAAACTCGGCAAGTGCCTTTCTTTTATTAATGGCTTGGATGAGTTCGTTGGCCAGGAAAATAGGACGGGGTTTTCCGGGAAAATTTTGAGTTTTCTTTCAAAAAAAATTTTTTTTCCGAAAATTTCGATAAAATTTGGTCTACATATTGCTTTGGGAAATACCTAACTAGGTGCCAAAATTCAGCTTTCTAGGGTTACAGAAAATTGAGCTATTCAAATTTGAAACATTTATGTTTAAATCATAAGTATGTGGTTGCTGTTGGTTAGTCAATGCTTCTCTTATTGACTCATAAAATTCATTTGTAAGTTTCCGAGAAATGTCAATAATACTGAATTCACTGATTGTTAATCATTGGAAGCATTTACGATTATATATAACCCTATTGTAATTTATTATCATTTATCACCTCTGTAGTATACTTATTTTTTCCTGACAACTCGCAGCGTTTTTAGTCAATTGTTGTTATTAATAGTCAATAGTTTCTTTCCGAATACACACACCTTCCATTGACTTCTGCTTCTGCCGCTGTTACAGTCCTTTTATTTAGAGGTAGAGTTGTAACCACTCATACAAACAGTGTTTTTTAACCACGTGGCTGGGGAACTGACCGAATTCATACCCAGTTCCTGTTGATTTACTCATATTCTCTTAATACTGTTACAAAGCACTTCAATAGATGTAGGTGCGGTGTTGCCACATCTCCAGAATTTCCCCAACATCTGGGAATTTTTGCACAATCTGGCAACACCGCCTCCCCACCCCCTGGGGGTGCCTGGGGTGACCCCCCTCAGGCGAAGTCTCAACCCTCTAGGACCAGAAATAACGAAGTTACCAACTTGTACCCCGTCGGAACGGATAACTGAGGTCTGCACATTCCGAACACCCTGTATATACACCCTATATACGCAGAGAACCCTTACACCCTGTATACGCAGAGAGATCTTATAGTTCGAGAAACACCTCTTGTGTAACATAGGAGTGGTGACCACATTTGGATCATCCTGTATACACATCCCCCTGTATACACACGGGACCGATCTGTATTCACATAACCTTCTAGTAAAAGAAGGTCCTGGAACGTTCTGGAATGGAACTCTCTAGAAAGGAGGGGAAGGTACGGCGAGTATATAAAAGCGAGAGCAAGCCAGCCCGAGTTAGTTCAGTTCAGTAAGAGAATGTGGTAGTGACTTGAAGAAGCAGTGTAAAGTGTTAAGAGAGTAGTGACTGTAGTACCAGATTAGTGACTTTTGTTGAGAGTAGTAATTGTAAGGCCAGTAAATGAAGTGTTTTGTGAGAGAGACATTCTAGAAATTTTATTGTATCCATATTTAGAGTGTAAATAAAATTGTTTTGTTAAAATTAAAAGTCTCACTTATCCAGAACCCGGAGAAAACGCAACAATTTGGTGTCAGAAGTGGGATAAGTGAGTGAAGAAGTGAAGTAAGCTAGCTGTAAATAGTAAACACCAGATCGACTGACTACGACAAGATGGCTGAAATCAAAGAGTTGATGGACTTACTGAAGAGACAACGCGAAGAAGACAAAGAAGACCTCAAGCAGCAACGCGAAGAAGACGAGAGAAGACGACAAGAGGAGGAACAGAGGCGTCTTGAAGATAAAGAGGAACTCAAGAAGCAACGAGAAGAAGACGAACAACGGCGACAAGAAGATGAAAGAAGGCGGCGCGAAGAAGAAGAGATAAGACGACAAGAGGAGGAACAGAGGCGTCTTGAAGACAAAGAAGACATCCGAAGTATGTTCCATGATATGAGAGTCGATGTAAAAGAAGAAATTAAACAGATTAACGAACAAATAGAAAATGTGGACAAGAAAGTAGAAAATGTGGACAAGAAAGTAGAAGATGTGGAAAATACAATAGGAGTGGTAAACAGGAAAGTAGAAAATGTAACAGAGGATTTGAACAAACGATGGGAAGAAGTGGAGGGGTTGAAAGAACAAATGAAGATGATGATGAAAGGCACAGAAGTCAGACATAGAGAACTGACAGAGCAGGTGATGGGCCAGACTGACAGAACTCAACCAAGAGGAGTTACTGGAATGTCCCCAGTTCAAAATCGTCCGGAAGAAGGTATACCAATCGTGCAGCAGCCTCATGGAACCTTGAAGCCGCCGACATTTGACGGAGAAACATCGTGGCCCATGTACAGGAGGCAGTTTGAGGCGGCAGCTCTCAGCAATGGGTGGAGCGAACAACAGGCAGCAACTGCTCTAATTCTCTCGCTTCGAGGTAAAGCCCTAGAGATCCTCCAGAACATCCCGGAGTCGAAACAGCAAAACTACTTAACAGTGATACAGGCCCTAGATTTGAGATATGGTAACAAGTACATGAGCCAGGTCTACCAGACACAACTAAAGTCAAGGGCCCAGAAGCCAAATGAGACGCTGCAAGAATTTAGTGCCGAAGTGGAGAAACTTGTGCGACTGGCATATCCCCAAGCCCCAGAAGAATTTGTCAACCAGATAACCGTCCAGACCTTCATCGATGGGGTACTTGATAATGAAATGCAACAAGCTTTAAGGCTCGGAAGGTTCAAAACACTTACGGACTGCGTAATTTATGGCTTGGAATTTGAAGCAGCGAAGAATGCATCTCAACCTCGCCGCAACAGGCTGCGCGAAGTGAAGGAGAAAGAGGACCTTTCAGACACGACTGGGGAACTTAGGCAAGAAATAAAGTTTATAAAGGAAGCCATAAGCAAGCTCACTGCAACGGTCAGAGCACGTAAAACGAAAGCAGATTGGTCAGACATAGAATGTTACAAGTGTGGTAGGAAAGGCCACATAAGTAGGCAGTGCTTACAAACCCAACAGGTGGCTCGCAGAAGACAAGAATATACCAACAGGGAGCGCCATCAGGGAAAACGACCTGACGCCAGTGTAGGTGGGCGACACGTGGCATGCGAGACCCAAGGCCCCAAGGTCAGGGTCTCCACTATCCGACGCTACCGCGAGAGCCTCGTTATACCTGGCAGCATAGACGGAAGACAATGCAGTTTCACCATCGATACTGGTGCTACTAGATCCGTTGTACGTCCAGACATGTTGCCAAACAGGTCCGCACTCACGACCAACAAACAGCCTGTGTTGGAGACGGCAAAAGGAGATAGGATACCTGTGCATGGAGAGGCCACTGTTTTCATTAGTAAGGGCTGTCGTCGCAGAAATCGTCGACGAATTTATTCTGGGCCTGGATTTAATGGAAGATTTCGATGTCCTGTCAGTAGACTTCCAGAATAAGATCTTGAAAATCGGTAACGAAGAGTTGTATTTATCTCCAACAGCAGGCGAAGCTAATCCCAGGGTGAGACTTATTGTCGACGAGGATACACGGATTCCTGGTAACAGTGAGAAGATTGTCAGAGCCAGACTAGAGAAGAAACTTGATGGTATGTCTGCTCTCATAGCGGAGCCCCTAAAAGATAGACATGATGGTGCCCTCGTCGCACGATGCTTAGTAGACCCGAAGAGGACAATACCCATAAGAGTGGCTAACGTGCAAACTAACAGGGTCACATTGAAGAAAGGTGAGGTTATCGCCACTTGCGAGCCCATTGACCGAGTGACGTTGTCAAGAAAGGTGACACCCGCGGCATTAGACAGAAGACTGCCAGTAGAAATGGTAGAGCGGTTCAAGAATTCTTGGGGCCAATTGAACGACATGGAGATGGAAATGGCCCTGAAGTTCGTATTGGAGGAGGCCGATATTTTCGCTCAAGATAAAATCACAGGTCGTACGAGTCTAGTGCAACACAGAATTAATACTGGCGACGCAAGACCAATTAGACAGCCGCCGAGAAGACTGCCTTTTGCCAAGCAATCAGAAATCAAGGCGATGGTTAACGAAATGCTGGAAGATGGTGTGATTGAGGAGTCTAATAGTCCTTGGTCGTCCCCAGTAGTTTTGGTCACCAAGAAAGACGGCACTATGAGATTTTGCGTGGACTATAGGAAGCTGAATGATGTCACCAAGAAAGACAGTTATCCCCTGCCCCGGATCGACGACACTTTGAACACTTTGGCCGGATCAAAGTGGTTCTCTACATTAGACCTGAAAAGTGGCTACTGGCAAGTAGAACTCCATAAAGACGATAAGGAGAAGACTGCTTTTTCAACCGGGAATGGGTTGTACCAATTCAAGGTCATGCCATTCGGCTTATGTAATGCTCCTGCCACCTTCGAGCGACTAATGGAGTTAGTGCTGAGAGGACTTACATGGGAAACATGCCTGGTGTATCTCGACGATGTCATGGTGATTGGAAGGACTTTCGATGAACACCTGTCGAATCTGAAGCAGGTTTTCTCCAGGCTGAGAGGTGCCAATCTGCAACTCAATCCCAAGAAATGCGTCCTCTTCCAGAAGAAAGTGAGTTTCCTCGGACATGTCGTTTCTGAGAAAGGGATAGAAACTGATCCAGAGAAAATAAAGGCAGTAAGAGACTGGCCTGTGCCGAAGAACAAACATGAGGTCAGAAGTTTTCTGGGACTTTGCAGCTACTACCGACGCTTTGTAAAGTACTTCAGCAGCATTGCGAAACCTCTGCATAGCCTGACTGAAAATAAGGCCGAGTTCATCTGGTCACCAGATTGCCAAGAGTCTTTTAGAGAACTCAAACATCGTCTTCTCACTGCTCCTGTGCTGGCTTATCCTCAGGACGAAGGACTGTTTATACTGGACACCGATGCTTCCCAGTATGGCATTGGGGCAGTACTCTCACAGCTCCAAGCCGGAGAAGAAGTTGTGATAGGCTACTTCAGCAAAACGTTCGGAAAAGCAGAAAGAAATTACTGTGTAACCCGGAAAGAACTGCTGGCAGTTGTAAGATCCATCGAACATTTCCACAGCTTCCTGTACGGAAGAACATTCCGCGTGAGGTCGGATCACTCTGCTCTGCAATGGCTTCTGAACTTTAGAAATCCCGAAGGACAGATAGCCCGATGGATAGAGAAACTGCAGAGCTACGACTTCCGGATTGAACATCGAAGAGGAAGAAGTCACGCCAATGCAGACAGCCTGTCAAGAAGACCATGTTCAGTGCATGAATGTAAATTTTGCGAGCGACAAGAGAACAAAGAGATCGACAAAGTAACTCATCAGATCAAACAACTGGTGGCAGGACAGGAGAATAACACCGATCTAGACGTAAATCTTGAATACATTAGAGACGCACAGAAGACAGATCCAGACTTGAAAAATATTAGAGAATGGCTACAAAAGGGGAAAAGACCTGAGTGGCACGATGTGTCCCGGTTTGGGGCGGAGGTTAAAGGCTACTGGCTACAATGGGACTCCTTGTGTCTAAAGAATGACTTGATCACTCGAAAATGGGAAACTGCCGATGGTAGAGACTGTATATACCAGACCGTTGTGCCAAGTGAGTGCATAGACAGTGTTCTTCAAGAGTTACACAATAGTAGAAGTGGAGGCCACTTTGGGGTCAACAGGACTCTTGCCAGAGTGAGAGACCGCTTCTATTGGATAAACTGCCGAAGAAGCGTGGAAGAATGGTGCAAAAGGTGTGACCAATGTGCTTCAAAGAAAGGACCAAAGACCCGATCCAAAGGAAAAATGATGCAGTACATCTCAGGTACACCGTGGGAGAGAGTTGCCGTAGACATCGCAGGACCTTTTCCCATCACAGAGTCTGGGAACAGATACATAATGGTGGCGATGGACTACTTCTCGAAATGGCCTGAAGTTGCGCCGATCCCCAACCAAGAGGCAACGACCGTAGCAGAAGCCCTGATGGAAAATGTCATATCACGGCATGGCGTACCCTTGGAGATTCACACCGACCAGGGCCGGAATTTCGAATCAGAGGTCTGGAAAAGCCTAATGGACTTGCTAGGCATAAAGAAAACGAGAGCAACGCCACTCCACCCTCAATCAGACGGCATGGTAGAACGGCATAACAGGACCATCAATCAGTATCTTGCTATGTTTGTCGACGAGAATCAGAGAACCTGGGACAAGCTGATACCTCTGTTCCTCCTAGCTTACAGAAGCTCTCAGCATGAATCTACCGGCTACACTCCATCCATGATGTTGACCGGCAGAGAGATGCGGTTACCAATCGACATGACGAGACCACCACCGAACGAGGACATAGCGGACCTAGCTACGTTACCTGAGTATGTCGCCGACCTAGAAGGAAAACTGCGCACTATACACAGATGTGTCAGAGATAGGCTCCTCTTAAGCAGTGACCGGATGAAGATGCGCTTGGATCGCAGAGCAACACCCCATACATTCAAGGAAGGTGATGCAGTGTGGCTGTACCAACCAACAAGGAGAAAGGGCCTCAGTCCCAAACTTCAGAAACCATGGGAAGGGCCATACTTGGTGACTAAGAAAATTAACGACCTAGTCTACAGAATCCAGCTGTCTCCAAGAACTAAACCCAAAGTTGTTCACATAGAGAGGTTGAGTCCCTATCGGGGCAACGAACCCCCAAGTTGGCGGCCGGTAAATACTGTTCGGGACGAACAGTCTTAAGGAGGGGGGCAGTGTTACAAAGCACTTCAATAGATGTAGGTGCGGTGTTGCCACATCTCCAGAATTTCCCCCAACATCTGGGAATTTTTGCACAATCTGGCAACACCGCCTCCCCACCCCCTGGGGGTGCCTGGGGTGACCCCCCTCAGGCGAAGTCTCAACCCTCTAGGACCAGAAATAACGAAGTTACCAACTTGTACCCCGTCGGAACGGATAACTGAGGTCTGCACATTCCGAACACCCTGTATATGCACCCTATATACGCAGAGAACCCTTACACCCTGTATACGCAGAGAGATCTTATAGTTCGAGAAACACCTCTTGTGTAACATAGGAGTGGTGACCACATTTGGATCATCCTGTATACACATCCCCCTGTATACACACGGGACCGATCTGTATTCACATAACCTTCTAGTAAAAGAAGGTCCTGGAACGTTCTGGAATGGAACTCTCTAGAAAGGAGGGGAAGGTACGGCGAGTATATAAAAGCGAGAGCAAGCCAGCCCGAGTTAGTTCAGTTCAGTAAGAGAATGTGGTAGTGACTTGAAGAAGCAGTGTAAAGTGTTAAGAGAGTAGTGACTGTAGTACCAGATTAGTGACTTTTGTTGAGAGTAGTAATTGTAAGGCCAGTAAATAAAGTGTTTTGTGAGAGAGACATTCTAGAAATTTTATTGTATCCATATTTAGAGTGTAAATAAAGTTGTTTTGTTAAAATTAAAAGTCTCACTTATCCAGAACCCGGAGAAAACGCAACAATACGTTTGAAGATGTGGTGTCTACTTCATTCCAAGTCACTATTAACCGACTATTTATGAAATCAAATAAGTAAATTAAATCGATTGTCATAAAATATGTAGTGTATTAAGACAAGGGAAAAAGAAATAAAACATATATAACTGTGCACATTTTGATTATATTTTAGGGTGCTTGAGAGAGGTATTGTCACAGCATAATATCTTATTAAAGTTCATTTGTAAATAGGTTTAATTTTTATATGTTTATATATATATATATATATATATATATATATATATATATATATATATATATATATATATATATATATATATATATATATATATATATATATATATATATATATATATATATATATATATATATATGATAACTCAAAAAATAATTAACCGATTTCGATGAAACTTGGCAAGTGCCTGTCTTTTATTAATGGCTTGGATGAGTTCGTTATCCAGAAAAATCAGACGGGGTTTTCCGGAAAAATTTTGAGTTTTCTTTCGAAAAAATTCTTTTTCTCCGAAAGTAACAAATCTGTTTCAATGAAATTTACTATATATGTTGCCTCAACCTTACTACGTACCAAAATTCAACTTTCTAAGTTTAGAAAAAATTGAGTTATTCAAATTTTAAATTTTCTTTCGAAAAAAAATTTTTTCTCCGAAAATTACAAAGTTATTTTAATGAAATTTTGTGGATATCTTGCCTTAGGAAAAACCGTACTACGTATTGAAATTAAACTCTCTAAGTTTATAGAAAATTGAGTTATTTAAATTTGAAGCATTTAATAAAAATTCACTACCATAACGCACTTGCTGTGTCCCGAGTTTTTTAAGGAAATTCTCTGCCTAGCCATATTTTAATGCCTCGATGACGAAAATTACCACAGCGATGCCAAAAAATGTCTAATTCTTAAGATATTTACACACTGTGGTCGGTCATTGTTCTTGCCTTCAAAACAATTTCTACCTCAGTGCCCTTTTGCCGTGACTAACTCAATTTGTAGACAAAATTGCAGGTACTTTTTACACGTTTTTTATGTCTAAAAATGGGAATCTTTTTTTCTGTACAACGATATGTAGTCTCTAAAACACCTAATCGAAGTGGCAAAAGCCAATATGATCGATTGCGCAATTGTATGCGCTGATCTCATTTGTTTATCTTATGGCTCATTCCATATCTTTCATAATTCTTTTTTTTTTGATAAAACGTAAATAAAAAAGGAAAATCGTTGCTCAACAATGCTACTTAGCACCGGGAAGAACGAATACTGTAAAATGTGTGGTGAAATGAAAATTACAATTTACAACCAAAATGCCTAAATATTTTGGAAAACAGGCATTTACCTAGCATATTCATGATGTGTATATGAATTTCCACTTACAACTATCAATGTTTTCAAAACTCAAAGCTCGTTATCTTGGTTGATAGCAACTGAATTGATGGGTGTTGGGATAGAATATTCACTTCCTTTTTCTTTTACATGTGATATACACTTTCTCTATACAGTCTGTCCCAAACTGGATGGGAATGTATTGCTATTTCCGTTGTTATTAGAGATATGGAGACGGTTAAATTAGCAATGTTTTGTATAATTTCATGCTCGTTCCAAATATGATTTGTATTTTGCCCCGCCTCTTTTCGTTTTCGAGTAATTTTGAAAAAAAACAAAATTTGTGATTTATTTTTTCTTCAATATCTAAGTAGGCGTTGATCTGACATGTCTAATACTTGCACATTATCAGGACACTTTTTACAGAGTAATCTTTTTGTGCTATTCTCAACTTTGTATTGTCATTTGTTTTTAAGCTACAGGTATCAACGTTTGTTTTTATTATGACAGCCATATTGGATTTTTTGTTCATGTGATAGCCTGTGAAAAGAGCTTTCTAGTGATGTACAACATGCTTGAGAAATCTTGTAATTGCACTGACAATTTAAAAAAAAACCGTTTTGAGGATAGTAGGCTATGAAATCCAATACCAGAAAACAAATAACAAACAAAAAGTGTTCCAGAAGCAGTAGTCTAACAATAAACTTCTACTTTTAACCTAATTTTCCGTAATGATTCACGATAAAAAAATATTGTGATTTAATTTACAATACTTAATTAGGTAATAATGCTAGGTAGATAAAATTATAAGTACAATTGGAGAACCCAAAACACCACAACACATTTAAAAAGACCTGACGATCGTTTCACTAACCAAGTTAGCGTCATCAAAGGATGAAACATCCTAAATACTTAAAAAACTAACATCAACTTATATACCGGATCTCAGGTAAAGAGATCGAACTGAGATGGGAAACTAGTCGTAGGCAAATTCCCTAGTGTATTGTATTTTTATCGCCTGACCAGGTCTTTACGCTATCCCTACTGCTTTATCTAAAAGTGTCCATCTATAATAGTCTTGAGAAAGTTCAACGACAGCTAAATTAACAACGGTTCCTTTGGCGGCAATAACTGTATACTTGTCTTATCGGTAAAAACGTGCCGAAAACGTGGGAATTTTATTTAGCAAAGTAATCGATCAAGTGACTCGTAATTGGCGCTGGTGCACTGTTCATACATTCTTTGTTGCAACTATATTTCGCAATATATACGCTCTCAAACCCATTCAGCTGACCTGGTTTTCTAACATTTTTTATTAATTTCAGATTGTCTTTATCAACGTGATGATTATTATCCCAAATATGTCGGGCGACGGCAGACTTATCTACAGTACCGTAACGTAATTGGGATATGTGTTCTTTGAACCTGATTCCAATCGATCTTTTTGTTTGTCCGACGTATTTAAGATTACAATCTTTACAACTTATTTCATAAATTCCCGACATTTTGTCCGCGCTATCCTTGTCTTTTGGATTACCTAGCAAGTTTTTTAAAGTATTTGTTGTTGAAAATGCTACCTGTAAGTCGACTTTTTTAAAAATGTTGTCTAGACCCCTCGTGATTCTAGGTTCAAATGGTAAGCAAACAAAGTTTTTTTTTCGATTTTTCTCTTCTGAACGTCGTTGATTCCGTCAACATTTTCTTTGTTTTCTGTTTGTTGATTAATTTTTCCACTAAGCAAGCAGTGTATCCGTTATATTCGGCCACGTTCTTAATATAATTTAATTCTTTGGTATATCTACTTTTGTTTAAAGGAAAAGTAATTAACCGATTTACTAAAAAATTCAGACTGGCAATTTTTTGTGCGTACGTATGATGTGAGTCACTCGGGATGTAGCTTAAGGTAGTGGTTTCTTTTCTATAGACATCGAATTCTAAAGTGTCTTTATTCTTGATAACTAGTACATCTAGAAAGGATAGTTTATTATTAGTTTCTAATTCGTGGGTAAATTTTATAGAATCAAATTTATTGTTTAATTTGGCAATAAAATCTTCTATTCTGCAAATGTTTGTGTTAAACACCGCGAAAATATCATCAACGTAACGACACCACACTCTAGGGAAATAACCACTTTCACTTTCAAGAACTGTTTCAAATCTGCTTATGAAAAGGTCTGCAATAAATGGCGATAGCGGATTGCCCATTGCCGTGCCTTGTGTTTGTTGAAAAAATTCATTGTTGAATTGAAAAATATCTTGTTTGATGCAAAGATTTGTTAGAGTTAAATACTTGTAACTTACTTGCCTATATAAATTCTGCATTTTCTTGTCATCCTAAAGTATCACTAAGAAATGACACACGCATCTGTGCAAAATCACTATTCGCATTTTAAGGTTTACTGTACGCTTGTATTTCAATACACTATATTTAAATGTCAATGCCACAATCATTGATCTCTTCATGTGGATGGCGTTTCCATTAGTAAATGCATTAAACATGGTATCTCCAACCCCGGAAATTAAAGTTGTCGCAGCTAATAAAATAGAAGTCTTGGCCTGGCTGAAAATCCCCAACTACTCGACGTAGGGATACAGTAGGATGTAGATTTACAATATTTCTGGAAATAATTCAATTTCGCGACAATCTTTCATTAATATGAAACAACTTTTATTATATCCTGATTTTTTAAGCACCTAGTGCCTTAGTTGTCTTCACATCATTGTTGCCCGTGAATCAAAATACTTAGATCCAATAGTTTGTACCACAGATGGTTAACCTGTTACTGCATGACTTTGAGGGAAAAAATTATGTATTAGAATCTCGTGATGAAATAGCATTAAAAATATTCAAAAAATCTTGGGTTAATAATTTTCTCAAAAATTAAAAAGATAAAATGTTTCCATATGTGGCAGAATACGCAACGAAGACAAGATAAAAAAGTCTCTTTTATTTTCCAAAACATAAACTTATATTCTGCTATAAACTATTTGTATACATATGAAAATTGTTTTAAATAGTGTGGAACAGATAGAAACAATGTCTGTCCTTATTTAAGCAAAGGAAATTACATTTTTCACACTGTATTTAAGTTTTGGTACCACAGGGATGCTTGCAACGTTGTCTTTCTTGGCGCCATACATAAAAGTGATTGTAACGATCCATTCTAACATCTTCAATGGGGAGTTCAAATGAAGGTTCTCTTTTTGGTCTTTTTAGAATATTTTCCAAAGATGCACCAGGCGGCCCTTCTTTTTGGACACTTATTTATGTGCCTTGCAGAGGCATTGTGCAACAGTTATTTTGTCATCTGCTAGAGCCAATTTATTTATTTATTTATTTATTTATTTACGGGCCAGGAGCCCATTTTAGATAAGTACAAAAAGAATATATATATATATATATATATATATATATATATATATATATATATATATATATATATATATATATATATATATATAATAAAAGCAGTTAATAAAGCATACAAAATGGTTACAAGTTAGACAAAATGAAAAAAAAATAACAAATAAAATAAAAATAGGCAATAACAAATATTAAGTACCGATTAACTAAACCTACAAAGTGACAGCTGTTTTAAGAAAACTGATTTTCTTGTGAAAAAGTCAAGTTCATCTGACAATTTGTTCGCCAACACTGAACATCTGATTAAATAAGAGTTGTGGCTGTAGTTGGCACGATGAAAAGCGACAAGAAATGAACTCTTTGAACGGGTTACTCTTGGTGGAACAAAGAAGTTGATCATATAAAGTAAGTCAGGACAAGATACCTCGAAGTTAATTATATTATAAAAAAGTTTTAAATCTTTTTGTTTGTGTCGAACATCAAGAGGCATGATATTAAAATATGTTAGTAAATCATCGATACCACTACAGTCATGGTGGCTTTTGAAAGCAAGAAACAATAAAATTATGGTCAAGGTCACTTTTTGCTAGAGGATCCATGCGTTGACCATCATAAGATCCACCAGGTGGAAAGAAAGGAGAATATACCTTTTTTTGGACTGCAGTTTTATTCTGTAATACCCCAGCATGGACTCTAGCAAATCTAACCCACCCATACAAGGATTGTAGACTGTAACAACTTTCGCACATGGGATCATTACATGAAGTCTTTCGTAGAAAATCGTTTCACCTTTGTCGTAGGCAAGTTTCCAACATCTCTGGACATGATATTTGCTGCCTTGTTGTTATACCAGGAAGTTGGAGAAATTTAGTGCCATTAATCTCAGACACTTTTTCCAAATTAAACCCTCGATCAATTTTTTACAATTCTGACTCTTCAGGCATATTGACATTGGGTATCTGATTTATCCCCACGTTATCCAATGGAAGTGAGCCTTGTTTTGTTAAAAAAAATTGCAACGGTGCTCTGTTGAACCAATTAGCAAAAAATATTTTGTGATTTATATGGCTATTACTGTTTGGAATAATCGCAAACTACATTTGAGCTGCTCACGCCAAATCGGGATATTCATCAGGGATTACATCATTTTGCCCTCCTGCAAAAATTTCGTAGTCACATGAAAATCCACTTACTCCACTTAGAACAAAGGCTTTATAGCCCCATTTATAAGGTTTTTGTGTATTATACTACATACAGACTTGGAGACTACTTCTCCGGCTTCACTGTTGGGTTTCGTTTCTGTAAATGTTGGACGTAGCCAGCGCGTAAGCCAGCTGGAACAAGTGGTCTTTCTGAATTATAGATATTCTAGGATGTTCTTCAACGTTTCTGTAACCGGTTTCGCTGCTTGACAGCATCCTCAGACCGATAAAAAAGTTCGGGACGCAGCAAGTGCGTTATGGTAGTGAATTTTCATTAAAATGTTTTTAATAGCAAATATGTGTGTTTTTTTAAGAAATCAGGCATTAAATTTGTTATTGTTTGAAAACGTACAGAAATTTCCGAAAGTAAACTCAAAGTGTAACCGAAAAAATCCGTTTCTTGGTCAACCTTATAAGTTAATAGCAAATTGAGCTTTTCAAATACGAAGCATTTAATCAAAATTCGCTACCATAACGCACTTACTGCGTCCATAATTTCTTAACTTACAAACATGCATTATATTTCGATGGAAAATGCAAAAACATAAGGCGTTTTCGACTAAAAAAAAAGTTATTTGTATCACCAACGACTTATGGACTTATAATTTTTTAAGATGTAGCTCAAGACACCCTATAATTAATGTATACAATATTTTTTCATATCTTGTATAATAACGGATATATTGAGCTTTATTGATTTTTTACGAACATTCGACAAAAATTATATACCATTAAACGATAAACTCTATAGCTAAGGCTACTGCCAAGCATCAGAAGAAGGGTCTATTTGAAATGAATTTTCTGGAAATATTTTAGTAAAATGAAGGACAATGACGGTTGAAACTAAGACTTCAGGGTTTGTAAAACATTCTTCTTGAGAGGTTTTGTTTCCATAGCCCGTATTAGATTCAAGTTCTTTGCCTAAATGTTGCGAATTTTGACGTTTTAAATTGTCACTTTGACGTTTTGAGGAAAACCCCAATTTATTTTTCTTTAATGCCCATAACTTTTTTGTGTTTTGACCTACAGAGCTAAATTTTGGTAGGTAGCTTACCTAAACGATATAAACCAGCGTACAAAATGGTTGCCCTTACTTTGTTAATTCCGGAGATATAAATTTTTTGAAAGAAAACACAAAATTTTCCGGGAAAACCTGGGCCGATTTTCCTGACTAACGAACTTATCCAAGCCATTTGTAAAAGGAAGGTATTCACCAAATTTAATCAAAATCGGCCCATTATTTTTTGAGTTATCGGTGTGATACATACATATATATATATATATATATATATATATATATATATATATATATATATATATATATATATATATATATATATATATATATATATATATATACATATAAAAATTGAAACTGACCCCGGATATGTGATCTGGGGGGCCTAACTAGCGCTCATATGAAGAAATTTTTTCAAAATTCAAAAGTCGGAATCTCCTCAATAGTGAAATTTTTTTAAGAAAATTCACTAAAATCGAATTAATACGAAATCATGACAAATATCTGTTGCTATGTTATGCAATATATTCGTTATTATACAAGATACCTTATATACGTTAATTATAGGGTGTCTCAAGCTACATCTTAAACAATTATTTCCACTAGGTGGCCCACAAGTCGTTGGTGATTTAACTTTTCTTTTGTTTTTTAATCGACATTTTGGATCGAAATATAATGCATGTTTGTAGGCAAAGAAATTCGGGACGCAGCAAGTGCGTTATGGTAGCGAATTTTCATTAAGTGCTTCAAATTTGACTACCTGCGATTTGAGCTGCATCTTATAAAAATTATTTCGACAATCACAGGTGGCCCATAAGTCGTTGGTGATACAAATTTTCTTTTTTAAATCGAACACCCCTTATATTATTGCATTTTCCATCGAATTATTATGCATGTTTGTTTTAGAGTTATTTTAATGGTTTTGCAACTTTTCTCATTTTTGGCACATATCAAAAATTGTGATACGGCGTCTTCACCAACAAAAATCGGAGTCTAATGCAAATGACGTATTCAGAGAGGTTTTCGTTTATATTATTTTATGAAAAAATTGATACGCCATGCACAGAGCGCTCTCAGATTGTGACTGAATTTAAAAAAAAAATCAAACTGTCGTAACTCAATTGTTTCAAACATCTGTATTTAGTTTTTTAGACGTAAAGGGTATAATAATAGATGTTTAATAAGTTATTTAAAAAAATATTTTTGGATTTTCGTGAAAAAATTATTGTATATTTTTATACACAGAACGGTTTTGGGAGTTTTGTCGAAAAAATTATTTGATGAAATATGAAACATTGTTTCTACTGTATAGGTTATACAGGTAACCAAATTTGATACCTGCTTTCATTAAATAAAGACATATTTACTATTAAAAACACATTTATGAAAATTTACTACCATAACGCATTTGCTGAGTCCAAACTTTTAATTGGTAGTAAAGTAGATACTTTTTAGCGAATTTTTCGTGAAACGAAAAATTCACTAATGGGAAGATCTGTGTATATATATATCACGCCGATAACTCAAAAAATAATGGGCCGATTTGGATGAAATTTGGTATGTACCTTCCTTTTGCAATTTTGCAAGTGGCTTGGATAAGTTCGTTAGCCAGGAAAATCGGAACAGTTTTTCCGGGAAAAATTTGACATACACGTTTGCACTATAAAACTTACTCTACACACCGAAATTCAGATCTCTAGCTTAAAACAAAAAAAAATTATAGGCATTTAAAGAAATAAAATTTTGATGTCACTGGTGATCAGAGGAAAGCACAAAAACAAAATATTTTGTGTGATTAACAAAGCCAATTGAATATTACATACAACAGTTAAGTGTCAAGAAGTAACAGAAAACATATTTTGAAATGTTTTTAATTTTTCTTCTTGAAACGTCAAACTCGCGATTTTAAACGACAAAATTTGCAGTTCTCGGACAACGAAGTGTGTTTCACACAGCGTTAAGTTTTAGGTTCAACCATTATTGTCCTTCATTTTACTAAAATATTTTCGGAAAATCGATTTCAATATACCCCTTTTCTGATGCTTCGGCAGCAGTTTCCGCTATAGAGTTTATGGTTTAATAGTCTACATTTTAGCAAATTTTCGTGGAAAAAATCGTTATTAAAAAGACCGCGACTTATAAATTTTAAAAATATTTCTTTAAACAAGCGTGAACTAGAACCCCTAAAACCCATATACAGGGTCGGTTTCAGTTTTGCCTCTTTACACATATACATGGTGGCGCATTTCTAGGGTAAAGCTCAATATATCCCCTATTATACAAGATATGAGGAAAAAGTTTACGCGTTAATTATAGGGTGTCTCGAGCTGTATATTGTCAACCTATTTTGACAATTACAGAGTGGGCCATAAGTCGTTGGTGATACACGCTTTATTTTTTTAATAGAGCACCCCTTATGTTGTTGCATTTTTGTGTTTTTCATCAAATTATAATGCATATTTGTGAGGAAAAAAATGATATCGTTCATCGCTTTTTAGTTATTTCAATTGTTTTGCAACTTTGCACGTATTTGGTACATATTTCAAACGCATATTACAAATTGTGATATGACGTTTTTATCAATATACAGAGCTTTTTATTTGTATTACTCGTCGAAAAAATCGAGCTGCCGTATACAGGTATTCTCAAATAGAGGCTGAAATTGAAAAGATTTTGCTAAAATGTTAATTTCCTTAGAAATAATTTTTGTGATATGTTGGTAATGAATAATAAATGTTTAGTAAGTTATTGTAAAAAGAAAGTCGATTTTTTGTGAAAAATATAATTTAATGCAACATTACTGAAGGCAATTTTTGTAAAAAAAAATTATCATAAAACTTTTTTTTTTCAATTTTGGTGCTAAAACTGTGAATAATTGTATCTTAGCAGGTGTGTAAATAGCTTAAAATTGTTCATTGGCCAGGAAAATCGGACCTGTTTTTCTGGAACTTTGAAAGTTTATTTTTGGAAAATTTTTGTACTTTTTGAAACAACAAAACTATTTTATGATATATTGTACACTGTTAGTACTATATAGGTTATACTATTAACCAAACGTCCTTCTTGTAAAAACAAGACATATTTGCATTAAAAACATTTTTACGAAAATTCGCTACCATAACGCATGTGCTGCGTCCAGACTTTTTTAATTTCGAATATCGGCTTATATCTTGAGAATTTTCTAAGCGACCTGGATTTATTTGATTAGGGAAAGTATAATTCATTTGTTATTTTCATGAAAAAATGTCCACCCAGCATTCTTTATGCACACATCCCTGCTGGCTCTGTTAAGGCGTCTCGTCTGGAGGATTAGACCTCTAGAATTTACATATTTCTCAGTAGAGTTCATTGTTATGATATTTATCATCTGTACAATGCAATTTTAAAGATGGTTAGGAATAACCCAACAACGGTCTTTTCTTTTTTGCAATTGGCCATACGCCTGCTACCCTCTCTCAGGTAGTAGCTAGCGTAGGCAAATTCAATATTCATTCACAGTAGTTCTTATATAGACTCCGAACAAGCATCACGCTAGTCAGCATAATCATAATCATTTCGTAGAGTTCTTCTACAGACTCGACACAAGCAACACCACGCTTGTAATAGCATAATCACTAATCATTTCGTAGAGTTCTCATGAACTCTAAAGCATATCATAATATAAGTAATTTTGTATTAGTTTACAGTTTGTTTTTTAATTTTAAGTGTTACAACCCCAGCGTTTAATTTAACACAACATAATCAGGTCCTTCGAGCTATCAAGAAACAAAAACAAATAAAATGTGGTCCATCAGTACAAAACGTAATTAAACAGGCTCTATTGCTAAGATTGTTTACAGGGCTAGTTTGTTGTAGCCAACCTTAGTAGTAAAAGATAATCACTTTTAGTTGTTCTGTTAACTTCGTTGTGAGCACCGTCCAAGGCTGAGTATTACTTATAAAAAAAGGGCAGCGATACGTATTTCGGTCATCTGCGCGTACGAAAAAAACGGACACAGCTAGTAAACTATGAGATTACAGTGAAATCTGATAAATTTTAAGCATTTAAATCACTTAACAATTGATGCGCCGCTTATTTTTGAGAATGTGACGTTTGCGACATGCTGGTCAGAATGTTTTCAGGAAAAGCGAGTGTATATTATAAGTGTAAATTTAGAGTTTTACAAAATTTAGTTCCTTATAAAATAGTCTCTGTAATGCAGACAAAATATACTTAGTAAAAAGTCTTTAGATACAAAAGATTTAAGATTCAGCTCGTCTAGGATTAGCTAAGAATAAATTTGGATTATTGTTTTTTTATCTCTTTAGTGCCGTCTGCCCCTGCAGAGATCAAAGCTGTCCTCAGTGCACCTAATAAGATCCTTGTATCATGGTTGCCTCCAAAATTCAGCAACGGTCCTCTCATTGGGTATACGTTCTACATGAGCCTAGTGGAGGATGGCAGAGAAGAAGGCACCCATAAACGTGTTCTTAGTCCATCTACCGAAATGCATGAAATCGATCGAGTACAAAACACTGCCACTCTACAATTTTGGGTCACTGCCTCAACTAGAGTAAGTATATACACAAAATATTTGGTAGATCACTGTATATTTGTAGATCCACCTATAAGAGTACCAAAAATACAGGTCTGTATAAATCAAGCTTTTTAAATATTAATTATTTTATGCGACAGGAAATGTATTATTTTGATAGAGAATTTTGCAAATAGTCGCTAATGCATCAACATCTGAGTTACTTAGCGTTTAAGCATGTAGACTATATCACACCGTTCTACTATAAGAGAGGGTACGTGCTCAAAAATCCAAAATATAACGTGCTTAACGTCACAACAAAAAAGATAAGTTTACAGTGCAGCTTCATTATATTCACTTAAACTATAAAAACTATGAATAATCAAAGCAACTGTTAGTTGTTTTCTAAATTTTCTTGGTCAATATGTGTCCCTCAGAGAACAATAGGCAGCTGGTTGTACAAAACGCTACCTGCATAAGATTGTGACTTCTTATAAAAAGAATGGTGACATTTATTTAGGTGAAAAGTATCTTTTTATCGAATGTTATACCCATGAATATCCGAGTTGATACCAAATATTCTCTTATTTTTATGAATATAAGTTAACATATAGAACAAGTATACTGATGTTAACGTCATAATGTTATTTTTCTTAAATATGGCACGAAAACATTGCCCCTAAAGTAGATTGTATATTAACCTCAGTATTCCTTTCTGTAGCATAAATATTCTATGCCAGTCCGAGGATTAGCCCCAAATAACGATACCGTAACTCAGATGTGAATAGACAGTCGTGTAAAAGACTTTTAGCAGATGATCGGAGCTTAAGGAATCTTTAACCATCAAAATTCAATAAAACGCGGAATTTAAATTTTTGCACACGTAATGGATCTGATTACGTATAACACGCTACTGTCAATTCTAATGCCCAAAAATGTTGTCGCCTTAGTGTGATGTCGTACATTCTCTCAGTTCAGTGGCAGGTATGCCGTTTAGACTACGGCATGGTCACTGCTTCCTGCGAAATGCAACCCGAGGTCACACGGTCATCACACCCACGTATCGTTTGGCGCTACAACTCCGCGAACTGGGACAAAATGCGGGATTACATTTCCTCATTTCCATGGGCTTCTGTCTGCTCCTCTCATCCTGACCCCTTTGATATCTCACAAAACGTCACCGAAATTATCCAAGCTGGCATGGAATTATTTATTCCACGTACACAGGAAACCTCTTCAGCCACTCAAAAGCGCTGGTTCTCTAAATCCTATGACAAGGCCAGACTTGAAAAGTTAAAGCTCACAAAACGCTTCTATACAATCTCAGTCAAGAAAACCGTGAAGCATTTAACGACGCAAGAAACCGCTATGTCCGCATTCTTTCTGAGGCAAAAAACTCTTCTAATAACCACATCAAAAAGAAAGTCATTTCAAGCTCCAACGAAAGCAAACCCCCTCTGAACTCTTGCTAAATCTGTTGGGAATATTTTCTGCAAGAGCACGTTCCCACCTCTTGTTTCAGGGATGAAATTGTTTCTACCGCCCTGGGCAAGGCTGAACTTTTTGCCTCGTTGTTTGCCGGCAATTCTACTCTCAACCAATCTCGAAATGTTCAGTCGCGAATGTTGCGCATAAAATGACTGATATCATTTTCAAACTAAAAAGGTACGATAGATGCTCTCTTCTCTTAATACCAGGAAAGCCTCTAGTTTTGACGAGATCCCAGGAATTGTTCTCAAAAAATGCGCACCAGAACTTGCTCCTATCCTGACTCGTCTGTTTCAGATATCTTACAATGGAGGTATATTCCCTAGTAACTGGAAAATTGTTCGAGTACAACCCGTCCTCAAGAAAGGATCCAAAGCGCTTCCTAGCAACTACAGGCCTATTTATCCCCTTTCAGTCGTATCTAAAGTGACGGAAAAGTATATAAACACGGAATTACTAAAATTTCTTGAAAAACACAGTATAATCCACGACAGGCAGTATGGATTCCGTCAACGCAGATCAAGTGCCGACCTCCTTTCCTTTGTCACCCATTCTTGGAACAAGTCTATGGAACTACACGGTGAATTCCAGATTGTCTCTCTAGACATATCCAAAGCATTCGACTAGGTCTGGCACGCAGAGCTGTTAAATAAACTTCCGGCCTATGGCCTACCACCAAAACTCTGTACCTGGACAGCAAATTGCCTCTCCAACCGGAGCATATCTGTTGTCGTGGAAGGCCATTCCTCTAAACTGTATCCAATTAATTCAGGAGTCCCTCAAGGTTCAGCTTTATCCCCTACTTTGTTTCTTCTCCACATCAATGACCTCCTCTCTAGTACATCCAACCCAGTTCACAGTTTCGCGGACGACAGCACCCTCTACTCAAATATACAATATTGTAACCCTGTCTCTGTAGCCCAATTAGATGAGGATCGACTCATGGAGGGTTCTGTCTCTGTGGATATCCAAAAGCTATTAGACTGAGAAAGTAGAAATCTTGTACAATTCAACTCCAGCAAATATCAGTCTTGCTTTCTATCTCATAAGAGATACACCAGCCCGAGACCCATCAGAATTAACAACCAAGTTATTCAAAGTAATGAGTCCTTTTCACTTGTTGGCATTTATGTGGATCAAAAACTCAATTGGCACCAACATGTCACATCAATTGCAGAAGCAGCTGCTAAGAAATTAGGTTTCCTCTTCTGAGTTCGCAAATACTTTTCACCAGCTAATCTCTATACCCTATATACTTCACAAATAAGGCCAAACATCGAATACTGCTCCCACGTATGGGGTGTCGCTGCCGCTTCTACACCTGCTATCCTGGACTCCATTCAGAAGAGAGCTATGCGTCTCATCGGTGATCCTAGCCTCACCCAAAGGCTATCATCCCTTGCCCACCTACGTGCCGTGAGTGACCTCTCTCTCTCTTTTATAGATATCTGTCCAAAATTTACAAATTGCCACCTTCGCCCACCCACGGTATGATAGTATTTAGGCTATTAGCCCTCGCATTGTGTTCTTGAAATATATTTCTTAAATGGAAATCAGCATGAGGTTTTCGCAGTGACATGTCTACTGAAACTGCCACCTTTCAAAATCTTGTATTACATCAAGCATCACCTTGAATCTGAGTGATTGGAGTATTTTACTATCTAACCCGGGCTTTTGATACAGTTGGTCACCTGCTGGTTATATAAAACTAGAAAAAACGAGTGTTAAAAGTCCATTATTAATTTGGCTCGAATCGTATCCATCGCTCAGATCTATGTGGATTCGTGTAAAAAGATTTCCGTGGAACAACAGGTGCGACATGAAGTTCCGCATGGTGCAATTATTTCCCCATTTTGGATCCTTGCATATATTAACGACCTACCTCGTCACTTAAAAGATTGTAGCATGACAATGTACACCGACGGCGTTTCGGTTATCATTTCCGCAGAAAATTTTGAGGAGCTGCAGGTACGCCTTGTTGAAATCACTGAAAATTTTAAATTGTGGTGTAAAAGAAATTTGCTGGTACTAAATGTGTAAAAATCTATAATTGTCAATTTTATCAGGAGAAGGATTCCTTCTGACAGTTTCTTGAATAGTTTGATGTTATCTGACTTAAGGCTCTCGAAGTCTGCATCGCTCCTGGAAACCGTAATTATCCTAATTGGGGTTGTCATATTTATTCAATTTGTGAAAAAACTTAATAGCTCATTTTTTGCTCTAAGCAAGCTAAGGGTTATTTTGGACACGGATATGCTAATAAATATTTATTATATCCTGCTTCAATCAGCGCTTTCTTATAACGTACTTGTCTTGGGATGCAGCTCAGACACGGAACGAGTCTTTTTAGCACAAGAGAATATTAGGGCTAATACTTTATTTAATTTTGATTTGTTGTTGATTTCGTTTATTCAATTTGAAAGGTGTAACATATCCTATTTACATCAACTTGTACACTAACCGGATTAACTAGATTGTTGTGATCATTATCATTTAAGATTTTGATTAACCTCTCGTAAGAGATTTCTTATAATTAATATCGTGGCTGTAGAAATGTCTTGTTGCGCCTTCTTTATAAACTGTCAGATGTGCAATTTAGTTACTAACGTTGTATTTGTGATTTTGTAAAAATACTTTGGTGTTTCAGATTGGAGAAGGTGAAAGTACGAGAGTGGTTACAGTTTCACCTTCAAAAATCGTCCCGGCGCATATAGCATCCTTTGGAAGAGAAGTCATCAGTGCCTGGAAGCAAGACATCTCCCTTCCTTGCAAACGTGTCGGAATCCCCCTTCCAAACGCCATATGGCGTATCAACGAACTGCCCTTAGAAGTAGGAGGTCGCCGCACAATCCTTTCTAATGCAACACTTGTAATAAAAGACATACAAAATGTCGACCAAGCCAATTATTCCTGTAGTGTTGAGAATCAGCACGGCAAAGACGAAATTATTTATAACTTGCGTGTTTTGGTGCCACCAGAGGCTCCTATTTTAAATGTTATAGATGCATTTACTGACAGCCTGCATCTGCAGTGGGCAGATCAAGGGAACGGGGGCTCGCCCATATTGGGGTACGTCATTAACTACAAGAGGGATTATGGGGACTGGGAGGAACTGCAGATTTCTGCGCGTACTGACGAGCATATGCTGAGGAATTTGTGGTGTGGTACAAGGTACAGGCTGTATATAACTGCTTTCAATAGGATAGGGACTGGATTGCCTTGTGATATTGTTACTGCTCATACCAAAGGAACTGGTAAGTAATTTTTTTTAAAACGTTAATTACGTTCAAGATACGTGAGCTGAGCAGATTCAGTGGCTAAACGCTTAGTCGTTTGAGCTGGCAGTTTTCCGTTATAGGTTTAATGTATAGCCAATGTCATCTTTCTGTTCAACGCTTCAGGCTCATTTTTACGCCTCAAATGTCAATTTAGGAGCCACTAAAAGATTACTTTATTTTAACCCTAAAAGCACTTCCAAACTGGTCATCTAAGTTCTAGTTTTTTCTTGGCCAGCTGTTAAACCGTTTTTAGTTAAAAGAATTTGGTAACTAACTTCCTTTTGCAAGTGGCTTGGACAAATTCGTTAGCCAGGAAAATCAGTCCAGGTTTTCCCGGAAAATTTTGTGTTTTCTTTCAGAAAAAAATTATGTCTCCGAAAATAACAAATCAAGGGCAATCAAATTTGGTAATCGTGTTTGTATTATAAAGAGTGAGCCATGTACCAAAATTTAGGTCTGCCAGTTTAAAGACAAAAAGTTATGGGAATTTAAAGAAAAAAAAATGTGTTTTTCATCGAAACGTCAAAACTGGCAAGATTAGAAAAAATTCTGCAAGAAGAGTGTTTTACAAAGCCTTAAGTTTCAGCTTCAACCGTCATTGTCCTTAATTTTACTCAAAGATTTCCAAAAAATTCATTTCAAATAAACCCTTTCTCTGATGCTTTGACAGTAGTTTTAGTTAAGTTTATGGTTTAACGGTCTATAATTTTTAGCTAATTTTAGTACATAATTGTTAATGAGGAGACCGCGAGATTTGAATTCTAAAAGGATTTCTTCAAATGAATGCAAACTAAACCCCCTGGAATCCATATCCGTGTTTAGTTTCAGTTTTTATCTGTTTACGTGACGCATTTGTACGGTAAAGCTCAATATAATTGTTATGATACAACATACGAGAAAAAATGGTTTACTTTAATTACAGGGTATCTTGAGCTGCATCTTATAAAATTATTTCGACAATCACAGAATGGCCCATAAGTCGTTGGTGATACCTATAATTTTTTTCGTACATACCTTATATTATTGCTATTTTGCATTTTTCTTCGAAATATGATGCATGTTTGTAAGAAAAATACCGAGACACAGTAAGTGCGTTTTGGCAGCGAATTCTCATTAAATGCTTCAAATTTCAATAACTCAATTTGCTATTCACCTGAGATTCGTTGCCTAGGAAACCAGTTTTCTCGGAAAGATTTTAAGTTTAGTTTGGGAAAATTTTTGTACATTTTCCAACAATAAGTTATTTTGTTAAAATATCGTACATTTTTTCTACTATATATGTTATACCGGTAACCAAATAAACGTCTGCTTGCATTGAAGAGACATATTTGCTATTAAAAACCTTTTTATGAAAATTCACTTTCATAACGCACTTCCTGCGTCTATACTTTTTATGTTTGTCCGCGCATATACTCCTTTGCCGAGGTTTGCCTTGGTTTCTTTTGTAAACTGCGTGTTTATTTATTTCATGGCTATGTACATTTTATATTAATTTCCGATGTATCAGCTCACGTATTTAGGACTATTTATTGACAATTTTTGAACAATGTTATTCTTGTTCTCTTTAAGTTCCTGTAAAACCCAAGCAATCTCAGATGCTGACGATGAACGCTACTGTAGTTACCGTCTGGTTAGATTCGTGGGGAGACGGAGGGTGCGGCATCCTCTATTTCGTCATAGAATACAGGACAATGGCATCGTCTAACTGGATCGTGTGTTCCAACCACGTGAAGCCTACTGAGAGGATATACAGCATCAGTGATCTATGGCCAGCCTCAGAATACCAGCTGAGGATCACTGCACACAATAATGCGGGCGAAACAGAAGCTTTGTACAATTACACCACACTGACACTGCACGGAGGTGAGCGTAAGTCAATTTTTCAATTATTTTATTTATCGTAAAATATTATGCACAGACGAAAGTGGGTCCCTGGCCTATATAATGAGGAAGTTGCATATAATTTACTTTCGATGAAAAACGTATTTAAAGTACAGCAAAATGCTCTAAAAATATATGTCTCCAAGTAAACCCCCCTTAAAGTTAACCACTAAATAGTAATTAATTATTGAAATATTGAATATAATTCAAAAAGACAGGGTGGGCGAAAACGCGATCTGATAGGTGAAGAGGTTTGTGACGTCACGATCCGGTACATCTGCATGATACCGTTGTGTTTGCATCGAATTCTGAGCAGTTTTATCATAATTTTAAGTAGTTTTGGTATTTAGTGTATAATATAGGTTCAAAGGTAGTAAGTTGTGTTTAGTCTAGTTTAGTGCGTGACTGTATGATGGCTTCATCAGACTCAGAATCACAATACAAGAATGTGAAAGACATAACAGTGCCTGGACATAAATATTTTAAGTGCTGTATAGTGTCCAAATGTACTTCCACAACAATAACTACCCCAATTATATTTTAATGTACCTAAGGATGAGAAAATCAGGAAGAAATTGTGTATTTTTTTCTTGTATATTATTTGAATGCAGAATATTTTGAGGTTATGCTTTTATTTACATTATATTTTATAAGAAATTACTACATAAAATCCAACAAAGATATTTACAGGATAAAATAAGGTTCATATCAGACACATACCTCCCAGCTTTCACTCCTTTTAGCTCAGCACCCATTAAATTCGGG
Source organism: Tillus elongatus (assembly GCA_964006375.1). Taxonomy (NCBI): domain Eukaryota; kingdom Metazoa; phylum Arthropoda; class Insecta; order Coleoptera; family Cleridae; genus Tillus; species Tillus elongatus. Next base: position 153,168,188 of record OZ023264.1, on the reverse strand, counting down.
TTGTGTCCTAAAACCGCAAACATTGCTAGTACATAAATTATACTATAAGACTGTACAGTTTTTAAAATAATTAATACGGATATATAGATATTAACAATAATATAAGTTGATAACAATAACTATCCGGCACATGTAAGTCGCATAAACACTAATGGTGAGATGGGGATCTCTGTGTAAGTAAGGGAGACTCGTTTGGCCGATACCGGATCGTGACGTCACAGTAGGCCGTCTTTGTTTACGGCTGTGTTTTGGCGCGGAGACAATTATTTTGATTTTCTATATTTTTTTACAGGAAAACTATTAGTTAAAAATTTAAATTTTATATGGCAATTGATTTTATACAATGTGTGGAATTGAATAAGAGGAGAATCAAAAATGTGCAAATTCCTCATTAAAGGCTCTGAAAAAGTTATTATTTTTATTTTTTTACATAACTCTAAGACACTTTTCGCAACGATGTTATATTTTTAGAGCTTATAAATAGAAAGATTGACCTGCTTCTTAAAACCACTCATTTACAGCCACCTCTACTTCGTTATGTGTCGAAAATATCTTCCCACTTAACTATTGCTTCCACATCGTTACATTTTGTGAAAGTATCGCATCGGCGACAAAAATTTCAAACTTTTTTTCGGCTAAAAGTCGTAAATAGTATTAAAACATATATAAAACATGATTTGGGTACGAAAAGTTTTTTCTGTATGTCTGTTCGTTTGTAGCCACGATAACTTTAGAACGAATTGACATATCGTCTTTAAATTTGGTATACAGTTACCACTCGACAAACGAATGGTTCAGATTGTTTTTGGGTAAAATTGCTTTAAGGGGTAGGGTATGAATGGGGGTTAATTTGGTAAAAATTGACATTTTTTTCGTTAAAACTCGAGTAATATAACATTTTAGGAATTATTTATTAGAAAACTTTTAATTTCATCAAACATCTGGTATTCTGTGCTGAGATTAATTGAATGTGTGGGGATGGAATATTTTTAACAAAAATTTCGAATTTTTTTTTGTTGCTAAAACGGCGTAGAAAGTCTCAAAACCTATAGAAAACTTGATTCTGGAAGGAATTTTTTTGTCTGTCGGTCGGTCGGTCTGTCGGCATGTACGTCTGTCTGTTAATAGGCGCAACAACTTTCGAACGAATTGAGATACCATCTTCAAATTTGGTATTCAGTTAGCACCCGACAAAGGAACGCTTTGAATTGTTTTTGGTAACACCGCTTCAGGGGGTAGGGGATAAGTAAAGGGTGATTTGGTGAAAATTGACAATGTTTCAATAAAAATCGGGCAATATAACGTTTCAAGAGTTTATGGGTAAAGGAATACAAATACTTTCTTTGTGGTCAAGTCATGGACCCTAAATTCATTCCATGAGAATGTCCTTCTGAAGAGAATAAATTATCACAGCTATGCGGAAGTTATGATTCAATTTGCGGCACTATTCTCTGAGTTGTGGAAAGATTATGTAGTCGTTTGGTGTCAGGTATTGCAAATAAGACGTATGTTCTTATAGTCCGGATACAGCGCTATTGATGGCACACATTTCGCTAACTTCTCGCGCATTTTAATGGCTTTACATGACTTAAGTGTTAAGTATTGACCATTTATTTTGAAGCGTTTTTTTTATTGAAAAATCAACCTAAATTACACATTGAGCGTCTCAGAAAATAGTGTGTATTGCCTTTCTGCAGTTGGCTGAAGCCTACACCTTCGATGGGGCGGGGAGCCGCTATGTTCTTTGTGCTCATTTTAAGTAGCCTTGAAGTTCTGTTGAATCATCTGGTTATAATCTTGTTTTTTTTTTGTTTTGTTAAATTGAGTTGATGATGTATTACATATTGGTAAGCTGATTGTCCACGGAGGCGACCGATGTTCGTTTACCGACATTGATGGGAATCTTAGCTGGAGTTTTTGTATGTATCTGTTCAGTCTTTCTTAAGAAGGGTGTATGATTATCGGTTTGCTGTTATATACGGACTTGAAACTATCTGAGAAGACATTGGTATGTACTGGGTTGGTAGGGTTGAAAGCCACCGATACAGCATACGCGAGTGAAAGATATCGTCTTTTTTTTTTAATTTCAACCACTCGCCACGAAGGCTCACAGCTTAAATACTATCGTACCGTGGGTTACGACAAGGAGGAGACAGGCAACTTGTTAATTCTGGACTTGAAGGTGTGGAGGTTCGGAGAAGAAGAAAAAACATGTGCCGGCAAGGAATTCCACAACTTGGAAGTCCTCGGGATAAAAGAGCGGGCATAACAAGATGTTCTATGTCTGGTGACCTGGATAGTAAAAGGGTGCATTCGCTCTGTTCCCCTGGTAGATCTGTTGGGGGCAGCAGGTGGAGGAACTATGAAAGAAAGCTCCTCTGAGCAGTGTCCGTGCAGATATCTATAAAAGAGAGAGAGAGTTCGCCAACGGTACGTCAATAGGCAAGATATGGCAGCCTTTGGGTTAGGGAGGGTCACCGATGAGACGTATAGCTCTTTTTTGAATGAAATCCAGGATAGCGAGTGTAGAAGCGGCAGCGGAACCCTAGATGTGGGAGCAGTATTCGAGGTGTGGCCTTATTTGTGAAGTATATAAGGTATAGAGATTAGCTGGTGAAAAGTATTTGCGAGCCCGAAAGACGAAACCTAATTTCTTAACAGCCGCTTCTGCAATTGATGTGACATGTTGGTGCCAATTGAGATTTCGATCCACAGATATGCCAACAAGTGAAAAGGACTCATTACTTTGAATAACTTGGTTGTTGATTGTGATGGGTCTAGGGCTGGTGTATCTCTTATGAGAAAGCAAGACTGAGATTTGGTGGAGTTGAATTGTACAAGATGTCTTCTAAGATGAAGGATGGGCTCACCAGCTATACAGAGCTCTATTGGACTAGTACAATATGCTACCAAAGCTTTTTTGATACCTGCATTATGTATAGAGTCCACAAGTTTTAAAAGCGTTTTCTTGGCAGAGGCATATACTATTGCACCATAATATAGCTTGGAACGGATTAAGATTCTGTATAGATTTAATAAAATATTACTATCGGAACCCCACCTTTCAACAAATTAAACCTACTAAATACAATTTGAAGAATCCAATTCAACAGAATACAGTTTTTAGACCTGACGATCATTTCAGTTTGATAACGCTAATTTTGTTAGCGTCAGGTCCAAAAACTGTATTGTAGTGAACAGTTTATTCTTCCTTCTGGTGACGCTAACTTTGTTAGCGAAACGATTGTCAGGTCTAAAAACTGTATTTATGATGAATTGTGTTCTCCAAATTGTACTTATCAATGCTCATCACAGCTTCCAAACTTCACTCATTAACTTAAGTCTACTTTGACAAGTCCGGTGTAGTTCTTTTATATGTAGGCTCCAAGCTATTCAACAGTCTAATGTCATTCCTAAGAACTTTACGCTTTCAGGAAACAACAATTTCTCGCCATGTAGGCTTATTAAGGAAGTTGAGTTTGTTTTTTTTTCTTTGAGAGAAAATACATTTGGTTTTACTACTCGAAAACTTGAATCCTGTTGTTTGCGACCGATCAGCTACTGATGAAGACAACTTCGTTGTCTAAATACGTATCTAGCGTATAACTCTCTGTTATTATTATTTTTGGGGTGATTCTGCTTTTTGTTTCATTTATCTTGTTATCAAATTTTAACTGAGCACAGGTGAGGTATATATATATATATATATATATATATATATATATATATATATATATATATATATATATATATATATATATATATATATATATATGGAGTCTTACACACACAAGTGTTTTAAGAACTTCCAAGTCATCGATTTACACTACCACTTGGTTTTATTTACGTACAGATTATTTTGTAGTATCATTTATAACTTTTGTATATTTTGTATTATTTGTATAGTAGCCAAATAAACACTATTATATATATTTTTTATAAAGCCAGAGGAGAGCGTTTATGTCTTTATTTGGTGGTGATAGTTTTGTTACTAGTTTATAAAATGTGTGGCTTATGTTAATATATGTATTGTGACTAACAGTAAGTGGATAAATAATTAATTTTACTATTAAAGTTTCTTTTCTAGATGTTCCTCTTTCTCCACCAGTTTCTCATTCGGGTACCAGCGAGTCTCCATTCTATGCCAGCGCAAGGGTCTGGGTTCCAATTATGTTGTCAGTATTGGTGCTTTTGGCTTTAGTTGCGACATTATTTTGGCGAAGAAGTAAGTGCAGACAAACATTGGAAAATTTACTTTCTGTTTGAAATTTAATTACAGAATAAAAATTCATTGACACAGCGCAACGAAAGCTATTCGGTCTTGAACTATATCACGTAACTGTGTCCAATGTAGGTTGTTTTTTAATACTGTCTTGAAGACGTAACGCAAAAAAATTAAGGTATCTACTTTTTCAGTCACGTTGAATTACTCACCAAATAAATTTTGTACGTACATTATATTATGTTTTCGAGAATATGCTCATAATGGAAGGCATTCTAAAGTTTTAGCACTCTATAAATAAAGGTCCCAACTGAAATTATCAACGAAAGTACTTCTAGGACACAATGCTGATGGAATTACTCGTAAAATGTGCAAAAATGCAGCGCTTTTCCTACGCTTCATAGTATGGTAGCAGTAATTATTAGCGTTGAATTTGTATTATATTTTTGTTCCTTTAACGTCGACCTACGAGGTACGCGCCAAAATTTACCGGTCGACTATGAAAGAAACGGCGTAGACTAAATTAGATTAGATTTTCTGTGCGTGGGCTATTCGAATCACTACACCGCGACCTTAGGTCTATTGTGGCTCACGTCTAGTTATTTAAATTTCACCCAACGATTCCAGCTCCCTGCGGGAGACGATCTTTTCTTGAGGGTGAAAGTTTGTTTGGCAGGTGTACTGCCATCTGAGTGTAGTCGCTTGCCCGTTTCGGAGCTCAAAGAGAGATAACCTCCCTCCGAGTTCATCTGGACCCGACATCCGTCAGTGTTTTCCTCGAGGCGGTATCATGAAATCCCACTCTCGAGCAGCATTCAATCTCCAGTTGTAATCCACCCCTAGAAATCTCAGCTCCCCCCCCCCCCAGGCTCGTCTAAACCTGACACCCGACAGTGTTAGGCTCAAGGCAACATCCCATCGGGTCCCGCTGCCGAGCATCACCGAAGCGAGGCCGTCCGTCCGTTTCGTAGCACACAGTGGGGGGCCCAAACTCCGGGTGTATACCACTCATCAGAGATCACAGCCGCCCGGGTCGTCTGGACACACGACACACGCCAGCGCTCAACCCAGGGCGGTAGCATCTGGAACCTTACTCCCGAATAACAACCAAGCGAGACCAATTGCCCATTTCTGAGCCCACAGTCAAAATGCGGGTGCATATCACTCCTCAGAGATATCCGCCTCCCTCCAGGCTCACCCGTACCAGACCCCTGCCAGTGTTTTTTGACTCGAAACGGTAGCATAAAATGCCGCCCTAAAGCAGCATCCAAGCGGGGTCGTTAGCCTGTTTCCAAACTCACAGAGTAGGTCTAAGTCTCCAGATGTAATCCAGCCCTAAAGATCTCAGCCCCCTCCGGGTTCGTCCAGACTCGATACCGGCCATCGTTTGCTTAAATTTCACCCAACAAATCGAGCTTCCTGCAGGAGACAATATTTGTGAGGTGAAACTTTGTTTGACAGATGTACACCAAGTGGCTTGCCCGTTTCAAAGAGATAACCTCTCTCCGAGTTCGTCTGGACCAGACCTCCGGCAATGTTTGTTTCGAGGCAGTATCATGAAGTCCCGCATCCGAGCAGCATCCAAATGTGGTCGTTTTCCCGTTTCGACGCTCACAGAAGAGGCCTCAATCTCTAGTTGTAATCCACCCCTAAAGATGTCAGCTCCTCCGGGTTCGTCTAGGCTCGACACCAACCAGTGCTAGACTCAAGGCGACATCCCATCGAGTCCCGCTCCCGAGCATCGCCCAAGCGAGGCCGTCCGTCCGTTTCGAAGCACACAATGGGGGCCTCAAGCTCCGGGTGTATACCACTCATCAGAGATCTCAAACCCCTCCGGGTCTTCTGGGCACACGACACCCGCCAGCACTCAACCCAAGGCGGTATCATCTGAAACCCCGCTCCCGAGTACCAACCATGCGAGGTCAATTGTCCATTTCTAAGCTCCAGGTGCACATCCGCCTCCCTCCTGTCCCACCTGGACAAGACCCCCGCCAGTGTTTGACTCCGATTGGTCGCCTCTTACGACAGACAGGAGTTACCTTGGGCATATTTTTTTATTACTCCTGGACCCGCAGGGGACGTCGTAGACTAACAACTACATTTTATTCTTCAATCTAGTCCTCCAGAACGCCAGTGGACAACGGTACATTGGTTCAGCAACAATTTGATAGCCTAAAAAATATTATTTCGGTTTGTCCTTAAAATATGTCCTAACTGTAGTTTTCAACCCTTCGTCGTGACTTGAACGGCGCCCGCGAAAGTCGTTTTTTTTTCCATACGTAGTAATCACGGGGGGCCATATCTGGACTATACGGAGCGTGGTCAATTTATTTGAAACCGCAGTCACGAATTGCGGCTTGTGCAATTCCAGTGTGCTTTGTTATGGATCAAACGCACGCCTCTGGTCAGTTTTCCACGTCTTTTCTCCCGAATATTTTGTCGTAATTTATGCAGGAATGTTGCATAATATGTCCCGTTGATTGTGGTGTTGCGTTCTTTAAAATCTATGAGAAGGATACACAATCCCAAAAATTGTAGCCATCACTTTTTTTGTCGACCGGCAAACTTTGAACTTTCTTGGCGGTGATTCTCCTTTACGCCTTCATTCCATCGATTCCCTTTGGCACAAAGTAGTAGAGAACCATAAATGTATCCCATGTGACAATTGTCTTCAACACGTCCACAGAGTTTTCTCCACAGAGGTCCAAAAAAGATCGGGCACATTAAACACGACGCTGGCGCTGAACTGCTGAAATATGTTTGGGGATCCACCTTGCACCAACTTTATTCATGTCTAAATTTTCGTGAAGGATTCTGCGAACGCTTTTATGTGAAAGCCGCGACATTTTTGATAATTCTTTCACTCTCAAGCGTCGATCGGATAATACGAGATCCTCAACAACGATAATCTCTTTGTCGGTCTCCACTTCCACCGTGGTCATGTTCCAAGGATTCCTGTCCCATGCGAAACCGTTTTGACCAAGCTTTGACTACAGAATAAGACGGATAATTTTTCCTATACACCCCATTCAGCCAATCGTTGATGCGTTGAGCTGGAAGTCCTTCTCTAATAAGGAATAATGACAGCTCTACACTCAATTTTCGTGACTTCTAACATCGTGATGAACAAGTGTCAGTTATAAGAAAACTAATTGACATAAATTCCTTTTTTTTTTTTCAAGGCTAATAAGACTTGAACCAGTCTTATCACATTTTGGCACGCTGCGATACGCTGGATCTATGTCAGGCTGGGACATTTTGGCGCTTACTTCGTATCTCTGAGATTAGGCGCCAGAGAGTTCCACCTCAAGAACCCAGTAAGTTTGTCGAACCACTCTATTGCTGTGACGAGGATAGGGATCTTAACGTACCCAACATTGCATTAATTGATTGAAAAATAATATGACCTTCTACTGGCAGAATCAAACCCGCAAACTTTGATTTCTGAGGCAGGTGTTCTTACCAGTGGACCACTAAGGCTGCCACTGTCAAACTTGAACCAGAAATTTTATCTTAAAAACAAAAAATGCTACATTCCTTAAAACCGTATCATTAGTTAGTGTCAAACTTACTTCAAACAAGTCTTCTAAAAATGCAGAAACTACAGTCTGATTGTATATTGGTATTCTTTTCCAGAAATGCGAAGCGAGCAGGATAACCAAACCCGCTCTATTGGCGAATCTCCATCGATGGCCCAGATCCAGAACAAGCAGAACAGGGACCAGCAATACCTCGCGGTACGCGTTGGTCGCGGTCCGCAGCCTCTTGAAGTAGACACTAACACTTACAAGACCGAGTCTGCTGATTACATAGAGGACATCTGTCCCTATGCTACCTTCCAGTTATCGAAGCCTACCTACAGCGAAAGTTCTTACAGCGGAAACGTGTACAGCGGGCCGTACCATTCGGTACGAGGCTCTTTTGTTTATCACGATGTTAAACCACCACCTATTGATAAGTTTAAGTTAGGACATGTAAGTTTCGTAATAATTTTCTTTCTTGTTTTACCTACTTTTTATTTCTTCCATTTAATTTTTATCTTTATTCTTCAGTTAGTAGAGTTTATTTGAAGGTTTTGTTATTTTACATACAAAATACACAACACACATGGAACCTGCGTACTAGAAGAATAACAAACTGATTATGTGTTCTATTTTCAGAATAAGGAACCAGAGTATACTAAGGTTAGAAGAAAAGGAGGAAGACTGAGAGATCCACACTCTGAGAGTCAAGGTAAATACTAACGGACGTCGCTTATTTTATATTTTGCTTTAAATGCTTACTATTTATAGTTATTTGTGCTCTTCTTGTTTCCGAACCTTGATCGGTGAACCTCGGTAGGTAGTAGTGGACTTTTCGTTTACCTGATAGTAAAGGATGCTTTCACACCCGAGGAGGTACCACCCCTTACATCAAAGGGCCAGTGAAGTCCCAACGAACGTTTCCGGTTCTGGTGTATGAGCCGGTTTCCCTTATAAACAAAAATGATGATGGCTCCTCCTTGTACAAAAGATTCCGCAGATAAAATAGCCCTCCATTCGAATCTTCGAGAAAGGAGTATACAGGGGGCACCGGCATCAAGATTTAACATATCCTTCTCGAATATATGTGGCCTAGATTCTAACCTGAACTCCGTCCACCATTTCCTCCAGGCTAATAGTCCCAAACTCCTCTTCCTCACCGAAACCCAAATCAGTGCCAAAACAGCCACTAATCATCTTAATTTCCCGGGGTATGAGCTCCTTACTTCCTTCAGGTTGCATGGAGGTGTGTGCGCATACGTCCGTAGCAATCTACCCTGCACCAGACTCCCCAATTTAGAAGCTGGAAGAAAAGACATATTTTAGATGAAACTCTCTCTCAGGGCTGCAACTAAGTTCATCTGTTGCATTTACCGTTCACCTTCTGACAACAACCGCGTCAAGCTCCAGACTCCCCAATTTTGAAGCTGGAAGAAAAGACTGACTTTGGATGAAACTCTCTCTCTCTCTCTCTCAGGGCTGTAACAAAATTCATCTGTTGCATTTACCGGTCACCTTCTGACAACAACTTTGTCCAGCCCTTCAACCACCTTTCTGAAAAAAACCGACAATCTGATTTCTGAATATCCTTCCTCCGAGGTCACTATTCTTGGTGACTTGTCCATAATAAGGAATGGCTAGGATCTTCAAAAACCGATCCACAAGGGAGAGCAGTGAAGGCCTTACAAGGCAGCAATTCTTTAGCCAATATGGTTCAGCAACCTACTTACTTTCCTCGCATCCCAACACACAGCTCAAATCACTTGGATCTCGTTCTTACTACAAAACCTAAATGCTATAAGACATCAGTCACCTAGCACAAAGCATTCAATCAGGTCTGGCAGGCGGCGCTGCTTAATACACTTCCGGCCTATGGCCTACCACCAAAACTCTGTACCTGGACAGCAAATTTCCTCTCCAACCGGAGCATTTTTGTTGTCGTGGATGGCCATTTCTCTAAACTGTATCCAATTAATGCAGGAGTTCCTCAAGGTTCAGCTTTAGCCCCTACTGTGTTTCTTCTACACATCAATGACCTATCCTCTATCACATCCAACCCAGTTCACAGTTACGCGGATGACAGCACACTCCACTCAAATATACAATATTCTAAGCCTGTCTCTTTAGCCCAATTAGATAAGGATCGTAGACTCATGGGGGGGGGGGGGTTCTGCCTCTGTGGATCTCCAAAAAATATCAGACTGGGAAAGTAGAAATCTTGTACAATTCAACTTCACCAAATCTCAGTCTTGCTTTCTATCTCATAAGAGCTACACCAGCCCTAGACCAATCACAATGAACAACCAAGTTATTCAAAGTAATGAGTCGATTTCAGTTTTTGGCATTTCTGTGGATCGAAATCTCAATTGGCACCAACATGTCATATCAATTGCAGAAGCGGCTGCTAAGAAATTAGGTTTCCTCTTCCGGACTCGCAAATACTTTTCACCAGCTAATCTATATACGTTATGTACTTCACAAATAAGGCCAAACCTCGAATACTGCTTCCACATCTGGGGTGCCGCTGCCGCTTATACACTCGCTGTCCTGGACTCTATTCAGAAGAGAGCTATACGTCTCATCGGTGACCCTACCCTCACCCAAAGGCTGCCATGCCTTGCCCACCAACGTGTCGTTGGTGACCTCTCTTTCTCTCTCTCTATCTCTCTCCCTTTCTCTCTCTCTCTCTATCTCTCTTATAGATATCTGCACGGGCACTGCTCAGAGGAGTTTTCTTCCATAGTTCCTCCACCTGTTGCCCACAACATATCTACCAGGGGAACAGAGCGAAGGCACTCTTTTACTGTCCAGGTCACCAGACATAGAACATCTTGTTATGCCCGTTCTCTTGTTCCGAGGACTTCCAAGTTGTGGAATTCCTTGCCGGCACATGTTTTTCATTCTCCTCCGAACCCCCAAAACTTCAAGTCCAGAATTAACAAGTTGCCTCTTTCCTCCTTGTCGACACTCGCGGTATTTAGGCTGTGAGCCCTCGTGGTGTGTTGTTGAAATAAAAAAAATAAAAAAAACCACTCAATAAAAACTCGTTATATTTTGTAAAATCTTTATTTTAGTTTTGTGAACAAGGTTCGCCAGATACATTGCCAAGAAATTTAAGATTTTTAACAAAACCTGCAATTTCTTATATAGGACGTCAGGAAAAATATTACTTTTACTTTATGTGAGTAGTCAATAAAACAGTTCGTTTGAAGTCACGCACTTGGCACGCCTTGTTGTGGTTTTAAATTGACAGTGTCGGTATCTGTTTCTTTATCTTGGAAAATCTCATAATGATTTATTCGATCAAGCCGCGAATCGACAATATCCCTTTGAGTTGGGTAGCCTACTAAAATGGTGTTGTTTGTTTCAAATAGATAAGCAGCTATTCTTCTTCAAAAATCTAAATGGTCTAGCTGTTGATCATGATTCGCGATACGGCTTAGTTACCACTCGTTTCCTATTGCCATATCAATACAATAGGCAAATACGCAAAAGTACAATTTTTGTCTCTAGTTCCAGTGCGGTATAGAGAAATGTTTTGGTCGTATATCCATCGACGTCGCCCAAATTCTCGTTGTCTGTTTTTAGCATAAATAACTAGGGTACTGGAACTGACTTTTATCTTGCTGAGAATACCGCTATACTATGCGAATGGGATCCACAACAACGGCATCACTGTTATCTTTCCAGCATATAGGACTGTCAGGTTTTAATCAAGATCCGTCTTGTAGTCATGCATTTCTCTGGATATATATTTTATTATTTCCTCTGTTCTTTTGACAATTATATTGCTTCGAATTGTACCAGTTTTCCATATGCCCTTTGCTGATAGTTGTTCCAAAAGCTAATACATTCCTGATAAGAAACTGTTAAAAATATATAAAATCTACTATCTGTCCACAGACTTTTAATTTACATTGTTATACTGCTCCCAATTCCTTATATGCCGATGACATGCGCGTGAACGCACCCCTATATGGTTCAAATTAATTTATATATCCATTTCGTGTTCAGCCACCCCAAAAGCTTGTAACCCCATCGCATAGGCGTATTGGCGTAGTCCTTATGTTATATATTATAAACTGTTTAGCGCCATGGTACCTGAATTGAGGCACCATTGCTTCATTAACGCTGTGTTTTTGATGAGATTCAATTTTTTTAATTTTTAATTTAGTGCTACCAAGAGTGGTAGTGGGTTTTCAAATTTATTATTAGGCGCAAGGTTATTGTTATCAACTATATGACATACGTCCCAGGTATGAGCGCCTCAGAAACCAGTTAATGATGCAGGTCTTTGTCCTTATTAACGATGGGCTGTTTGAGACTATAATATAAAACATATGACATACGTCCCAGGTATAAGAGCCTCATAAATCAGTTATAGATGCACGTCTTTGTCCTTATTAACGATGGGCTGTTTGAGACTATAATATAAAACAAGGTTAAGATTAAACTACCAATTAACAGAATGTACCACAATCTATCAATATTCCAAGACAAGGTTTGTTACTTGATTACATTTCAGAGTCTGATAACCTGGGCAGCACTGACTCGGAGGTGAAGAAGATATTAACTCTTCACCTGCCTATTTCAGAATATGACACCCTTGGCTCAGACTCGGAGGGGGACGGACGAGCTACTAGTCAGGAATTGATGTCATTCAATCACAGGATGAGAGGTAAGTCAAACAATTAATTCTATATATTAAGATTATCTGGACATTTTTATGTTGGTCTAATATACAATCCAATAATTTAATGGACATAAAATGAAGACTTGCAGCTTAATAAATGTATAAGCCTACAAACTGATCTCACATACCTAATCTGCGAACTCCACTGAATATATGAAAATATTGGCGTCCAGGTAATAGTACCTATTACATAATACCGAAGATATATTTATTTATTTATTTATTTATTTATTTATTTATTTATTTATTTATTTATTTATTTATTTATTTATTTATTTATTTATTTATTTATTTATTTATTTATTTATTTATTTATTTATTTATTTATTTATTTATTTATTTATTTATTTATTTATTTATTTATTTATTTATTTATTTATTTATTTATTTATTTATAAGTAATTAAAATTATACATTGCACCTTACAAATAAGCTATGCTTGTGGATGTATTGATACAATTTTCGTTACGTCCTCCTAAACTGCTTCTGTCAAAACTATTATAATGACTGTCATTTTTGATTTTGTTCCTAATTTTGCTTCTTCTGCTGCTACGATCCCACCAACGTTTCCACAGTAGCCAGAAAGATTAATAATTGCTTTTATTTACATATTGATGTGAATTTTTATCAAATTTTCTCAAAAAGAAACCAGAATTCTCCAGCACATAAATTTATATATATATATATATATATATATATATATATATATATATATATATATATATATATATATATATATAAATTTATGTGCTGGAGAATTCTGGTTTCTTTTTGAGAAAATTTGATAAAAATTCACATCAATATGTAAATAAAAGCAATTATTAATCTTTCTGGCTACTGTGGAAACGTTGGTGGGATCGTAGCAGCAGAAGAAGCAAAATTAGGAACAAAATCAAAAATGACAGTCATTATAATAGTTTTGACAGAAGCAGTTTAGGAGGACGTAACGAAAATTGTATCAATACATCCACAAGCATAGCTTATTTGTAAGGTGCAATGTATAATTTTAATTACTTATAAATAAATAAATAAATAAATAAATAAATATATATACGTAGGCATGATAAACACTTACAAGCTCATTTCAAGAAACACGTTTTCCTAAGGTAGGAGTTATCATCGCTTTTTACAATTTTTTTAAGACAGTGCCTTTTCCATGTCAGTTTGTAACTAATGTAGGTATATACTTATAAATCCAATAGGTATTTAACAAACTTAACGTTGACATAATCAAATTTTACCCACAAGTCTAGTTTTCAGGCTTATTTTCAATTTATACGCGGTCCCTTACAGCAAATTCAATCAAAAGGAACGACCTTGATACATCAGAATTTAAACCTGTGGAACTCTCAATCAGCTAGTCATTTTCAAAATTATTATTGCCCAATGGTCTGGTATACAAGTAAATACACTGTTTCCATAAAGAAAAAGACTATTGGCCCATGAGCTAACCGTTAAGGTACATTGTAATTATTTAGTTTTTTACTCTTTTTGCTAATAAACATTGTGACGTGGACCTGAAAAAAAATGTCATCAAGTCATGCTTATGGGGTGTTGTAATGCATGAGGAAAACAGCTGGATGAGAATTGAACTTTTGAGACTTGAAGAGAAAGGTTACACCAATAGAAAGACCAATAAATCCATATACTGCAGATGCCTTAGTCGGATTTGCTCTATGCCCTTGCTTTTGATACCAAAGCCATACCTAGTAGAATTTAGATAGTTTGACAATGGCCTTAACGTGAGGCAAAATCACACTGGATTTTAGAGAGTCGTCTTGAAATATACCTATTCACGTTGAAATCGTATTGATTACGATGTTATCAGATTGCATCTGTAGACTTTGTGTATTCTAGGCATCCCACGATATAGTTGTCGATCTTAAAGATCTTCAGTACACACATATGACATGTGAGACTGAATCTAACGCCTTTTTGGAATCCACATAAGCAGCAAAGAGCCCATTGTAGGCTTGATTGCTGACAACCAAGTTAATGATTATCTGCTCTTTGCATCCCACAGATCCATTGGTACATCCTTTTTGCAGGATTGCAATATATTGTTTCGTTACCAGTGCGCATATATGCGTTTCTCATTACCAGTGCGCATATATGCGTTTCTAAAGGCGGAATGTGATTACGTCATGTAGGGTCGAAAGGCAAATTATTGGTCGATGCTTGTCTGCACTTTTAGAAAACTGCTGGTCCTCTGGTGAAGGACATTGTAACAGTATAAAAGCGTTAGTTATAGCTTTTAGTATGTCTGCTGTAGATTTGGTTGATTTAAACTAGCCCTTTCTCACTCTAACAATTTTATATGGCTTTAATTGTGGTTATTCGACTTGCTTTGCGATTTACTTTGTTGAACTATTCACTTGTTAGCAGTTTCTTGTGGTGGAACACCTGTATATAGCCGTATACAGTGTATTGTGTGTGGCCTATCGTTGTGCTCCGAAATCATCAAGTTGATCACAGTTGTAGGGTGACGATAGTGACGACTGAGGTTCGGCAATGGAACTTCGCAGAGCACCGAATATTGTTGTTTTTATATAAGGAGTGTCAATAGGTGAGACGGAGAGAGATAGGTCTCTGTTCCCAAGTCCGACATCCACGTCGATGGTGGAATGTACGGGGACGGTAGAGACAGGCGAGAGGTGAACGGCTTTTTAAAAAGGTAGAGTTCTGGCAGACAGATTTCGAAGAACAGGTGGAAGTTGGCGGAATTTTTGGTGTAATTTAAGTCTTAGAATGCTGATTGAAAGAGATGTTTCATTCACCCTAAGAGTCAGGAATTCGTCTGCACATAAATTAAAATTGCGTGTGGTCCTGATGGAGTGGTTGAGGACACAGTAATACCCGCAGGAGGGGATTTAATATGCAATTTTGGTTAGAAGTTACGCCACGTGTGAGAGGAAGGATTTGAGGAATTTTGAAGCCTGGAGGGAAGTCGCGTACTGGTTATCGTGTGAATTAGTTGTATATTTCCACCCCAAAGTAATTTAATTACCCTCAGATAGGAGGTAAAAAGGGTAGCTATACTCTTTGTTTTATAGCCAGCTATATTCGGTTTTTTTTTTGTCTTATAGGGGTCTAGTTGTAGGGAGAAATTATGCTAGTGTCTGTCAGAAATCGTGCTCGTATCGAGCAGAAACTACTATTGTACATGTTTGTTTTACTGGTATATGTATGTCCTAGTTACTGGCTTTTTAACATCATTTGGTTCTTACATGGTTAAAGTCACCTTTAAGTCTCTAAGTTGTATGGGTATTGAGGTTAGAGTCCTAGTGAAAGGATTTTATGGGCTATCGAGTCATCCATTCGCGTAGCAGCAGTCAATTCGAAGTAGCAATCCAGTCGTAGTAGCAGGTTTCCAGACTATATAGACGTCCCGAAGGGTTGGCAGGTTTGTGTAAAGAGTATTGGTAGTCATAACTTAAAGATGAGATCCAGAAGAATCGGACATTGAGTCATTTTGGTTCAGATAAATGATAGGAGATAATAATATGAAGACCTTTTGATAATTTAGATTTTTTGGTAGCTTTAATATAGTAATTTTATTACCTGCTTTCATTAATGCGAATAGTCAATTTTACTGAGAACAAATAGCTGAAGTTCTCTAGTAGTTTGATAAATGTTTCTCATTTGTATAATTACTTTGCATTTGAGTGAGCTGTGGTGGATTTAATCACTATAAAGTTCAACTTTAGAGCTTTTTTACTGACTCAGAATGGAACCTTGATAATATTTTAAGCTGTCATTTGCTTACTCTGAGTATATTTATATTATGTGTGCCTGTATCGACGACCATCTGGGTCTTATTACCGCTTACGTATCCGTCTACGACGAGAACGCTGCCAGAGACGCTAACCTGAGAAATGGTTACCGGCCTTAGCTTCATTTTTTCCCTTAGGCGTGATCTTAGAGCCCAACATTCGCTCATTATATGTCCCACCTTGCCGCAGTTCCAGCAACGCAAGGCATTTGCACGATGAGCTCTTATTGGGTGTTCATGAGACGTCGGCCTTATTTGTTCTGCTATTTTCTCTAGTAGCTGCATGAGATTGGATGCATCTGTTTTATTTTCTTCTTGGACCTGGAGACTGCGAACTTTCTCACGACTTTCCGACGCTTGCTTTACCGCTTCAAACTCTAAGGAATGTGCCAAAACATGGTTCAAGTTTTTGTGTCTCGCCATCCTCAGCGCCTGCTGCGTGTCGGTATCTCCGATGGCGTCAATGAAGGTTTGCACCGACAGCTGATTTAAAAACTCTATTGGAGCTATGGGGTAGGCTAATCGCGTCAGTTTGACAACGTCGGCGTGAAGATGTTGCAGACTTTCGCCCGGCTTCTGACAACGATTTTTCAACTGCAATCGATACAATTGTTGTAAATGCTGGTCGCCAAACCTCATTTCTAATTTATGTCTGATGCTTTCAAAACTCAGCGGATCTTCTCTGGGAATACCTTGAAGCACATCTATAGCATCCCGTCTGAGAGCTACTATTAACGAGGTCGCTTTCTCTCTCTCTCTCGCCCCAATCATTTGCTGTAGCAGCGGCTTCGAACTGGCGTAGATAAATACGCCATGGGACTGAGCCATCAAATGTGGGAACCTTAATTCTTACGTGGCTATCTTCGAGTCTAATGTTTCCCTTGACTAGGGTATCATACTTCTTATCTAGTGTTTGCATTTTCTCCTGTACCTCCGCTTGTACTTCCTGCACATTTGTCAGCTTGTCATGTACATCGTCGCTGATACCCCTTACTCGACTTTCTACTTGTTGGAAGATATCGTCTTTTACCTGCTTCATACGCTCGTCCACACACGAAGTAATATTCTCAATTTTGCTGGCTTGTTCTTGCAGAATTTTCTTTGTTTCTTCGTCTCTTCTCATCATTTCTTCCTTTGCTTCTTCGTCCCTTTTTCTCAATTCCTCTCTTATCACTTCGTCTCTTTTTCTGACCTCTTCATCTCCTTTTATCATTTCTTCTTTGACCTCTTTATCTCTTTTTCTCATTTCTTCTTTGGCTTCTTCGTCTCTTCTTCTGGAGTCTTCATCTCTTTTTCTCATTTCTTCTTTGGCTTCTTCGTCTCATTTTCTTATTTCTTCATCTCTTTTTCTGGCTTCTTCTCGTGCTAATTTAGCTTCTTCGTCCATTTTTTTAACAATTTTCAATAGCTGGGTGTCCATGTTGGCTGTTGCGCTACGTGTCTTAGGCATAGACGTACTTAAAGCTGGTACACAGTTTATTCTGTTTCAAAAACACACCATGTTATGAATTACTGCTGACACTGATCGTCCAAAGATTCTAGAAATTTTCACGTTGTTCAACGAATAATCTGGAAAACATTTCTGCTAGCAGCTTGAAAATCCCACTTCTGACACCAGTTGTTACGTTCTTCGGGGTTCTGGATTCGTTGACTAACAAAACACAGCTTATCAAACTACCAATTTATTATAAGCAACTATTTTGCAACACCAGTATCAACTAAAATATTTCTCTCTATTATTCGCCTTCTATGATCGCTTCTTAAACACCAACACTTACTGCTGACTCGCTTAATACTCTATGATCACTTATTTTATACCACACCGACTTAATACTGAACTGACTTACTCTGCGCACCGCTCGTCTATTTATACTGTCCATAGAGATTCTAGACCCCCTACACTTTTCTATACCTGTCACTTCTGGTCCCTTCTAGAAATATAATTCCAGAGTGTTCGCTCTTACCAACACACTTTATAATTGACATCTGACCATAGAATAAACAAAGTCCATAAAGTTAATTATCATAGACAAATGTGGCACTACTAACAACTTATTTGAATATCCGGTGGTAGGTGTAACAATCAAGTGGCGCCCTGTATAACATCTTATTAAGGAACCCCGCCCGTCTCCACTGTTTAAAAGCTGGCAGCCACCTAACCTACCGGTAACGTCGCTTATACCAATGACTGTTTTAAGGTTGCGGTTAAGTTGAGAGTTGTTGTCATTGGCATAAAAGGCTAAGGGCGTTAGAATATATATATATATATATATATATATATATATATATATATATATATATATATATATATATATCTATATATAGATCTTGTGTAATAAACAGCGACAACCTTAGACCAGATAAAACACACACACACATTTTAACCAACAATTTTGGACGCCATCAAGTCTTGTGGCTACCAGTTATGAAGCCTCTTGATAACTCTCGAGACTCTATCTGGGGTAAAAGGGTCGTGCTGCATCTAATCATAGCTCTCACAGGCACAGTGTTCTTCATTAACCCAGCCAATATTGTAGGAAGGTGGTGTGGTTAGTGGACTTTCCCAGAATAATATGGTCCTTATTTTAAAAAGTATTGGTAGCTATATCAGAAACTGAAGCTGGCGTTAAAAGCCTTTACAGAGCGCTCAGAAATAGTGTTGTAGCATTCTGCTGTTGCCGGCTTTATGTAATAATTATTATTACTATGATTCTTTATGTGAAAACTGGAACCTGTGATGAGCACTAATAAGTACACTTGTAGAACACCCAAATCACCACAACACATATTTCAAAGACCTTACGATCGTTTCGTTGACAAAGTCAACATCTTCAGAGGAAGAAAAATTCTAACATAAAAAACTAGATCCCGTATATTTATATCGCGTCAAGGTAAACGAACTAGTCCGAAGTAAAGTTGTCGTCCAAGAACGATCATTTGTTTATTGCGCAGTGAAACAAGTCGGAGAAATTTACTATGTGGATATTGGTTCATGCCGATAAAGACATCTGGTGAGATAAACAACATAAACTCAACTCATCTCTTTTAAGAATAGAAAACTAAAAACCCAGATGTCTGTCTCACCGTGTTAACTTTAACAAAGAAAAAATAGTTCAACTAAAATACTACATAAAAACTATATTTATATTGATTTTAATTCTACATAAAAATATTTATATTGACTACATAGACACACAAAAACCGAACAGGTATTTAAATCAAGACAAACATAGTGATTAGTATATGTATAAACCGGTCGAGTTATTGACAATAATTTGTTATTCTACCAGACAAATTAGGAGTATTTAAGCGGTCAAATGCAAAGAGAAAACAAAGGGCTAGAAATTACAGGTGCCGCACGATTTAATGAAGTTTTGTTCTTAATAGACCTTAATATAAAAATACTTTCTAATGAATCAAGCATAGTTTTATGTCTGACATTTTTGACAAGTTTTAAATTTTCTTTGTCAATGTGGTGGTTATTATCCCATATATGTTGTGCCACACATGATTTGTCCACCGTAGCATATCGTAACTGTGCGAGATGTTCACGAAATCTGGTGGCTATGTTTCTCCTAGTTTGGCCCCCACGTATCTAAGATCACAATCTTTGCAACTAATCTCATAAATTCCGGACAGTTCAGTGGCTTTGTCTTTGTCTTTCGTATTACCCAACAAATTTTTTAAATTACTTTTCGTCGAAAACGTCAAATGTAAATCGGCTTTCTTAAAAATACTTTCCAAACCCTTTGTGATTCGTGGTTCATAAGGTAAACACACAATTTTTTTTTTTCGATTTTATAATTCTTAAATGTCGTACATTCAGATATCACCTTCTTTGTTCTGTGTTTGTTAACTAATTTGTCTATTAAACCATCCGAGTAACCGTTATATCTCGCCACATTTTTTATGTATTTTAATTCTGTATTAAATATATTTTTACTCAACGGATAATTGATCAATCTATTTACTAATTTACTATTTACTGCGCAATAAACAAACCATCGTTCTTGGACGACAACTTTACTTCGGACTAGTTCGTTTACCTTGACGCGATATAAATATAAGGGATCTAGTTTTTTATGTTAGAATTTTTCTTCCTCTGAAGATGTTGACTTTGTCAACGAAACGATCGTAAGGTCTTTGAAATATGTGTTGTGGTGATTTGGGTGTTCTACAAGTGTACTTATTACTATGATTCTTACCTGACACCCACTTTTAAGATTTATAATATTTTATCTCTCTGTCCCACAGGTGGAGCAGAAGGCTCGTCATCTTCATCAGAAACGTCCCCGCATTCAGGCAGCATAGGCCGTAAGCCGTACCCTTCTCGCAAAAGCAAATCGAAGGGTAACTTGTTAAATAAAAGGCACGTAAGAAGTAGCAGCGGCTACTCCAGCCATAACGATGAGACCACGTTCAGTATATCACACGCACCCAGCTTCAACGAACGCATACATCCACCCAGCAGATTCTCTGATCTGAACCCCAGAGATTTGAGTGAGGCAGAGTTTGAGAAAGGGCACAAACCTAGGGGAATGTCCAAGTTAACTAGAGAAGCATTCCAGATTAATGTTTAGTTAAGTTTTGTACAAGCCTTCTAGTTAATCATAAATTGATAATTTATTAATAATGTATTATAGTTAATATTTATTCTTTTATACTGTTTTTTATAACTGCAAACTGTTTAGAACCTTTTCTGCTGATGAACCTTATTATATTTGGAAAGTTTTGCACATAGTTTATTAACAGGTGCTAATCTGATATTTGAAAAAAATTGTTAATATAAAAAATATACGTAGATTGTTAGGTCATTGTTTTTCGCACATCAATATTTTGTACTTGCTATTATTATTGTTATTATTGGTTCATTGGTTCATTAATTTTACAATGCACCTTACGAAAAGTTTAAAACTTATTTCTGCAATTGATCGTTTCGGTGACAAAGTTAACGTCATCAGAGGCATGAATAAACAAAGCGATTAAAAAACAGATATAAAGGCATATAGACAAACTCCCACTGTTTAGTCGAAAATCCCTGTACCTAAAATTCTATTACCTGCTTTAAACTGCGTGACATTATTGAATATTCTTTCTACGGAAGAAGCACGGATTGTTAAGATAATAATGCGAACAATAAACTACACAGGACGAGACCTGCTCTTCATCGAAAACACATGATTGAAGTTTATTACAATATATACAGGGTGTTTGAAGAGTCGCGTTCATTAGAAGTGTATGGGCTTCTAGTCCGAATTCGAAAGAAAAAATTTGGTTTTGGCCATAAACTCTTATGAGGAAGCAAGGTAAATTATTTTGAAATACCATGTACTATTGTTCTTTTAAATGGAACACCCTATGTATTATTTAAGTTTTGGGTTCTGCATCGAATTACATATTAAACTTTATTAAGGCACCATATGTCAAACATGTGGCATTTTCAAGTTTTTTCGGTCTTTTCGAAAATTTTCAAAATGTCACTACTATGTTTGATATGACATAGATTAGATTAGATTAGATTAATTGGGAGTGGGCTATTACAGTCCCTCCACGACGACCTTAGGTCTATTGTGGCTCACGTCTAATTATTTAAATTTCACCCACCAATTCCAGCTCGCTGCGGGAGTCGATCTTTTTTTTAGGCAAAAGTTTGTTTGGCAGATGTACTGCCATCTGAGTGAAGTCGCTTGCCCATCTCGAAGCTCAAAGAGAGAACCTATCTCAGAGTTCGTCTGGACCCGACATCCGTCAGTGTTTGACTCGAGGCGGTATCATGAAGTCCCGCTCTCGAGCAGCATCCAATCTTTAGTTGTAATCCACCGCTAGAGATCTCAGCTCCCTTCGGGACTCGTCGAAACCCGACACCCAACAGTGTTAGACTCAAGGCGACGTCCCATCGAGTTCCGCTGCCGAGCATCACCCAGGCGGGGCCGTCCGTCCGTTTCAAACAAACAGTGTGGACCTCAAACTCCGGGTGTATACCACTCATCAAAGATATCATCCCCCTCCGGGTCGTCTGGACACACGACACCCGCCAGTACTCAACCCAGGGCGGTATCATCTGAAACCCCGCTCCCGAGTAGCAACCAAGCGAGGCCAATTGTCCATTTCTAAGCCCACAGTGGCGGCATCAAAATCCAGGTGCATATCACTCCTCAAGAGATAACCGCCTCCCTCCAGGCTCACCTGAACCAGACACCCACCAGTGTTTGATTGACTTGAGGCCGTATCATGGGGTCCCGCCCTCGAGCAGCAGACAAACGGGGTGGTTAGCCCGTTTCGAATTTCACAGAGTAGGCCTAAGTTTCCAGGTGCAACCCACCCCTAGATATCTCAACCCTCCTCCGGGTTTGTCTAGATCCGATCGCCCCCAGCGTTTGCTTAAATTTCACCCAATAAATCGAGCACCCCGCAGGAGACGGTATTTGTGAGGGTGAAAGTTTGTTTAACAGGTGTGCTGCCATCTTTTTTTATTTTTATTATTCCAACAACACACCACGAGGGCTTACAGCCTAAATACTATCGTACCGTGGGTGTCGACAAGGAGGAAAGAAGCAACTTTTTAATTCTGGACTTGAAGGTTTGGAGGTTCGGGGGAAAAGAAAAAACATGTGCCGGCAAGGAATTCCACAACTTGGAAGTCCTCGGGACAAAAGAGTGGGCAAAACAAGATGTTCTATGTCTGGTGACTTGGACAGTAAAGAGTGCATTCGCTCTGTTTCCTGGTAGATCTGTTATGGAAGAAAGCTCCTCTGAGCAGTGCCCGTGCAGATATCTATAAAAGAGAAAGAGAGAGAGAGAGAGAGAGAGAGAGAGAGAGAGAGGTCACCAACGGCACGTAGGGTAGGGTCACCGATGAGACGTATAGCTCTTTCTGAATGTAGTCCAGGATAGCGAGTGTAGAAGCGGCAGCAGCCCGCCAGATGTGGGAGCAGTATTTGAGGTTTGGCCTTATTTGTGAAGTATATAAGGTATAGAGATTAGGTGGTGAAAGGTATTTGCGAGCCCGGAAGAGGAAACCTAATTTCTTAGCAGCCGCTTTTGCATTTGATGTGACATGTTGGTCCAATTGATTTCGATCCACAGAAATGCCAACAAGTGAAAAGGACTCATTACTTTGAATAACTTGGTTGTTCATTGTGATGGGTCTAGGGCTGGTGTATCTCTTATGAGAAAGAAAACAAGACTGAGATTTTGTGTGGTTGAATTGTACAAGATTTCTACTTTCCCAGTCTAATATTTTGTGGAGATATACGGAGACAGAACCCTCCATGAGTCTGCGATCCTCATCTAATTGGGCTAAAGAGACAGGCTTAGAATATTGTATATTTGAGTGGAGGGTGCTGTCGTCCGCGTAGCTGTGAACTGGGTTGTATGTGCTAGAGAAGAGGTCATTGATGTGGAGAAGAAACAAAGTAGGGGATAAAGCTGAACCTTGAGGAACTGCTGCATTAATTGGATGCAGTTTAGAGGAATGGCCATCCACGACAACAGAAATGCTCCGGTTGAAGAGGAAATTAGCTGTCCAGGTACAGAGTTTTGGTGGTAGGCCATAGGCCGGAAGTTTATTAAGCAGCGCTGCGTGCCACACCTGGTCAAATGCTTTGGATATGTCTGGAGCGACAATCTGGGATTCACCGTGTAGTTCCATATACTTGTTCCAAGAATGGGTGATAAAGGAAAGGAGGTCGGCATTTGATCTGCGCTGACGGAATCCATACTGCCTGTCGTGGCTTAGACTGTGTTTTTCAAGAAATTTTAGTAGTTCGGTGTTCATATACTTTTCCATTACTCTAGAGACGACTGAAAGGAGAGAAATGGGCCTGTAGTTGCTAGGAAGTGCTTTGGATCCTTCTTGGGGTCGGGTTGTACTCGAGCAGTTTTCCAGTTACTAGGGAATATGTCTCTATTATAAGATGTCTGAAACAGACGAGTCAGGACAGGAGCAAATTCTGATGCGCATTTTTTGAGAACAATTGCTGGGTCTCGTCAAGGCCAGAGGCTTTCCTGGTATTAAGACAAGAAAGCATATTTCGTACCTTTTTAGTTTTGAAAATGATATCCGTCATTTTATGCACGACATTGGGGACTGTTGGTGGTTGAACATTTGGAGGTGGGTTGAGAGTAGAATTGCCGGCGAACAACGAGGCAAAAAGTTCAGTCTTGCTCAAGGCGGTAGAAACAATTTCATCCCCTGAGACAAGAGGTGGGAACGTGCTCTTGCAGAAATTATTCCCAATAGATTTAGCAAGAGTTCAGAATGGTTTGCTGCCGCTGGAGCTTAAGAGGACTTTGTTTTTAATGTAGTTATTAAACGAGTTTTTTGCCTCAGAAAGAATTCGGACATAGCGGTTTCTTCCGTCGTTAAATGCTTGACGGTTTTCTTGACTGGGATTGTGTAGAAGCGTTTTGTGAGCTTTGACCTTTTGAAGTCTGGCCTTGTCACAGGATTTGGAGAACCAGGGCTTTTGAGTGGCTGAAGAGGTTTTCTGTGTACGTGGAATAAGTAATTCCATGCCAGCTTGGATAATTTCGGTGACATTTTGTGAGATATTGGAGGGGTCAGGATGAGAGAAGCAGACAGACGCCCATGGAAATGAGGAAAAGTAATCTCGCATTTCGTCCCAGTTCGCGGAGTTGTAGTGCCAAACGATACGTGGGTGTGATGACTGTGTGACCTCGGGTTGCATTGCGCAAGAAGCAGTGACCATGCCATCTGAGCGAAATCGCTTGCCCGTTTCGATCCTCAAAGAGAGATAACCTCTCTCCGATTTCGTCTGGACCATACATCCGTCAGTGTTTGACTCGAGGCGGTATAATGAAGTCCCGCATCCGACAGCATACCAGTGAGGTCGTTTGCCCGTTTCAACGCTCACAGAAGAGGCCTCAATCTCTAGTTGTAAGCCACCCCTAAAGATCTCAGCTCTCTTCTGGGTTCGTCTAGACTAGAGACCCACCAGTGCTAGACTGAAGGCGACATCCCCTCGAGTCCCGCTCCCGAGCATCACCCAAGCGAGGCCGTCCGTCCGTTTCGAAGCACACAGTGGGGACTCAAACTCCGGGTGTGTACCACTCATCAGAGATCTCAACCCCCTTCGGGTCGTCAGGAGACACGACACCCGCCAGCACTCAACCCAAGGCGGTATCATCTGGAACCCCCCTCCCGAGTACCAACAAAGCGAGGTCAATTGTCAATTTCTAAGCCTAGAGTGGAGGCCTCAAAATCCGGGAGCACAGATATATCCGCCTCCCTCCTTCAGTACCTGACCTGATTCCGATTAGTCGCTCTTTACAACATGCAGAAGTTACCTTGGGCCTATTCTTTTAGTTAGTATCCGGACCCACAGGAGACTTGATACGACATATCTCCGCTATTAAACAAGATCGGAGATTCTACTTTAGTGAATATGTTAAAAAAGCTTAGTTCTAAGGAAGCGGTGGATAATATCTTTAAAAACTTATATATAGAGTTCTATCCTATCGTCCAACTTAAGCAACTTCATTCATAACTTGATAATTTCAAATGGAACACACTACATTTTTAATGAATTTTCATGAAGAAAATATGAAATGTGCGCGAATTAGGCCCCTAGAACCCATATACATGTATAACCGGAAATACTATGTACTTCAAACTAACGCACTTTGTTTCTGCATAAGCGCTTATGGTCAAAACCAAATTTTGTCTTTCGAATTCGGACTAGAAGGTCATAAACTTCTAATGAACGCGACCAAACACCCTTCATATATATATATATATATATATATATATATATATATATATATATATATATATATATATATATATATATATATATATATATATATATATATATATATATATATATATATATATATATATATATATACTTTCGTAGGCATCTAACTTTCACGATTGCTTGCCATTTTTTATTAACTTGAGATTATATTTCTCTACATGGTGATTATTATCCCAATATGCTGAGCAATGCATGCTGTATCAATAGTGTCATATTTCTAAGTTGCGCTAAATGTTCTCTAAATCTAGTTTCGTTAGATCTTTTAGTTTGCCCAACACATTTAAGTTAACAATCTCGACAACCTACAAACAAAAAAAACATCAGATTGGGAACTAAGTCACATTAAAAAATATTTCCCGCCCCTTATTAAGAAACTATTCCTAAATTTAAAGGGAGATCACTATGTAACTTTGTAAAAAATTCGCCCTGTATAAAATGGTTAACGTATAACTTAAATTTTCTGTGACTCAAGTTCACGAATTCAAAGCAAAACTTTCTAAATAAATAAAAATATAAAATCTTACTTTTATTATGCAATGTAAGATAATATTTATTTTGTGGGGGGAAAAATCACCATAATGTGCTGGCAGGTGCCTTTTTTAAGGGAAATTCACGTTTTAACAAAAAACAATGAAAACGTGAATTTCCGCAACTTCCAAATGGGTGTGCCAAAAAAAGTAAGAAAGATAATAAAGTGTATAGAGACTGTGTGTTATAGATTTTATAGATTGTTATATAATGTTAAATGAAGAATCGGAGGAATGGTTCTCACACACTCTAGTCTATGTGTGTTAATGTTCACAACATTTAAAACATATTGCGGTCTTGATGCAACTGTCAAATTCACTGCTAATCTTGAGGAACTTCAATTCGTTGGTGAAACCTTGTATGTATAAGAAAACGTCACAATTGTAACAAAGAATTAATAAAATGTTGTGTTAAATACCTGTTTTTGCTATATTGTGTTTATACTGAATTTATCAAGAAGTGATCAAGAAACTAAAGAATGGAAGAGCAACGGGTCTTTTTAAAATCCATGAAGAAACGTTAAAGTATAAATACTCAAATTTGACTCTATGGCTATGTGAGCTGTTTTACATGTACATTAAAGTAGGTCAAATGCCGAGGGAATTGAAGAATATAATCATGGTGGCTGTCGTCTTTCAGTGGATGCTTTTATTAAAACGGTGTAGGTTAATTTAACAGTACCTATTTATTTAATCCAGTCACTTAAGCACAGAACAAGGGATCAATCTCAAAATGAGAGAAAATAAGCTGGAAACTCGTATACACCTTCATTTGGCGTTCTAAAAGTTTTCTCAAAAGTCTCATCAAATCTCATGTCTGCGTCGTAAGTTATTCAAGGTCAAAGGTCACAAAAATCAGTTTTTCGAGATTTTTTAGGTTTCTATAGCTCCAATGATGTTAACATTTGTTATAAAAATTGTAGGGCATAAAATTTGCGACAAATTTTCTTCCAAACACTTTTTTATGCGTCGAACCGTTTTTGAGATAGAGGGCGAGAGCGCGCAGCACTCAACCATACATACTGTAACGCAAGGTCAACTATGAATCTCAGTGAATAATACCTTGTACCTATAGAGTTATTAAATCATTAAAATATCAATATCAATCAATAACTTATATCATTTTTTAGTTAATACATTGTATTTAATAACATTTTACATATATCTAATATACTTATACTTATATACTTTATTGGCTGAAATTACACAATACTACGTCTATACAGCAAGTACATTTTGACTTGTGTTGTATATAGTGACATATTTAAACAGTTTATTCCAAAAATACTTGACACAGCATTATCCAAATATGACATACTTCGAATTTTGACAAACCATTTTAAATAAACTTTTTATACCATTTTTTCTCCCATCTTACATTTCCAATCACTGCCTTCATTTACTACTAATCTTTACACATCCATCATTACTTTCGCATCATCATTCTTCATTTACTTTCCATGTGTATACCAAATTTAAAAATTTATACAAAACCAAACCGCTTCATTCTGACAATTAAATAATCCTTACCTAGTATAACTGTAACCAAACAGTTTAAAAGTAATCTAGAAGGATACCATCATTATGAATTAAGTCCGTATCCGACATCATTATTTGATAATAATGACATGAGAAAAACCACGAAAGTCACTATATGACAATATGACACCTGTTGATATAGAACTTGACGAAAATAATGTGACGCATATCATCGATGGTGGATTTCTTCTGCATCCCATCGTATGGAGTAAAGACGATAATTTTTTCGTTGTTTTAGATAAATACGTTAAACTGTTGGTGTATTTGACGGATACTCGGACTACACTAAAAACATAAAAGCAATGGAACAACTAAAAAGAACTGCTGCTCTTTCAAAATCTTATGAAGATTGTTTCGACGAAACAATGAATGTGCCAATCAGCCAAGATAAGTTTTTGTCAAATCGATATAATAAAATGAAACTTACCTACTAATATGCTCATTGAAAAGTTTGTGAGTGTAAATATCACAACAAAACATAGGGAGAGATGATGCTGATGTTCTTATCATAGAAACAGCTATCGAAGAATCCAAACATGAGAGGACTGCCGTCGTCATAGGAGAAGACATTGATTTGCTCGTTATTTTAATTGAACGCACACAGTTACATCAAGAAGAAATTTTCTTTTAAAAAGTTGGAAAAGGCAATGTCAAAACAAATCTATGCTTCAAAAAAGTTTTGACAAATATCCCCTTTCTAAAAAACATATTTTATTTTTACATTCATTCGGTAGCCGCGATACAACTTCTGCACTGTCTAAAAAAGGAAAAAACTATTATCAAAATACTACAAAAACTTACCAATTTCGACCAACTGGCTCCAGTTTTTCTACAAGAAAACTGCCCTGTACAACAATTATAGGAAACTGTACAACAATTATACGAAAATGGAGCACGCGTCTTACTAGCGATATACAATGCTCCTAAATTTCCCGATAATATCGATCATCTTCGATATACTCAGTTCGTTAAATCTACAAAGCTTCATAAACCTGTCCAGTTGTCTAATCTTCCACCGACAAGTGCAGCAGCCCATCAGCATATATAAACCCTGTGTGTTACCAAGTTGAAAAATGGTTAGGACATGATTTATGACCCCAGGAATGGGGTTGGGTGCTGCACAATGAATTCCTGGATCCAACAATGTTACCACCAGCTCCAGATGAATTACTTAATACTATATTTTGTAATTGTAAAAATGGATACGGTCCACGCTGCGGGTGCAGAGAATCGGGGTTACAATGCACTTTAGCTTGTGGCCAGTGTAATGGGCAAGCTTGCCTCAATGCTGTTTCATTGCAAAGCGACCCCCCGAAAGAAAGTGCACCTAACCCGGAAATTGTAGAAGACCTGGAAACAACGATTCAGGGCAACGAAGATGATGACAATGAAGCAGACATTTTCAAATGCCCGGAAGATGACGATGAATAAGACGAAGAAAAAAATTAATCCTTTTGTTCTTTAAATTATTAAAGATTTGTAAATTTTCACTTCACTTCAATTTAATATAAAATTAAGATATACAGTAAGTATTTCATTTAATGAGTTTATAATTACACATTATATTAGATATATGCAAAATGTTCTTAAATACATAATGTATTAACTAATAGATAATACAAATTATTCATTGTTAATGATATTTTAATAATTTAATAACTTTATACAAGGTATTACACTATGTACGGCTGAGCGCTGCACGCTCTCCGCCCTCTATCTCAAAAACCGTTGAGCGAAAAAAAATATTTGGAACAAAATTTATCGCAAATTTTATGCTCAACAATTTTTATAATAGATTTTAACATCATCGGAGCTATAGAAACCTAGATAATCGCGAAAAACCGATTTTTGTGACATTTGACCTTGAATAACTTACAAAGCGCTTCCTAGCAACTACAGGCATATTTCTCTCCTTTCAGTCGTCTCTAAAGTGATGGAAAAGTATATAAACACCGAATTACTAAAATTTCTTGAAAAACACAGTCTAATCCAAGACAGGCAGTATGGATTCCGTCAGTGCAGATCAACTTCCGACCTCCTTTCCTTTGTCACCCATTCTTGGAAAAATTATATGGAACTACACGGTGAATCAAATATTGTCGCTCTAGGCATATCCAAAGCATTCGACCAGGTCTGGCACGCAGCGCTGCTTAATAAACTTCCGGCATATGGCCTACCACCAAAACTCTGTACCTGGACAGCAAATTTCCTCTCCAACCGGAGCATTTCTGTTGTCGTGGATGGCCATTCCTCACCGTATCCAATTAATGCAGGAGTTCCTCAAGGTTCCGCTTTAGCCCCTACTTTGTTTATATCCAACCCAGTTCACAGTTACGCGGACGACAGCACCCTCCACTCAAATATACAATATTCTAAGCTTGTCTCTTTAGCACAATTAGATGAGAATCGCAGACTCATAGAGGGTTCTGTCTCTGTGGATCTTCAAAAAATATTAGACTAGGGAAGTAGAAATCTTGTATAATTCAACACCACCAAATCTCAGTCTTGCTTTCTTTCTCATAAGAGATTCACCAGCCCTAGACCCATCACAATGAACAACTAAGTTATTCAAAGTAATGAGTCCTTTTCACTTGTTGGTATTTCTGTGGATCGAATATCAATTGGCACCAACATGTCACATCAATTGCAGAAGCAGCTGTTAAGAAATTAGGTTTCCTCTTCCGGGCTTGCAAATACTTTTCACCAGCTAATCTTTATGCCTTATATACTTCACAAATAAGGCCAAACCTTGAATACTGCTACCACATTTGGGATGCTGCTGCCGCTTCTACACTTGTTATCCTGGATTCCTTTCAGAAGAGACCTATAGGTTTCATCGGTGACCCTACCCCCACCCAAAGGCTGCCATCCCTTGCCCACTGGCGTGCCGTTGGTGACCTCTCTCTCTTTTATAGATATCTGCACGGGCACTGCTCAGAAGTGCTTTCTTCCATAGTTCCTCCACCTGCTGCCCCCAACAGATCTACCAGGGGAACAGAGCGAATGCACTCTTTTACTGTCCAGGTGACCAGACATATAACATCTTGTTATGCCCGCTCTTTTGTCCCGAGGACTCCAAGTTGTGGAATTCCTTGCCAGCACATGTTTTTCCTTCTCCCCCGAACCTCCAAACCTTCAAGTCCAGAATTAACAAGTTGCCTCTTTCCTCCTTGTCGACACCCACGGTACGATAGTATTTAGGCTGTAAGCCTCCGTGGTGTGTTGTTGAAATAAAAAATATAAAAAAATGAGAGGTTTTATGAGACATTTGAGACCACTTTTAGAACGTCAAAATGAGTCCAGCTTATTATCTCTCATTCCGAGGTAAAACCCCTAATATGACTACTATAATTCAGTTCCGAGCTCCGATACAAAACCATTGCTGCATAATTCTCACTTAACAATACATAGACCTAGGATTACCTGGGTCCGCTAAATGGGTTGTACCCAAGGTTCATAGATTAGAGAGGTTGTCTGTTGACTCTGAGGGGGGTACAGACACGAAAGGGGGGTAATAAGTTACTAAGTGAAGCGTAACACGTCATGTGTATTCCAAAAGCGGATAACACATATAGTTTCAGATTGCGTTTTGTTGTTTTAAATAACATTTATTAGAAATTTGTGTAGCTTTGCTTAGAAATTTTCGAATGCGATCAATTACGGATTTATTTTAATGTTTATTTTGTACGAAATAGCAGTTAAATCAAAACAATTGTCTTAAAGACAATATGTTCTTTTTTGATGTGCTGTGCTGTAAACTTAACTGCACAGTGAATCAACAGTATTACGAATTGAACGTTATTTATACAAGATTATTTTTATATTCAACAATTAAATCGGTGAATCCTTATAAATGTAGATGTGTGTTTAATGAAAAAAAAAGGTTATATATACTTAAAACAAGAAGTTAATAAATAACTTGACTTATATATCTGTGTAGATGCCTGGTGGAGTTGTTTGTAGTGTATTAATGTGCAAGAATAATTTTAATAAGACAATGAAAAGTGGAGATAAACTTTCCTTCTTTTCTTTTCCAAAAGGAAATCAAAATAAAAGTATTAGGTAAATTTTTAGATAAGCTCACACAGGTTTTTTTTAATCACAAGAAAAATTTGTTGCAATCAACCTTTAAGTACCAGTAGTGAATATAGGGGTGCTTGGGGGTGAAGAAAATAAAAAGGAAGTATAAACGAAAAATGAGAAAAAAAGAGCTTAGCAGCCGACTTTATCCCATTTTGCAGCTACACCTCCTTCAAATCTTGTTTATCCCACGTGCAGAAGGGCAAGGACCCCACAACACCCCCCCACCCCGTGTTCGAGGAATAGCTCAGCCGGCATATGGGGCGGGGGTGTGGTGCGTGCTTCCTTCTGGGGGTTTTCCTTCCCCTACTGCATGTATACAACCACCCTCAATGCATAAACCACATAACAATTTCTTGGGAACAAACCCCAAGAAAGTTACTGGACCTGAGGCAAATAGGGGTTATGTGCAGGGTAAGCGTGATTTTAAGGAGGTTTAGCTGCAAAATGGAATAAAGGCATATAGATCCGGTTAAGCTGTTTTTTCGCATTTTTCGTTTTTTCTTCCCCGCCCATTTCCCCTATACACTCCTGGTCCCGTATTTTGTGGGGGTTTTTTTGCAAGAGATTTTTCGTGTTTATGCATCCTAGGTTGTGGTTTAGTAGAAAAACATTATATTCAATTTGAGATCTTATGAATTTATAATTTCGTAAATAATAATTAATTTTTTTAACTATTTTCAAGGTAAACCAATTAATGTAATCCATTAATTTGAAATCAATTAATATCCGAAAACTTTAATACTTTCTGTTACTATGTGAAAAAAATCTTAATTTCAACTTATTATTAAATACTCAATCTTGTTATAAGTTCAAAAAGAAAATAACTTTCAAAAGACGAAAATAAAAATGCAGGCTAATTTCAATATTCGATGCACTATTATTCCACCAGATTTAAATTGGGAATACATGTGACGTATTCCTACTCCACCACTCTCGGATTGGTCGAGAGCTACCAAACAACCTATCTAATCTATAAACCTACGAGCGTCTCGCCACAGTAAACAGCCGGTTGCACTGATCATGCGTACTTCTATTATATTTTAAGTAACGAAATAAAAGACCTCCCTAGCATGCTGTTTACGTTTACACACAATCCTCCCAACTGACCTGCCCTGACATCAGTTTGCCTAATCAAAAGCTAAAAGAAGGAAAAGGGGAAGAAAAATTACATTATGCTCACATGAATGGCAGGGTTGATTTTCCTTCCCCTTTTAGCTTTTAATTGGACAAACTGATATCAGGGCAGATCAGGGAGGTCTTTTATTTCGCGCATTTAAGCACGCATGATCGATGCAAGCGGCTATTACTGTGGCGAAACTCTCGTATAAACCTTGATCCGGTGGGTTGTGCGAATATGCCAATTATCTCACGAACGTCATACGTCAAAACTGACAAGTAATTGACGTAAACAAATGACAGTTGACGGGTGACACATACAGGCGGACGTTTCCAACTGGCGCCAAATTTAATTAGAACACATACCATAATAAAAGCATTTAGACTACAGTTTTAGACCTACAATTTCGTCGCATTTTAAGTTGTAATTTATTATGTGTAATTATTTTATTTTTATCACGAAAGCCTAATTTTCTAAATCTTGAAATTGTCAAGTATTTCGGGACTAAAATGGATGCCCAAAATGCAAGGGACTATGTTTTCTAACACAACCTCTAAATAAAACTTGCAAGTAGTTTTTAATTTATCAAGTAAACCATTATATAATTTAACACTGATTATATTAGGAAGCCTGTCTGGAACAGAAAGGCAAATAGATTTCACACAAAAAGTGTTTATTTCTGGTATTATAGAAATCAACAAATCTGCAACTTATTTTTAAGTTCGCAGGATATTTTTGAGTGAGTATTACGTATTAAAGTAAGATGTACATTGCTTATCACATAAAAACAACATAAATAAAAAATTCACTTAAAAAATACATAATCTAAATTGTAAAATCGAATGGCTCAAAGTCAGTCCTAATTCTCTGTACCAGCGCTTCTTCATCTTCTCTTAGTAACACACATTCTTTCCAGTCTATTCGATCTGTCATATCCAAAACAGGTCCGACAGCTAAAACTTCTCTTCCAAAGTTCAATGGAAAATTAACAGCCCCTTGAATTTTTGTGTACAAAAATGTACCATCTGGTAACTCTACTGTGAAATACGGTACTCCAGTTGGCACAACTTGATCTAAATGATTGCATATGTCGAGTTCGTCCAATTTGAATCCTTGATCTTCAGCTTCCTCCTATACAAGTAAAACAATAAAAAAATTAAACATCCTCCAGCACTAAAGAAGAAATTTACTACTTTCTTGTAATTATAGGCTGCAATAATCGATACAGTCACGTTTGATTGCTTTACTATACACCGAAGCATGTGAGATACTGTAAAATATGTTTAAGAAAATGATTCTGTCCAGGTTAAAATCATTCTTGGCGGAGAATGTGGTCATTACTTGCTACCATAATGGTTACATAGAGGGTAGGAATACAACGAGAGCCATTTTCCAGCTTTTATTTGACGTGATAGAGGGCATCAATAAATCATAAGAACTAGCTGCCCTATTCATCGATTTATCGACGGCCTTTGATACCACAGACCATAAGTGTTGGTATGAGAAGTGATGCCACAGACCACGAGTGTTTGTATAAGAAGCTGGACTCAAGTTGATAAAATCTCACTTAACTCACCAAACACAGTATGTGTCGTATGTTGATAAGGTGGTTGAGCAGTCATTTTTTCGGGGGCTGAGATAATTAAGAGAGGAGTTCCACAGGCGTCGGTACTTGGTCTTCTCCAGTTTTTAATATACATGAATGATTTGCTTAATTCTATGGTTCGTAGAACGGTGTTGTTAGCTGGTAATACATCAGTGGTTATTGGGGCACCAACTTTGGAAAATTTAAATGAGCAGATATAGAGGTTCCTCGATATATTGGTAAATTGGTGTGCAAGCAACAGTATGAAACTGAACTTTAACAAAACAAAGGCCATCAAATTCTCACTGTCAGGTAGTGAAGATGGCCACAGTGGGCAGATGGATACAGAGCCCATGGCAAAATTTTTGGGAGCCATAAATGATATGGACTTGAACTGGCGACCCCACATATGTGGGATCTGTCAACGTGTTGTCAGTTTCGTGTTTCCCTTGCGAATATTTCGGCAACAGGCACGCCAGGAGGCCTGTCTGCATCCTCATTATGTTTTGTGTACTCCAAACTGAGTTATGGGGTGGTGTTCTCGGGAAATTCTTCAGAGTGGCCGCGTGTTTTCGTCGCATAAAAAAGGTGTGTGCGGGCAATCTTCAAATTGAACAATCAAGAGTCCTGTAGGCCATATTTCTTGGGTGAGAAATTACTTACCTTCCCAAGTATTATATAATGCAGTGTGCCTTGTTAGTTAAAGGGAACCCAGATATCTTCAATAAATTTCAAAGAGACCACAGCTACCAAACGGGGGAGAAGGATATGTTGTGCCTAGAACCAGGGTTACAAAAATTTAAAAAAAATGTAATAACGAAAAGTATTCACGTTCACAATCACCTACCTGCAGAAGTGCGAGCACTGCCTTGTGCGAGATTCAAGACTAAACTAAAGAGCATTTTGTTGGAAAAGACATATATATATATATATATATATATATATATATATATATATATATATATATATATATATATATATATATATATATATATATATATATATATATATATATATATATATATATATATATATATATATATATATATATATTAGAGGTGTGCGAACCCATGTTTTGTTCGAACCGAACTATGAACGAACCCAAGCAAATATGTTGCCTCGAACTTCGAACCTCTGAAATAGTATGTCTAAGGTTCACAGTCGAACTTCGAACTTCTTAGAAATTCAAATCGAACATCGAACTACCCAAAATTCTTCAGTGTTCATATATCATTTCCTTAAATATAAAATTTTGGAATATTGTAACATACAATATTTGATATGTAAAAGATTCCTACTCTTTTTACAAAAAGGAAGGATTCGACAAATTTGCTGGTTGATTGGGTGAAAATGTCTTCCGGTTCTGATCGTTGTGGAGACGGGTCAACGTTAAATCAAAAACACAAAATATTTGAAACTTTTTTAGATTCCTAGATCTATAGATAAGCTCAATTATAAATATGTTGTTGTTTGGTATTGGCTAGACAGTTTTAGGAAACAGATTGGGAGGATTCAGAGTGAGCATGATAGGTATAAAATAACCACTTACAAGTTTGAACTGTCTCCTGATTGTGAATATTTAACTGTTTTGGTTCATTGTGAAATAAAGCATCTTGAAACTAGTGTTTTCCAAAGGCAATCTGTAATTATCCTCAAATTCTGAACATTTACGTTACTGATCGCCTTTGAACACCGCCATCATAATGTTGTTACTGAAATAGGTGTTGGGAGGCTAGGATATACAAGAAAAATAATTCTGTGACTGCTAAATGGCTCCGTCGTGTCTCAATGTGTCCCATCTACTGTCAAAAATCTGCATGAGTGAAATCTCCTGAAACTACGCTATCGACTCAATGAATTTAAAGCGCCGCTACTGAGTTAGAGGGGCCGCAACTTCGCTACTTTTGGCAACATTCAATGCCTGTAAAGTTAAATTTCGAAGTATTTTTGAGCAACGAACTTCGAACTATTTTGAAGAATTACATATTTCGAACTTCGAACTATTTCAAAATCGCTAGTGCGAACATATTTTCAAACCGAAGGTTCGGTTCGAGTTCGGGTTCAGTTCGTAATTTCGAAGCTTCGCACACCTCTAATATATATATATATATATATATATATATATATATATATATATATATATATATATATATATATATATATATATATATATATATATATATATATATATATATATATATATATATAATAACATTTAAACATTGAAAAAATATAAAAGCTTAAGAGCTATTAACGTCAACCTCTTAGAATTTGTTTGGTAGTGTTTTGAGTTCTTGCTTTATTGAAGTAACACTTTTCGAAGTCACCTTAAATCAACACTTGTCCTGTAAGCAGCAGGTCTACTATGTCTGTGATAGGTTGAAACGTGGCTCGTTTACGTTGCATTGCTTAGGAGATTCTACTGACTATAAGTCATTAATATCAGTGTACTACATGGAAATTAATTAGGTTATTTCTTATAATATAGTTGTGTGGAAACAGTCAGTGGATATAAGTAGGCCCTTTTTGTTGCAGCACTGTAGTGCAGTTTTGTATAATAAACTTTCGGAGAATATATAAAAATGTTACAAAGATAAAAATATTTTAAAATCCCTTAAGAATACCACTTAAAAATGGATCATCCCACAGTGTGAGTAAGTTTGCTTCACGCCCTATAAGACTGGAAGATGGGAGATAGAATACTGTAATGTTTTACTATAATGTTATATTTGCACACATTTTGTTTGTCGTTCTTTGTCATGTGTTTCCGTCATGTACCTTATTGTGTGTTATATATTTGTTTAATTTGTGTTTATTATACTTACGACAAATATTTCCTTCAGCTCCCTCATTGCTTGTTTTGGTATGGGTACCGCCTGAAGTTGCATGTGGGATGTCTTATAATTTCTCTCGAAAAATGCAGCGACTTTTTCTTCTCTTGCGTAAAACTTTTGCAATGCTTTCTTGAATTCACTTATTTCATCTACAACTTCGGCTGGTAGGGTTAGTGAACTTTGGTGATGCTGTATCGGACAAATCAGAAAATGTTCTTCCACCAAGCCGCCTGTAATAAAAAAAAATATGATGTCAATAACAATACAAACTATTAATGCTGCAGTCAAAAAAGTCAATACGCAACAAGAGTCTTCAATGGAACTTTTTTTAAAACGAAAAGTTTTACAAAGATAAATGAAGCGTGTACTTTTTAAAAAAGGAATTTATACCACAGTATTACTACAAAAGTGATACTAAAACAGAAATCATACCTTTTGCTAATGCCAAGTAAGCATGTTCTCCGACAGTGATAATCAGATGTTTTTCTACAGACGGACTAGCTAAACAGAACCAACATTTGCTCTTATCAAACTCGATCTTCTGTTTCTTATGCTTCTTTTTACCTCTATTTTCTTCATCTTCATTGTAGGTCATGTCGTAGAAATACTGCTGACTTGTGGGAGGTTTTCTTTTGTTTTTAAATACTACAACAAATTTCAAAAGAATTAAATATGCATAATATCCGTATTGTCATTAAAAACAAAACTATTAACATGCTGACGAAGCACAAGCCTATCTAGGCCTGTATCAGTTATAAGTGTGGCTCTGTGTGTATGTGCACACGTGCATGTAGTAGAGAATAGCGCGAAACGCCATTTCTGGTTTTCTGGCGGTTCTAGGCTTCCACAGCAGCCTCTCATATGCACAGTACAGCAAAAAGCAAACTGTTGGAGAAATAAGCAAGCAAAAAGAACTACTTCCCGGACTGATACCATGACGAGCACGTAATCACTCCCTACCCGCCATCACTTCAGTTCTGCCAGGACATGCAGTATAATGTGTAACAGGAGGCATAGACCAGTTTCGTCCTTGTGAAAACTCATCAGTATGTTCTACCTACACCCCAACAAGTTAACAAGTTGGCCGTATGTTTCTTCCTACAACCTCCTTCCTGCTGTACTGTTTTTTTTTTATACAGGAGGGGGAAATGCTCATGCAAACCCCATTCACGGCCCCGTAGGTACCATGGGATATCGAGGTACTGTGAGACTGTACTTACTAAAACCCCCTCCCTGGGAGTACCGGACCTTAGTCCATACCTCCGTCGGAAAGATTTACACACAATGACTTTTTGGGTTTGAATGTTTCCATTCTGTTTTTGCCGCGGGGGCGTTAGCGGGTAAGTATAAGCTTTGGACGCTTATGCTTATGTGGAAGTTGCTCGTCGTAGTCGGTGGCACTACAGAGAAGAGCATTTGGGTGAGAAGCGGCTTTTGCGAACTGAGTTGTGGATAGTTGAGTAACAAACTCAAGTATCGAAGGCATTTCCAGATCAGAGTGAATCTGACTGTTTCGGACAAACCATGGCGCTCTGGTAACCATTCTCAGAATTTTATTCTAGATGATTTAAAGGGTCTTGATGTGTGTTGCGGCTGCGGTGGCCCATGCAGGTGATGCATAGGTCAAGGCTGGCCGGATAAGGACTTTGTACATGAGCAACTTAGTGTTCATGGACAATTTGGTATTTCTATTTAGAAGTGGGAACAGCTTCGAGATGAACATCGAGGCTTTTTTTCGGGCGTGATCGACATGGGGGCGCCATTTTAAGTGTTTGTCGAGGAAAACCCCGAGGTATTTGGCGGAATCTTGCCAGGGAATTAGACGGTTGTCTAATGATACGTGTTCGTGAGGTGTGCGTCTCCTCTTGGAAAATAGGACAGATGAACATTTATCGGGTTTATGGATAGAAAAAGAAGAAAAAGAAGATAGATTATGGATAGAAAAAAAGAAGATCCTGTGTACACAAAGAGGTTGTAAGGGAAACCTCTTTGTGTGTACAGCTAATGCATTACGATAATAAATATTTAAAATCTTATGTCATTTTTTCATTGGCTAGTGAGCTAAAATACGAGCGTCTGGCGACAGTAAAAACTCAATTGCATTGATCATGCGACTTTGCAGAATATTTTAAATAACGCAATAAAAGACTTTCTTGACTTGTTGTTTAATGCTTACACACAATCCTCCCCACTGTCCTTTCTGACCTGCCCTGACATCAGTTTGTCTAATTAAAAGCTAAGAGGGGAAGGAAAATCAACCCTGCCATTCATGTGAGCAAAATGTACTTTTCCTTCCCCTTTTTCCTTCTTTTAGCTTTTGATTAGGCAAACTGATGTCAGGGCAGGTCAGTTGAGAGGATTGTGTGCAAACAGCACGTCAGGGAGGTATTTTATTTCGTTACTAAAAATATTTTGAAAAGTGCGCATGATCAATGCAACTGAGTATTCACTGTCGCGAGACTCTTGTGTCAAAATCGCCACTGTCACCCAATGACATATACGTCCAGAAGGGATTTCCTATACCATGATTGCAGCTCGACTACGGCGGTCTGAAGTCGTTCGGTTATTATCCTCAGCTGAGTGGAGCTGCTGAGGATGGTAGTGTCTTCTGTATGTAGGTGCAAGCCTAAAACCTGATAAAACCAGAGATGACATTTTGCGATATTCTCCACCAAATACAGG
The DNA here is from genome assembly GCA_964006375.1 of Tillus elongatus. Taxonomy (NCBI): domain Eukaryota; kingdom Metazoa; phylum Arthropoda; class Insecta; order Coleoptera; family Cleridae; genus Tillus; species Tillus elongatus. Next base: position 153,127,834 of record OZ023264.1, on the reverse strand, counting down.
TGGCGCATTTCTGCAGTATAGCTCATTTTTCCGTTATTATTCACAATACAAAAAAAAAATGAAATCGCAAAAATCAGAGAGAATTACAGGCTACATGCATATATGGACCTCTTTTTTTAATTTTGGGAGTCTAATTTGTAGAAGTATATTTTTAGCTACAGTGCTTTGTTTTAAAGATAGTTTGAATTTTATAAAGAAAAATTAAAATTCACCTGAAGCTTGTAAATGTTATTTTACCGATTATTAAACATAGAGACTCCAATTTGGCATGTCATTCGTCCATAGATAACATCACATTGTTGTAATCTAAATGATGTGTTTACTTATGCATGGTGTTCACAAATAGCGATTAAAGTTGGGCACATTGTAAGTCAGAAAACTCTTTTTTTTTTTTCAAAGGGAACACCTGTATTCTATGTTTTGAAAAGCAAGGCCTCATCTTTAGTACTCAATATGTTAAAAACTGCTAGTTTTTATATTATTTACATTTATATTCACATACCATGATTTATAAGAGCAATGTGAAGTAAAATAGTAGGCCACTGAGCAATAAGAAAAGATTTATGAAGTGAAAAAGATTAATAAATATTTAGTTTTCATAGAAACCTTCATTTCTGAATAAAAAAATAATGCATCAAGTTATAAACATTAGAAACATTTATTATAGGAATTTCACAGTGTAGAATTTAACAATCGAACATAAAATAATTCAAAAGAAAGCCACAAAAAATTTTGAGCATTAAACAATTAAATATAAAACAGTAGATACGAATATTTACCTACTTACAGCAAATGCTCAAATGTGCCTCCCGAAACATCAATACAAGACTGCAATCGATACTCAAATGATTCAGTTACTCTTCTCAACATATTAACATCGATGCTTCGGAAGGTCTCTATGATCTTTTTTTAATTTCTTCTGTGGTAGACGGCTGCGATGGGTATACCAAATTTTTCACATGGCCCCACAAGAAGAAATCGATTTTGGTGAAATCTGGTGACCGTGCTGGCCATGCAACTGGTCCTACTCTTCCAATCCAGCTCTCTGGAAAATTTTTATTAAGATAATGTTTAATGGGACCTGTGTGATGCACTTGAGGACCATCATGGAGGAACCACATTTTTTGACATATAGTAAGTGGCACATCTTCTAGTAAGACAGGTAGGTCATTTTCTAAAAAACCTAGATACATCGTCCCATTTAACGTCCCCTCGAAAAAATGTGGTCCCACGACATACTCATCTACAATGCCACCCCAAACATTCAAACCCTATTGTCTGACTGTGTGTACTGGATATATGGAGATTGCTTGTTGCATGGAAATGGAAGTTGTGCCTATTTACAATTACATTTCTATGGAACGTAGCTTCATCCCCAAATAAAATATTATCTGAGAAGCATCTAGTCGCCCATATTTTTTGCTGTCCCCACTGGCAAAATGCAATCCTTCTATGGTAATCGTTATTAGTGAGCTCTTGAAATGGATGCATCTTGTATTTGGGTAATATCCTCTGTATCAACTTACGACTAATGTTCTGACAGCTTGCTATCTCCCGGGTGCCAAGATGAGGATCGTCATAAGTAGTGAGCAACACATTCAATTCATTGTCCAAAAATTAGATAATATACAGGGTGTTCCATTTAAAAACAGTATGTTTGCTTTGTCTTGCAAATATGGGACATTTTAAATATCGTGTAGCCTGTGAATCTCTATAATTTTTGTAGTTACATTTTTTTGTATTGTGAATAATAACATTAATATTGAGCATTACCGCACCACCCTGTATATGCCAATTCCTGCAATAAAGCAGACTTGGAAGGGAAGGAAAATTAACATCGTAAAAGTACTACTAATTACCAAGCAACGATGCAACGTGTCTCAGCTCAGACTCACCACAACACAATATGTCTATTGACTGATGCATGCTGTTATAAATGGAGCACGATCTGTAAATCGGTGAGTTAAGCCTAACATTGGTTTTCGATGGCGGTGGACAAAAGAAGTCGTGTCTTCTAGATGTGACTCTAGGAGTGTGAAAAGCAGAGTGTGCAACAGACGATCCTACTGTGCAGTAAGTTATATATCAGGGAGAGAGCAGAAATATGCCTAGCCTGCAGAGATTCCAATGAGAACCACGACAGTAAATTGGCCTGTGGTGTACCAGTAGCGGGATACACCCAATTCGCTCTCTATACAAGGAACTTTACAAATCTTCATTGGACACCTTCAAGAGCAGAGGAGACCACATCACATAGGCACCGAACAGGAGCCTCAAAGTGTCCGCATTCTGAAAGGAACCGGAATTGCGAATAAGAAATCCAAGTGTCTTCGATGCCCTAGCAATAGCATGTTCATAGTTCTCCACGAACGAGAGTTTCAAGTTGAAGACAACACCCAAGTATTTAAAGGTTGCAGGTCTTAGACGAGGCTGTCCATCTATGGAGTATGGGAACTTGATTACACGGCGGTTGAGCATATAAGACACATTTTTTAATATTCAGTGGGAGGTTGTTAATGGAGCACCAGTGTTGAACTCTATGCAAACATCCCTCAAGCAGCAAACATTCACAGAGACCAGCAATGGATGAGAAGATTTTTTCATCAACCGCATACAGAAGATGGGGTAAGTCGATGACATCTAAAATATCATTGATGAACAGATTGAACAACAAGGGTCCCAGAACAGAACCCTGAGGAACACCCAATTCAGCCAAGACCCCCAAGGACTGACACCCATGATAGTGGACAACACTAACTCGATCACGAAGATAGGATCCCATAAACTTCAGCAAGTTTGGTGAGAAACCCATGTTATCCAGTTCTCTCAAAAGAATATCGTGAGTTAATCTATCAAAGGCCCTGGAGAGGTCCAGGTATATAACATCCGTCTGTGACCCGTTGTCCATGGCAGCAGATATATATTCAGTTATGCTGATCTAGTTAGTGGTGGTGGAGCAGCCCCTCACGAAGCCATGCTAAGCGCTGCTTTTTTTACCGCAAACGAAATCATCCCATGCAAGACAATCTCGAACACTTTCGCAAAGTTGTCCATTATAGCAATGTGTCTATGGTTCTCAATCAACATAGAATCACCTCCCTTTGGAACAGGTATTGACTGCGCCCTCTTCCAGGTGCTAGGAAATACAGAAGACCCCAGCGATATATTGAACAGTATAGTCAAGGGCTGAACAAGTATGTGAGCACAATCCCTGACCAGGAAAGTTGGAATTTGGTCAGGACCCGATGTGTGCTTCGGTTTGATCTTAAGCAACGTGCTGAAGACCTGTTCTTCCAAAACGCGTTTGATATCCAAGCCAGTCCCATCACTGTAACAGGGTGCGCAGCCCACGAAGACGTCCCTAGACGCATCCAAGCAGGAGCCCTGAAAAAAACTCTGCAAAGGCATTCACTGCATCTGCATCGCTCGCAACAACCTCCCCCTATATGAGAGCACAGACTGACCAGATTGACTTTTTTGGGGTTAGCATATCTCCAGACGCTGCCCGGATCAGCGCTGATATTTCTCTGCACCATCTCCTCATAAAGCGGTTGTTTAGTTGGAGACAAGACCCTGACACGTCTTCTAAGTCTCCTAAATATCTCATAGTCCGCAAGATGATTTGATCGCTTATAGTGTTTCCAAGTCTGAAATATTCTTCTTGTATACCTGATAAGTTCAGAGTCAAACCAGGGTGGGTAACAGCGGCGCACTCGTGAAGGAGTCCTGGATACGTAGAGGTCAATGATCGAGTACAACAAAGCATAGAACCTGTGGCAGGCTTCGTCCACATTTGAGAACTGGGCAAGTGAAGTCCAGTCAACTGAAGAGAGGTGGTATAAGCCAGGAAAATTGACTTTGTGAAAGGAGTACCGGAAGGGTGTAGGTATATTCACAGTGTGTTTGTTCATCGAACAGTCAATTGTAAGTGTTATCTCAAGCGCGGGATGATGACTATCCTCATCCACCAATATGTCAGAAGCAGGATGCACACAACCTCTCGCATTAGTGAAAACAAAGTCAAGAAGTCTGCCGTTGGTATCTCTGATCACATTCAGCTGTTCCAAATGAAAAACGTCTTGCAATGAAAGAATAATGCGCACTTTATTAGTAACTGGAGCTCCATGTATATAAACAGCATATTGTGGGATATTGAAGTTGCCCAAGATCAATAACTTGGTGTTCAAAAGAAATTTGCAGGCATACAAAGCATCAAGAAATACGTTGAAAGCAAAAGCAGTGGTGTTAGGCACTAAATAAGGCAGAATAACGAACAGTGGAGAATCAGTTACATATATCTTGAGGCAAATAATATCTATTATTAACAAAATTATCAGTGTTATCTTTACTGAGGTCAAATATGGCAAAAATACCATCGACATATCTCAACCATACCCTCGGAAAATACTCCACCACCCCAGCAAAGTCACTCTCAAATTGGCTCATGAAGAGTTCGGCAACGAAGGGGGCAATGGGTTTCCCATTGTGGTTCCCTCTGTCTGCCGATATAACTTTCCGCCGACACGAAAAAAACTCTCAGACATGCACAGTGAAGTTAACTTAATATATTCCCTCACCTGCATATCCGATAGCTGGTTATGATGTAGCAGGTCCTGAAGATACTGAAGAGCTACATCGATAGGAATGCTGGGGAACAACCCCTTGACATCAAACGATATCAGTACTTCATTTGGCTTTAACTGGTGAAGACAACTTCGTTGTTGAAATACGTATCTAGCGCATAACTCTGTGTTATTATTTTGTGGTTTTTGGGGTCATTCTGCTTTTTGTTTCAGTGTCAAGCCACGGTGTCCAACCTCAGTATTTTATTGTGTAACTACAATTAAGTTTAACACTTGTGGCTGTACATATACACAATTTATATAAATTATAGCTTCTTATATTTGCTTTCAAACTTTGAAAGGTTCACAATATAATTTTGACATTTCCAAAATAATCACTCCTAATTTTTATCACACCTCGCTCCAACTAAAATTTCCAAGTATATCCATTTCGTTTTCAGCCAACAACATTCTTTAACTACACTTAGCGACAACACTTTGCCTTCCACATTTACTTTAAGCGGTTTTTTTAATTTAATATAAATTAAACTTCCTTACTTGTTTCATGGGGTTACCCTAGATAAGAAGCTCAATTGGGATATACAGTTAGAAAATGTAATCCGCAGGGCTAAACTGTCCCTGTGGACATGCCGGAGAATCTGTGGAAACAACTGGGGAACAAACCCCCAACAGATGTACTGGCTCTATGTAGTGGTTATCAGACCAATGATAACATATGGAGCCATAGTTTGGTGGCCCAAGGCACTTCGTGGTATCGCGAGGGTCAAACTGGATCATCTACAGATACAAGCTTGTCTGATGATAACGGGAGCGATAAGCACCGCACCATCAGCCGCTCTGGAGGTCCTCCTTAATATTCCACCTCTTCACATATGGTTGGAGAGGGTGGCGAGGTGGACAACATACAGACTAAAGCAAACGGCAGGCAGCATGCCGAAGGTAGTCAGTCTGGGAGGGTCCGGACTCCTTGATGACATTGATGGTCACGGGATTCTGGGAATGGTCTCAGACTTGATGCCTACAAAGATCAGTAGAGATCTGTCTTTCAAGACCGTCCTCCCGGAAAGGGAAGACTGGGAGTGTAATCAAACGACCATATTGAGAGCCGATCACTGCTGGTACTCTGACGGCTCCAAAACCAATATGGGAGTAGGAGCCGGCGCATATGGGGGCAGCACCGATGCTAGACTTTCAGCTAGCTAGCCTCGGCAAGTACGCAACCATACACCAGGCAGAAGTGTATGCCATCGAGATGTGTGCAAGGGAAAGTATAAAAAACCAGTGCACACACAAATCGATAAAGATATATGCAGATAGCCAAGCTGCAATAAAAGCTCTTGGTTCCTACCGGTGTAATTCAAAAACGGTATGGAGTTGTAAATCTGCCCTTAACGAATTGGGCAGCTGTAATGAGATGTCGCTGGTCTGGATACCGGGTCACTCGGACCATGATGGCAACGTTGCGGCCGACGTGCTTGCCAGGAGTGGGGCCCAGAGAGACTTTGTCGGACCAGAACCGGTGCTGGGAATAACATCTTGCACAGCAAAACGCACCTTAAAGACCTGGACAGAAAGAATGACAATCCAATATTGGCAAAATCTTCCAGGATTAGCCCACTCTAAGGCCTTCATAAATGGCCTATCTGAATCAAGGGCTAAAAAACTTCTAGACTTGAACAGACAACAACTGAGTACTCTAGTAGGTCTGTATACAGGATACTGCCGCTTGCGGCATCACATGCACCGTATTGGGATCGGTCAGGAGACCGAGTGCCGGCTGTGTATGGAGTGACGAGACAGCAGAGCACGTGCTGTGTTTCTGTCCGGCAGCGGACAGGACTAGATACCTGCTCTTTGGCAAGATAAAGCTTGCCCACAAACATTATCGACCTCTGTAGGAGGCTGGCTTTGTTGGGAGAAATTTAGACTTTTAGGCGTGATGGTCGCAGTGGAGGGACCGATATGGCCCACTCACATACAAACCTAACCCTAACCTACTTGTTTCATTGATGTCACTAGATAGCTAGTTTGCATCCGAGTCTGAAATAGACTGTATCACCATAAATAAATCAAATGCAACCTGCACTGCTTATAGCTCATTCTTTTGAACAAAAATTACACATAAATCACTTGCATCATCAACATGTTAAAATTTAAAACAAACTACTAAATAATAACATTTATAGTTATTATTTTCATACCTTTGCTGTCGAGTTCGCGGAAGTCGTATGGGCATGGTGTTTCATCAGTTGTTTTCTGCATCAAATCAGAGACCTTCATCCTATCCAAGGGACAAAGGCTTACAGCATATATCCATTTCATTTTTTGTGGATTACCAACTCTTGCCATACCATGAAATCTTGTAACTATTTCTAATGTTGTGTCGTTCTCCCCTAAGCTGGGGCAACGAAAAGGAGACCTTTCATAGTAAATACCTTCCAGACCACTTATATGATATCGAGGCTTGAGTTTAACACCCAACCAGCTCACCAAGTTACTGCTGGCATTTACAGTAAGTAAAACCTGAAAAACAGAACAAAAACTTTTACTTATTACTTCCACATCGTCTTCAAGGTATGTAACGGGAAAAGGAGGTCAACATTTTTTTTAGCACAAACTTAAAAAGGCTCAAAACATGTAACAAAAACCTGATTTGCGAAAAATAAAAATTGTGTCGGTACATCAGTCTGTCTGTTAGTCTTCGTGATTACTTTCGAAGGGATTGAGCTATCGACTTCAAATTTTACACCGGTATCAGTCAACCAGTTAATGATTCGGATTATTTTTGAGCAAAATCGCTCTTGGAGAACAGTGAGATATAGTGGGTTGATTGGTTGAAATTTGCACTTTAACATTAAAAATCAAGTAACCTGAGATTCTTGGGGTACATACATTCAAATATCTGTATTTAAGATACTTTGAAGTATCTTCGATGCAAGATAGTCCCTAGCTCTGTATAAGTCTATACTTTTTGTAATTTATACAGCATTTAAAAAATAATGTTTCATGGAGAAAGTCTTATTCCATACCATGAAAGAAAATAATGTAAATCTGGTTGCACTGCCAACAACTGGCAGCCTTGACAAATTAATCTACGAGGGCGGGTCAATAAATCCGTGACTTTTTGAATTTCCCATCACTTCACAGACAGGGCAACACTGCTCCTGTCAACAAGCATCTGTCAGTTGACTCCTGTCAAATTTTGAACAAACTGCGTCATTTAGTTTGTGTTAGATAGCCATTGAAAGCAGACAACCTCTTGAGATAACGAAAATGGGAAAAAGTGAATTTTGTGTGCTCATCAAACATTATTTTTTGCGGAAAAAACATCACTCAAACCAAAGCTAAGCTTGATAAATAATATGGGGACTCTGCACCATCAATTTCCATAGTAAAAAAGTGTTTTACTGAATTTCATCGCGGCCGTACAAGCACAAATGCCGCCGAACGTTCTGGACGCCTAGTTGAGGTCGCTACACCCGAAACAATTTAAAAAAATTACGATAAGGTGTTGGCCGATCGGAGATTCAAAGTGCGGAAGATTGTGGAAGCCATAGGCATATCACATGGCTCAGTGGTTGCGATTTTGCATGATCACTTGGGTATGAGAAAGCTATTCGCAAGATGGGTGCCGCGTTTGCTCACAATAGACCACAAACGCCATCGTGTGACAACTTCAAAGGAGTATTTGGCGTTGTTCAACCGCAATAGGGACGAGTTTTTGCGCCGTTTCGTAACCGTGGACGAAACATGGATTCACCACAACACACCTGAGACCAAGCAGCAGTCAAAACAGTGGGTTTCTCCGTGCGAATCGGCGCTGAAGAAGGCCAAGGTCGTCAATAGAGTCATGGCGATCGTTTTTTGGGATACACGCGTTATAATCCACATTGGTTGCCTTCAAAACGGAAGAACGATCAATGGCGAATATTATACCAACTTATTGGACCGATTCAATGACGATTTGAAGAAAAGACGATCGCATTTGGCCAAGAAAGAAGTTCTTTTCCACCAAGACAATGCAAAGGTGCACACATGTGTAGTCTCCGGAGTGACATTGCATAAATTGGGCTACGAATTGCTTCCTCATCCGCCCTATTCTCCGGATTTAGCCGCGAGTGACTATTTCTTATTTCCAAACTTAAAGAAATGGCTTGGCGGAAAGAGATTTGACTCTAATGATGAAATCATCTCACAAACAAATACCTTTTTTGAGAACCTCGGCAAATCTTAGTTTTTGGAAGGGATGAAAAAATTGGAGAAACGTTGGACAAAGTGTATAGAGCTCAAAGGAGACTATGTTGAGAAATAAAATGATTTTTTGTCAAAACACCTGTGTTTCATTCAAAAAGTCACGGACTTATTGACCCGCCCTCGTATGTATACAAGACATAAGAATTTCTTCAGAATTGCAAAGCTAAAATGCTAAATTGCTGCGTTAATATTTAATTCAGTGGAATACACTTATTGAGACTCATTTTTCAATATAACATTCTTAATTCAGCCAAAAATAAATCAAATTCATGAAGGGTACTGGGTTCGATCCCAGGGTTCTCCTTTCACTTTTTCAGTACAAACTGTAACATTAACATCAACAGAGGTTCTGGCATTGTATTTGAGCAAGTTGAATGTCTGCACGTTCCGCCCTTCGGAGGGGGCGTAAAGCCGTCAGGCCCGTGTCCATGCTATGTTGGGCACGTTAAAGATCTCTACCCTCCTTACAGAAAGGCAGGGGTTGGGCAAACTTTCCAGGATAGTGAAGCGAAACTGCTCCCTGGCGTCGGTGATTGGCCATAGTCGCGGAAATAGGCCGACGTTAAAGAAACAAAAACACACACAACAAATAAAATTCACAAATGGCAATGTTTAAAGAGAGTAAGTAGCAAAACAAATCATGCTCCAACAAAATTTAAATGAATGTCTACCACTTAAAATGGCTTACCTTGCTTGGTGCATTGTTCATTATATCACTTGGCCATTGTGATGTTAAAAGAATATCAACACCTCTATAACTAGGATCGCCTCTAACACATGCTTCATATAATTCATGAATATCCTTTTCAGTAAATCTGACAGATTCTGGGGCTGAAGTATCATCCAAACCACTAATGTAAGCAATTTTCAAACCCTGACGATTAGTAAATAACCCTCTTTTTCCTGAAAAAAAAAGTTGGATGATCAAAACGCCCATCTCCAACTTAGTGAATCGAGTTGATTCTCTGCTTCTTCATCTTAAGTACAAGCTTATCAGAACCTCATCTTCTTACGCCACCTGATTTGAATGATCTCGTTTAAGGTTAAGGACTCTCAAAATCAAACGCTTAATTTCTCGGATCAAGATTGAGATCATGGAATTTGTTAGATAAAAATACAAGGGTCTCATCTTAGTGAATTTTCGTAGAAAAAATTCACTAATGGGGAGACCCCGACTTTTGAATTTTGAAAAAATTTTTGCAAATGAGCGCGATCTAGGACCCCTAGAACCCATATCCGGTGTCAGTTTCAATTTTTATATGTTTATATATATATATATATATATATATATATATATATATATATATATATATATATATATATATATATATATATATATATATATATATATATATATATATATATATATATATATATATATATATATATATATATATCACACACATCGATAACTCAAAAAATAATAAGCCGATTTTGATAAAATTTGGCATGTACCTTTCGTTTGTAAATGGCTTGGATAAGTTCGTTAGTCAGAAAAATCGGATGAGGTTTTCCGGGAAAATGTGGAGTTTTCATTCGAAAAAAATTCTTATCTCAAAAAGTAATAAGCCGATTTAAATAAAATTTGGCATGTACCTTCCTTTTGTAAATGGCTTTGACAAGTTCGTTAGTCAGGAAAATCAAAGGAGGTTTTCCGGAAAACATTTTGAGTTTTTATTCGAAAAAAATTTTTATCTCAAATAATAATGAGCAGATTTTGATATAATTTGGCATGTACCTTCCTTTTGTAAATGGCGGACGAGGTTTTCCGTAAAAATTTTGAGTTTTCATGTGAAAAAACTTTTTATCTTAAAAAATAAAAAATCTATGATAACCAAATTTGGTAGGTAGGTTTACGATATAAAAAGTAAACTATACACCAAAATTTAGATTTCTATGTTACAAGAAAAAAAAAGTTATAATAAAATATTTTGTGCCAGATCATTTCTATGAAAATTCACTACCATAACGCACTTGCTGCGTCCAGGCTTTTTTTTGTAACAGGAAAGGAGACTTTACGAGTTACTTTCAAAAAGAGTTGATGTTTTTTGTAACCGTGCTAAAGGATTTCTACAAGACATGCCTGAAGGATCAGAGGAACAGCGACTTTTTATTGATACCTCCAAAATCAGTTCAAAAGCTGTCTTACTTCACAATGGCAATAAATATCTTTCAGTTCCCCTCGCACATGCAACAAACATGAAACTAAATTATGGAAACATGAAATCGTTATTGGAGAAAATTTAATATTTACAGTACACATGGTACTTTTCTGCTGATCTGAAAGTTGTAGTAATGCTGAGCGACTGCTATCGTTGTTTTCTTTTTCTGAGTGGGACAGTCACGCAAGAGATGAACACTATGTAGTGAAAAACTGGGCACGAAGATCGAGTTTGACGCCTGGAGTCAAGAACGTAAAAGGAAAACCTTCAGTTCAAAGTGAAAAAACCTTTTTATCACCACTCCATAGAAAGCTGGGTCTTATAATTTTTTTTGTAAAAGTCATGAACAAAGATGATCAAGGCTTTCAATACTTTAAAAAAAAATTCACCTGAATCAGCGACGGCAAATTGAAAGAAGGGATCATCGTAGGTCCCCAAATAAGAGAGCCTATGAAGGACGCAAATTTAACAATTAAGTTAAATGAAGCTGAAAAAAGAGCGCAGACCGCTTTCGTAGATGTATGTCATAATTTTCTTGGAAGCAAAAAAAAAATACTATCACGAAAGCATCCAAGAACTTCTTTCTTCGTATAAAGCTCTAAAATGCAGGATGTCCTTTAAATTTCATTTTTCAGCTTAGACTTTGATTTCTTCCTCGCAAATCGAACATGGTAAAAGGTTTCATTAAGATATAATGCACGTAGAGATGTGCTACAAAGGGAAATGTTCAGAAACATGGCTTGCAGATTTTTCTTGGTCGATTCGCCGTGAAACTTCAATAGAAAATACGAGAAGGAAGAAAACTACAAAGTGAAATACTATTATACAAAAGGTAATTAGATGGTTTTAAGGTTTTTTTTAAATTATTTTGAAACGAATTGTATTTAATATTTTCCCAGTTATTAAAATTACGATTTAAATTGAAATCAAAAAAATCTCGGAACGCAGCAAGTGCGTTATGGTAGTGAATTTTCATAAAAGTATTTTTTAATAGCAATAATGTGTTTTTTTAAGAAAGCAGGCATCAAATTTGGTTACCAGTATAATCTATATAGTAAAACCAATGTGACATGTTTCATCAAAATAACTTTATTGTTTGAAAATGTACAAAAATTTCCAAAAGTAAACTTAAAGTGTTCCCGAAAAAACTCGTTTTTTGGTCAACCTTATAGGTTAATAGCAAATTGAGCTATTCAAATATTAAGCATTTGATCAAAATTCGCTACCATAACGCACTTACTGCGTCCAGAATTTTTGTTCTTACAAACATGCATTATATTTCGATGCAAAATGCAAAAATGCAATAACATAAGGCGTGTTTGATTAAAAAAAAAAAAGAAAATTTGTATCACCAATGACTTATGGGCCACCCTGTGATTGTAGAAATAATTTTTTAAGATGTAGCTCAAGACACCCTATAATTAATATATAAAAATTTTTTTTCATATCTGATATAATAACAGATATATTGAGCTGTATTGATTTTTTTTACGAAAATTCTACAAAAATTATATACTATTAACGATAAACTCTATAGCTAAGACTACTGCCAAGCGTCAGAGAAAGGGTCTATTTGAAATGAATTTTCTGGAAACATTTTATTAAAATGAAGGACAATGACGGTTGAAACTAAGACTTCAGGGTTTGTAAAACATTCTTCTTGAGACATTTTATTTCCATAGCCCGTATTAGATTCAAGTTCTTTTCCTAAATGTTGCCAATTTTGACGTTTAAATCGCAACTTTGACGTTTTGTGAAAAACCTCAATTTATTTTTGTTTAAATGCCTATAACTTTTTGTCCTTTGACCTACAGAGCTAAATTTTGGTATGTAACTTGCCTATAATGATATAAACCCGCGTATAAAATTTGGTTGCCCTTACTTTGTTAATTTTAGAGATATAAATTTTTTCTGAAAGAAAACACAAAATTTTCCGGGAAAACCTCGTCGGATTTTCCTGGATAAGGAACTTATCCAAGCCACTTGAAAAAGGAAGGTACTCACCAATTTTGACGTTTAAAATCGCGATTTTGACGTTTTGAGGAGAACCCAAATTTATTTTTCTTTGAATGTCTGTAACTTTTTTGTCCTTTAACCTACGGAGCTAAATTTCGGTAGGTAACTTGCCTCTAATTATATAAACCCGCGTATGAAATTTGGTTGCCCTTACTTTGTTAATTTTGGAGATATAAATTTTTTTCGAAAGAAAACACAAAATTTTCCGGGAAAACCTCGGCAGATTTTCCTGGCTAACGAACTTATCCAAGCCACTTGCGAAAGGAAGGTATGTGCCAAATTTTATCAAAATCGGTCCATTATTTTTTAAGTTATAGGTGTGACACAAAAATATATATATATATATATATATATATATATATATATATATATATATATATATATATATATATATATATATATATATATATATATATAAACATATAAAGTCTGAAACTGACCTCGGATGGTTCCGGGGGTCCTAAATAGCGCTCATATGAGAAATTTTTTCAAAATTCGAAAGTCGGGATCTCATCATTAGTGAATTTTTTTTAAGAAAATTCACTAAAAGCGTTCTATTTAAAAATTCCATTACAAAAAATATATACGTGATATATAATTCCAAATACTATATTTCTGTTCAGAAGTAACAAATCTATAATAATCATGCATAATAACAAGAAGGAGAGAGAAAATATTAATGCAGACCAGTGTTATTTGAATAAACATAAAACTGAAAAGTGTAAAAAAAAACAAATATTTACATTACCTAGATAATAAATGTTTGGGCAGAATTCATAATTCTCCTCAGAGGGGTACAAATGTGTGTGTTCTGCTTTATTGGGACCAAGCACATACGTAGGAACAGGAACTGGAAAAACACGAAACAAAAATATGTTTTTTTTTTAAGTTGGTTAATATATTTTCTTTAAAATTAACAATTACTACCCACCTTTTTTGAAACCAGTTCTATAATTATCAAATTCCTTATTGTTTATACCAAAAAAATTTCCTACACACAACAGCATATCAAAGGGGCCAGCCTTCTTGTTAATATTTTCCACCCTATTAAAAAGACCATTAAACCTGCCTTCCACATCTCCACAGACCAGGCTGAAACATTTAAACCGACAATGCTTTCTTTAAAGGCAGTTTCTCTTTTTCGTTTTCATAAACTGCTGGGGATCGAAAATTCAATGTTGCTTTTTTCCGATGCAGTTTTATCTTGTGAATTGATTGGTGCATTTGATATTCACGTACAATTAACAGTTTCATATTTCAAATTAAATTTTTGACAGCTAAACAAGGAGCTGCTATATTTGTTAAGTTCAGGAGAAATGCAAAATGGGTTAAATTTTTGTAGGGAGTTTCCCCTTTCCTGGGCTTCTGTGAGTATGCAGAGTGGTGTCATTTTTACTTCCCCTCTACCATATAAACTATCCCTCCTATACTTAATTATCAGCATACCTCACTGAATTTAGAAAAATATGCGGCTACTGTACTTCAGCTTCCAAGGGCATCTAATTCATTTTAACTAACTCACTAAATCAATAACCAATGTCTCAGTAAACTCTACCATCTCATTGTTTAACTATCAAAAGTTTAATTAGGAATATTTTTGAAACCGGTAATTATATGTGAATATTAAATGCACCAATTAGTTCAGAAGATAAAACTGCAACAGATACATGCAAAATCGAGTTATTGATCTTCAGTGGTTTGTAAATACCAGACAGTCCTTAAAGAGAAAAGTCTTACCTTTTAAACGATTATTAAAATATAAGATTGGTAAATTTGCAGATTACCTCCCGAACGCTTTTTAATTTTTTTTCAGAAACATGCCTAGAACACCCCTACATGCAGAAAGCACAAGCTGGGTGGGGTCGGTAGTAAAACGGAAATATGAGAAGAAGACAGATTAATCGGACCTCGAAAAGATGCCGTTTTCACATTTTGAAGCCGTACCCCCTTAAACCCTGCCTAACCCGCACAGCACCCCTATTCGCACCAGGTCCCGTAACTTTCTTGAGAGCTGGTCTAGGTAAAGGAAAATGCACGTTACAATTTAAGTACCCTAGTTTGTACAGCCAAAAGAGAACATGTAATATCAAATACTGTCAATCGAAATTGGGGGGTGTGGTCCCTTAGGCTGGTAGTGCGCTGGTCGTTCTCTTGATTGATCGACGGGTGATTTAGCTACCGGACTCCTAGAAGCTAGCTCCTCGTGCCACCCCTGGCGTGACTGTCGGCAATGGGAATGACGCCCAGGGCTGATGGTCTACTAAAGTCTCGCTCCCTCTCTTCTCAGGTGGTAGTGGAATTTTCCACGCCCGAGGAGGTACCACCCCATGCATCAAGTGAAGCCAGTGAAGTCCCAACGGACGTTTCCGGTTCTGGTGTGTGAGTCGGTTTCCCTTATAAGCAAAAATGATGATGGCTTCTCCTTGTGCAAAACATTCAGGAGGTAAAATACCACTCCATTCGGATCTCCGGGAGAGGGGTATACAGGGGGCGCCAACATCAATTCAACATATCCTTCTCGAATATGTGTGGCCTAAATTCTAACCTAAACTCCGTCCACCATTTCCTCCAGGCTAATAGGCCCCAACTCCTCTTCCTCACCGAAACCCAAATCAGTGCCAAAACATCCACTAATCACCTTAATTTCCCGGGGTATGAGCTCCTTACTTCCTTTAGATTGCATTGAGGCGTGTGCGCATACGTCCGTAGCAATCTACCCTGCACCAGACTCCCCAATTTAGAAGCAGGAAGAAAAGACATACTATGGATAAAACTCTCAGGGCTGCAACTAAATTCATCTGTTGCATTTACCGGTCACCTTCTGACAACAACTTTGTCCAACTCTTTGACTACCTTTCTGAAAAAACCGACCATCTGATTTCTGAATATCCTTCCTCCGAGGTCACTATTCTTGGTGACTTCAACGTCCATAATAAGGAATGGCTAGGATCTTCAAAAACCGATCCACAAGGGAGAGCAGCGGAGGCCTTTGCAGTCAGCAACTCTTTAGCCAATATGGTTCAGCAACCTACTTACTTTCCTCGCATCCCAGCACACAGCTCAAATCCCTTGGATCTCCTTCTTACTACAAATCCTGAATGCTATAAAATATTAGTCACCACCCCCCTCGATCGCTCAGACCATGGCATGGTCGTCACCGCTTCCTGCGCAATGTGTCACCGAAATTATCCAAGCTGGTATGGAATTATTTATTTCACGTACACAGAAAACCTCTTCAGCCACTCAAAAGCCCTGGTTCTCTAGATCTTGTGACTAGGCCAGACTTGAAAAGGTCAAAGCTCACAAAACACTTCTACACAATCCCAGTCAAGAAAACCGTCAAGCATTTAACGACGCAAGAAACCGCTATGTCCGCATTCTTTTTGAGGCAAAAAACTCGTTTAATAACCACATCAAAAACAAAGTCCTCTTAAGCTCCAGCAGCAGCAAACCCTTCTGGACTCTTGCTAAATCTATTGGGAATAATGTCTGCAAGAGCACGTTCCCACCTCTTGTCTCAGGGGATGAATTGGTTTCTACCGCCCTGGGCAAGGCTGAACTTTTTGCCTCGTTGTTCGCCGGCAATTCTACTCTCAACCCACCTCCAAATGTTCAACCACCAACAGTCCCCAATGTCGCGCATAAAATGACGGATATCATTTTCAAAACTAAAAAAGTACGAAAGATGCTCTCTTCTCTTAATACCAGGAAAGCCTCTGGCCTTGACGAGATCCCAGCAATTGTTTTCAAAAAATGCGCACCAGAACTTGCTCCTGTCCTGACTCGTCTGTTTCAGATATCTTACAATAAAGGCATATTCCCTAGTAACTGGAAAACTGCTAGAGTACAATCCGTCCCCAAGAAAGGATTCAAAGCGCTTCCTAGCTACTACATGCCTATTTCTCTCTTTTCAGTCATCTCTAAAGTGATGGAAAAGTATATAAACACCGATTTACTAAAATTTCTTGAAAAACACAGTCTAATCCACGACAGGCAGTATGGATTCCGTCAGCGCAGATCAACTGCCGACCTCCTTTCCTTTGTCACCCATTCTTGGAACAAGCCTATGGAACTACACGGTGAATCCCAGATTGTCGCTCTAGACATATCCAAAGCCTTCGACCAGGTCTGGCACGCAGCACTGCTCACCAAAACTATGTACCTGGACAGCAAACCTTCTCTCCAACCGGAGCATTTCTGTTGTTGTGGATGGCCATTCCTCTAAACTATATCCAATTAATGCAGGAGTTCCTCAAGGTTCAGCTTTAGCCCCTACCCTGTTTCTTCTCCACATCAATGACCTCCTCTCTAGCACATCCAACCCATTTCACAGTTACGCGGACGACAGCACCCTCCACTCAAATATACAATATTCTAAGCCTGTCTCTTTGGCCCAACTAGATGAGGATCGCAGACCCATGGAGGGTTCTGTCTCCGTGGATCTCCAAAAAATATTAGACTGGGGAAGTAGAACTCTTGTACAATTCAACCCCACCAAATCTCAGTCTTGCTTTCTTTCTCATAAAAGATACACCAGCCCTAGAACCATCACAATGAACAACCAAGTTATTCAAAGTAATGAGTCCTTTTCACTTGTTGGCATTTCTGTGGATCGAAATCTCAATTGGCACCAACATGTCACATCAATTGCAGAAGCAGCTGCTAAGAAATTAGGTTTCCTCTTCCGGGCTCGCAAATACTTTTCACCAGCTAATCGCTATACCTTATATACTTCACAAATAAGGCCAAACCTCAAATACTGCTCCCACATCTGGGGTGCTGCTGCCGCTTCTACACTCGCTATCCTGGACTCCATTCAGAAGAGAGCTATACGTCTCATTGGTGACCTCTCTCTCTTTTATAGATGTCTGCACGGGCAGTGCTCAGGGGAGCTTTCTTCCATAGTTCCTCCACCTGCTGTCCCCAACAGATCTACCAGGGGAACAGAGCGAATGCACCCTTTTACTGTGCAGGTCACCAGACATAGAACATCTTGTTATGCCCGCTCTTTTGTCCCGAGGACTTCCAAGTTGTGGAATTCCTTGCCGGCACATGTTTTTCCTTCTCCTCCGAACCTTCAAGTCCAGAATTAACAAGTTGCCTCTTTCCTCCTTGTTGACACCCACGGTACGATAGTATTTAGGCTGTAAGCCCTCGTGGTGTGTTGTTGAAATAAAAACAAATTTAAAAAAATAAATAAAAAAGAACAGTAAATTCACACACACACCCTTTTCATATCAAGCAAATGAGGTAGGTTCGGCCCTTGGGTGTAAATATCCGGCGACCTTCAATTATCATCATTACAAAAACAATGTAGGAAACCAATAATATATAAACGGATTAAGAACTCGCGACAAACGCATGCTTTAACTACTCTAACACTAGGTAGAAGGTGAAGAATGCACAATTTCAGAAAGGCCTTGGAACACGAGTAACTAAGAACCCGATGACAGCGATATGTGTAGCATACAAAAAGCAATCTGGTATTGGTGCACTGGTGGTAATGTAATATAGCCCAAACTGCGGGGTCTGGAATATTCCTCTAAATCCCAGCACAATGGATTCAGTGTTAAAGTTAAGTCGAAGGTCAAGGTGTTGGATGCCCAAATAACTTCACAGTGAAGTGAAGTAAGATAGTGCCACACTAAGGCAATAAAGGAAACGTGTGGATTTAAAAAAAACTAGAATGAAAATAACTCAGCAAAATGAAGATAACAAAAGGTGACAATAGTGTCAGCGTGTATGTACGATGCCAACCTTAATCTATCAGCAGTCGATTTGGTGAATTTGCAAGACCTCCCAAACATTCTTTGATAAAACAACTACCGATAGATGAAGTTTGGTGTTTTACATGCACGCTGACACTATTCTTACCTTTTATTCTCCTGCCTTTCCAGAGTTATTGACATTTAAGGTTCCATACACATTACACACTTTTTTCACAATTTCCCAGTACGGTCTTCTTCCATGACACCCCTTCCCCTCCTAAATAGTACATTTGACATAAAGTTTACATTGACTTTGGGAATCCCTGGTATATTCTAGACACATGGACCATGGGCATTAACTCAACTGGCAGTTTATCTTATCACTTCGCTTTCAGTACACCGCTAGTATGCATATTACGTGTTTAGATGTTATTTCTGAAATTGTGTATTGTTTACCTTGTTCTGTTAATCACCATTAGTGTTGTAGTAGTTTAAGGTTGATGTGTGGCCTGTTCTTGGTCTGACATCTTATTTTTTTCCTACATTGTTTTTGCAATGAGGAAATTGCCATGTTGCAGGCTGTTTAAATACAAGGTCCAAGGTTGTGTACACCAAGGGCCGAACCCAAGGTTTATAGATTAGACAGGTTGTCGGGTAACGCTGAGGGGGGGGGGGGGGAGACGCGAGAGGAAGGGCAATAAGTCATGTATATTCTAAATGGGAATAACACCTATAGTTTCAGATTGCGTTTTGGTGTTTTAAATAACATTTATTAGAAATTTGTGTAACTTTGCTTAAAAATTTTCGAATACAATTAGTTACGGATTTATTTTAACGTTTATTTTGTACGAAGCAGCAGTTAAATCGAAACTATTGTCTTAAATGGCTTATTTTTTGAGGTGTTGTGTTGTAAACATAACTGCACAGGAAATCAACGGTATTACGAATTGAACGCTGTTTCGTCGTGGGGATATCCCTTCCCCTCTCGCGTGCATACAACCACCTTCGTTGCATAAACCACGAGAAAAAATTATTTTTCATATCCCCCCAAGGAAATGACAGGACCTAGGGCAAATAGAGGTGCTGTGCGGGGAAGGCAAGGTGTAAGGGGTATCTGGCTACAAGATGTGAAAAAGACAGCCATCAAACCGTTTTCTTCGTATTTTCTGGTCATATTTCCTTTTTACTACCTACCCTGCCCAGCACCCCTGTTCACTCCTGGTCCCGTAACTTCCTTGAGGGGTGTGAACAAGAAATTTTTATTGTGGTTTGTACATTCAAGGGGGGTCCTAGGCATGTTTCTGAAAAAAAAAATGTTTGAAAAGCGTTCGGAAGGTAATCTGCAAAATTACCGTTGATTTATCTAAAACTGTTCAGGAGAGAAACTACAAATTCACCGAAGAATTATACATAAAATTGCAACAGACCAGTTGGTTTTGAAAAATCAAATTTTGATGTTTCTTACTGTGCCTGTAACATTTACATATTTTTTTTCAGTTGCATCTAAACAAATCGAATTATTTAAGGGGTAACTATTCTACTTGGGCGATTGAAACAAATAGAATTATTTGGCCGGGAAATATTTATAGAATTATTTGAGTGGCAAATCATTTAAAAGCTCCTGCACCGAACAAGGTATGAAAAATTGATTTACTTACATCTTCTGCTTTCCATCCATTATGACATAAATAGCAGCTAGCAGCTACTCAGGTTTAAAACTTCCAAACTCTATTAGTACGCGGCTATTTAATGATAGGACAAATAATTATTTCTAAAGTTTGCAAAGGCAAAATACTACTAACAAAAAAATTGTTCGCCGGTTTACTTCCCAATAACACATAACAATTGTCCGTTTTTTGACTTTTGTGTTTTGTTAGGTTAAGGCATAAATAAAATAAAGGGCAACTATTATTATCATAGATAAATTAAGATTTATCTATGATAATTATATTAGCTATTGGGTGATTTCACCAGGCGCCGGTGGCATATCGTTGTCAAAAAATGTTGACAAACGTCAACGTTTTGTCAGCATTTCTTTACATAACAATGCGGCTGTTGGCAGGCAGCGCTGGCATCTGTGAACTCGCCCATATGTAGCCTTGTTGGAGTCTACCAGGTTTACAGTTGAAAAGTTGTGTCAGTGCCGACCTTAATCACCCGGGCGCCCCGGGCGAATCAATCATTTGGCGCCCTCTATTATATGATAATGATATAATACTTATGTATAATTATATATTAAAATAATAAAAGAAGTTAATTGAGTAGCACATTTGGTTTAAACTTAATATAACTCTAAGCTTGTCTGGCAGTGGGTTGAACTCGAAACATGTTAAAACTTTACTTTTCTAGGTTTTTTGTCAGCAAATTCTCTAATAAGACAAGCAAAATCTAGATTTTCTACTATGTGAAACCTGGAACCTGTGATGAGC
Organism: Tillus elongatus; assembly: GCA_964006375.1. Taxonomy (NCBI): domain Eukaryota; kingdom Metazoa; phylum Arthropoda; class Insecta; order Coleoptera; family Cleridae; genus Tillus; species Tillus elongatus. The sequence goes on along the minus strand of OZ023264.1, from coordinate 153,106,682 downwards.
ACTAATAAGTACACTTGGAGAACACCCAAATCACCACAACACATATTTCAGAGACCTTCAGATGAAGAAATCAGAAGAAGAAAATCAGAGGAAGAAAATTTTCTCCCTCTGAAGATGCTGACATTGTCAACGAAACGATCGTAAGGTCTCTGAAATATGTGTTGTGGTGATTTGGGTGTTCTCCAAGTGTACTTACTAGGTTTTCTGCAACTTGATTTTCCATGGATAGTGAGGCCAAACTGGTCAATCTGGTTGTAGACCGCAAGTAGGTTTTTATCAACTTCAGTTTGGATAAACTGCATTCACCACTTGCAACAGTCACTGGTATTGTTAACAGAATACGCGACGATATCCAGGTGTTGGGATATAATTCTTGAAGGTTATGCTTCTTGATAAAACTTTAGGCTTCAATAGGCGTTGCTTGACTCTCTTCAAAATAATGTTGCAGGCGTAAAATTTCATCGCACAACATATTGCCATCGATATCTGATATAAAGTTGACAGTTAACTGTTCCTGTAATATAGCACAATGTTTTAATAGTCCTTCTTCATTTTGATTCTTGTTTATGTCAGACAAGAAACTCTACTTCGTAGAAAAATCTTGCATCTGTTCAAGTCTTTCTTATATAGATATAAGCACAGTAGTATCCAAAAGAGCATTAAAAAATTCGCGACGGCCCTGTGCTCCGGCGGCCTGGACGACCGACCGAGTGCCCCCCCCCCCCTAGCGCCGGAGTTGAGTTGTGTTATGGTACGCGTTTACCAGTCCTGCAGAGTTTCTGCTGGAACTCAACTGATGCCAATTTGTCAAAGCGGAATGACAAACACCACAAAATGGTGCTTGAAGTCAACAGTGCTGAAACACGAGCATCTCGTGACAGTAAAAACTCCGTGGCATTGATAATGCGCAGAATATTTTAAGCAACGAAATAAAAGACCTCCCTGACGTACTATTTACTTATTTACACACAATCCTGCCAACTGACCTGCGCGGACATCAGTTTGCCGAATTAAATGCTAAAAGGGGAAGGAAAATCAACCCTGTCATTCATGTGAGTAGAATGTATTTTCGTTCCCGATGTTCCTTCTTTTAGCTTTGATTAAAAGTTACTACTAATAAGAAGTGAACATATTTTATAGTTGAAAATTATACCTACCACAGTTCACTTACTGGGCGATGTTTTTCTGCGTATTCCCTTTGAGCACCGTTCATTTCGGTAAAAGATTCCTTTCCGCACATGTGTTCAATTCTTCTGAAATTTTGTATACCGACGTGTTTTAGGGTGTTGAGGAAAATCAGAATAGAAATTAGGGCAGAAGCAAACTTTTGGCGATATTTGGAATTAAAAAAAGTACTCACTTTTGCGACATGTTTTGGAGCATCTCTCTCTTCACCTGACCGATATAAATATACTCATGTAATTCTTTAGTACCTTATGTTAGATTTACTTTTAATGGTTTTCACGCTTCGTTTTTGAAAAATTTCATTACTAAATAACTTGCTTCTTGCAAAATCAAAATGTATTACATGATAAGTTGTTTTTATATGTCAAATGTCCACGTTAACTTAGGATCGATTATCAATGAAAAGATGGGAAATCTACAGACAGATAATCAGTAATATAGGGGCTGCACTAACTATGTGAAAATGAACTATAATAGAGGAATATGAATATACCCCTCTTTCGCTTGATATAAAACGAACGATCGCTGAAAATGTGTAAAATATGACAAAACATTGTCGCAAAAGTGAGTACACCTTTCGTTTTTTCCTACAAAAAAAAATCCAAATAACTGCAAATGTTTGCTTCTGTCCTCATTTATTGTGATTTGCGTCATCTACACCCTAAAACACGTATCTATATAAAATTTCATAAGAACAGATGTGCGGAAAGCAAACTTTTACCGAAATGAACAGTGCTCAAAGGGAATACGCAGAAAAACATGGTCGAGTAAGTGAACTGTGGCAGGTACACTTTTCAACTATAAAATATTTTCACTTCTCATTAGTAGTAACTTTTGATAAGTAAACAATACAATAAGGTATTTGAATTATTTCTATCTGTATTACAAAAACACAATATATATTTTAGCATTTATTCAAAATATAAAACAATTTATTTTACACATATATAGCTACAAGCATAGCTAAAAGCTTAACTAAATAAAAGCTCATGAACAACGACTCAACGACCATACCACAGACTAAAGACTAGGTAGACACTTTAGACACATAAGATATAGCACAGCATAAGACATTAAGTAGGTCATCAGGCGCCCGCTGCTGACTTTAAGCGCTTATCTGCTGACTACCGATACATTTCCGCGGTTGGAGGTTGATGAACGAATGCAAATTTGAACTTTTAAAAACGCGTTTCAAGTCCTATAAAAAGAAACTTCATACCGTAGGGAAACTAATAAATTAATTGGAAAATTGGCACCGCTGAACATTTACATTATATGTAGGAACTTTTAAATGTTGTACAACAAAAAAATTCTTCACGTAGTCACGGCATGCTCTGATTGACGCCGAAGTGTGGGTTCCTTGGACATCGGGTTCGATGGAGCCATCTCAGTTTCAAACGCTCAAATCTGCGTTCGAGTACACGAACCGTTGTTCGGGTCAATTATTAAACGCGCCGAAAATGGTATTTGAAGGTAGTTCATCAATCTCCAGCCGCTGAAATGGAGTTAGTGTTTAAGAGATGGCTCCATCGAACCCAATGTGCAGACTCAGTTCCAAGTCGCGAGTCAGATCTCGCAGATCAGGTAACCGACCGTACAATTCACGGCGGTTTTTTCTCGTTTCTTTTGGATCCAGTATTCGCCCTATCCTGGTTAACGTTACTGGACCCCTTCAGAAATAAGACTACCTTCTACGGGTAAATTCTGGTGGAGGGATACTACGCGGTTCCCCCATCTGTCCCTATAGCCATCCCCATCCGCAATGACCACTCCAGTTCCCGCTGCTCAGCCTGAACGTGTCGGCCTTTCCGAGCCGCCCTCAAAAGCTGAGACGTAAGGCTTCCCCACCATCATCTCCTGAAAACAGGAAAAATCGTCAAAGGAAAATCCCATCCGATGACGAATCCATGTCTTGCGAGCCTGACTCCGAGGCCAACCAAGACCCAGAGCGGGCCGCAAGAATTGCTCTCAAATCCACCCTTCTGCCTCCGATATTCCTCCGCAATAAGGAAAAGTGGTCCTATCTCTCCGGCCACTTTACCCGTCAAAACATTAGCTGTGTCAAGGCTAAGAATCTTACAGATTCCGTTAGAATTCACTTGACTTCAGCTACCGACTTCAAACAGGCTACCAAAACCATGGATGACTTGCAATTTCAATACCATTCCTTCCAGCTCCAAGGGGACAAACAATTAAAAATTGTTCTCAGAGGGGTCTGCGAATCCATCCCTATCGAAGAGGTTGAAAAAGACCTCACCGCCCAGGGTTTCCATCCCGATGGTGTCCACCGAATGCTAGGCAGAGGCAAGGACAACAAAAAAAACCATGCCCCTCATCATGACAAACCAAAGTCCGAAAAGTCAATCTTCGGTGTCAAAACTGTGTGCGGCCTCATCGTTAAGGTGGAGTCACTAAACAAAAAGTCCCTACCAAACCAGTGCCAATGAGGTCCAAGAATTCGCCCAACGCTTAAAACTGGACGTTATTCTAATCCAGGAAACCAACATGCGTCTCCCAACCAATCCGAAACTTCCCACACTGTACTGCAATTACCGCACCACCCAGAGATGGCGGCACGGCAGTGTATGTTAAGACAAATACTGACCACCAGCCTCTCAGTACGCCAGCCCTACAGAACATCGGGGCTACACAAATCGTAGTCAACACTTCCTCTGCAGGCCCAATAAAACTCATTTGTGCCTATAATCCTCCACAAAAGAGAATTCTAGACGCCGACGTAGACCTCTCATTTGACACCAACCAATCCATAATAATGGCTGGCGATTTAAATTCCAAACACCCCAATAGACAATTTGCATGTTTTTTTTCTTATCACATCTGATGATTATTACTATTTTTTTTTCATTTCACATACTACAAAAATAACGATACAAAAAATATTTGAAAATGCGAATTTCATAATTGATTTCAAACACCACTGTTTTACCGGCATGATCTGTGACGGCACTGGACGGTAATGACAACAATGACAATGTGCTTGAGATCCCGATAAACGAATAAAATTCACCATGGTGTTGAGAAACAAGCGACCATACTTATCATACCATAAGGCAAATGTAAACACGTCATTTATTCACTGTCCAAGTACGTCACGACCAATAACAGAACATTCGTGGTCACATGAATATAAATCGAATTTTTTTTATTTTAAAATTATTTTTATGTCTACTACATATGTTTTTGAGTGTTTTCATCCATGTAATAATGTTCTATGTATGAAAAACTATTAGGTAAATGTTAAATTCATTTAATGGAAAACACATGAAAATGGTCTATTGGCATTCTCGCAATGTCAATTGAAATAAGAAAATCCTCCAATCGTAGACAACCATGCACACTGCATGGTTGACGCCACTACAAGACCCACACACTTCGGTAGTGTGGGTCGACCCGAAGTGCTCGACATAGCAATCATGTTGAACACCAACTTTCTCCATGAAATAACAACCCTAAACGACCTTTCGTCTCGAACATAACCCAGTCATTTTGCAGCTTGGATATGACAATGACGAACCTGACTTCCCAAAGAAAAAGGAACTGTGGCCAGTTTTCACAGAACACGTTAAAGACACGCTTGGTAATATTCAGGTTATCCGCAGCATCCCCGAACTCGAGGGTGCCGTGGATAACCTATAGTCCAAAATCTGTCGAACATGCATCAAGGACGTACTCCGCCCCAAGCAATCTACCCCCATTTCTGTCCAGTATCAAAGAAATGATACTAGAGAAGAACCGCGTGCGTAGACTAGCTCAACGCACCGGAAACCCCATCGACAAACGACTCATCAAACAAGTACGATCCGCCCTACAAGAATTCCGCAACAACCGTTGGGAGGAACGCCTGTAAACACTGTCCGCCCATGACAATTCCATCTGGCAACCTCCACCACAAAGCAGTGGTATTCATAGTTTCGATTATCAATGCCATGCTGCGATTTCAACATTTTCCTTCCATGTGGAAACTTGCCGGCATTATCAATATCACACAACCCGGCAAATATGCGCTGTTCCCTCAGAACTACAGGCCTGTTAGCCTACTCCCAGTCATCGGCACAATCGCCGAAAAACTAATCGAGAAAAGGCTAGCCTCGTTCATCTCTGAGAACCATATCCTTCCTGACTAGCAATTCGGTTTCAGACACCAGCACATACGAAGTCCTTTGTGTTATGGGAAACATCACCGAAGGATGCAACAAAAACAAGTCAACTGGTGGAATATTTCTTGATATGCTCAAGCCTTCGACATGGTTTGGCATGCAGGCCTCCTAAACAAACTTCTATCTTTTAATTATCCTCTCCCTCTGATTCTGCAAATCAGGTCATATCTACAGCAGAGGAAATTCCAGGTCAAACACCTGGGAATCAGATCTATAACCTACTCAGCAACGGCTGGCCTCCCGCAGGGTTCTGCTATCTCCCCTCTGCTGTACAATATATTTGTCGCAGACATACCGACACCGCCCCTAAACGTGACATACGCACTGTACGCAGACGACACTATCATCTCCAGCAGCTCCACTTAGCTGAGGATAATAACTGAACGCCTACAGACCGTCGTAGGCGAGCTATAAGGCTGGTATAGGAAATCATGTCTAACCATAAACCCCGATAGATGTTCAGCAGTTCTATTTTCCAAGAGGAGACACACATCTTACGAACAGGTATCATTAGGCAACAGTCTAATTCCCTGGCACGACTCCGCCAAATACCTTGGGCTTTTCCTCGACAAGCGCTTATGGCACCCCCATGTCCAACATGCCCGACGGAAAGCTTCGATGTTCATAACGAAGTTCTTTCCACTTCTTAACAGAAATTTCAAATTGGCCGTGAATAATAAGCTGCTGATGTTCAAAGTCATAACCCGGCCAGCCTCGACCTATGCATCCCCTGCATGGGCCATTACGGCCGACACACACATCAAGACCGTTCAACACACCCAGAATAAAATTCTGAGAATGGTTGCCGGAGCGCCATGGTTTGTCAGAAACAAACAGATTTACTCCGATCTGAAAATGAGTTGAAACTCAACTATCCACCACTCAGTTTGTAAAAGCCGCTTCTCACCCAGATGCTCTTCTCCGTAGTGCCACCCACTACTATGAGCAACTTCCACGTAGCATGAACGTCCAAAGCTTATTCTTACCCGATAACGCCCCCGCGGCAATAATAACTGTTCTAACTGCTCGAACAGCTTTTACACTCCCCAGGTCGAAAGTGAGTGCATTAGAACCCTTTTAGTTCCTAATCGAACAAACTTTAAAAGCTGATAGTTGATAGTAATTTTTTAAATTTAATTGTTTTAAATATGAGCATATCTCGCTTCTCATGACCGATATAAACATACTCATGTAATGCTTTAGTACCGTATTTCACTGAGCATATTCACTTTATTCATGGTTTTCACGTTTCGTTTTTGAATTTTTTTATAAGTAACTTATAATGTTTCTGGTAGTAATGTCAGAATTCTAATTGTAATGTTGTGAATTGGGTTTTATATGTCAAAACTGTCAACGTCAACTTAGGAGCGATTATCTAAAAAAGAAGGGAAATCTACAGAGACACGGAAACGGCTTATGGCGTGCATATACTATATGAAAATAAAATATAATAGATGAGTACTCCCTTCTTTAGCTTGATATAAAACGAACGATCCCCTAAAATATGTAAAATATGACAAAAACATGTCGCTAAACTTCAACTTACGCGATCCTCCAAAAAAATCCATATAACTCCAAAAGTTTGCTGCTGCCCAAAGCTTATAGATTAAAGAGGTTGCATGGTACTTTTCGGCCAATCAGAGATGAAAGCGGGAATACGTCACATGTATTCCTAATTTAATTCTAGTGGAATAATAGTGCATTGAACATTGAAATCAACCGACATTTTTATGTTCATCTAATCTATGAACCTTGGCTTCCTCCCCCATTTTTATTATGATTTTCGTTATCTACACTGAAGAGTGTTGCCAGTAGAAAAAGATATAATTGGAATATCACTATACATGTCATTCCAAAATGTGATAATTCTCCAAGGCTCATAGACTAGATTATTATAAACTTTTATATTATATAATTAGATCTAACCCATGAACCTCGTTCGCTATGTTATTTAATAATATATAAGGGGTTAATCAGGGAGAGTAATTGAACGGTCACTTTTTTTAAGCTATTTATTTTCTATTTTAGAACCATATATACATGAAAAGAGAACAGAAATATTATTGATAATTATTGTTACCCTAAAACTAAAAATTTGTGTAAGTTTAAACTATTACTTAATTTATAGGTAGGTATGGCCCCTGCCAAACTGAAATAGATCTAATCATATAAAGAAATAATTAAAAGTATTTTGTAAAAAAAGCATTAAAATGTGCATTTATTTATTAAAAAATTCTCCTCATATACAATGATCACAACTAACTTTTATGAGCGATATAACAAGAAATATCGGGCAGTATACCAAATGTATCATAGTGGTATAATAGACCGAAACATAAAGTTGATAGAAAAAAGGAACCCATTTTTTTCAAAATTATTAGTAGGATTTTAATAGTTATATAAATAATCGATACTTTCTTAAAGAATAAATTGTTGTTAGTAGTAAAAATAACATTTTAGTATCGTAGAATTCTGCATATACCCTGCCAAGAAAATAATTATATGTTATTATGATTACCATAATTTAATTCTTTTATCTAAAAAATATCTATCAACTATCTATAGATAATTAATTTAAAATACATATGTCATCTTCCTCTAGATATTATTTTCCATATTATCTATTATTTTTCTATCTAGATAATAAGTAAATTATCGTGGCACAAGATTGCTATTATAAGGCATGCAAATGAATGGCATTACAATACGGTTTTCGAGTATTTTTGTACAAATCTTGAAAATTTAGAAGCTCACAACTCCTTTATTTATAAACAGATTCATAAAATGTTTTACAAATAGTTTTATTTAAATTTAAAGCCTACGATAAGAGTGAAAAACAGAACTTTTTAAGTTAGTGGTTTAAATTTTCCAGTTCAAAGGAAATTACATTATGTTTATGTGATAAAGAGACCATACAGACCTTACTATTTTTCAGAGTTCAATTGTTTTAAGACATAATATAAAAATAAGAAGCTATAATTAGAATAAATAAATATCAAAAGGCAGTATAACCACAAAAATTGGATAAAAAGTTTTAAAACTAAATAAAACTTGGCAGTGGTACAAATAAGTCAGATTTATAAATTCGTAGTTCAGGGGGAAATATAAAGATGTAGATATTGCGAAATTTACCATTACGGGCAGCCTTAATTGAGAAGACGGCAAAATTAATAAGGCAGTGAAACTTGCTGTTCATAAGAGCTAAACTAAGTATATGCAAGCTTTTTTTAACTAATAAGCATAACTGAAAATTAAGAAAAATCTCATAAAAAACTTGCTTCCATCATTAAATATTTATATACAGAATGTCCCTTAATAAGGCTGGGACAAGATTTTTACATAGATTTACGAGACAAAATTATAGGAATACTATAGCCAACTTATCACCCAATAAAAAGGACCACTGAAAAACAGTTTTTAATAGCTCTGAAACTATTGCACTAAAAGAAACCGAAAGGACACCTTATTAATTGATTATTATTCTATGTAGAAATCTTTTGATTTTTCAAAATTCTGATCATATAGCACCCATATAATTTACATTCCGTTTTACCCTTGTAGTTTGTATATTGTTTAACCCCTGTACATATTCAGCGATGCGGCCAGTGTCGATCGATACTTTCGAGTGTGCGATATGACTCATGCGGTAAAAGCACAGACTAAGAATGCTGTGATAAAAGATAAAAAGATCACGAGCGTCTCGTCACAGTAATGACTAGTTGCACTGGTCATGCGCACTTTGCACAATATTTTAAGTAACGCAATAAAAGAATAAAAGATCTATCTGACGTGCTGTTTACACAGAATCCTTCCAACTAACCTTCCTGACCTGCCCTAACATCAGTTTGCCCAATTGCAAGCTAAAAGAGGAAGGAAAATCAACCCTGCCATTCATGTGAGCATAAAGTATTTTTCCTTCCCCTTTTTCATTATTTTAGCTTTTGATTAGGCCTACTGATGTCAGCGCAGGTCAGGAAGGTCAGCTGGGAGGATTGTGTGTAAACAGCACGCCAGTGAGGTCTTTTATTTTATTTCGTTACTTAAACATACTGATAAGTGCGCATGATCAGTCCAACTGGGTTATTACTATGCGAAACGCTCCTGAAAGATCCACAAATTCACTGTCAAGTGTCAACAGGTGGAGATGGAGGTTAATATTAATACGTTACGTTAATAGTGAATTCGCAAGATCAAGAAGATAAAAATATGTCAAATGTCAGCCAGTCTGGACTGGAGCCAGCTGCTGGACAAGTGCAAGGGCAAGACGTTAAGGTGATGGTGTCCAAGGTGAATTAGTGTGTATCATACCCAACTCAAGCTAGCCGACTTTAACAGACCTTTCCACACCCTATAATCTTTTTTCCAGTAACACAGACCTTTTCGAGACGTAGAAAAATTCGGTCAAGTAGTAGCGTAAATATAGCATATCAAACAGTTTTTGGCGTATATAGGTATGCATAAATGGCTGAAGCTTGTTACCCTAATGTTATGCCAATTTTTAACTTCGCCAGAAACTACAAAAATATTTGCGTAAAGGTAATATCAAAGTTGCAATTTGTTGAATTGAAAGCTACCTGAGGTGCTGTTTAATCATAATCGCCTAAACTGACCTCCCTGACCTGCCCTGACATCAGTTTGCCTAATAGACAATTTGCATGTTTTTTTTAATGATTTTCGTATCTGATAGACATCCCACAAAGATGATTTTTAATAAAATTTTTTCATTTCACATACTACAAAAATAACGATGCAAGAAAATATTTAAAAATGCGAATTTCATAATTGACTCCAACCACCACTATTTTGCCGCCATGATCTGTGACGTCACGGGCCAGTACAATAGTCAACAATGAACTCTGAGTTTACATTCTTTGTTGCAAGTTATTGATTGAAACTTGGCTTCTGCATGTGATTCTATTTGATAATATGGAAAATAAAGCTTATATAAATACTATCGAGTACCAATGTGTACAAACAAATACGACTATAAAAACTCCAAAGTTACTTTTTTTTGTTCCAATTGGAAAGCAATGGTGAAAAGTTAGAAAGCGGGATGAAAGGAAAAATCCACAGTTATCTGAGAAAACCGTCTTATACTGTAAAGACCATTTTAATGTACCTCATTTACCGAATGAATATTATTGATATAAGGTTAAAATTCTTATCATACGTTATTTAGTTAGGTTGTAATTTCCATGCGGTCAAGACATGTTTATTTGTACATATTAAGTATTAACTTTACATATTACTCTTAGCATTAACAATCGGCAAAAATCATAGTTATGAATTAACGAAATTATTGGGTTTGCTTCCATTAATTATCTGTAATTAATTTAGATAATATTGTTCTATCAAAAAGAATGATGTCGTCATAAATGAGTCAGTTATGGACAAATTATCTGATTTCACCTGTTGAAAACCATTGTCTCCCATTTTATTACACACAATAGTGCAAATTCAAGTAGAAAAAAACACAATAAACGAATAAAATTCCCTACGATGTTGAGAAACAAGCGACCTTACTTATCATATCGTAACAATTATGTCACGACAAATAGCACAACGTTTGTGGTCACATGATAATATTTCGAAATTTTTGATTTTAAAAGTCTCTGTCCACTATATATGTTTTTTTGGTATTTTCATGCGCGTAATAATGTTCTATGTATGAAAAACGATTAGGTAAATGTTAAATTCATGTAATGTAAAATCCGTGCAAATTGTCTATTAAAAGGAGAACCATGAAGTAATGTTCATACATGATACAAATAACGAGAGATATGATATTCAGACTATCTATTTTTAGACCAGTCACGCGCATGGTTTCAGGTGGTGAGTCCAATGCAACAATAAGATGCTGTCGTGCAGTAGGGTTTGACGTTTCATCACAACCTCTTAACAAATTACGTATTTTACTAATATTTAAGTGCATACAGTTGGAAGAAATAAAAATGAAAAAGATTAAATTTAGTGCTGCGATCTATATTATCTGAAAAAGACAATACAGGCGTAACTTCAACCGCATAAAACTGACGTATAGAAACTTATTGATTGCGAATGACTTTGTTTTAAGTGGGTAGTTGGACTTCTATAACGTTACTCACCGCGTGACGTCATAGAGGGGGCGGGACATATGCGCAATATCATATATCTTCTAAGTCATTATCATGATGTTCATATGACGTTGACGTCTGGCAGGGTTCGTTTTCCGTCTAATTTTCTCTTAATTAAGCAAACTGATATCAGGAAAGTTAGTTTAGACAGGATAATGATTAAACAGTACCTTAGGTATGTCTTTTATTTTTTTAAACAGCAAAAGCAGATTTTTTTCGACGGAGCGTGTTCCTGTGATTAGTCGCTTGTGAAGAGACTCGGTTGTGCTTTTAATATCGATTTTCTGAGGCACAAGTGAGATCGATAATAGTAGGGGTGGTTATCTCTGTCGCACACACACGGAGATGAGGCTCACTTGTAATATTTGTATAAGTTCAAGGTTACATTTCAATGTATGCCCATTAGCTGTGTCGTGTTTGTTTAGATCTTGGAACAATAGTTGTTTTACATTATAAGGTAAGATTAAGATGTGAAGAAACTAACCTAACTTTTGGTTTATAGTTCCGATTACTAAATAAATACAGTTGAAGGTCGCAAATACAATATCCTAGATATGAACAGCATACGAAGTAAACGAGTAACATATGGGTGGACTGTTGTTAATACAATAAGTATGTGGTATTGAGAGTAATTATTAGAGTGTCTTGAGTAACGATAAAAATCAAACAAAATTCAGCAATGGCTTGTCCAAGAGTTCCCTTTAATAAAATTAAAACTCTGAGTACGAATAGAAATTACAAGTTAGAACAATAGTCAACTAGGTATATGAATAAGATTAGGTAAAGATGATTAGCGTTAACTTCAGGGCCCTAACAGTCTGCCCATTTGAGATGATATTTAATAAAAGAACCTGGCAAAGCCATATGCTGGCAAAATAGCTTTGTATGTAAAAATGATATTGTGTAAATCAGTACACCTACCTGTAAATCTTACTTTTATAGTTTTTTTTAATATTTAAAAATGGATTTACCTACAAACATCAAGTGTTGAGCACAACACGCATTTTCAGATGATTTAAAATTTATCTTGCCTCTAAAATCTCGTGTAAAAAATTTTCTCAACTTTTAGGGACAGCCTGTTTTTCTGTGCTAATTATGGTACCTATATGCTTTATAAGTTGTAACTTGCAATATATTCCTAATAGTTCCAAGTTTTTATAGCTATATAGTAAATTATGTTAGTTTCATAGTAAAATTTAAAAAACCAAGAGAACAATAGAATACTAATGCGCGACGCTTTTTTTTTAGAAATATTATGTACAGGATATCATTTTTCATTTTTTTTTTAATTTTAGAAAAACTTGTTTTTTAAACTGAAATAATTATTATATTACCTGAAATAGATCCTTAAACTTTTTCTTGTGGGACTAATAAGACATTGTTATATTATCTTACTCTTACACCTTAAAATTTAATTATCTAAGGAAATAGGCTTGAAATATCTTTTCGCTGAAATAAAAAGATTATTTAACAAGTATAATTAAAAGCTTTTTATAGTTATTCATACGTTTTGCATCATACTACTGGATTTTTGATTTCTTTATGTATCTCTTAATTAATGGCAGCGTTTATCACACACCAATGGCTGAGTTTAAGCGGACATCAGCGCATGTGTTGAAATTGATACAATCATGATACAAATAACGAGAGATATGATATTCAGACTATCTATTTTTAGACCTGTGACGGGCATGGTGTCAAGTGGTGAGTCCAATGCAACAATAAGATGCTGTCGTGCAGTGAGGTTTGACGTTTCATCACAACCTCTTAACAAATTGCGTATTTTACTAATATTTAAGTGCATACAGTTGGAAGTAATAAAAATGAAAAAGATTAAATTTAGTGCTGCGATCTATATTATCTGAAAAAGACAATATAGGCGTAACTTCAACCGCATTAAACTTACGTAAAGAAACTTTTTGATTGCGAATGACTTTGTTTTAAGTGTGTAGTTGGACCTCTATAACGCTACTCACCACGTGACGTCATAGCAGGGGGCGGGGCATATGCGCAATATCATATATCTTTTAAGTCATATCATGGATACAATTTAGGGTTAGAAATATTATGAACGTATTATTGTTGAATTCAAGCAGTATTTTCACATGTGTTCGTCATTTTAAAATATTCTATAACCATAACTCCCTAACCAAAGGAAAATTAGTATTAAATTAAAAATCGATAATGAAACAAATGGATCAACTTATAGAAACCCCATTGAAATAGAATGATAAGACTGACGATAGAAAATTTAGCTGTCAGTGAATATAGTGCCGCTTAAAAGAACTAAGCCAACGATAAATGAATATTAGTAGGTACGATGACGTAATATCAAATTGCACTCCAGATAATTTTCATGACCATTTTATATAATGCCTTGAACCACTTTGCACGAATTACAATGAATACTTGCGAAAACAGAGATCAACGATATATCGCTACCGGATATTTACTCGCAGCTATTAAAACATCGTTCTTAACATTGCTATTAACAACACAAAAAACAGCAATGGTGAAAACCGTGATTTACAGAAATCAAATCGCCATAGAGAAACTATATCTAAATAATTAAAAACGCTATGACAGTATTCGTAATACGCGAAATCATACTTGCGCGAGAGAGACAGCAGAAGTAGCTATGTGTTTTCCTTCTCGATCTGATTAGAACACCAGCATGTCTCTTTTCCTTTGGGTAGATAACGAAAAACTGCTAAATCTAAAAATAGACCGACTCAGAATTGGAGCATATACCTTAATACCTGACTTTTTTTCCTGTTATTATAATAAAACAAAAATATTTCTTTGATCATGTAGTATTGTAATTTTATAATTTTATAAAACTTTTATGTACGCTATTAAACACCTAAAAGTAGTTTTAAAAAGTAATATATATTTAAAACTATTCGATGATCATTTTGTAGTCGCAATGCGCAATAACTGCGATGCGGATAGCGATTTTAAAGTTTAGCAGTTAACACTGTAACGTCACGCACCTAAAAACTGAGCTGCGATCGCGATAGCAGTTTAAAATCGCTGTTATTTAAAAATAGCAACCGCCGATAGCATTGCTGTTGAAAAATCGCTGTTTGGCTCATCACTACGCGAAAATAGACAAATCAAAACAGTGAGGGGCTACTTAACTACACATGATCCTGAATTATGTTAGTCAGCGCTACTGATGAACGCAAATTTAAACTCAACTGTTGGCGACTGGTGAAAGCAACCAATGATCAGGGAAATATGTTAACTTGAATTAAAAATTTTGATTGGATATATCGGTTTTTCTGAAATGCAATAATTAAAGCAACGCTGCATATGCAAATATTTCTTTTAAAACCAAGCTTTCTAACCTAAAAATTAACCTTATTTATGCTCATGAGAAGTATTAGTTCGTCGTTTCGACGATACCGCTATACTCCTCAGACTACGAGATCTTTCGAACAAGGAGGGATCAGTATAAATTGGTTCACTTGGATCCTCAAACGGTCCCCCAGGCGCCGAAACTGGACACTCTACGTCATCATTTGGTAAACCAGGAAAATTCCTAGCTGTTCTTCCAAAGGTTCCGAACGCCCCAAAAGGTTTCTGCACACCCACTCCTGCAAAAATTCCGGAAATGCCACTTGATAAACCTCCGCTGCTTCTTGTGTTTGGATAAGAAGATGACATGTTGGAAGAGGCTCTATCGGCGATAAGATTTTTTCTCATTACCAGCCAGTAACGTCTATATGCAAGCCCGCCAACCAATGAGATTGTTAGCAGAAGAGCTATCAAAATCATGACTGCTGTAACCAGACCGTGATATTCACCGCTGGTGAGGCAATAGGTTTCTGGCACTGGCTCAGCTCGTCTAGCTTCCTGCTGAAGTTCTTCTCTCGAATCAAATACCTGAAGAAAAAAAAAACATTCACAAGCTAGTAAAAGAGGAAACTACGCTCTATGTAGTTGAAAACTATAGGCTCCTTTGCTATGTGAACACTGGAACCTGTGATGAGCACTGATAAGTACACTTGGAAAATACCAAAATTATCCTTTAAAATTAGATAGGGGCTCAGAAATTTGCCAAGTAAAAGATTAGGGAACGTCGTTCAACCTTGCCTGTTCAATATAGATACAATAGATAAACGATATGCCTCCGACTAGAATTTACCTTCGTTTTCGTCTGTCTACCTGATAGTTATATAAGTATAGGTGTAGTAATAATTTGGTTAGAATTTTCATCCTCTGATGATGCTGGAGAAACGATCGTTAGGTCTTAAAAAATGCGTTGTGATTTTGGGATTCTCCAAGTGTACTTATAAGCCTCCTTTGCGTTCCATCAGGGGAGTCGAAAAAATTTGAGTATTGTATGCTGAGAATTGTACAATATTTAGCTGGAAAAATATTATGCGTGACCTAAAGCATGGATTTAGAGCCGGTGTTTTAAGCTTCAACTGCCATTTCGACGCGGTTATGAGTGTCCTGCTATATTTTGCGATCTCATTGCGTTTAATTGCGCCGACCGTAACACGCTTCTTACAAAGCTGCACAAATATGGCAATCGTGCCACCATTTTGGATTTGTTCTTGACATATCTTTCAAAGAGATATGAGTATATAGAGGTGACAACTAATTTGAATGAAAGTTTTAATAAAACATTACAGGGTTAGTTACTGTCAACAATGGTATACCACAGAGATCTATACTGGTTCCTGTGTTATTTATTTTATTCGTTAATGATCTGCCTTTGGTATGTAGAAACGACCATATTACCATGTACTCTGACGGCAAGTCTATTCTTGTCGGGGGAGTGAACTGTCCTGAGGGTGAAAATGAAGATAATGCGACCACACTCGATAAACTTGCCAGCTGGTTCAGTTAAAACTCTTTGCTCTTGTAAATGCCGGCAAGACTGGCTATCCGCATTTCCACACTCTGCAGAACAGACACAATATGAACCTTGATACCTTCATAAGCAACCACACCCTGTTATTCATCCGACTCAAGTAAAGTTTATAGGCAAGACTCTAGATGAAAATATGTTTTTACAAAGCCATTTTCTAAAGCTTCCAGCTAAATTGAAATCAGTGTGTTACCTGATATGTAACCTGAAATGTATATTAGAATGTATATTGGATGAGAAAAACCATTTTGTAATTTTATTTTGCGTAAGTTGAGCCTAGGCTACGCCGGGGAGCGAGTTCACTAATGTACACCGTCTTGATAACACAAAAAGAATAATTAAATGTATCTTTGGAGCCATACCTATGTCTCTACGTTTCTATGTAAATTTCATGGGCAGATTTAAATAAGTCGCAATAAATTTGAGCACACGTTGTGGACTGTTAAATTTTTGCGTATGATATTTTCCTTGAGGCAAGTCAAAAATCAAATAAAGGTAATGTCGCTTTACTAAAAATTAATCAGATGGCGCAAATAAATCCAACGCATTAAGGTTCACTTTAGATCTTGGTGGTCATATAATTGTGGGAAGACGTAACGTCTTTTCAGTTCGACGGCTTTTTTGCCAACCATCTTAACGTCCGGGCACCGTTAGCCATTCTTCCTAGTTTCCTAGATAAGATGCAATGATGTGTTTTTGAAGCATTAACTTACCTCAATCATCTCTCGAACATATTCCGGTGATTCTGGATCTTCATCCCTTTCCTCTGACGGAGTACTCGATTTCGGTTTTCCCTCAGTAACTGGGAAGGATACAGATGTTGTATTCGAATCATCTTCTGTTATCGTGTTGTTGGCTGAATCCAAAGATAATGTTGCATTCACATCTCTCTTTCTTCTACCAAAAGATGGCTCTGATCTTCCTGAGCCAGTTTGACAGTATGCCGGCTGACAACCATCCCTGCAAGTACGCACCGTCGCTTCAAACACTAAAAAGTTGGACTCGGGTATCTTGAAGGCGTTAAATCTGGCTTCCAGGCTATCGCCACTTCTACCCCTGTCCAGTTCAGGGAAGACGTAAGGGTCAACAGGACATCTAGAAAAAAAAGTTAAGTTTAAAATGCAAGAAATCGTTATTATTTCCAGGTTATCAAATTATAAAGTAAAAAATAAGTAACTAACAGTCGTATCCATTGAATATCATAAAAAGAGCCCTAAGTATGGTTTGAAGGCATACTTATCATTTAAAAGATTAAAAACACACAAAGGATGGATGTGCCTTAACGTGAAAACTGAGATATATTATGCAAAAACTGTATTTAATTTTAAAAAATCTTGACGCATGATGTGCGTTATTCTAGCGATGTATTGTGTCAAATATGTCTTTTTTATAAAAGACATCAAATTTGGCAGAGATAGTATAACTTATGTAGAAGAAGCCATACACCATATTTCACTGAGTGAAGATTGGAACCTGTGATAAGCACTGAGCAGGCACAGCTCAGATACGGTAGTGTAGACAAATCATACGTGGTACAACTTATTTGGGATAATAATCACCACATAGATAAAGGTAATCTGAAACTTATCAAAAATGTTATACAACCAGCGAAGCTAGATGCGTACGAAAGTATTTATATTTCTAAGGCAATAAAAAATTAAAGTTCCTTAAACCGAGCGCCGCCACTGGTTTGTAGTCCTTTGTTTACACTCTCTCTTTGACAATTAAAACGGAAGTTCAAAAACCTCGTCCGGCAATTAAAATACAATACACAGAAAATTTGCCTGCGATTTCGTCCGTTTCTTTGTCGGTCTTTACTAAAACCCAGTATATAAGGTGATGTTTAGTAGTAAAGAGTTTACAATTTTTCATCTTCTGATGACGCTAACTTTGTTAGTGAAACGATCGTCAGGTCTTTAAAAAGATGTCTAGTGGTGATTTGGGTTCTCCAAGTGTACTCACCATATTTTATCAAAATAACTTTATTGATTGGAAAACTACAAAAATCTTCCGAAATTAAACTTAACATTTTCCCGAAAAAACTGGTCCAATTGCTCTGACCAACGAACCTATGCAATCAATTTACAAAAAAACTAAACCTGCCAAAATACAGGGTGATTCATAAGTGGTGACCAAAAATGAAACCCCATGTTCTTTGAACAATTTTAGAGAGGGTATGTCCTATAAAAAAATTCCTATAATGCTTCATTAAAAAGATACAGGGTGTTGAAGTTGAATTTCAAAAAATAAAATTTCCCAATTTTTTAAAAAGTAGCACATATATTTTGCTGAAACTTCGCACGTGCAGGCTGATATGTAAGGCGCGTATTCTACCATAACAATTGAATCGGCTAATCAGCAGTGGCGCGCGTACCACATGTCATTGGTTATCCCTCAAGAAAAAAACGGGTAAGCCAATGATATTTTTTTATTTTTTATTTTTTGAATCTTACTTTCATTCGTGAACAAAATGACTCTCTTGATAATTTTCTGTACGACGCTTATTTTACGAGGAGGCAATGAATCAGGTAAGTGTTTTAGAGCACAGTTCATGATTTTTAACCAGTAGTTGTTTGGTAGAAAATCGCAATGATACACTTTTATCAGGCTTATAGTAATTTATTTATTACAATAAATGTTCAAAAATGTCTCCATTGGCCTGAATACACGCACGACATCTTTTTAATATGGAAAATTTAATGTCTTGATAATTTTTTGTACGACGATTATCTTTGTTGTATTTTAGTAAGTAGTAGTCTGGTTTGCCAAAGTTGTCATTAAGTGTCACTTGACGTTTAGATTAACAAGTTATTATTTTGAATAGGTGTAAGTGGTAAACTTTATAAAATTGCAAAATTTTCTACTCTTTTACTTCTTATAATGGAGTACACCTCAGAAGAGTATGCAGATATAATTTTTATCAACGGATATGCTGATGGAAATGCTCTAGCTGCTTGTCGGGAATATCAACGTAGGTTTCCCACTCGCCGTCAACCTACACCAAGAGTTTTTCCTCCATCGTTTTCAAGACTTCGGCAGTGCGGTATTGGACAACGTCCTGACGCTAGAGGTAATGGTAGAAGACAACATCAACTTGAAGACGAAGAGAGAGTGGTCGATGCAGTGATGGATCAACCTTCTACAAGTACTCGGAGGATTGCCACGCAGTTACAATATTCTCAAAGCTTTGTTTGAAGGACTTTACATCGAGAAGCCTTACATCCATATCATCGACAGAATGTTCATTGCCTTCTACCTGGAGATAATGTGCATCGACAAGTCTTTTGTGAATGGATGTTGGAAATGAACAATCAAAATATCTTATTCCCTAATTTAATCTTCTGGTCTGACGAATCAACATTTACAAGAAATGGTATTTATAATTCTCATAATGAGCATGTCTGGTCATTGGAAAATCCACATGCAACAAGGACTCGCACATTTCAACATAGATTTTCCATTAATTTATGGTGTGGTATTTTTAACGCCTCACTGTTCATGGAAGTCCTGCCACAATGTTTAAATGGATCTTCGTACTCAGCGATCCTAGAAAACCGTGTAGAAAACATTTTAGATGACACTCCACTAGCAACAAGATGTATAATGTGGTACCAGCATGACGGTGCACCAGCGCATCATAGTCGAAACGTTGTTACATGGCTACATAAACATTATAATGAAATATGGATTGGCAAAACTGGACCAATACATTGGCCTGCAAGATCACCGGACTTAAACCCACTTGACTTCTATCTTTGGGGTGATTTTAAGCGACTGGTCTACAGTGAACAAATAAATACACCAGAGCAGCTGGTGCAACAACTGATAAATAATGCTTTTCGTCATATTCAAGCAACAATGAATCCTCAAGGCATTAAATTTTCCATATTAAAAAGATGTCGTGCGTGTATTCAGGCCAATGGAGGCATTTTTGAACATTTAATGTAATAAATAAATTACTATAAGCCTGATAAAAGTGTATCATTGCGATGTTCTACCAAACAACGACTGGTTAAAAATCATGAACTGTGCTCTAAAACACTTACCTGATTCATTGCTTACTCGTAAAATAAGCGTCGTACAGAAAATTATCAAGAGAATCATTTTGTTCACGAATGAAAGTAAGGTTAAAAAATAAAAAATAAAAAAAATATCATTGGCTTACCCGTTTTTTTTTTACTTGAGGGATAACCAATGACATGTGGGTACGCGCGCCACTACTGGCTTAGCCGATTCAATTCTTATTATATATTGGGAAGTTTTATTTTTTGAAATTCAACTTCAACACCCTGTATCTTTTTAATGAAGCATTATAGGAAAAATTTTTAAAGGACATACCCTCGCTAAAATTGTTAAAGAACATGGGGTTTCATTTCTGGTCACCACTTATGAATCACCCTGTATAATTATTCACAAAAAACTTTTTGACAAAAATTTAAAAAAATTGCTTACATGAAAATTTCCAAACCATTTCTTTTGCGAAAATTCGCCATTTTTGGGCTTAAGTAATGTTGCAAGAAAATTGCATAAAAATATTTTTACGAAAATTTGCCAAAAAGTTTTGTACACGAAAACTTGCTAAGCAATTTATTTTCGCGAAAATTTGAAAACAGTTTTTTCACGTGAATTTCACAAAAAAATATTTCTATGTGATTTTTCTTTAAATTAGTCTTGACATTTTTCAATATAGGCACATAACTTCATTATAAACATCTGTTTTCACAATTAACGCTAAAATGTAAGAAAATTTAAATGCTGTTAGCTGTGCTGTCAGTAAATCAAATAAATATTGTCCTTGGTTTTAATTCTTGGATCTTTTAAAAGACTTACCCAAATCTGTCTATCAATTGTACCGATCTTCCAGAATATGGATCTCTCGCCACAACATTGGTAGCAAAGATGTCAGTCACATAGTTGTAGCCATCTTGTGATTCTAATCTAAATGTAAGTGGATCGCCCACCGCAATCGTAGTTGTTGGTCTTCCTTGGTACAGAATCATCAGCCTTACTTTTGAACTGAGAGTATTTTCTGCCGGCAGATACTCGATTGGTATTGGACTTCCAGAACTGAAAAAACGAAAAAACATAATTAAACTTATTTTGTCTACTTTACCTTTTCCATTTATAAATTGGGTTTGTTTTTAAAAACTTTACTAACACACGTCTGATCCGTGCAATCAGTATTGTTTATTTACGAAAATAAACGCTTTATTAAACCATAAAGTATAAATGTGTAAACGCAGAAACTCAAAAAGACAGCATCCTCATCTCTTCTATAGAATATGTATGATCTTTCTGTTTCTAAACAGAAGGTCTTTTTGCATCAGACGCATTAATTTCACATTATTTTGAATTTTATTTTACTTGGTTTACCTAAGGTTTAGTAGGTATACTAACCCGGCTCCTATAAACCCTGATGTCACAACAGCTTCCCCTGGGCCTCTGAAGAGGCAGGTTAAGTTGAACCTTTTATCTTTGCCTGTTTGTACGTAATCGCTAAACTGCACCACCACGATGTTGGTCATGGTATCACCATATCTTTGGGTGCCACATTCTGGATAACCCTGGGCACCGCTTATGTGGAGTACGTTGATTGTCCCTCCGCTACCACGGAAGAAACATCGGTCGTAAAAACCATACGAGTAGATCCGACCGTAGAAAGGTTCTGGGGTTCGTAAGGTGAACTCCATTCCATCTTCGTTGCATACTTGGCTCACTAGAAGAACAAAACAGAAGAAACGGGGTATTAACAGATAGTTGTTTGTTTTGTTACATAAATATTTTAATTATTATCAGGTCTAAAATGTATACAAAACCTACACACAAGTATAGAATATAAATAAACATTGCAAATGTGAATTATAAATAGTATGTAATGTAATCATTTCACTGAAGATTTTCTATAAACATAAAATACTACGTAGGTTAGAGACCTGTTGCCGTATAAAAAAACAACATAAGAAAAGATTAAAGATAAGACAAGGACACAGTATTAACAAAAGAAACAACATAGAAATATAATACAAAAACAGCTGTGACTATTTGCTTGTGAATTTCCAATTCTCGCGTTCAAAAATTACTTAAAATAGATATATACTCCGTTTTTTTTATACACACAATCATTGTATTCGCGCACACAAGCTTTCACTTACCATCTCCACACATTTACACACTTGCGTACCTCATTTCTACACACAGCCGCGCGCGCGCATACAGTCCATCGGCACGTACGCATGTACATACATAACACATTGACGCCCGCACGTACGCTTTCTCCACATACATGCATGCACACATACCCATATACATCCACTCATTTACTCATTCTATACTCACATATGTAAATAAACACATCCACACACATATTCGCATTCACCAACTTATGTCAAGTCAAACCTCTTTCTATTTTCATGTGTCAATGTTACTTCTGGCGGTATTTAATATCCATCTGTTAGATTTGTCTCAAAAAGTCTCATTGTAACCTGCTGCGGAGTTGTACACAAGTACGATATGATCCTTCTTTTTCCTCCCTCGGGACTCGTCCGCGGCCTCGCCGCCCCGATAGCGCTGCGACCTTTGATTTATTGTGCATGCCCTTAGTCTTTTTACTCCACCCACTCCAAAATCACTGTGCCTTGAACTAGTCTGCACAGCGATTGGTAGGGTGAAGTTTTATAATGCTCTGTCTCCAGTCTAGACTGACCGTAGATCAGTTGTCTTCTGCGGTCCAGAGCTTTACATTCGCACAAAATGTGCTGGGCTGATTTCTAATATCCATCTGTTAGCTTTGTCTCAAAAGTATCATTGTAACCTGCTGCGGAGTTGTACACAAGTACGATATGATCCTTGGGTGATGGTCTTCCTGACAGGATCAGTTCTATATGCATGCCGACTATATATGGTAAAAAAATCGAGATGATCGTCATTGTCAAGGTTTTCTCTTCGTCTGTGCTCGGTGGCCTCCACCGTGAAATAAAAGAGCTGCCACACATCCATCAAACTAGTGTCGGCGTATCGGCGATCCAGGATAAATGTACTTTTTTCGTATATTACCTTTATAGCTAAATTTTCTACCCTTTGCATGAGCTGTAGATGAGTCCAGGCATCACCACCCCAAGCCAGCATACTACAGCAGAATCTACTTTCAATTAACGCAAAGTATAAAATGCGTAGGTGTTCAGTGTAAAACATGTCTGTAATAAGCTTGAATTTGACCAACAAAATCTAGGTTTTTTTGACAGAATTTAACAAATGAGATAATCGTCTCCTATGCGAATCTGTAATAATTCTTAGGTACACTTTGTCCTCTCTCCGTATCCCAACCCTTCCTCCAATGTCAAGATTATCATAAACTCGCAAGCAATTAATATACGAAGCAAAAGGCACAAACACAGTTTGCTTAACTTTCACAGTTAATAGCCTACTATTAAACCACTGCAAAACCCTCTCAAGATCAATTTGCACCATTTCTTTAAATTCGTGCCAGTTCCCGGTAGTGTAAAATCTTGCAGTGTCATCTGCGTAGATCATTATCTGTCCAGGGCTCTCAAGATTAAGAAGTTCATTAATATAAATATTAAAAAGTAAAGACACTAGGATAGTTCCCTGGGTAACGCCACATTCCATTTTTTCTCGGTCACTCGAGATACCTTCTATATCTACCCTTTGGAACCTATCATCTTTTAATATTTGAAAAAGAAATGGTTCCTTTTTTATGTTTTGCTAGAAGATCCTGTTCAAATAAGATAAGAACAAGTCAGTTGTAGAACTGAATAAAATAGAAAATTGTTTACCTGGTCTAGATATGACGTGTCTATTTTTTATTCACTATGAGTAATTCATCAATGTATATATATATATATATATATATATATATATATATATATATATATATATATATATATATATCCCATACCTATATTTATAATGATTAAAAGACTGAAATACTGCGATCAATGTTCGATATTCATTTTTTACGAAGTTTGGCGGGTCTTTTTTATTTATCGCTTTTTAGCCAAATTTCATATTTCCAGCCAACCACAAAATTATAGTCGTTGCTTAAAAAACTGACACACCTAATAAAATAGAAATAAATAATAGATAAAACAAATTTAATGTTTAAATACCTAAGCCTGCCACAATAAGTGATGTAGATGGGTAAATAACTTATTTCCACTTCGACTGCTTTTTGAAGCACACATATTAAAAAGCTCATTCACAGTTATATGAATTTATCCATTTTAATAAAAGTAATAATAAGAACTTTTCATTGGCGTAAATAGTGCATGTCTAATATCTTAACCAGGTTGACCACTTCCCAGCTTAATGAATGGAGCTGGGCGTGGAAAACCATAATATTCGCATCATATTTACCTCTATTGTTCACCAGTTCTCGCGTTAGATAGGCTTATGGCAAATGTTTTTATTTGACTGCCTTCACTAGGCGCCTACAGCTGAGTTCTGATATGTTGATTACTGATGCGATTCAGCGGTTGGAAACTTGATGAACGTATTGTTTACTGCAAACAGTATTTTTTACTTTTTTTTTCTTTAACGTCGGTCTATTTCCGCGACTATGGCCAATCACCGACGCCAGGGAGCAGTTTTACCTCACTATCCCAGAAATTTTGCTAAATCCCTGCCTTTCTGTAAGGAGGGTGGGGATATTTAACGTTCCTAACATCGCATGGACACGGGACCAACGGCTTTACGCCCCTTCCGAAGAGGGGACGTGCATACATTCAAATTGCTTAATTACAGTGCCGCAACCTCGTTTGATGTTATTATTACAGTATGTATTGAAAAAGTGAGAGAGAAACCCGGGGAATCGAACCGGGTAGCCCGGGGAATCGAACCGGGTTGCCCTCGGTTCTGAGGTACACGTCCTTACCACTGAACCACCGATGCTCTAATTTTCGCATTGGTATGTCAGTTTAAAATTACGCGCTTTAGTTTGTAGTCGTAACCCGAAATCAAAATAACATTTCAAAGAAGTTATACAATCGAAAATGAATAATGAAAATAATGATAAACTTAGAAACTTCATTCTAAAGGAATTATCTGATGACTCAATTGGCATCACTGTGATAGGACTGGAAATGTAAAATTAGGCTTAATTAATGGCTATAGTTCCGTCTAAAAAAGAAGAATCAACAAGAAATGATGATTATTACGAGGATGTAATATCAAATTACACTCTAAATGATTTTCATAATCATTTTAGAATCTCTCGAACAACTTTCTATGAATCCAGAACCCGCGAAAATTGCCCGTGAAAATAGAGAAGTTCAACAGTCCATAGCTATTTAACTGCGCATGCTCCAGCATTATGTTGAGTTAGTCAGCAAAAATTAATTTCCCTTTGAGAAGTCGGCAACAGTTGAGTTCGAGCTAAAAATCAGCGGTACTAGTCAAGGCATATGTTTACTCAAGGATTTAGATTTTGGTGCCTCGTGAGTGCAGCAATTCTCAAGGCACAGGCCTATGCTGTTTTGAGAGATATTATAAAATTGAAATTAATAGATCAAAAAATAAAAAATTCAATACCTTTCTAGTGTTATTGGAAGTAATTCAAAGAAACGTGTACCTCGCAGAAAGTCATTTTACTAATTTTATACCTGATAACCATTTACCTATTAACTTAAGAGGTCAGAAGCAAGACACACCCAAGTCGCATTCCTTTAATTTTTTTGTTGAAACTAGGAATTCTATTATGTTTAGTAAAAAAATAGCCCAAGTAAAAATATTACATAAATGCTTCTGTATAATATTTTCAGGTGCGTTATTTTGCTACCAAACAGAATGAAACTTGTACTTTCATAATCCGTACCAACTTCCAAATTTAATAGAATGTAACTTGAGTAATTTTGGTTCAGACCACCTCAACCTGAGAGAAGAAAAATGAACGACAGAACGGCACATCCATTAAAAAATAGAAGATTTGGATCAAAAGGAAATCTTTTTGAAAACCTGAACCAACTGACGAATTGTCACTTAGGTTATTTTGCTACCAAACAGAATGAAACTTGTACTTTCATAATCTGCACATAGTTTTAAATCTGATAGAATGTAATTTTTGTTATTTTGCTGCCGACCACTTCAATTTAAAACTGTAAAAAATATTGCACACAAATAGAAAGACGAACAAAGGTTTACTAGAAGAGGTGGGAGAAGAAAAATGAGCGAGAGAACATTATTCCAAAGACACATTCTTTGAAAAAATGGAAGATGTAGACCAAGAGGAAAACTTTTCAAAACCTGATCCAATTTGCGAATTTTCACTTGGGTTATTTTGCTACCAAACCGACTGAAACTTATAGCTACTTTCATAATCCGCACATAGTTTTTCAAATTAGATTGAACGTAACTTAGGGGTTTTTTCTTCCGACCACTTTAACTTAAAAATTCTTAAAAAAGATGATGCACCAATAGAAAGAGGAACAAAACTGTACTAGAAGAGGTGAGGAAAGAATTGTCAGCGAGAGAACATCATTCGAGGGACACATTTTTCGAAGAAATGGAAGATGTAGATCAAGAGGAAAACTTTTTGAAAATCTGTAGCAATTGGCGAAACACAGAAACTAGAATGAAGCAAAGAGAACCGCTGGAGAGGGAGAGAGTCGTGGTTGAAAAAGCAAGGCAACATCGCCTATATACTGCGATGGCGAAAAAATTTACATTCTAAGCGTCATTTTAGACATGTAAAGAATTTACTATTTTGTGGAAAATATGGGCTGTAAAAGTAAAAAGAACACTGTGGTTGGAATTTAATGTTGTAGAGTATAAAATTTATCGTAAATGATCGCAATCATTAAATCATTATATGAGGAAAGAAAGGTGGAAAAGAAGATCTATTGCGTTTGTTAAAATTTTAAGTTTATAAATTGGGAAACGTCAACATGAAGTATTTGATGATTAAACCTAAATTAAACTGTTTCGCCATATATAGAAAAAATATACCTATTATATCAGACATACTGTATAGCTTTAACCAACAAAGTAATAATAATAATAACAAGGCCGCGAAAGCAAAATTTACAACCGAAATCAAGAATCGCCTAAGAACTATAATGAACACCAAAGTCAACACTGCACGCATTACTTAAGCCATCAATAAATATGTCATACCATGACTGACATTCATTTGGAATAATACAATGGCCACAAAAGCAAAAGTTACAACCGAAATAAAGAATCGCCTAAGAACTATATTGAACAGCAAAGTCAACACTGCTCACATTACTTAAGCCATCAATAAAAAGGTCATACCGTCACTGACATCCTTTTGGAATAATACAACGGACACAAAGAGAACTTGAGCTACTTGAAAGAAGCATCAGAACAGGAATGACGAGGTGTCATGCGTCACACAAATGCAAGCATAGAAAAAAGAACTGGACCTAAGCATAAAGGAAGATGGGAGTAATAGATATAGGCATCGTACACGATACACAGGTGAAAAGTCTACGGAAATACTTTAATGAAAGTAATTCTACACAATGCGATTGGTCAAACTGACACTCTGAACCTGCATAATATACTGAGACAACATAACACAACCACGAAAATCACAGCCGCAAGGGTCAATAAAAGGAATACCAAAGCTCTGCACGGTAGCCATCAACACAACCTCAATAAGACCAATTTCTAAAAAAATAACGTCCAATGGCTTAGAAGCGGTGAAATTTTGCATGAAACTACGAAATCTATAATACCCTTTTTTTCTCCCTCGGGGCTCGTCCGCAGCTTCGCCGCCCCGATAGCATTGCAACCTTTGGCTTATTGTGCGTCTATAATACCCATACAACACAAAGATCCAACAATAAGAAACCATGCATGTAGGAAGTGTCACGCAAAATCAGAAACCACACAGCACATGACATGAGGATGCGGGTTCCTTGGCCAAAATTATTACGCTCACAATCACAATCAGATAGCAAATCTAAATCATCGAGCATTGGCTCTGAAACACGGTTTTCTAAAAGGTGTGAAAATTGCATATTACCAATGCCAACCACAAGGAGTCATAGATAACAAACAATACAAAATCTACTAACAGATAAAACTATACACGGCAACAGACCTGACATAGTTCTAAAAGACAAGGTCAATCGAAGGACATAGGTACGAAATTCCATAGCTCATAACTTAGAAACTACAATGCAAGAAATAATTCGAAAGTACACCGAACTTAAGAGCAGTAAGGATAAGAATATGGAATCCCCAACATGTGTCAATAAGGTTAATATTGATTAGTAGTACAGGTGTACCTCCAACAGCACTACCTGAAAACCTACAAAAGCTCGCCTTAGGCACTTGATTCGGAAAGCTCTAATATTAAATACCTACATGCCGTGAAAATTTCTACAAGAGACATAGAAATCAAGATGTATTGAGTAAAATCCGCAACTCTCGATAATTGAATCAAGACAATCTTGAGATATCAAAGCAGACAATAATAATAATAATACTGATATCCTGTGTAATTCCGTGAAGTAACGCAAGTAGATACTGCAAATTACAAACGTATTTTTATGTATGCTGAAGATATCCGCTTTTTGATGGAACCCGCTATTTTATTTACGATTTGTATTATTTTCATGATAATTCGAATTGCCGAATGTGGAAAAATTCCAAAAAAATCAATGGATCATCAAAGTTATTTATTTTTATCATGGCATCGGCTTAAAACGGACAGCGATGTTATCTAATATTTATACACCATTACCGACGTTCTTCACGTTCTCTCTAGGTTTCTACTCGTTACCTTTTGTATATTTTCGCTCAATCTTTCTGTGGGTCTTCCCTTCTTCCTTTTTTGTAGTGGTGACTTGGTCGTTGCGTTTTGTATTCTATCTTCTCCACTACACTCTGATATATACTCTGTCATCTGATGCAAAGTCGGCTGTTCCTTTTTTCAATCTTATTCATAATCGTCTTTTGTAGATCCATTTGTTTTTAAAATTCTTCGTTTGAAAGTATCTATTCTGACAAATTTTATTAATACACTAATATGTATACGAATCCAGTAAGAGGGAACGTGGCTTTGTGGGAAATCTAAGTAGCACCAGGTCGTCGACTTTGACCATCTGTTCCCATATTTTTTCGTGTCCAAGATAGTGCAAAATAAATAGTTATTTTGGCAACTAATTTAAAGACTCGTAGTACCGTTTTATGCCATTTTCATCAACCATCCATCGGTTTTATTGGTGATACTAATTGAGACTACATTAACTACTGTAAATTGGTGAAGGTGTTTCACGACTACGTCTTAACTCAGTTTGCTGCTTCTTGTTGTTGCTCAGCATCTTTTATCTTATCGGTCACCAGCAACTTTTCAAATTCCTTTACAACCCAGCCTTTACAGCGTTTTTGCGGCTAGGGGTGATTTAGTATATATATATATATATATATATATATATATATATATATATATATATATATATATATATATATATATATATATATATATATATATATATATATATATATATATATATATATATATATATATATATATATATATTTTTGTGTGTGTATGTGAGTGTGTGTGTGTTTTGTTTCTTTAACGTCGATATATTTCCGCTACTATGGCCAATCACCGAAGCCAGGGAGCAGTTTCACCTCACTATCCTGGACATTTTGCCTTTCTGTAAGAAGGGTTGGAATCTTTAACGTGCCCAATATCGCATGGACACGGGACCGATGGCTTTACGCTCCCTCCGAAGGGCGGAACGTGCAGACATTCAACTTCCTTAAATACAATGCCACAACCTCGGTTTATGTTAACTGTAGAGTATGTACTGAAAAACTGAAAGGAGAACCCGAGGATCGAACCCAGTACCCTTCAATTCAGAGGAACGTTTTTACCACTGAAAAGCCGAGGCTCTAGGTATATATATATATATATATATATATATATATATATATATATATATATATATATATATATATATATATGAATTGGGTTCTCTAAATTGTACTTATATTAATTATGTTATTAGAGCCTCGGTGGTTTGTTGGTAAGAACGTGTGCCTCTTAACCGAAGGGTACTGGGTTCGATCCCAGGGTTCCCCTTTCACTTTTTCAGTACATACTGTACAATTGACAATGTTGGGCACGTTAAACTTCCCTACTCTTCTTACAGAAAGGCAGGGGTTCTGCAAAATTTTCAGTACAGTGAGGTGGAACTGCTCCCTTGCGTCGGTGATTGGCCATAGTAGCGGAAAAAGATCGACGTTAAAGAAACAACATACACACAATTATGTTATTGCGTATAGAAGTGAGAAGATAATTTTTATGAACATTTTATTTGCCACCGTGTTTTTTTTTTGAATAAAATATTGACCTCTTCATTAAGCCATCCGTGCGTATTCCCAAAGGTTACCCTGAGATCGAAAATAAATAAATTTTCTATAAAACACGCTTTATTAAATAGCAGGTATCAAAAATCAGTACACTTCCTTAAATTATTACAATATAAATAAGAAGATCAACTAGTAAATCAGTACAAACCTTAAAAACTATATCGTTTGTAATAAAATGAGTCTTTTAGACTAATAATATGGATAATAAAATGGTTTACCATCTAAACATTCTCCATCTACACCTTGTCGGCCATTCGATCGCTCGTAATAATCATATTCCCTGTTGTCTTCGAAATATTTAGGATTGCTGAATTCGAAATCTCTTGTGTCTTGATCGCTTAGTTCACAGTTATCCTTTGCGACATCATAAGCCAGATGTGCTGATTCAGCTCTACAAACAAAGAAAAACAAATATAAGTATTTGACTAACACAAAATCAGTCGTATAATAAGTATAACATACCTATAATTAAATGAGCGGCAGACAAAATGCTTGTAGTTCGCACATATCCTCTGACATTCGTCGAGAGTAGGTGCATAGGTCACATACTTGACGAATTCTTTGCGCAGACGCTGTCTTTGCCCGATTTCTTTAAAGTTCTCACCCTCATCGCACCTAATTCCGTAGTTGGGTCTATTTGCAGGTCCCAACCCACCATTTTCATATATGGGCCCATCCGGTCCTGGCGATATGGGTCTCCTGTTGTTATCGTAAGGAGGCCTTCCACCAACTGGCGGTCTGCCACCTGGGGGAGGCCTTCCAATATCCACTGGCCTAACACCATCCACTGGTCTACCACCATCTACGGGCCTACCAGGTCGTCTTCCTGGTCTGAAGAAGTATGAGCTTCCTCCATTTTGATCATCTCCGTAATAGCTGTGCCCTCCACCTCCGCCATAGCGGTTGCCGTATCTGCCTCCACCATAACGGCCGTCGTCGTAGTCGTAGCGATTTCCATACCTATCTCTGTCGTAGCGGTTACCGTAGTCCCTGTCACGTTCACGATCACCATATTTGCTTCC
This sequence comes from Tillus elongatus, assembly GCA_964006375.1. Classification (NCBI taxonomy): domain Eukaryota; kingdom Metazoa; phylum Arthropoda; class Insecta; order Coleoptera; family Cleridae; genus Tillus; species Tillus elongatus. Next base: position 153,074,935 of record OZ023264.1, on the reverse strand, counting down.
TCCTGTGAATCAGATTATATTATGATATATATATATATATATATATATATATATATATATATATATATATATATATATATATATATATATATATATATATATATATATATATATTGTTTTAGTTTTAATCATTTTTTCACATGCACGTTTAATTTGATGTAGCTAATTAATGATGGGAGATAATGAAGTAGAAGTTTCATTTGTTTCGTGGAACGCAAGTTTTAAATGTGCTTTAATAAGAAACATGTATTTAGTTGATTTTTCCTGACATTGGAAGAAAAATATATCCTTTCCTGAATGACATATTATGGAGAAAAATAAGGCGTGTGTTGATTATACAATTCGGAAGTAAATTATTGGTCCAAGTGAGCTATTGTGAAAAATAGCGAGATCAGGCTAAGTTGGACTATAATCTTGTTTTATCTGGATAATTTTAGACAGAAATATACCTTATTAAATGGAAACAACTCTTAAAAAACAGAAATGAAAATAAGATTAACTTAAAATGAACCTTATAAGCTTTGGAATAATTTGTTCTATAAATGCGAAGCGAAGTGCTTGGATAAACTATATTGAGGAAAGGAAGTGCTTCAGAATTATATATATATATATATATATATATATATATATATATATATATATATATATATATATATATATATATATATATATAACGTCTTATTTTTAGTTTTAAATGAAGTAATGAATATATTAAATATGTACGAACGTAGAGTAGTTTCTTAAGGAAAGCTTAATATTGATTCTCGTGAGATCCGGTGCTTTGCAGATATTTTTCAGCCTTCTTACCGATTTCGTCTTTACAGCATCTTCAGAGAGGAAATACTTTTACGGTTGTACCTAGTATGAGCTTATTTCATTAAGACAGGGCAACCACAATCAGATAGTATATTCCCCTTTAAGATAAAAAAATACATGGTGTTAAAAAAAAGCAGCATAGCTTAGTCACAATTTTATTTTTGACCATTAAGCATTTTCAAACATAATTTATTAAATACAATGTACATTATAATAAAAATTACTTCTTACCTAATTTAGTGTGGTTATTATATGTCCAACACTTACCCCCATATCTGTCACCGCTACCATATCTATCTCCGCCTCCATATCTGTCCCCTCCTCCATATCTGTCCCCGCCGGCATATTTGTCAGCGCCTCCATATTTGTCTCCGCCTCCATATCGATCTCTGCCCCCATATCTGTCCCCGCCTCCATATCTATCAGCACCACCGTATCTGTCGCCACCTCCATATCGGTCGCCTCCGTACCTGTCTCCACCACCATATCTTCCGGTACCTCCATACCTATCTCCCCCTCCATATCTATCACCGCCGCCGTATCTGTCACCGCCGCCATATCTGTCTCCTCCGTATCTATCACTTCCTCCAAACCTGTCGCCATATCTATCATCATATCTGTCGCCACCACTAAATCGGTCACCACCGCCATATCTATCACCACCCTTATACCTATCACCACCTCCATACCTGTCATCGTCTGTCGGTGGGTACCTTTTAGGATAGTCAGTTCCTGGCGGTAAGTATGGATAAAACTCATCACCTGGTGGATACCTGCCCGGATATCTTCCATCACCATATGGATACCTCCTTGGTGGTCCTACTGGATAACGAGATCCGTCTACGGGTGGTCTTCTAGGAGGTAATCTACCGCCTGGTCGTCTATTATCGAAACCGTCATCGTAAGGAGGCCAAGGACGTCTGTCGTAATCGTATCCACCGTTGCTGGCAGGAGGATACCCACCTCCACCATTGGTAGCTGGAGGATAGCCTCCTGCACCTCCACCTCCACCTCCACCTCCGCTTGGTGGATATCTTCCTCCTCCAGAACTGCTAGGTGGATATCTACCGCCACCTGTACCTGGGGGGTATCGTCCTGGCGGTCTGTATTCGCCACCTCCACCACCTGTGGCGCCACCACCACCTCCACCTCCTGGTCTGAAGCCATGTCCACCGTCTCCACCAGGTCTTGGGCCACCACCGCTTCCATCGTCGCCGCCAACTAAAAAATAAAGAAATATGTAAACATATTAATATTAAATTGAAAATAATGAACAGCAACGAGCGCAATTTGTTCTAGAATAAAATTTTCTCTACACGACACCTTGCATGCTACAGCAAATTTTGACCAGACTTTTTAATCTCATCCTATATTAAGTCTATAGCTCATTAGAAACTGCTCAAAAATATTATGCAAATATCTGACAGTGTTTTGTAAGAAGCTAAGATTAGATTTACGAGAATTGAGCTTTAAAACACAGAAAAGTTTTATGAATTGAGTGAAGCACAAAATCATTGAGAATGCTCCTATCAATCTCCAGTCTTCATACAAATTTGGTTTACTTTATTTTATTAATGCTATTTAAAAGTAAAAAAATCAAGGATTGAATCCGTACACTGGGTAGTGCGCAGTTCTCAAGGGTAAGAAGGCCTAGCGTTTGATGAGAAGCTTTTTTGATAAATTAAGTATTAAAATTACTACTCACGCATTAGATTTTCGTAATAATCATAATCAGCATCATAGATAATTCTCATTCCATCTTTCTGGTTATATCTAGTCAATCTACAGGTCCTGTATCTTTCACTATACTCTGCTGATCTGCACTGAAAACTAGGTTGTCTTAAACATTCATCCAAACACTCACTCAGGGATCTTCCAGATATTTCCGAGTGATGCTCTCCACCCAGCCTACTGTTCCTGTATCTTTGAAATGCCGTATCCGGCTTCTTTCCAGTAAAAAGATGCGACGTCACAGAATTATCTGGATATTCTGAACCTCTTGCTGAAAATGAAAAATAAAAGCTGACCACCGATCTTATACCTAATATCAATGTTACTTACGACTGTCCAAACAAGCAAAATCATAAAAATGGTGCGTCGGGCTACTAGAGATGCCTATATCGTCCTTTTGTGATATGGAATCTTCTTCGGATAAGGTACATTGTCTTGTCATTTCGTCGTATTCCACTGACCTACAGAAATATTTTTCTGCCCTAACGCACATGGCTTGGCATTCATCTAGTGTTAAATTTGTGAACATGTCGACTTCGAAGGGACCGCCCAAACGTTTATTTTCTTCTTTGATAAAAACGGCGAGACCATCGCACCGTCTTTCAGCTGCAAAAAAAGTCCGATGTGAATAAGTTTGTGTACTATTGTATACTATTTACTGAATAGAAAATTGTGGAAACGATTAACTATTGTAATTAACGACCAATATAAACATGTATTACCATTTAAACAAGTGTTCTCCAAGTAATCAGATTCTGGGTCATCAACCAAGAGCTCTGGATGTGTTCTTCTCGTGAACCTGCTGAGGATGCAAGAACCCCTCGATGCATCATAAGTGGCTGATCTACATACAAAACTAAACTCGTTCAAGCATTTGTCCTCGCATTCAGTTCTGTTGGAGGAAGGCATTTCTTTAATATCTGGTGCTGGTAGTTTAAGTCGTTTTCTTGGGTGTCTTTCGAAAATGTATCTTCGATTCGGACATTCTCTGTCTGGTCGACTCGCTGAAAAGGTTATTTGAATCATAGTATCATGTATTACAGAATAAAATCAATCAGGCTGCATATTTGCTAAAAAGTTAGATCGGCAAACTGAGAAAGCAAGGAAAACGTTCAAAAGAATACGCATACATATCAGACTTAGAAGATAAAAAACTAGTTAATTTTCAATAAGAAAATGCACTAATAGAGTGCTACCGATGGTAAGGCTTTCGTATATATTTTTTCAAATAAGCGCGAGTTATTGCACCCAAATCCAAGGTTCGTTAAAATTCACATGTGTTTGTGTGTGTGTGTGTGTGTCTGCATGTATGAGAAATAATTGGTTCTCGGGTTGAACCACATCTCTAGAATTTATTACACCTCGACGTTTAGGCTGTTTTAGAGCCATTTCAAGAGGTTAAGGAAATATGAAAGGAAATAAACCCTAAGGCTTCAATCTGCCTACTCTTTAGAGCGATGGATAAGGGTAGATTGGGTGATTATAGCTCAGTTAGTAGGACTCAATCTGCCTACTCCTGAAATCTCACTAGATATCGTCTCTAAGGTTTCAGTGTGTTCAACTCTAGACATAAAAGAGATCTTATACTGTCGGCGTCAATTATTTTACTGTTTCCTTAACCTTTCGAAAATGCCTACAAAACAGGAGCCAGAACGTCGAGTTTTGTTAAATTATAGATCGTTACACCCCTGAACCAAAAATTTATCACACAAATGGCCGCAGAAACCCTTCAGTATATACAGGGTGTTTCACGGGTAACGAGACGATCTCTTACGTCTAAATGGCATAGTTTTAAAATATTTTTTGAAGTAACGCTGTGTAAGTCAATAGTAGCTACATTTTAAAAACATTTTTGAGTGTACAGTGTTCCAAAAGAGGGTGGCACATGAAAGTTATATTTTTTCTTGTAGAATGTTTGGCGGCAATTTTGAATTCTAAGCATAATATATAATAAGATTCACTTCTATAAGGGTTCTCTATACCTATCTGTTACGGTTTTTGACATATTTTGATTTTTCGACATTTGTAAAAATTTGAAAAAAACGTACAACAAAAAATTTTGTAGAAAAACTATTTTGTAACCAGAAATATTTGGACCGTTGCTCTATTACATAATGCATTTGACTGTTTTAAATAGTTAGAGGGTGCTCAAATTATCCTGGTATTTTATGGGTACACTTAACTCGAATTATCTTGATTATTTTAAATTCAACACCCTGTATTTTATTTATTCATCATTTTGCCATTTTTATTCTTTTAAAACTACTATAGAATTGCATAAAGCTAAATGTTACGATTTTGATGTGAAGTAAAATTTTGCCAAACTTGTCCTCATTTTTTCCACAATCAATGTTTAACTGTGTGCCGTTGCCTTTTTAAGACAAGATGTTTCATATGTCTAAAATGCTACTGTCACTAGAGTGTAGTTTAAGTTTCAAGTCGACTCATTATTGTGCACCTGCCAAAATGAAACATTATTCGCTCCAAAAAGAAATATATATATATATATATATATATATATATATATATATATATATATATATATATATATATATATATATATATATATATATATATATATATATATATATACCGAAGTATTTGATAGACCAAGATAAACCGTTACGTCTACCTAGATATCGTATAAATGATCTAATCTACTGAATTTGTAGAATTGATAGTTTGGTAGTGAATTTTCATAAAAATGTTTTTAATAGCAAATATGTCTTTTCTTTTAAAGAAAGCAGGCATTAAATTTGGTTACCAGTTTAACCTATACAGTCTGTACCAAACTGGATGGGAATGTATTGCTATCTCCGTTATTATTGGAGATAGGGAGACGGTTAAATTAGCAATGTTTTGTAGAATTTCATGCTCGTTCCAAATATGACTTGTATTTTGCCCTGCCTCTTTTCGTTTTCGAGTTATTTTGAAAAAAACTAAATTTGTCAATTTCGTTTCGCTTTCCAATGATGTATAGCATGCTTGAGAAATCTTGTAATTGCACTGACAATTTTGAGAAAAACCGTTTTGAGGATAGTAGGCTATGAAATCAAATACCAGAAAACAAATGACAAAAGAAAGTGTTCAAAAAGCAGTAGGCCATGGAGTCTAACAATAGACTTCTACTTTTAACATAATTTTCTATGATACACGATAAAAAATATTGTGATTTAATTTACAATACTTAATTAGGTAATATTATTTGAAACTCTTTATGAGGGAAACCAGCGTACTAAATTTGGTTGCCCTTACTTAATTATTTCCGGAGATATTATTTTTTTGCGAAAGAAAATACAACATTTTCCGGAAAAACCTAGGCCGATTTTTCTGGCTAACGAGCTTATCCAAGCCACTTGAAAAAGGAAGGTACTCAGTACATTTGATCAAAATTGGCCCATTATCTTTTAAGTTATCGGTGTGATACACACACACACACACACACACATATATATATATATATATATATATATATATATATATATATATATATATATATATATATATATATATATATATATATATATATATATATATATATATATATAAACATATAAAAATTGAAACTGACCCTGGATATGGGTTCTAGGGGGCCTAGTTCGTGCTCACTTGAAGAAATTTTTCCAAAATTCAAAAGTCGGGATCATCTTATTAGTGATTTTTTTAAAGAAAGTTAACTAATATAGAAAATCGTAACGTAGCAAATGCTTTATGGAAGCCAATTTTTATAAGAATGGGTTTCCAAAATAATAAAAGTTGAAAGAAATAAAAACATAAAGTTTGTGGTGAAAATAAATATAAACATATAAAGCAGAGCATGTACTTCACGATATGTTAAATTTTTTTATTTTATTAGGTCTGTCAGTCTCAAGGTAGATCTGGTATTTATCAATAATAGACAAGCAATGTATCCATGGATTATCCAATATAGGTATTACCCCTTAGCTTCTCTTTTTTTTTGGTAAAACATTTTAATTTTTTGCTACCTTTCAGATCCAGAGTATGCTTTCTTTTGGCAATGAAATTGAAAGTTGTTTCAACTATACAAATTTTCCCCTGTTGGGAAAACAATTTGAATGCCTAAAACTCAACTTTCTATGAAGCTATAATCTTAAAATTTTGTATGTGTAGGCATTGTAGCCTCTTTAGAGAAAGCTTGTTTTATAAATTTCATTAAAATTTAAAAACTGTTCCAGAAGCAAATTAAATTTTGTACTGGAAAAACTGATTCGATAGCGTTGCCTATCGAACTTATTCAAGCTATTTACAAAAGGTGCGTACCTGCCAAATTATGAACGTGGTAGGTATTCTCCCATGTTAATCGCTTAAATGATTTTGTTTTAGCCAAACCGAACGCACCCGTTTTTCAAAATAAAAAGGTTTTTAAACATATTTGTATATCGGAAACTTATTACGTTGTAGTTATAAAATGTATAGCCCATGTTACTTTAATACAGTCACAACCACAGCTTTTTTGTAGTCACAAATAAGTAAGTATTAAATAAGTAAATATTAAATAAATAAGTAATAGGGCTACGTGTCAAAATTGAAGATTCTAACCTAATGAAAAATTGAGTTATTACGATTTGAAATCTTTTTATGAAAAGTCGCTACCATAACGCACTTGCTGCATCCCGACTTTTTAGTGAATTTTATTTAAAAAAATTTAGTAATGAGAAGATTTCGACTTTTGAATTTTGAAAAAATTTCTTCAAATGAGTGCTAATTAGGCCCCCCAGAACACATCCGGGGTCAGTTTCAATTTATATATATATATATATATATATATATATAACAGGATTTTTAACACGGCATTTCTGTATACTATACAAGGAGAAAGGTTAAGGCCAAGGCCGCAAGGAGGCAACCGCATAGACGTGTTTCAAGCTTATTAGCTATCATCAGTACGATATAGCCAGGTGATGATGGGAACACTCTGGATGAAGAAGCAAAAATACACGGAGTCACAACAGGCAACCAGTGCATATATATATATATATATATATATATATATATATATATATATATATATATATATATATATATATATATATTTGCTGTTTTTCACTTTTATTAATTGTAGAACGCGGCCACAAATTGTTTACTTTATGATACTCTACACTAATATTACGATAGTTTTTTGTGTTGTATTTTTCAGTTTGATTATCATGTCGCATAGACATTTTCGCTAACAAGCAAGTTTGCTTCTGTGAAGATGTCTAAGTCTTATAACTATTAGGATAATTGTTAACTGATTGCTTTTGAATTTACGACATGCGCGTTTATTGATTTGGTAATTACTTCTTTGTATTGAATGTTAATTCTATATTTTTATATTGTGTATATGTATTTGGTAACCTTTTGTATCTAATTGTAAATGTTTGTAACAACTTATCAATAAACCTTATTATTATTATTATTATATATATATATATATATATATATATATATATATATATATATATATATATATATATATCACATCGATAACTCAAAAACTAATAGGCCGATTTCGATTAAATTTGGTGAATACCTTCGTTTTGCAAGTTTGTTAGCCAGGAAAATCCGCCCAGGTTTTCCCGGAAAATGTTGTGTTTTCTTTAGAAAAAAAATTATATCTCCGGAATTGACAAAGTAAGGGCAACAGCATTTGGTGCGGGTTTATATCGTTATAGGTAAGTTACTTATCAAAACTTAGCTCTTTAGGTTAAAAGACAAAAAAGTTATAGGCATTTAAAGAAAAATAAATTTGGGTTTTCCAAACGTGAAAGTCGCGATTTAAAACGTCAAAATTGGTAATATTTGGGCAAAGAACCTGAAACTAATATGAGCTATGGAAAGAAAATGTCCCAAGAAAAATGTTTTACAAAGCCTGAAGTCTTAGTTTCAATCGTCAGTGTCACTCATTTTACTAAAATATTTCCAGAAAATTAATTTCAAATAGACCCTTTCTCTGATGCTTTGGTAGTAGCTTGGCTATAGAGTTTGTCGTTTAATGGTATATAATTTTTGTTGAATTTTCGTAAAAAATCAATAAAGCTCAATATATTCGTTATTATACAAGATACGAAAAAAAATTGTATACATTAATTATGAGTTGTCTTGAGCTACATCTTAAAAAATATTTCTATAATTACAGGGTGGCCCATAAGTCGTTGGTGATTCAACTTTTCTTATTTTTTTTAATCGAACACGCCTTATGTTATTGCATTTTTGCATTTTCCATCGAAATATAATACATGTTTGCCAGAAAAGAAATTCGGGAGGCAGCAAGTGCGTTATGGTAGCGAATTTTCATTAAATGCTTCAAATTTTAATAGCTGAATTTGCTATTAATCTATAAGGTTGACCAACAAACCAGTTTTAAGTTTACTTTCTGAAATTTGTGTACAAATAATAAAGTTATTTTTATGAAAAATGGCAAATTAATTCTACTATATAGGTAAGGCTAGATGCATTCTCGCAACAATTAGAACCGTAGACCGGTTTCGCTCTCATTAGAGCTCTTCAGTACGGCATACTAATTGTAGCAAAAATGCATCTAAAGGCTGGGTATACTATAGCCGTATTACTTTAGATGCATTTTTGCTACAACTAATATGCCGCACTGAAGAGCTCTAATGAGAGCGAAACCGGTCTACGGTTCTAATTGTTGCGAGAATGCATCTAGCCTTACATACTTTGTCCCTATATTGGGGTAGAAATGGGCCAGGGCTGACAATTTTCTAAATTATTAGTTAGTTCTATACAGTCTCTATTTTTGTACCACTTTGTGTTATATGGAGCTGGCGTGACAACATACTACTTGGTTCCGCAACTAGGTGGCGGCAGGTCCACCACTCACTTAGTGTCTACTATATAGGTTATACTGGTAACCAAATTTGATGCCTGCTTTCTTAAAAAAACATATTTGCTATTAGAAACATTTTTATGAACATTCACTACCATAACGCACTTACTGCGTCAAGACTTTTAAAATATTATCTTTTACTTACACGTTATGCAGACTTCTGTATAATGGACGCTATTGGGCACTAACATTAAACTCCCAATCCCTTCTGGTCTAGCTTGTTCCGCTGTGAGATAGCACGTAGAGTCTTCATAGTCGGATCCACCATTATACGTCGCCACCCTACTCCCAGGTTGAAAATCAAAGGACCCACAAGTACGGACTATGTTATTAGAAGAGCGATCTCGCAGACATAAATCTTGACATTTTTCGAGTACCATGAAGGGTGGAAGGGATTCTTTTACGATATCATCATCAAACCCTTGTAGTTGGATGTTGGGTAAACGTTCATACATAATCTTTCCATTCATTGAACCAGAACCACATGATGTTTGTGCTGGAAACGTTAGAATTTCAGTTGATAGAACCAGCATGATTTTTAATTATACTACACTTTAAGCGCTACAATTGAAGACCCTGTTGCAAAAAGGGGACAACTCCACAAAAGTAGTTTTAGAGTAATTTGAAAAAAACGTTTAATTCCTATAATTTGATGAATATCATTTTCCCTTTTTTTACAGTATGATCGAATTAGTTAGCTATTTTAGGCACCTATTTCATTTCAATATATTTATCAATTTTAACTTAAAAAAATAGAACCGTTGGAGTTATCCCTTTTTTGTCCCCCTTTTTTTTTTAGAGAACATCAAAAAACAAAAATGATTCATGTTCTGAATAATCTTTATTGAATAAATTTGACGGTAAAATAAAATTAATGAATTTCCTAAGCGGAAACTAAAGTAGTTGAGATTAAAACTAAAATAATGTATACCGATGAAATAAACAAATACAGAATACATCAAAAATATCTTGCTATTTATTAGCATCATCGTCTGTGATTTCGGTCTCACTATCCTGGGTGTTGTTGGAATCTGATTATAGCTGTTGATAATACCAAATGTCATTCTGAGGTACATATTTATTAGCTAACTTCATAACATTTTCATTTTTTGCGTTCTTGACAGGTAGTTTGTTACAATAAGCTGGTAAAGCTTCGGCCAATGCGGGCAGTACAGCTGACTTTTGGATGGCGAAACTTACGAACATCATAATATTAGTAGACTTACTGCACTGGATGGTAGAGACGTCAGAACAGTAAACAAAGACCTTGTACTGGCTTATGTTGAATCGTTCTCTGTTACTATTCACTGTGACTCGTTTAAAATGAGGCTTTAGGAGTTCAACAAAAATTTTAATTTGATCTTGAGTGACCCTTATAATAAAAAATGAACGTGAAGACTTGGCCATTATTTGAATATACTCCTGAGGAACGCATACTCTTTCAACTTTTCTTATTGATTTCTCAAGTACCCCAAAGCAGCGATCACAGGGGAGGAAACTATGCCCCGGCTCTGGAAATCTATGAGTAATTTTTTTAATCGGCCTGATTGTACTAATGTATGAAGAAACTGTACCATTGTATGGTTCTTATTTTGAGCACAACAGTTGTCCGAGAATAAGTATAAAGTATCGACATCTTTATGAAGAACGTTCTCAATAGAGTGTAGTAAGAAGCTAATGGGTTCATTGGGAGTTTTTCTGCCCTCAGTTTAATCGTAAACGTAAAAGTGAGCAATGCCATTTTTCCCAGGGTGAATGCAGAAGTTGAAAAGCCATAACTGTCTTAAATAAAATGCATCCCCTGATAGAACTCTTGGCAAGGGGATATTTTGCTGATAATCAAACGATAGTACCTCAATGTTGATATTTTCCTTAGCAAGCGCAGTTTTCTGGGACAGATCCTCAAAAAATGATTGCGTTTTTCTATAATGCAATTCTTTCTCAGTTTTTATTTGCTTGAGACGTTCATCTGAGAAAGATTTAGATTTAGACTCATTTTCCAACTGATCACAAACTTGACAAGTACCAGTTCTTGGATTACCAAACTTAAGCTTAAAATTAGCTTTAAAATATCGGAAATAAAAGTCGTAGGTTACTTTTGGTTTGAAATCTGCTGTCTTCTCTTTCCTCTCATCTAATAATATTTTCATGTCAGGTTCGAATTTTCGATATATAACTCATACATTATTTTAACGTTTAGGTAGGGATGCAGGTAACAAGTTTTGTGGTTTTGATTTCTGCTATAGTTTGAAGCACGTCTTGGGAAACTGTTGATGTGAAGATTGACTTGTTCAACGATTTGTTCTGGTATTGCATTCGGTCGATTATGATGCTTTCCTCGACGCTCATTAGGTGACGTTATTTCATTTGAAATAGAGAAATGTTTTGCCAGAAGTTCTACTCGCTTTTTAGAAATGCCATGAATGGCGGAAAATGCCTTTTTACAAACATCTACAACAATATTTCCAATTCTAATTCTATTTTATATATAGCAGCGCGAGGTTTGCCGAGATTATTTTTTGGACGAGAACGAACCGGAGTATCAGACGTGATATTACCAAGCAGATAACGGTCTTGTGCAATTTTATCACCGATACCATTAAATTTTGATAAAATATAATTCCGCATATCATCATCAACTTTTCCAAAACATTGTTTTTACAACGGCAATCTACTCCTAAGACTCTAGCTGCTTTTGGTTGATTTTTATAGTCAGTATGCACCATGCCTGATGCCAACTTTATTTTCCCAACATTCCTCTTCCAGTTAAGTTCATTTCTTGATTTCCGTTTCTTTATTTCGGATCTACTCGGATTCGAAATGGCAGTAACCTTACTTTTTGTATCACTGTTATTAATCTCCCTTTTTTTCGCTAGGTTCATAGTTATCTGAGGAACCGGCACTAAAAGGATCACTTTCTACTTCACTTGTATCACTCATAGTTCCTTTTATTCGCAGAAAATTTACACTAAAACCCTTCAATTTTAACAAACACACCACTTCATAGAAACACGTGTTGTATGCCTGCGTAAAATAGAGCAACAATGCAATATGTATGTTGTCAACCAAATACTAATATTGCTTGGTGCAAAAAGGAGATAAATCCGGAGAAGTCTCATTCTTGCTCCAAGCAATACTAGGGGATAAGTACATAAAACGGTCTAGAAGGTGGTGTATATCACGGATTCACGTCGTTTTTGCACCAAACGATGCAGACTTTTTTTTCAACGATTTAGTATAGAAAGGTCAAAGTTACCCCCTTTTTGCAGCAAGGTCTTCAATTATACACGGTGGTCACTTTTAACTTGCTCACTATTGGGATCTACCAAACAATGAGAGATACACAGTCGGTCAAATTACCAAAAAAGTGCGCCACTTTATGCTTATTTATAATCTGAAGACAAATTTTGAATAGATTCTATCATTCACGAAATATCTTGAAAAAAAAAAGTGAAAACTTGCATTATCTTATTAGTGAATTTTCTTTAAAAAAATCACTAATGAGGATATCGCTACTTTTGAATTTTGAACAAATTTCCACAAATGAGGACTATTTAGGACTCCTGGAGCCCAAATCCGAGGTCGGTTTCAGACTTTATATATATATATATATATACAAATTTAGTGAATACCTTCCTTTTGCAAGTGGTTTGGATAAGTTCATTAGCGAGGAAAATCTGCCCAGTCCAAATAGATCTGTGTTTTGTTCCTTTAACGTCGGCCTATTTCCGCGACTATGGCCAACCAACGCCGGGGAGCAGTTTCACCTCACTATCCTGGAAATTTTGCCGAACCCCTGTCTTTCTGTAAGGGGGGTAGGGATCTTTAACGTGCCCAACATTGCTTGGACACGGGACCGACGGCTTTACGGCCCCTCCGAAGGGCGGAACGTGCAGACATTCAACTTGCTCAAATACAGTGCCAGAACCTCGGTTGATGTTAACGTTACAGTTTGTACTGAAAATGTGAAAAGGGTATCCTGGGATCGAACCCAGTACCCTTCGGTTCAGAGGCATACGTTCTTACCCCTGAACCACCGAAGTTCTTGAGTCCAAATAGATTAAACATTGCTTTGTTTTAATTCCACAGACGGATTCCCCCGTCCGCACCAGTTCTCAGCTGACTTTTAATGTATCTAATTTCGAGCACGTTAATTATAATGCATCTTTGTAAGAAAATAAATTCGAGACGCAGAAAGTGCGTTATGGGAGCCAATTTTTATTAAAATCTGCTCGATCCAAATAGATTAAACAATGCTTTGTTTGAATTAGATAGTCGGATTCCCCGGTCCGTGCAAGTTTTGAGCTAAACTTAGTGTATCAAATTTCGACCATGTAATTATAATGCATTTTTATAAGAATATAAATTCGGGGCGCAGCAAGTGCGTCAGGGTAGCGAATTTTTTTAAATGATTCAAATTTGAATAGCTCAATTTGTTATTAACCTATAAGGTTCGTTGGCCAGGAAACTAGTGTTTTACGGAACATTTTAAGTTTATTTTCGAAACATTTTTGTATATCTTTTTGATGATATATGTTACATTGTTTCTACTATATAGGTCATACTGGTAACCAAATTTGATGCCTGCTTTCTTTAAAAAATACATATTTGCTATTTAAAACATTTTGATAAAAATTCACTACCATAACGCACTTTCTGCGTCCAGACTTTTTTTGTGAAATGCAATATATTATCAAATCGATTGACGCTAAAATTGGAAGGTTTCCGTAACTGGTGTCGAGCTATCAAACGGGTGGCTTAAAATTTATCTAGATTTTGAGTTTCCAAGGCCAACTTGGTTTTCCTTATGGGCGCCATGTTATATTTTTACACATTGGATAGAGTAAAAAATTGCGAATCCAACTGTGTATCTCACATGACCCATCTAACTCAGTTAATTGTAACTTAAGACAAATCGAGGCTGTAAGCTTGTGTTCGAACAAGTTGAATGTCTGCACGTTCCGCCCTTCGGAGGGAGCATAAAACCTCCAGTCCCGTGATTCATGTGATATTGGGCACGTTAAAGATACATTCCCTTCTTACAGAAAGGCAGTGGTTCGGCAAAACTCTGAATCTAACATGTCATGTTTTATCTCCTTTTGTCGACAGGAGTTAGTTGTACGAATTCAGTACAATTTAAAATCCCAATGGTAACTGGTTCGAAAGTACTCGAAAAATTACGTTTGTAAGATTCTGGGGAAAAGAATAGGTATTCACATTGAAGATTGGAACCTGTGATGAGCACTGATAAGTACACTTGGAGAACCCAAATCACCACAACACATCTTTTAAAGACCTGATGATCGTTTCACTAACAAAGTTTGCGTCATCAGAGGATGAAAATTGTAACTGCTTACTACTAACACCTTTTATACTGAATCTTAGGTAAAGAACGCTACCGGGGGGAGACTAAATCGCTGGCGCAACTTTTCTGTGTATTGTATTTTAATTGCCGGATGAGGCTTTTGAACTTCCTTTATTACTTTACCTGTCAGGTTTCAAAATGTTCACCTGCTTTAAAGACACAGGGCAAACAAACGACTACAAACCAGTGGCGGAGCTCGGTTTAAGGAACTTTTGTTTTTATTGCCCTAGAAATATAAATACTTTCATCCGCATCTAGCTTTGCTGGCTGTCTAACATTTTTGATAAGTTTCAGGTCTTCTTTATCAGTGGGGTGGTTATTATCCCGAATATGTTGTGCTACGCATGACTTGTCTATACTACCGTATCTGAACTGTGCCAGATGTTCACAAAATCTAGTCTCACTAGTTATCTTAGTCTGCCCAACGTATTTAAGATTACAATCTTGACAACCTATCTCGTAGATACCCGACATTTCAGTGGCTTTATCTTTCGTATTACCTAACAAATTTCTTAAATTATTTTTTGTAGAAAAAGTTAGCTGCAAATCGGCTTTCCTAAAAATACACTCCAGACCCCTTGTGATGGGCGGTTCAAAAGGACGCAAACAAATTTGTTCTCTATTTGATCTTTCCTGAATGTCCTGCATTCCGCTAACATTTTATTTGTTATGTGTCTATTAATTAATTTTTCCACTAAGCAATCCGAATATCCGTTATATTTAGCCACGTTTTTAATGTACTCTAATTCTATACTATATCTACTTTTAGTCAAGGGAAATTTAATTAATATATTTACTAAGGAATTTAAACCGGCCGTTTTTTAAATAACATAAGTAAAGAGGTTTGCAAAGAATATTTAAGTTTAACAAACCTTTCTATAAAACAAAATATTTTTCAATTTAACAATGAGTTTTTTGAACAAACTTAGGGCACGCTAATGGGCAACCAACTCTCTCCATTCAATGCGGACCTTTTCATGAGTAGATTTGAGACCGATTTAGAAAATCAAAGTGAGTATTTTCCTAGAGTATACTTTCGTTATGTGGACGATATTTTTGCAGTGTTTAACACAAATATTTGCAAAGTAGATGATTTTACTAAAAGACTAAATTGTTAACAGTAAACTTCCTTTTCTAGATGTACTAGTTATTAAAAATAATAACTCTCTTGAATTCGATGTCCACAGAAAGGAAAGTACCACTCTTGGTTTAATCCAAAATGACTCGCATCATACGTTTGCACAAAAAACGGCCGCATTAAATTCCTTAGTAGATAGATTAATTAAATTTCCCTTAAGTAAAAGTAGATAGAGTATAGAATTAGAGTACATTAAAAACGTGGCTAAATATAAGGAATATTCGGATTGCTTAGTGGAAAAATTAAGTAATAGACACAGAACAAAGAAAATGTTAACGGAATTCAGGAAAGATAAAATAGAGAAAAAGATTGTTCTCCTACCTTTTAAACCGCGTATCACAAGGTGTCTAGAGAGGATTTTTAAGAAAACCGATTTGCAGCTAACTATATCGACAACAAATTATTTAAGAAATTTGTTAGGCAATACGAAAGATACAGATACAGACTAAGAGAACCATTGGGACTAGATTTCGTGAACATCTGGCTCAGTTAAGATACGGTAGTGTAGACAAGTCATGCGTGGCATAAGATATTAGGGATAATAACCACCACATTGATAAAGAAAATCTGTAACTCATCAAAAATCTTAGACGGCCAGCGGATTTGGATGCGTTCGAAAATATTTATATTTCTAGGGCGATAAAAAAGGAAAGTTCCTTAAACCGAGCCCCGCCACTGGTTTGCAGTCTTCTGTTTGCGCTCTGTCTTTTACGCATATTCCGAAACCTGTCAGGTAAAGTGATAAAGGAAGTTCAAAAACATCATCCGGCAATTAAGATGCAATACACTGAAAAATTTTCCTGCGATTTAGTCTCCCTATCGGCATCGTTCTAGGATTCAGTATAAAAGGTGATGTTAGTAGTAAAGTAGTTAGAATTTTTCTTCCTCTAATTACGCTACCTTTGTTAGTGCAACGATCGTCAGGTCTTTAAAAAGAGGTGTTGTGTTGATTTGGGTTAAAAGTGTACTTATTCACTATTATGTAAAATTAAAAGCATAGTACTGCCTCGACAACAATTTAATTATGAATTATATAATTTGTTCAAAATGTCCACCGTCATGCTCAATGCAAAGTGATGTTCGCCGATCCATACCGTCCGTGGCACTTCGTTTCGTCTCCGGTCCAATGCTATGGAAGGTTTCTATGATTCTACCTCGAAAATGATTTACATTTTGCTTTGATTTATAAAACTTTTTGTCTTTCACAATTGCCAGATGGAATAATGCCAATGCATGGGACCATCAGTCGCAATCGGAGAGATTGGGAATCGTTGACTTAAATACTGAGTGACAACTCGGGCATTATGAGGGGGTGCTTCATCTTCCTTGAACCACTTAAAATAATTAACTAAATCATGTAATTAATGTGTGATACATAGTTAAATTTGTTTTTTTTTCTCTATCTAATGGTGTAAAAATACAATGTGGCGCCGATAGGAAAAAACAAAAATTGGCCATGGGAACTCAAAATTTTGTAAACTTAGATAAATTCTAAGCTTTCTGCTTGTAGCCAGTTATAGAAAGTCATTAATTCTAGCGACATTCGATTTTCGAATAAAAAGAATATCAAGAAAATTAAATTATGCAGGTTTTCAGTTTTTCAGGAGATTACAGTAACTATGAAAGATATCCGGAATTCGTTTTAATGTAATAAATAAGCATAAAATGACACACGTTTTTTTGTGATTTAACCAACTCTGCATGGCTTGGGGATCCCAATAGTGATCCTGGTAGAAGTGACCACCGTGTATATTTTGGTTAAACAGCTTAAAAAAACGGCCGCAAATCTTTAGAGCGTAGAATACGTCATTTTTAGCTTTTAGCGAATTTTCATAGAAAAAAATCGTATATGAGAAGATTCAGACTTTATGATTTTAAAGATATTCTACAAATAAGAGTGAATTATTTAAGATATCCCAAGAGTCCGCTTTTAAATAGTGCTAACCCTGTAATAACACAACCTGATTTCGTTATTGACCATTTTTCCACGATAATTCGCTAAAAACTTAAACGACGTTATTACTGCCTTTATAGTTTCGTTCAAACACAAATCTCTCCAAAATGTTGGACCTAATTACATCAATAATAAAAAGACATTTAAAACAAAAATTTGCGTTTTTTTTGAATTTATTTTGAATTTATTTAAATATTACTCACCTTTGGTCATCATTTTCAAAACAGTCAGGACAGTGATAGCTTGCACCATGCTGGGAACGTATGGATAATTTTTCATTTTGCTTTTCTGTCGAATTAGATATTACAGGCCTCACTATCTGGACATACTTTGACTTCTGAAAAAAAAACGTACTATTAATCGTATGCACAATTCATGGCTTTTGTTATTGCATATAGTCATTTTAGGACAATGGAAGGGATGCATCAAAGGCTGTCGATAATGTATCAAAGCAATGTTAGTAGTAACTACACAAACGTATTGTGAAGATCCGATACAATACATTAAACCAGTGAACTCTCTTCCGGCTTCCCACGTCGTTATTTGGGTCACTATCAACACTCGGATGCACTTGTGAGAAGAATTTTGTAGATTTATTGGTTCTTATTTTAATAAAAGGCAACATTTCTTTTGGGATACGGCATGTGGGTAATGATGAAACCAAATAATATTATTCGACAAGAATGGGATTAATACAAATAGAAGATGTCCCTCTGTTTTTAACCGACTTTAGAAAAGGAGCAGGTTCTATGTTCGTCTGTAAGTATATTTTTTATGTATGTTCAGCGATCTTTTATTCAATTGTGAACAAATTTTTTTTAACTTTTTTTGTTGGAAAGGGTATACTCCTGAGGTGGTCCCATTTTCACCAAGTCAGGATCTGATGGAATCTCAGGGAAATCGAGTGAAAACCTCAAAAATTATTATTTTATGTATGTTTACCGATATTTTCGTCAATTGTGGACCAAATTTAAAATATCTTTTTTTCTTTAAAAGGGTATACTCCTGAGGCGAGCATGCTGGAGGACAGGAGAGTTTCGCTGACCTTGAGGGGCCGGGGGTTGGACGTTGGGGTGACGGGCGGCTGTCCTCAGGGCAGCTGCCTTTCGCCCCATATATGGTGTCTAGTCATGGACGGCCTCTTGGAGCGACTCTCTGATAATGGCTTCTACGCCCAGGCGTACGCTAATGATGGGATGGTCTTAGTCACCGGCAAATTCCTCGACGTCGTCTGTGAGTGCATGCAAGCTGCCTGTAGCATAATCGAAAGGTGGTGTGGTGAGCAGGGACTCTCCGTAAACCCGGCGAAGACGGAGATGGTCCTATTTCCCAAGAAGAGGAAGGTAGAGGGGTTCAGGGCTCCCGTGATGTTTGGAAAACCTTTAGCTTTAGTCAAATGTCTGGGGGTGATCCTGGACCCCAAACTAGCATGGGAGTCGCAAATAGAACGAGTAGTGAGGAAGGGAGTAGCGACCCTCTGGCAGCTGAGTCGTGTGATAGGGAGGACATGGGGACTTAATCCTCGGATCATTCATTGGATCTACACTGCGATCGTCAGGCCGAGAATCCTCTATGGGGCGTTGGTCTGGTGGTGTGGTGTGAACCAAACTACCAGCAGAAAGCTGGCCAAACTCCAAATGCTGGCAATCCTGGGTATCACAGGTGCTATGAGGATGACACCCTCAGCCGCGCTAGAGGTCCTGTTGATGCTGCCACCGCTTCCCATCTGTATCAGAAGGGAGGCTATGGCGTCGCATCTTAAAATGCGAGACTCAGGAAACTGGTGCGGAGAGGGAGCAGTAATAGGGCATGCAAGAATCGCCAAGGAGGTGGAAAAGGAAATTACGATTTCCGCCATAAAGGTGCGGGATGCCGAGGACGATATTAGGTTGACTAGGCCATACACCCTCAGGAACCCCAGTAGGGATCAGTGGAGGGAAAATGAGGTTGAATTCCAGCCCGCAAGCCTGGTCTGTTTCACCGACGGATCCCGGCTGGAGGACCAACAATCCTCCGGTGCAGGAATATACATCGAGCGCCTGGGGGTGCGCGAGAGCTATGCTCTTGGCGCATATATCACGGCATTCGAAACAGATGTGTATGCTATCCTGTCTGTGGCCAATAGACAGGATGTGAAGAGGAGTCCCGAGAAATCTGTGTACATCTGCTCGGATAGCCAGGCAATCCTACGGGCAGTCTGCGCGGCCAGAATCAGGTCAACACTGGTTCAGGAGTGCGCTGACGCCCTCAAAGGACTAGCCAGGACGAAGGAGGTGTAACTGGTGTGGATTCGCAAGACTCGGTTCCCAGTGGCCGTTCTGTGGCCCGGAGCCTGCGATAGGCATAAGTAGGAAGACAGTCTCTGTCGCCTTAGACAGGTGGACCGAGGAAGCAATGGAAAGGCACTGGGGTCGGTTGGTGGCTGCAGGCAGACGAGAGACTTCGTGGAGGGGCCGGACAGGGATAAAGCTGTCTGGGTACTCGGAAGGAGTCGACCTACGCTTTGCCGCATCCCATTTGCCAGGAATGCGGCGAGGATGAAGAAACGTCCTACCACTACCTGTGTGAATGCGAGGCTTTTGTCTTCGAGCAGAATTGTTCGGATCGAGGACTCTGCAGAGGAATCAGGTAAGTACCGTCCAATTGAAGACCGTCACGGAGGAGTAGAGCATGGTTGCTGGGTTGCTGAGGGTGGCAAAAAGAGCCCATGGTGGCCTACTTGCTTGGAGTTGGCCTCCTCACCACTGCTACTACTACTACTGATCAAGACGGACTGCTTCGATGTGGTGGTCGCTTAGTAAATTCTCATCATTAGATCACAAATTTCCCATTATATTGGCAAGGGCACACCACATAACTAAATTGATAATTGAAAGGGAGCATGTCAGATAATTGCATGCTGAGGCAGAAGCGACACTAACATCTCTTAGGATGCAATTTTGGCCAATTGCAAGAAGGAGCACCGTCAAAAACCACATTGATAAATGTATTGCATGCTTTAGGGTTAATCCGCGTACAATTCAAAATATTATGTGTAATTTACCTGAAATTAGTGTTCAGCAAGCCGGACCATTTTTAAATTGTGGTATAGATTACGCAGGTGCAATTAAAGGTAAGAAAATCGTAATAGGGGTCATAAGGTGTTGAAGACCTATATTGTGTTGTTTATATGTATGGCAACGGAGGAAATTCCCCTCGACTTAAATTACGACTGCACCACATAATTTTTTCTAGCTGCACTGATGTATGTAATCTCGCCGCGATTTGTGTGCTAATTTGTATTCAGATAATCCTACTATATTTACAGGTGCAGCAAGATATTTAAATAAATTGTTTAAGGAAAGAGAGTTTCAAAATTTTATATCGAAAGGGGGCATTAAATGGCATTTTATACAAGCAGGATTGCCCACAATTGCCGGTTTTGGGGGAAGCAGGAGTTAGGTCAGTAAATCACCATTTATAAAGGATAATGCTTAAATCGATGTTAACCGCAGAACAAATGTATACACTTTCTAGTGGTATTGAAGCTTGTTTAAACTACAGACCATTAACATTATTATTCCATGATCCAAATGATCCACAACCTTTAACTCCTGTACATTTTCTGATCGGCGGCCCAATCAATGAAAACAAGTGTACTTGAAATTACACAACAGACTATTATAAAAAAATACGCGAATTTACAAAATATTTTTGGAGACGATGGTCCAAGGAATATCTGTCTACATTACAAGTTCGTAATAATTGGTATAAAATCCAACTACATTTATAAAAAGGCGATATCGATCTACTGAAAGAAGTCCACCGTTAGTTTGGCCAATGGAGAAAATAGTGGACTTTTATCCTGGAAAACACGATAGCAAGATAAGAGTCGTAAGTGTGCTAACTCGAAGTGGTCTTGTGAAACCTGCACTTAATAAGGTCTGTGTTCTTCCTATCGAGACTGTATGTGCAACCCAATGACTAATTATTTTAGCAACTTGTCCAAAATCGCATGGACATTATAATTTACTTATCGTATAATGATATTTTTATTAATGATTAATTTATATTTAAGTAAAATCATTTGTTTAGATAATATAACTACATATATTATCCCCAGGCAACACAATTGTGATATTCACATCGCTGAGATGTTATTTTTAAGTAACCAATGCGACACATCCTGATACATGCATGTTATGTTTCTGGGATTGTTTTCTCTTATCTATGATTTTGCGCTTACACTGGTACATGTTAGCGATGTTAGCTGTTACTTTTGAGATACATGGCTAACCTTTACATGCCAAGTATGTAACAGCGACATATCAATAATTTACATTTCAGAAGTTAATTTTAATGATATGCTAGCGATATTATAAACTATATCGCTGTTACTTCAGAAAAATAACTTGCTAAGCATGTAATTAACACATGATGACCATTACTTTATAGATTCACAGTTCATATTCACGCCACACCGTTTGTCATCGCTGAAATCGCATTGACGCTTAGTTATTTTTGGTGAATTTTTATTTTAACTTTTATTGTGTGTGACATGTGACGCACGACAATGTCATACGAGAACTTCATGTTTTGTTGTGGATCTGGATTATCTCTTGCAATTTTGGTTTTAGGCAGAAGTTTTTGTGTTTGTACATTATGCATTATCCTGCAATTACAATTACGAGGTAAGTACCTACCTATATAGAATATATCTATTACCCAGTAAGTACATTTCCTAGGTTAAATTTATACCTACTTATTATATGATGAACATCTAATATGTTTGGCAAATCAAAGCGATTGTTTACAAACAATATAGCATTTGTGTATATGGATTTAACATGGCAGTAGGCAGTAGCAGTAAAACCGGCACAGAAATTATCTGCTTAGATCGCGAATCTAGACAAAATGTTTACTCCACGTATATGTTATTGTCACTAGTGTTGTCAAGAGTTAGGGCCAATTTTTATTAATCCACATTTCATGATTTAATTACTTTTGTGTTTGCACAACGTAAGAAACAATTATTATGCTGAGGTGTTTATGTTAACTATTTGAGTTAGATAATTTTATTGTCGTCCATTTCTTAATGTAAAATGTCAAAAGGTAAGTTCACTGATTTCATATAGACATAAAAAGATGCGAAACCTAAAAAACAAACAAATTATCAGTCATGCTTCACTGCCATACAGGGAAATAATTTTAGATTGCAATAAAAATAATATAGGGAAGTTGCAACTTTTCCATATGTCGAGCCGAATTCGACTTCTGCTATTAATCAATTCCCACTACCTAAAAATATTGTTGATGATGCATTAGTAATATCATCATGTATGTCTTTAATATTATCAGTCCAGTGGACTCACAGGTTGACACAGTGTTTTAATAAAACAACAATAAAAATAATACCAATTTTTCGAACAGCTCGTTTTTGAAATTTCAGATGTAATTCTGCAGAACAACCAACTAAAAGAAAAAGGGTGTGAAATTTCTGATTAGGAGTGTTTCCATCAAGCAAGACAGTGGAAACAGAGAAATGACAAAAAGCATATTTAACTAAAGAAATGGAAATTTACAGCTTAACTTTTAATTTATATAGACAATATGGGATCATTGCTGTTTCTATGTTTACAAATTCCAGCAAGTTTATACATATGTTTTAAATTCATTTTTATTTTTAGATTTGTAGGTATTATGATAATTTGGTTTTTTTATTTAGTGTTTACTGAAAAAAAATATTGTTTTGTGGTCCATAAAATACATGTTAACATTTTTTAGAAGTTTGCATTTACCTACACCTTTGGAATTCATTTTTAGTTTTATATTTATATTATGAGACTTTGTTTTTTCTATAAATTTAGGGTTAGTTGGAAAATGTATTGATTTGTGCTGCATTAAGTCTATGTTAAATTTTTTAGAAGCTTCTATTTATGTATATATTTAGAATTCATTTTTGTTTTTATACTATATGAGAATTTTGTTTTTTTCTTCATTTACTGAAAATGTTATAGTTTTGTATGTTGTATAAAATATATATTTACATTTGCTATAAGTTCATCTGTTGTTTTTATTGTCCCATTCATTTTTTTATAAATATTTTAGACTCCTAACTCAGATGCAGATTGAGTTTACTATTACCAATAATTATTACTAACTTAGTATATATATATATATATATATATATATATATATATATATATATATATATATATATATATATATATATATATTTATGTATGTATGTATATAATTTACATGACACCCATGAAGTATGAATTATATACTGCGAATATATCATAGGACATCTCAAGTACATTATTTAGTTACATGCTAGAGATGAGTCTAGATACATTATTGAAATATTAGTAATTACATCTCCTTAACAACACAGGCGATGTCTCCAGCATGTTAAGCAATCATGTACCTGCGATGTATTGTCAATGTTGGCAGTTGCTGACATTTCCTAGCTCTGGTAACTTGCATATACCTTACAAAGTACACCTCTGCGATGTTCAATGACGCGCTGTTACATGCAAAATACATTATTGTTAAGTAGTTGTGTTGCCTGGGTCATATTCTACAGTAAAAGACTTTGAAGGCAATTCCTTGAAGGGGCGGAATCTTCCGTATTGCTCAACGTGACATCCCTGTAAGCCACCACCTCTAAGAATATAAGCTCATTCTATTACATAAGAAAACCATTCTAGTTCTTCAGGTTCTAACTAACAGATGTGTTAAATTTCTCAGTCGAGATACATGTGTATTGTACAGTTAATATAGGTGTATATAGTGCCACTTGGCGTATCATTCAATAAGTCACCCTACTTTAACTACCGTGTTACTATCTAATTAATTCAAACAACGCAACTATTTATCAAATAACTTAACATAACTCAAAACATAATTTATATACGGTCTTTCGCGTAAACACGTAACAAACACCATTTTTGTGTTACTGGTACGTATTCTTTAAATTCTTGATTAGATCAAGCCTTTTTGCCTCGAGCTAGCCTAATGTTTTTGTGAAGTATATAATCCATAAAATTTGTTCTCAGAGATTAATGCGACATTCATGTAGAGAACAACGGGAAATAGACATCCTGAATAGTGAAAACAGTAGACAGCAGAGGAGATAAAACAGCATAGTGTGCTATGGAACTGGCCATCGACCATAGTGACACCAAGCATGACATTCAATGACACATTCCTCGACAATTATTTTTAATACAATTTGCAACGTATAACATAAACTGCGCACTAATATTAAAATAGTTTGCTAAATCGTCTTCTAACCTCTTTCGATGCAAGTTTTGTAGGTACCTATAATGTAATTTTTTAGTTAATTTTAATTAAAAAAATTCATTAATAGCGAGGTCACGATGGTGTAATAATTGTTGTGGTACTTGTTGCCCTTTTTGTGCCAAAGAAAACTGAATCTTCGTCTGTAATATTTGATATATTTTGTTAACGACACTCTAATATTTTGGACTTTTCGAACTCCAGCGTGACCAACATTATTTTCTTTAAATGCTTATAACTTTTTTTATTTTAACCTAGAGATCTAAATTTTTGTACATAGTGTCATCAGAGGATAAAAAATATAGAATTTTCCCTCCTTTGATGACTTGGTTAGTAAATAATCTCTCTCGATACAAGTTTATTAGGTTTTGTAGGTAAATATATCACTTTTTAGTTATTTTTCATTAGGTGATGGTGTATGTAATATTTTACATTTTGCTAACCACGCTTTTCAACCGTCAACGTGACCCACATTATTTTCTTTAAATGCCTATAACTTTTTTATTTTAACCTAGAGGTCTTAATTGCTCTCACATCTGGGGTGCGCAGTAGCTTCTACACTCGCTATCCTGGACTCCATTCAGAAGACAGCTATACGTCTCATCGGTGACCCTACCCTCACCCAAAGGCTGCCATCCCTTGCCCACAGAAGTGCCGTTGGTGACCTCTCTCTCTCTCTCTCTCTCTTTTACAGATATCTGTACGGGCACTGCTCAGAGGAGCTTTCTTCCATAGTTCCTTCACCCCTGCCCTCTCTCAGGGGAACAGGGCGAATGCACCCTTTTACTGTCCAGGTCACCAGACATGTAACATCTTGTTATGCGCGCTCTTTTGTCCGGATGACTTCCAAGTTGTGGAATTCCTTGCCGGCACATGTTTTTCCTTCTCCTCCGAACCTCCAAACCTTCAAGTCCAGAAATAACAAGATGCCTCTTTCCTCCTTGTCGACACCCACGGTACGATAGTATTTAGGCTGTAAGCACTCGTGATGTGTTGTTGAATTTAAAAAAATAATAAAAAAACACGTTGTGACGATGAGGAAGTAAAATACAGTTCCTGTGTTGTAGTCAGAGCACGAAACATGGCTATTTTGCTGTTGTAACGTTGGATTTTAACAAAAGACAAAATTTTCTGTGTCTATGACAAACAATATAGAAACACAACTATGGAATCCAGAAACGTCACAAACCTGAAATACAGAATTTCGAATAAAGAATGTCCTCAGAAATCCTCATTTTTACTCTTAAATCATAATTTTCAAAAAAATTCCTATCTATTACTGAAATAACCCGATATTCAGGAAAAATCCCGCACATTGGTAGTCTTGCAGCATATTTTGGGTCTTTCCCGAGGTTTATGAATTAGATAGGTTGCCCGGTAACTTCGACAGGGGAGAGACGGGATGTGTATTCTAGAAGCGGATAACACCTATAGTTTCACATTGCGTTGTGGTGTTTTAAATAACATTTATTAGAAATTTGTGTAACTTTTAATAGGTTTGCTAAAAAATTTTGGAACACGATCAGTTGCAGATTTATTTTAATGTTTATTTCGTACTATATAGCAGTTAAATCGAAACTACTGTCTTAAAGACAATATTTTATTTTGTCAGGTGTTGCGTTGTATACATAAATTGCACACTGAATTAACGGTATTACGAATTGTACGTTATTTATTCAAGATTACTTTTATATTCAACATAATTAAATTGGTAAATCGTTATAAAGATAAATATATGGTTAATCTAAAAAAAATAGGTTATGGGTATATACTTGAAACAAGAACTCAATAGACAACTTAACCTAAATATCTGTTAAGATGCCTGGTGGAGTGGTTTGTAGTGTATTAATGTGGAAAAATAATTCTAAAAAGGCAATGGAAAGCGTAGATAAATTTTCCTTATTTTCTTCTCCAAAAGAAGTAAAAATAAAGTATTAGGTAAATTTGGAGATAAGCTTAAGGAGGGCTTTTAGAAAAAAATTCAAAAACATGCTTAGAACCCCCCTCGTATGTATAATCCACAAGAAATGTTTCGTGCAAACAACTCCAATGAAAGTTACGGTACCAGGAGTGAACAGAAGTGCTTGGCAGCGAAGAAGATAAAAAAGTTCTGGACGCAGCAAGTGCGTTATGGTAGTGAATTTCTATTAAATGCTTCAAATTTGAATATCTCAATTTTCTATAAATTTAGACAGTTGAATTTTGGTACCTAGCAAGGCCTTTACTAAGGCAACATACCCAATGAATTTCATTGAAATAACTTGGTAACTTTCTGAGAAATTTTTTTTGAAAAAACTCAAAATTTGGATAACTCAATTTTCTATAAAGCTTAGTTTTGGTACCTAGTAAGGCCTTTCCCAAGGCAATATACTGGTCAAATTGCATTAAAATAGCTTTGTAATTTTCGGAGAAAAAAATCTTTTCTAAAGAAAACTTAACATTTTCCAGGGAAACCTTGTCTGATTTTCCTGGCTAACGAACTCATCCAAGCCATTAATAAAAGAAAGGCACTCGGTCAGTTTCATCGAAATCGGTTAATTATTTTCTGGGTTATCGGTTGGATATATATATATATATATATATATATATATATATATATATATATATATATATATATATATATATATATATATATATATATATATATATATATATATATATATATATATATATATGTATGTATGCAGTGTGTCCCAAACTGGATGGAAATGTATTGCTATCTCCGTTCTTATTAGAGATAGGAAGACAGTTAGCAATGTTTTGTAGAAATATATGCTCGTTCCAAATATGACTTGTATTTAGCCCTGCTTCTTTTCGTTTTCGAGTAATTTGGAAAAAATAACATTTGTCGATTTCTTTTTTCTTCAATATCTAAGTAGGCGTTGCTATTCTCAACTTTTATGCTATTCTCAACTTAGGATTGTCATTTGTTTTTGAACTACAGGTATCAACATTTGTTTTTATTATGGCAGCCATATTGGATTTTTTCTCATGTGATAGCCTGTGAAAAGAGCTTTCTAATTATGTACAACATGCTTGAGAAATCTTGTAATTGCACTGACAATTTTGAGAAAAACCGTTTTGAGGATAGTAGGCTATGAAATCCAATACCAGAAAACAAATGACAAAAAAAAGTGTTCAAAAAGCAGTAGGCCATAGAGTCTAACAATAGACTTTTAACATAATTTTCCGTAATAATTCACGATAAAAAAATAGGAACTTTGAGCACACCAATGAATCAGACCATTATTACAAATGATATTTTACATTACAACATTATCTTAAAAAATTGTTATAATTTAATTTAATAGGTAAACCTAGTAAATAACTAAATTTACTAACAGAACTCGATAAAAAGCAGATTAATGATTTACGAAGACGCCTTTGAAAATTGTTTGATTTTTAAACATTTTGTATTAAATAGTTTGTTACGTGTTTATTTTAAATATTATTCAACAATATGTTCAGTAATGAAGAATATTTTGACATGCTGGAATGTTATATTCGTTCTAACCGAAATACTGAGGCAGCTGCAAATTCATATCCAAACAACTACCCAGAAAGATGACAGCAAACACTAAAATATTTCGCAGGTTAGTGATCAAGCTATTGAACGACGGTAGCTTCCACGCAAGGAAACAACCAATGCCTAGAAATGAAGAAAGAAATAATGCCGTCTTACAGATTTCAAACGAAAACCCTCTGCAATCTGTTCGATTTTATGGTGAACAAATTGACGTTCCAAAAACCACGGTACACCGTGTATTAAAACAAAGTCATTACCATCCATACAAACCTACAATCGTACACGGCTTAAATGTTGATGATTACCCTTAGCGAATTCAATTCTGCAGATGGTACCAAGGACAATGTCAGCAAGATGAAAATTTTCATTTGAAAATAATATAGACTGATGAATCCAGATTTACAAATTGTGGTGTGTATAATCGCCATAATAGGCATTATTGGGCAAATGAAAATCCCCCATCTAAAGGAAGAAAGACGATTGCAAGACAGATTTGGTATTAATGTTTGGTGCGGCTTATTAGGTAAATAACTTTTATTTTATTTGTAAATTAGACAGTTAATTAAAAAAAATCAGGTAACTTCATTGTTGGTCCGTTCTTTTTTGAAAATAATTTAACTGGGTAAAGGTATCTTAATCTATTGAGAAATGATATCTTACCAACAATTAGAAGAGTTCATGATAATTTAGACGAGATTTGGTACCAACAAGACGGTTGTCCAGCTCACAATGCTAGGATCGTCAAAGAATTTTTGTACCAAAATTTCAATAATCGTGTCATTTGTAACAATGGGCCGGTTCATGGGTGTGCTCGAAGTCGTGATTGATATGGATTTTTATTTTTGAGGTACTCTGAAGAATGATGTGTATAAATAGATCCAGCAAAAAATATCAAAGTATTACGAAACAGAATCACGGAAGTTGTAAATCATATTACTTAACCAGAACACTCTCACCAGAGTTTGCAGGCATGTTTCAAGAAGGTGTATAAAATGCATTGAACAAAGCAGTGGCCATATTGAACAATTTTCTATTTAGTGTATTTTTAAATTTCTAGTTTATTATTTGTTGAGTTCCGTTTCTAATTGTGTTGTTTTGTGGAGTTTAAGTTTCTATTTGTTATTGTCGGGTTTCGTTATTAAACTGTTTCACATAATATTACCTAGCATTATTACCTAATTAAGTATTGTAAATTAAATCACAATATTTTTTTATCGTGAATCATTGCGGAAAGTTGTGTTAAAAGTAGAAGTCTATTGTTAGACTCCATATCCTTCTGCTTTTTGAACACTTTTTTTTGTCATTTGTTTTCTGGTATTTGATTTCATAACCTACTATCCTCAAAACGGTTTTTCTCAAAATTGTCAGTGCAATTACAAGATTTCTCAAGCATGTTGTACATCATTGGAAAGCTCTTTTCACAGGCTATCACATGAGAAAAAAATCCAATATGACTGCCATAATAAAAACAAACGTTGATACCTGTAGGTCAAAAACAAATGACAATCCAAAGTTGAGGATAGCATAAAAAGATTACTCTGTAAAAGTGTCCTGATAATGTGCAAGTCTTAGACATGTCAAATCAACGCCTACTTAGATATTGAAGGAAAAAAATCGACAAGTTTTATTTTTTTCAAAATAACTCGAAAACGAAAAGAAACACGGTAAAATACAAGTCATATTTGGAACGAGCGTGTATTTCTACAAAACGTTGCAAATTTAACCGTCTCCTTATCTCTAATAATAACGGAGATAGCAATACATTCCTATCCAGTTTGGGACACAATGTGTGTATATATATATATATATATATATATATATATATATATATATATATATATATATATATATATATATATATATATATATGTGTGTGTGTGCGTATGTATGTATCAAAAAATACTAAACTGATTACAATCAAACTTGGCAAAAATCTTGTTTGGGCGAAAACAGAGGACGAGTTCGTTGATTAGCCTTTATGCTCAAGGTTTTCTGGTGAAAAATCGGGGAAAACTTTTTCAAAACGCTATATTTTTATATTTATCAGTGTAACTGGAATGAGACTTTACATGTAGCTAGAAATAGTACAAATACACCTATGTTGCGAAATTTAAGTAATTTGGTACACAATATTTAGAGTTTTTTCAAATTAAAAATAAAATCCCAAAGACATGCGTTGACACGACTAAGTGATTAAAGTCCAATGCCTGACAGACACAGTAGTTAACTGCCACGCGTTGATTGATTCATACAACAGGTATAAACCACACAAGTGATTGTTGTTTAACTGGAGGATTCAGTCAATTATTAAAAGACACTATATTTGTTGCTTTATGAACGGCCTCAAATACAGTTTTATCGCAGCATAAGTATATTATGCTGTCGCATAATATAGTAGAAATGTAAACAAAATCAAGCCAGTCTGTATAAAAATGATTCTAAAATAGTTTCTTTTATCTTTAAACTTAAACATAAGACGTCATATAAGACCTAAACAGTCGTGGGATGTGTTTCAATGGTAATGCTACCAATTATGTAATTAATTGTTACGTATACTTTAAATATAATATCCCGGGCACGAAGCCGATCTAATGTATCATAAAAACAAAACAGTTGTTGACGTATGCCTAGATGGCGGAGAGTCGTCGCGGTTGCCTCATAAGCAGAAGGTTACGTGATCTAATCCAGCTCAATGAATTTATGTTTATTATGTTTTATTTTGACATTTAGAGAAACAATAGGGCACAGATTTCATACGTTTTGAACAAAATACCATTTTTGTTTAAAACGCATAAATAAGTTTGCCACATTTGACTCTGAAATTATAATTTTGTTATTGTTGATATTGAAAAAACCGGTTTGATTAGGTTGACTAAAACGAATTCATACTTGCGATTAATAAGGAAAAATAACTGCTACTTTTATAATTTGGCAGATACTTTACTTTTCTAAATAGGAAGTTTCCTTCTGGAAATCTTTTGTGTAACTTTAATAAAATTTGCAATACAAGTTTCTTTTAAAGAGGCTTACACTATCTACAGATATAGCAAAATTTAGTTCTTTAGCTTCATAGAAAATTGAGTTTTGGTCATTTTTCTCAAAAGAAGTTAGAACGCAAGATTATTTTTTTGATAATAGAGAGATATCGATGGAAGCACTTTCGAAAGAATTCTTCAAATGTGCGCTTACTAACCTCTAAACTTGATCTTTAAGGGCTATGTAAGTTTAAAGTATTTACTTTAGTAATATGCCGTAAAGTAATTGTGTACAATTCGTATGAAAATTCGCTACTATAACGCACTTGCTGCTAATTTTTGTAGTGTGTGCGAAATTCAATATTATGTAGTGTATATCCATTTTAAAAGTTTCCAAACCTTGAATACAACATTACTCATCATCATCGTCATTATAATAACGGCTGGAATTTATTTTTGGTCCTTCAAACGAATTGTACCGTTACCGATGGTATTGCTGATGATTTGGCAAACATGAAACTAGCCAATCTGAATTGTTGGATAGGTATCATTGCAATTAATAAAATTAAGCTTTTGTTACATCCACAAATCATGCATGCAACGGAACATGTTGCACGGCATGTGAACGTACAGTGACGCCATGGTGTCATGTTATTTAACGTGTTTGTGTGTAGGTATGGTGTGTTTATAGATGTTTGTATTTATATGTTTGTACAAGGTCTGCTAAATTATATACAAACGCTTTCCGTAGCTTTTTATGCGCCCTGTAACGCTTCAACACTCACCCTAATTCATTATGGTCATCGAAATGCGTAACTACAATAATTAGTACCTGGATATTAACATTGACATTCACTCGTTTGAATTTAACATCATTTTAATTAAAACTGTTCTAACATTTATTACGTTTTCTCTGATAGTGGTGGCTTTGAAAATACAGTGGTTTTTTTAGCGAATTTTTCGCTAATGGAGAGGTCACGATGAAAAGCTTTTGAAAAAATTTATTTTTCTTTTAATCTCAACAACACACCACGAGGACTCACAACCTAAATACAATCGTACCGTGGGTGTCGACAAGGAGGAAAGAGGCAACTTGTTAATTCTGGACTTCAAGGTTTGGAGGTTCGAAGGAGAAGGAAAAACATGTGCTGGCAAGGAATTCCACAACTTGGAAGTCCTCGGGACAAAAGAGCGGGCATAACAAGATGTTCTATGTCTGGTGACCTGGACAGTAAAAGGGTGCATTCACTCTGTTCCCCTGGTAGATGTGTTGGGGGCAGCAGGTCGAGGAACTATGGAAGAAAGCTCCTCTGAGCAGTGCCCGTGCAGATATCTATAAGAGAGAGAGAGAGAGAGAGAGAGAGAGAGAGAGAGAGAGAGAGAGAGAGAGAGAGAGAGAGAGAGGTCACCAACGGCACGTCGGTGGGCAAGGGATGGCAGCCTTTGGGTGAAGGTAGGGTCACCGATGAGACGTATAGTTCTCCTCTAAATGGAGTCCAGGATAGCGAGTGTAAAAGCAGCAGCGCAGCGGTACCCCAGATGTGAGAGCACTATTCGAGGTTTAGCCTTATTTATGAAATATATAAGGTATAGAGATTAGCTGGTGAAAAGTATTTGCGAGCCCGAAAGAGGAAACCTAATTTCTTAGCAGCCGCTTCTGCAAATGATGTGACATGTTGGTGCGAATTGAGATTTCGATCCACAGAAATATCAATAAGTGAAACGGACTCATTACTTTGAATAACTTGGTTGTTCATTGTGATGGGTCTAAGGCTGGTGTATCTCTTATGAGATAGAAAGTAAGACTGAGATTTGGTGGAGTTGTACAAGATTTCTACTTCCCCAGTCTAATATTTTTTGGTGATCCACAGAGACAGAACCCTCCATGAGTCTGCGATCCTGATCTAAGTGGGCTAAATAAACAGGCTTAGAATATTGTATATTTGAGTGGAGGGTGCTGTCATCCCCGTAACTGGGAACTGGGTTGGATGTGCTAGAGAGGAGGTCATTGATGTGGAGAAGAAACAAAGTAGGGGCTAAAGCTGAACCTTGAGGGAATCCTGCATCAATTGGATACAGTTAAGAGGAATGACCATCCACGACAACAGAAATGCTCCGGTTGGAGAGGAAATTTTCTGTCAAGGTACAGAGTTTTGGGGGTAGGCCATAGGCTGGAAGTTTATTAAGCAGCGCTGCGTGCCAGGCCTGGTCAAATGCTTTGGATATGTCTAGAGCGACAATCTGGGATTTACCGTGTATTTCCATAGACTTGGTCCAAGAATAGGTGACAAAGCAAAGGAGGTCGGCAGTTGATCTGCGCTGATGGAATCCATACTGCCTGTCGTGGATTAGACTGTGTTTTCAAGAAATTTTAGTAATTCGGTGTTTATATACTTTTCCATCACTTTAGAGACGACTGAAATGGAGAAATAGGCCTGTAGTTGCTAAGAAGCGTTTTGGACCTTTTCTTTAGGAAAGGTTGTACTCGAGCAGTTTTCCATTTACTGGGGAATATGCCCCTATTGTAAGATGTCTGAAACAGACGAGTCAGGACAGGAGCAAGTTCTGGTGCGCATTTTTTGAGAACAATTGCTGGGATCTCGTCAAGGCCAGAGGCTTTCCTGGTATTAAGAGAAGAGAGCATCTTTCGTACCTCTTTTTTCTTCAGATGAGCGCGAATTTGTGTCCCTAGAACCCGAAACCAAGGTCCGTTAAAATTTATATATATATATATATATATATATATATATATATATATATATATATATATATATATATATATATATATATATATATATATATATATATATATATATATGCGTGTGTGTGTGTGTATGTATGGATGTATCCGAGCGGATAACTCAAAAAATACCAAACTGATTCCAACAAACTTGGCAAAAATCTTGTCTAGGCGAAAACCGAGGTCGAGTTCGTTAATCAGCCTATATGCTCAAGTTTTTCCGGTGGAAAATCGGGGAAAACTTTTTGAAAATGCTATATTTTTGTAAGTATCCAAGTAACTGGAATGAGACTTTACATGTGGCTAGAAATAGTGCAAACAAACATATGTTGTGAATTTTAAGTAATTTGGTATACAATATTTAGAGTTTTTTCTAAATTAAAAATAAAATCCCAAAGACATTCATTGAGACGACTTAGTGGTTAAAGTCCAATACCTGACAGACAGAGAAGTTAACTGCCACGCGTAGATTAATTCAGACAACAGGTATAAGCCATACATCAACGGCAACCAAACTAAATATATACCAGGCATAAAACATACTACCCGAACCAACAATCGTGAAATGTCGACCGCAATTATGAAAAATAGCAGACGACATGAAATTAAAAATTTGCCAAGTGATTGTTATTTAACTGGGGGATTCAATCAATTATTAAAATACACTATTATATTTGTAGCTTTATGAACCGACTCAAATACAGTTTTAGCGCACCATAGATATACTATGCTGTCGCATAATATAGTATAAATTTAAGCAAAATGATTGTAAAATAGTTTCTTTTATCTTTAAACTTAAACATAAGACGTCATATAAGACCGAAACAGTCGTAGGATATGCTTCAATGGCAATTCTACTAATTCTGTATATACACTTTAAACATAATACCCCGGGAATAAAGCCGATCTAATGTATCATGTAAACAAAACATTACTTGACGTATGCCTAGATGGCTGAGAGGCGTCGCGCTTGCCTCATAAGCAGAAGGTTAAGCGATCGAATCCAGCTCAATGAATGTATGTTTTTTATGTTTTATTTGGAGAAACAATAGTGTACAGATTTCATACTTTTGAACAAGATCTCATTTTTGTTTCAAACGCCTAAATAAGTTTGTCACCTTTGAGTCTGAAATTATAATTTTGTTATTGTTGATATTGAAAAAAGGGTTCCATTAGGGTGACTAAAACGAAATCATACTGGCGAATAATAAGGAAAAATAACTGCTACGCTTATAATTTGGCAATTACTTTACTTTTCTAAATATTAATTAAATATCCTTCTGGAAATCTTTTGTATAACTTTAATGAAATTCGTAATACAAGTTTCTTTTAAATAGACTTACACACTCTACAGATATAGCAAAATTTAATTCTTTAGCTTCATAGAAAATTTAGTTTTGGGCATTTTTCTCAAAAGTAGTTAGAGCACAAGGTCTTTTTGATAATAGAGATATATCGATAGTAACACTTTCGAAACAATTCTTCAAATGTGCGCGTACTAGGACCTCTAAAATTGATCTTCGAGATCTGTGTATGTTTAAAATATGAACTTTACTAATATGCCGTATAATAATAGTGTACAATTCTTATGAAAATTCGCTACTATATCGCACTTGCTGCGTCCCGAATTTTTTTTACTTCCACATCGTCACAACGTGTGGAAGTATCGCATCGGCGACAATTAATTATTATTTTTTCACTGAAACGTCGTAAAAACTGTCAAAACATAGAAAACATCATTTGGGAACAATAATTTTTTTGTCTGTCGGTCTATATGTCTGTCTCTTTGTAGCCACGATAACTTTAGAACGAATTAAGATATCGTCTTCAAATTTGGTATACAGTTAGCACCCGATAAACTAACGGTTCGGATTGTTTTTGGGTTAAATATCTCCAGGGGGTAGGGGATGAATCCAGGGTCATTTGGTGAAAATTGACATTTTTTTAGTTAAAACTCGAGTAATATGACGTTTTAAGGTTTGGTGATTAGTTTCATTAAACGTTTGGTATTCTGTGCTGAAATTAAATTAGGTGTTAAATATGTGGGGGTAGAATATCGGTGACATAAATTTCGAATTTCTTTTTTCCAAAAACAGCGTAGAGAGTCTCAAAGCATATAGAAAACTTGATTTTGGAAAGAAATTGTTTTGTCTGTCGGTCGGTCTGTCGGCATGTACGTCCGTATGTTAATAGGCGCAATAATTTTCGAACGAATTGACATATCTTCAATTTGGTATACAGTTAGCACCCAACAAAGGAACGCTTCGAATTGCTTTTGGGTAACATCGCTTCAGAGGGTAGGGGATAAATGAGAGTGAATATTTTTTTTGTGGTCAAGTCATGGGCCCTAAATTCATTCCATGAGCATGTCTTTCTAGAAACAATAAATTATCACAGCTATGTGGAAGTTATGATTCAATTTGCAGCACTATTTTTTAAAGCGACAGTGATTAAACAATTAAGGAATATGTTGGGTTTGTCACCTGTGATGCACGATTATTATACACGGCATGAAATTGTGGCATACAGGACACCATTTGCTAAAAATAACATCGTCAAAAAGTTATAGTTCCCTGGCAACAAGAATGTTTAATCTTCTTCCTAGTGCATTGCTTACTAATTGCGTTATGGCAAATTTTAAAAAGCTATTAAAAAGACCAAGCGAGGGCTCTTGTACAATATACATGCTATTATCGACTGGCCAAACTCCAAAGGCTGGCAATCCTGGGTATCACAGGCGCTATGAGGGCGACACCATTAGCCGCGATAAAAGTCCCGTTGATGCTGCCACCGCTTCCCATCTGTATCAGAAGGGAGGCTATGGCGTCGCATCTTAGAATGCGAGACTCAGGAAACTGGTGCGGAGAGGGAGCAGTAATAGGGCATGCAAGAGTCGCCAAGGAGGTGGAAAAGGAAATTCCGATTTCCGCCATAAAGGTGAGGGATGCCGAGGACGATATTAGGTTGACTAGGCCATACACCCTCAGGATCCCCAGTAGGGATCAGTGGAGGGAAAATAAGGTTGCATTCCAGCCCGCGAGCCTGGTCTATTTCACCGACGGATCGCGGCTGGAGGACCAACAATCCTCCGGGGCAGGAATATACATCGAGGGCCTGAGGGTGCGCGAGAGCTATGCTCTTGGCGCATATACCACGGCATTCGAAACAGAGGTGTATGCTATCCTGTCTGTGGCCAATAGACAGGATGTAAAGAGGAGTTCCGAGAAATGTGTGTGCATCTGCTCGGATAGCCAGGCGGTCCTCCGGGCAGTCTGCGCGGCCAGAATCAGGTCAACACTGGTTCAGGAGTGCGCTGACGCCCTCAGAGGACTAGCCAGGACGAAGGAGGTGCAACTGGTGTGGATTCCGGGGCACTGTGGCGTAGCGGGGAATGAGGTGGCGAATAATCTCGCAAGACTCGGTTCCCGGCGGCCGTTCTGTGGCCCGGAGCCTGCGATAGGCATAAGTAGGAAGACAGTCTCTGTCGCCTTAGACAGGTGGACCGAGGAAGCAATGGAGGAGCACTGGGGGTCTGTTGGTGGCTGCAGGCAGGCGAGGGACTTCGTGGAGGGACCGGACAGAGATAAAGCTGTCTGGCTACTCAGAAGGAGTCGACCTACGCTTCGCCGCATCCTTGGGGTGCTGACAGGCCACTGCGCCCTTAGAAGACACCTCACATTAATAGGCGTAGAGAGGGATCCCATTTGCCAGGAATGCGGCGAGGATGAAGAAACGTCCTACCACTACCTGCGTGAATGCGAGGCTTTTGGGAGTCATCGAGCAGAATTGTTCGGATCGAGGACTCTGCAGAGGAATCAGGTAAGTACCGCCCAATTGAAGACCGTCACGGCCTTCATCTCGAGGTAGGGCGGTTTGGCGACGGAACCGAGGAAGAGTAGAGCATGGTTGCTGGGTTGCTGGAGCTGGCAAAAAGGGCCCATTGTGGCCTACTTGCTTGGCGTTGGCCTCCCCACCACTGCTACTACTACTACATTATCGACGGGAAAAACTCACAGTCACGTTATGATACATTGGTGCATTTACAAAGAGATATATATATATATATATATATATATATATATATATATATATATATATATATATATATATATATGATTTTTAGTCTTACTATTACTATAAACTGTGTTAGACATCAGAGAAGTCTTATGTTCTATATGTGTGTTTATTAGAGCAATTTTTGGCATCGTAATGCAATGATATTGGTAAAATGTATGTATTTTTCTCTTTTTCTACGTTCATACGAGCCATTGACTCCAGCTAATCGTACCTATGTTTATTTGCAATTTTGCACATTACTATTATAATATTATTATTGTTTTACTGATTAGCAAATAAAGTTATTATTATTATTATTATTATTATTATTATTATTATTATTATTATTATTATTATATTATCTTATAGGACATCGACAAGAGGCAACATAAAATTGACGTCAAGAACACACATTTTAAAAAGCATTGAGGGATTCAATCGGGCACTGCTGCCTTTTTGGCATGGCCGAATTTGAAGATATCTCAATTCGTTCGAAAGTTATTGCGCCTATTAAGAAACAGGCGTACATTCCGACAGACCGACCGACTCACCGACAAAAATTTTCTTTCCAGAATCAAGTTTTCTATATGTTTTGAGACTTTTTACGCCGTTTTAGCAAAAAAAAATTCGAAATTTTTGTCAACAAATTTCCAACCCCATACACTCAACCCATAATTGCATTTCAGCACAGAATACCAGATGTTTGTGTAAATTAAAAGTTTTATAATAAATAAACCATAATACGTTATATTACTCGAGTTTTAACGAAAAAATGTCAATTTCCACCAAATCACCCCCCATTCATCCCCTACCCCCTAAAACGATTTTACCCAAAAACAATTAAAACCGCTAGTCTGTCGAGTGCTAACTGTATACCAAATTTGAAGACGATATCTCAATTCGTTCTAAAGTTATCGTGGCTACAAGCAGACAGACATACAGACCGACAGACCGACATATCGACAGACCGACAGACCGACTGACAGGTTGTGACGATGTGGGAGTAAAATTCGAAATTTCTATTACCGATATTCCACCCCCACACCTTCTACCACTAATTTACTTTCAGTACAGAATACCAGCTGTTTAATGAAATTGAAAGTTTTCTAATAAATAAATTCTAAAACGTTATATTACTCGAGTTTTAACGAATAAATGTCAAGTTTCACAAAATCCCCTCATTCATCCCCTACCCACTAAAGCGATTTTACTCAAAAACAATCCGAACCGTTGGTTTGTCGAGTGCTAACTCAATACCAAATTTGAAGACGGTGTCTCAATTCGTTATAAAGTTATCGTGGCTACAAACAGACAGACATACAGACTGACAGACCGACTGATCGACAGACAGACAGACAAAAAATTCGTTCCCAAATCATGTTAGTGAATTTTCTTTAAGAAATTCACTAATGAGGAGATCCCGACTTTTGAATTTTGAAAAAATTTCCTCAAATGAGCGCTAATTAGGCCCCCCAGAACACATATCCGGGGTCAGTTTCAATTTTTATCTGTTTATATATATATATATATATATATATATATATATATATATATATATATATATATATATATATATATATATATATATATATATATATATATATATATATATATATATATATATATATATATATATATATATATATATATATATATGTATGTATGTATCACACCGATAACTCAAAAAATTATGGGCCGATTTTGATTAAATTTGGTGAATACCTTCCTTTTTGCAAATGGCTTGGATAAGTTTGTTAGTGAGGAAAATCGGCTCAGGTTATCCCGGAAAATTCTGTGTTTTCTTTCAAAAGAAATTTATATCTCCAGAATTAACAAAGTAAGGGCGGGTTGATATCGTTATAGGTGAGCTACCTACCAAAATTTAACTATGTAGGTCAAAAGACAAAAAAGTTATAGGCATTTAAAGAAAAATAAATTGGGGTTTTCCTCAAAACGTCAAAGTTGCGATTTTAAACGTCAAAATTGGCAACATTTAGGCAAAGAACTTGGATCTAATACGGGCTATGGAAAGAAAATGTCTCAAGAAGAATGTTTTACAAACCCTGATGTGTTAGTTTCAACCGTCATTGTCCTTCATTTTACTAAAATATTTCCAGAACATTCATTTCAAATAGACCGTTTCTCTGATGCTTGGCAGTAGCCTTAGCTATAGAGTTTATCGTTTAATGGTATACAATTTTTGTCGAATTTTCGTAAAAAATCAATAAAGCTCAATATATCCGTTATTATACAAGATATGAAAAAAGATTGTATACATTAATTAAAGGGTGTCTTGAGCTACATCCTAAAAAATATTTCCACAATCACAGGGTGGCCCATAAGTCGTCAGTGATACAAATTTTCTTTTTTTTTAATCAAACACGCCTTATGTTATTGCATTTTAACAATTTCCATCGAAATATAATGCATGTTTCTAAGA
Source organism: Tillus elongatus (assembly GCA_964006375.1). NCBI lineage: Eukaryota > Metazoa > Arthropoda > Insecta > Coleoptera > Cleridae > Tillus > Tillus elongatus. The sequence goes on along the minus strand of OZ023264.1, from coordinate 153,034,060 downwards.
AAAGAAATTCTGGACGCAGCAAGTGCGTTATGGTAGCGAATTTTAATCAAATGCTTCATATTTAAATAGCTCAGTTTGCTATTAACCTATAAGGTTGACCAAGAAACGAGTTTTTTCCGGAACACTTTAAGTTTACTTTCGGATTTTTTTTTACTTTTTTAACAATAAAGTTATTTTGATGAAACATGGCACATTGTTTTTACTATATAGGTTATACTGGTAACGAAATTTGATGCCTGCTTTCTTAAAAAAAAACACACATATTTGCTATTAAAAACATTTTTATGAAAATTCACTACCATAACGCACTTGCTGCGTCCCGAACTTTTTTTTATATGTTTTGAGACTTTTTACGACGTTTAAGCAAAAAAGAATTTTTGAATTTTTTGTCGCTGGTGCGATACAACCACACGTTGTGACGATGTGGAAGTAAAATTCTAAAATACTGTCACCGATATTCGACCCACACACATTCCACCACTAATTTAATATCAGTACAGAATACCAGATGTTTAATGAACTTGAAAGTTCTAATAATGAACTTGAAAAACTAATTAACAAACACTAAAACGTTATATTACTAGAGTTTTAACGAAAAAACCTCAATTTTCACCATATGCCCCCCCCCCCCTTTCATCGCTTACCCCCAGGAGTGATTTTACCCAAAAACAATCCAAACCGTATACCAAATTTGAAGGCAATGTCTCAATTCGTTCTAAAGTGATCGTGGCTACTAACAGGCAGACATACAGACGGAGAGACAAAAAACATTTCGTTCCCAAATAATGTTTTCTATATGTTTTGAGACTTTTTACGACCTTTAAGCGAAACAATTTTTTCGAAATTTCTGTCACCGATACCATATGTACTTCCACATGTACTGACGACGTGGAACTAAAATAACTTGCCGAAAGGCACGAATATCAGGAAAGTGATATGTGTATTTAAAATTCCCGCTAAATCGTTTAAATACCGTAAGTTACCCATGTAGCTACCCGTTCATTGCTAGATGACGAGGTGACAGTAATTCTATGACGCTTCTGTCAGTTTAACTTGTCAAACTTAGAATTGTTAGATCCGTATTTGTACTTAATAAAGTAGACGATTTGTATTTCGTTAGATATTTGTTGTATTTTACGTACTTCATATGGCTCTTTCATTATTGAGAACAGGCAAAATATTCATCAAAAGCATGTCTACAATCATGTTTTCAAATAGTCGTGGTATTAGCCATCTAGCTTTCCACGGTGAGTCATCGGACGACATAAATTGCAGGTTAGTCACTGAAATACTATTATAATAGTTGTTAAAAGATATTATAGTACATTTACAGTTACGTAAGTATGTTTTTTCCATACACTTATGTGTCATATAGACATAATTAGTACCGATGATACAAATAACGAGAGATATAATATTCAGACTACCTATTTTTAGACCTGTCACGCGCATGGTGTCAAGTGGTGAGTCCAGTGCAACAATAATATGCTGTCGTACAGTGGAGTTTGACGTTTCATCACAACCTCTTAACAAATTGCGTATTTTACTATTATTTAAGTGCATACAGTTGGAAGTAATAAAAATGAAAAAGATTAAATTTAGTGCTGCGATCTATATTATCTGAAAAAGACAATATAGGCGTAACTTCAACCGCATTAAACTGACGTATAGAAACTTTTTGATTGTGAATGACTTTGTTTTAAGTGTGTAGTTGGACTTCTGTAACGTTACTCATCACGTGACGTCATGGAGGGGGCGGAGCATATGCGCAATATCATATCTCTTCTGTCATTATATCATGATTAGTACCTATATTTTAAATTATTAATTGTCTAGCACCTAACATATAAGGGATTTTGATAAAATTTTGCATAATCACGTAATTTTGTGCGTAGGTGACGATAATGGGAAAGAAAATTAGGGCACGCGTATTTTCGAGATCGTCATTTTTCCGTCGTGATTTTTCGCAAATATATATATATATATATATATATATATATATATATATATATATATATATATATATATAATATATATATATATATATATATATATATATATATATATATATATATATATATATATATATAGGTGCAAAGTTATATTGGGGCCTTTTGGTTTCAGTTAATTGTGATTAAGTAGTAGTGCTGTTTTAATAGTGCAATAATAAAGAAAACTTCTCTGGGCACGTGAAACTGGACTAAAATGCCTAACGAGACACGCGATACCAGGCAGAATAGGAAAGTGATGGCTGGAGAGACGGAGCTTATAGCGACCGCAGTAATGCAGGTCGTGGGTTCGGAGGAGTTTCAGATTAGGCTTGGTAATATAATACAAGAAGCTGTCGGAAAAAAGGTTGATAAAATTTTAAATGAACATGCAAATTTAATAGCTAAATTGAAGGAAGAAAATGCAAAACTTGCCCGAGAACTCGAATCCATGAAAAGATCGATGACTGATGCAGAGGCGTACTCGAGGAGAAATTACTTGAGGATATTTGGGTTGCCAGAAAATCCGAAAGAAAATACCGAAGCTTTGGTAATGGATATATTTCAAAATAAAATGGGACTTGAAATCGGACTTCAAGACATTCAGCAGACGCATCGGGTCGGAATGGTAAAGGAGGGCCATAGTAGGGCAGTTATGGTGAAAATGGTTAGCTACCGGGTGAGGAGGATCATATATGATGCAAAGAGTAAGTTAAAGTCCACTGATATTATAATAAGGGAAGATCTCTCGAGGCAGAGATTGGATTTATATAAAAAAGCTCGTGAAGTGTTTGGCCGTTATAGTGTGTGGTCAGCTGATGGTATTATCTGTGTAAAGATGGATAATAAAATTCATCGACTGTCTAATTTAAGCGATTTAGATAGACTGACTGGTAGCAAGATTGCAACTGCCTCCACCGGTTTGTTACCATGAAAGAAAACTTAATTTGGACCTTGCCGCTTCCGTCTGTTGCGCGTTTGTTGTTGGTACACTTCTGATGATCGAGTTAATTATGGTACCTGCTAATATTTTGTATTGGTAGGGAACAGTGTGCCCCATATGTATATATGTTATAATATTAATTTAGTTATATATAGATGTGTTGTTTGAATACATGCTTACTTTGGTTTTTTAGGGTCAAATATTATGTTTATTATATTTATTATTATATTATCTTTATATTATGTTTATAATTTTCCTTTTATAGGTTTTAGTATCATATCAGTTAGAGGTGATGCTATGTAGGGGCACATAATGTTTACAGTGCCTCGGTGATAGTGGTTTGATCTGGTACCGTGGAGCATGCTGTTATACCTAACTTATTTGAATTATAAATGGGGTTCAGAAATTTTGTGAGTACGGGCATGGTCTCATTCTGAGGCTTCGCGGTATCAGTTTAACGTAAATGAATATTGGAGCTGTCCGATAACTTTTTTGTGTGGTTTGGGTATCATATGACTGAGAACGGCTAGCCATTTATTCTGTTTATTTTATATTTCTTAAATTTATTTAGATTTTGTTTATTTATTTATTGTTTGGCGAGGACATGTCGGGGAGATACCATAGACTAAAGATAGCACATTTAAATGTGCGTTCTCTGTTGCCACATATAGTGGACATAAGGGAGATTATGGTGAGAGAGAGTCTAGATGTGTTGGGAATATCGGAAACTTGGCTAACACAGCAATCGCCTATAAGTATTTGCCAAGTTGATGGATATACCTTTATACGAAGAGATTATCGCGGTAGGGGCTCCGGTCTTGGAGTTTATGTTAAAAATAAACTGAATCCCGAAATAATTTCTTTATCTGGGGCTATCGAGCAGCTCATTCTGCAACTTAATATAAATAATAGAAAACTTTTAATATGTACAACTTACAGGAACCATGACATACCTTACAGAGTATTTATAGAGGAATTAAACAACATATTTTTAAATCTTTTTTTGATAAGCGACAGTATATATATATATATATATATATATATATATATATATATATATATATATATATATATATATATATATATATATATATATACTGGGTGACATTAATATCAATTTATTAAAAACAGAAGATCCAGGTACTTTGGCATATTGCGAGTTCCTACAAGATCTTGGAATCACACAATTAATTTATGAGCCTACCAGAGGAGAGTCACTCATCGATCACATTTTAACTTCCAATCAGGAAGCAGTACTTGAGGCTGGAGTTGTGTCTGCTGGGGTTTCAGATCACGACTTGATCTATGTCTTATTGAATATCACAAAACCAACTCCGGAACCAGTGTATTACACCTATAGGGATTATCAGAGGTGTGACAGGGAAGGGCTTTTGTCACAGCTCGCAGCGGCAGGCTTAGAGAACATATATTATACGGATGATATAGATAAAAAGGTTACAATAATCACCACAACAATACTACGTTTATTTGACACCTACGCTCCTATAAAGACGATTAAAATTACAAGACTCCATTGCCCTTGGATTACAGATACTATTAAAAATATAATGTCGATGAGAAACAATGCTAGAATAAAATATAGAAAGTCGCTTAGCACTGCTGATTATGAAGCATATAAAAAACTAAGAAATTCTACAACAAATGCGATTCGTGCCGAAAAGAAAGCCTACTTTATGCATAACTTATGCAACAGGGACGCAAGAAACTTATACCGACAACTAAAATCACTCAATATTTGTAGCAAACGAAAGCATAGCAGCTTGCCTTCCCATCTCAATAATCCAAACGGATTAATTAAACTATGCGGACCGAATGTCCCACTTACCTGCGGAGTGAGAAGCAGCAATCGTTGCCTCGAAAGCTTATATAATGCTAACCAAAATAATACAGAGCAAATGAGTTTTGTAACTGTGGATGAGGATATCGTTGCATCATGTTTGCAGGAAATTAAGAGTAGTGCGATTGGAATTGATGAAATATGCATTAAAATGATACACTTGTGCTGCCCCTTTTTACTGAAGTTTTTGGTAAATATTATCAATTCCTGTATTCTTGCGTGCTATTTCCCGGACTTGTGGAAGCGAGCAATTGGTATACCCATTCCAAAGGTTGAGACACCTAAGGACTACAATGACCTCAGAATTTTGAGCATTCTGCCAATCTTTTCAAAGTTATTTGAGAAGATCTTATTTAGGCAACTAAGGCAAAACTTAGATAACATACTGCCGGAGGTCCAGTCGGGTTTTCGAAAGGACTACAGCTGCACAACTGCTCTTGCCTCCATCAATGACGACATAATAAATGCAACGGACAAAGGTCTTATTACTGTACTGATACTTCTTGACTATAGCAAAGCGTTTGATACAGTATGTCATGAGACTATGATTGCGATTCTGAAAAGTGTGGGTCTTGAGGACGAGGCATTAAAGCTGCTGAGAAGTTTTTTTCAATCACGTACACAATGCATAAGGGTTGGAGGAGTTTTATCAGATCCCTCGGAGATGCTGCAGGGCTTGCCGCAGGGATCTATACTTTCACCTCTTCTGTTTACGATATATACCTACAGGTTCCCTGATTGCCTTAAGCATATGAAAATACACATGTATGCTGACGATATTCAGGTCTACTGTTCATTTCCTAAAAATAAGTTGACAGAAGTGTTGATTGAGATCAACGAAGACCTGGAAAACTTAAGAAAGTTTTCAGAGATGCACTCCCTGCATTTGAATCCAAAAAAGACCAATGTAATAATTTTCGGTTACGATAGACATGTACAGGAAATAAAAAACGATGTGGTGCTGAGGATGGGCACTGACATTATACCGATCGTAGAGTTGATTCGGAACTTAGGATTGGTAATGGATAACACCTTTAGATATCGCGCACATGTCTCGCGTTGTTTGAGTCGTGGATATGGCGGATTGAGACTTTTGTACCCCCACAGGCAATATATACCTACACAGATTAAAAAACACCTGTGTGAAACATTAGTGTTATCACAAATAAAATATTGTGCAGAAGTATTCTCATACTGTTTGGATGTGGAGACTATGGGGAGGGTGCAGAGGCTTCAAAACGCCTGTTTAAGATATATCTATAACATTCGAAAATTCGAGCACATCTCCCATAAGCTCAGGGAGGCACAATGGCTGGACATGAGGGATAGATTTCTATTGCAGAGATCATGTTTCTACCATGGCATCATCAGAAAGGGGACACCGTCTTACCTTTGTAGGAAAATTAGGTATCGCACCGATATACATAACGTGAATATCCGAAGAAAGGATCTTCTCTCTATACCAGCTTTCAAACTTGCTCTATATCGACGGTGTTCGCTCCTCGTATAGTGTAAAAGCAGTGGAATTTATAATCTTTATTTTGCGATAAGAAGAACAGACCAGAATTCCACGAATCGTCAAGAAGAACACAACTTAAGTAGTCAGCAACGCAAAACCGCGATATCGTACCATACCGCTACCTTAAAATTATATGTGTGTGTGATACAGTCAAACCAGCCTTAACAAATCCATTAAACGCACCAGCAACCCCGGATAGCCTTTTCCGGGACACGCACGAGTTTCTGTGAGTCCAGTACTCGACAAGAGAAGAAATTCACAAAGGTAAGTGGCTTTTTGGTCATTCACGAGTTTGCATCAATTTCCACTGCTTTTGCCCCTTCTCTTTTCATTAAAAACCGTTACTTAATTAACAAACGCAAATTACAGTCCACTTTGTTCGTAATAGCCCGCTTAACGCCTATTTTCTTCGCCCGCTCTAGCCCATTTCTTGGTCCTTCTCAGCCGGATAGTTTTTTTGTCTCGGAAATAATACGCAAGTAAATTTGGCTATTCAACTTTGTTAATTTTGAAAATAACTAAAGCGCGCTGGTTTAGCTGTATTCAATTCAGATTTTAAATTAATTTCCCGCAATTTTCATGTATATATCGCTAGAACCTTTATAATTATAGAATTTTTAAAAGTTATTTTCTTATCGCAAGAATCCGCCATTCAGTTAAATTTTGCTTTATTTTGAACAACGAGCACGGCTTTAGGAGTCGACGCATATCATTTCACGCATATATCGCTCTTTGCTTCTGTTTCATTCTTATCAATTTGTACCTGAATAATTCTTTGTTTCACATTGGTACGTATATCTGTTATATTTCCATATACGAGGCCTATTCAATTAATATCATGACTGACACTAAATTAAGGAAATACAAAAACCAACGCAATATTCAGCTATCTGAAATAGACACATTGTCTTCTCTAGCCCAGAAAGCCCAGTCAGATGTTTCGCTTTATAATTTACTTAGGGTTAGATCTTCCGAAATCGACTATTTAAGGGAACAGTTTATTCAAACGCACGAAAATATCGTTTCTGTAATTTTAAGTAGTGAACATGGAAACGCTTCTGATGAAAACACTATTTACGCTGGATTTATGGACGCTTATTTTGAAATTAAAGCCATTTGTTCTAGGTTATTCCCTGACAATAAAACAAATGTCCAGGAAATTCTAAATTCAAATACAGCTGGTCTTAATGAAGGTGCTAAAGCAAGGCTAGCTAAAATAGAAATTCCTAAATTTAGAGGTGACTATAAAACCTTTAACACTTTTATCGATTTATTCAATGCCTTAGTACATGACTGTCCCGCATATTCCGCCATTGAAAAGTTTCATTCTCTAACTATATCAGTAGAAGGCCCGCCGTTATCTCTAATAAGATCTTTGCCTCTGACCGCTGACAATTATCAGATAGCTTATAATACATTAGTCACTCGTTATTCTAACAAACGTCTGCGTGCCCAAGAGCACTGGCATGCTATAGATAGCATTTCGAAATTTAATTCTGATGACCACGTCAATATTCGCAATTCGCTAGACATTATTTCGGAAAATCTTTCTGCTTTAAACACTTTAGGCTTTCCTACAGACCAATGGGACTTTGTTATGTTTATGTTGGTGTCAAAACGCCTTGACAGGAACATGTTGACGAAATTTGAGTTAGACCACGCTTCCACCGAGGTCCCTACATTTACGCAATTGCTTGACTTTCTAAATAAATATTGTATCGCTGGTGATGCTATGAATCAGAAGTCATTCCTTTCGCACTCTCAAAAGAAATCTTCTGACAAATCGCAAGCTAGACCAACGCCTCGAACTTCCGCTTTTTTCGCTGATAATTTAAATTGTAAATCTATCTTACATACTTGTGTGTTTTGCAAAGATTCTTCGCATTCTATTTATAATTGCTCCTCATTTTGTAATAAAACTCCAAAAGATCGCTATAATTTTGTTAAATCTTCTCGTCTTTGCCACAACTGTTTAAGTAGCCTACATTATCTTAACAAATGCAAATCTACCAGGTCCTGTCGCAAGTGTGGTCAGCGTCATCATACGCTCTTGCATTTTGATAAAAGCTCCGCGCCTATTCCGTCGCCAGTGTGTAATAACCCTTCCAGATCTCCAGTTCCTTCCGCTCCGCTCGACCAAGAGCAGGTCTTTGCTGCTTCTGGGATTGTATCTAATCAAACCACGGTCTTATTGGCCACTGCGCTGATTGAAGTTCTTGATAACCATGGAAATTATCAGATTATGAGATGCCTTTTGGATGGAGGTAGTATGATGTCTTTTATCTCGCAAAGGGCTTTTAAGCGTTTGGGGTTGCCTAAGCAAAACTGCATGTTTGCAATCAAAGGACTGGCATCTATGCAGACTTCTTCTCAGAGTGGTTGTGTAACGCTCACTGGAAGACCGGTTGGTCAAGATTCTTTCAATTTTATTGTCGACGCATTGATCTTGAACGCCATTTGTGATAATTTGCCAGCAACCGCTATTTGCTCTTCCAATTGGTCTCACATTCGCAATTTAAAATTGGCTGATCGCCATTTTAATCGTCCAGGTCAGGTCGATATATTGTTAGGAGCCGACGTTTTTTCTAAAATCCTTTTAAATGGACGCATTTCCGGTGGGGAAGGTCAACCTGATGCCGTCAACACCGTCTTTGGTTATGTGCTCATGGGTAAGATTGGCAACACAGTTCATTCTTCTGCTGTCTCTTCTTTCTTGTGCAGTAACTTTGAATCAAATCTCGATCGCACCCTTAGGGATTTTTGGGAAGTGGAAAGTGTTCCGACTTCGTCGCATCACTCTAATGAAGATATTTTTTGTGAACATCATTTTAAGACTAAAATATCTCGCTCTCCTTCTGGCAAATATATCGTTTCGCTCCCATTTAAATCTGAGTCGCTGCCTATTTTTCCTGGCATTCGCGACCTCGTCGTCCAAAGATTTCTTTCCCTGGAACGCCGCCTTGCTAGAAACATGGACTTGTATACCCAATATTCTGCTTTTATGAGAGAATATTTGGAACTAGGCCACATGAAACGTGTTTATGACAATAAAGATTCTCCCGACGCATATTATATTCCGCATCATTGCATTTTGAAACCAAATAGCTTGTCTACTAAACTCAGGGTAGTTTTTAATGGTTCGGCGAAACTTCCCAACCAAAGCTCTCTTAACGATTGTCTACATACTGGACCAAAACTACAACAAGATATTGCCACAATTCTGTGTCACTTTCGCCTTCATAATTATGTCTTGTGTGCTGACATCAAAATGATGTATCGTAACATTCTTGTCGACCAATCACAGCATGATTATCAAAGAATTGTTTGGAGGTTTGCTTCTGATGAACCTTTGGTGGACTATAACCTGGTTACGCTTGTATATGGACTAACGCCATCCCCCTTTCTCGCGATACGCACTCTTCATCAGTTAGTGAATGACGAAGGGGGCTCTTACCCGCTAGCTTCTGCCGCCATTTTAAACGACACTTATGTTGATGATGTTGTAACCGGCTGCTCTTCTTATGAAGACGCAAAGCTTTTACAGTCAGAGCTGATCTCGCTTTTTGAACGAGGCGGCTTTGAGCTTAGAAAATGGTCTAGTAACTGTTCCGCATTACTTTCACATTTACCTCCGGAACATTTGTCGCAAAATCCGCTTATTTTTGGTTCACTGGCAAACGACACTCCTTTAAAAATTCTCGGTCTGCAGTGGAGTCCCTCTGAGGATACATTCTTTTTCTCAGTCTCGCCGTTGGGGAAACCCTGTACGAAACGCAACATGCTCTCGGAACTGGCCAGAATCTTTGACCCGCTTGGATTTCTTTCGCCTATTACTATTTTTCAAAAGATTCTAATCCAGTCGCTGTGGACTTCTAAATTAGATTGGGACCAAACCCCGCCCTCGCATATTGTTGAGGCTTGGAACCGTTATCGAAATGAACTCGGTTTACTAAGCAATTTACGCATTCCTAGAAAAATCCTTCCACCTCATTCTGGATGTGGTTATGAATTACATGGGTTCTGTGACTCTTCTGAAAAGGGTTACGCTGCCGTTGTTTATATACGATGCCTCCGCCCTGACAAAACAGTTTTTGTTCAGTTTGTTTGCTCTAAAACCAAAGTCGCTCCGGTTAAGAAACCTAACCATTCCTAGGCTAGAACTGTGTGGTGCAGTTTTGTTGGCGAAACTCCTATCGTTTCTTCTGAACGTTTATCAGACTCGCATGACTTTCGAAAGAATTTTTGCCTGGTCAGATTCGCAAATCGTCTTGAGTTGGATAAAATCTTCGCCTCATCGTTGGAAAACCTTTGTGGCAAATCGAGTTGCCTACATTCACGAAAGGGTTTCTTCTGAATTTTGGCATTATATAGATTCTGCTAATAATCCCGCCGATATCGCCTCTCGAGGTGTTCATCCTTCTCAATTTCTCGCCCATGATATTTGGTTCAATGGTCCATCGCTACTATGTCGTTCTGAGCTGTCTGCCTGCTCCCCGTCTTCAGAGCTGCAGTCTGAAGAGGTCTATGTTGAGGAAAGGACAGTTTCGCTTTTAACATTTACAGGTGAAGAAAATCTGCTTGATGATTTGTTAGAAAATCATTCTTCTTTACATTACATACAGTCTATTTTGTCATACGTATTACGCTTCGCTTTTAATTCTAGACATTCTTCTATTGCGAAATTTGGACCGCTATCTCGGTTAGAGCTTCATGATGCTCTGACCCTTCTGGTCAAGCGCACTCAAGCGGTCTACTTTGAAAAGGAGTTATCTAGTAAAAAATTCCCTAAGTCCTGGAGAAAACTCGCCGTATTTCAAGACAGTACTGGTCTTTTGCGTGTAGGTGGTCGCTTGACTCACTCAAGTTTGTCTTATGAGCGAAAGCATCCGCTCTTACTTCCACAAAAGTGCCGACTCACGGTGCTTTTAATTGAACAATACCATAAAAGGTATCTTCATATTGGCCCTCGCACTCTTCACTTTTTGTTGTGTCAGAATTTTTGGATTTTGTCTGCAAGACGTGCCATAAACACTGTTATTTCGAAATGTATGCCATGTTGGAAAATAAAGCCTCAACCTTATCAGCCACCTATGGGTGACTTACCCCTTTCTCGAGTTTCGCAAGTCAAACCATTCTCGCATACTGGGGTAGATTTTGGTGGTCCATTCGCGATCACTATGAATCGATACCGAGGTGCTAAAACCTCTAAGGCATATATTTGCCTCTTTGTGTGTTTCGCGACTAAGGCTATACATCTAGAACCTGCCTGTAGTCTTTCGACTGACGCTTTTCTCGCTGCCCTCCAGCGATTTATTGCTCGTCGTGGTCGATGTGATAATCTCTATAGTGATTGTGGTACAAATTTCGTTGGCTCCGCCAAGGAGCTTAAACGCATTTTTTCTGATGCAACTGCTAGGGAAGGAATCCATTGGCATTTCAACCCCCCTTCTGCACCACATTTCGGTGGTCTTTGGGAATCTGGTATCAAGAGTGTAAAATCTCATCTCTCTCGTGTTGTTGGCCAACAAATCCTATCGTACGAAGAATTCTACACTGTCCTGACGCTTATAGAATCTGTCTTGAACTCCCGACCTTTAAATCCCATGAGTTCGGATATCGATGACATTCACGCTTTAACTCCTGGACACTTTCTTCATATGGAGCCAGTTTCTACGCTTCCAACTCCCGATTTGTCGTCTGTCCCCTTAACTCGTCTGTCAAGATGGCAACTTCTCCAACGTATGCACCATGATTTTTGGATTCGCTGGCACAAGGAGTACCTTCACACCCTACAACAACGAAGCAAGTGGCTTGACGCTGGTGCTCTTCCTACTATTGGGGCGATGGTGGCCGTGAAAGCTGAAAAACTTCCGCCTTCTAAATGGCTACTAGGTCGTCTATTGTCTCTAATTCCTGGTCCTGATGGTGTCGTAAGAGTTGCTATTGTAAAGACCTCGAATGGTATCCTTCGTCGCCCTTTGGTGAAGTTGTGCCCGTTGCCAACTAATGACTAGTAGTAGTAGTATTTGTTTCTAATTTAATTTAATTTTTATTTTAAGTCTTTTTATTGTTTTGTGGATTCTTGCTAACCGGGATAATCATTTATTTTGTTTCTTGTTCTCTTTTTTCTTATCCGCCGCATGTTATCGCTTCTCCTTCGCGTTAATTATTTTTTTTGTGTAGAAAAATGTCTTGCTTATAGCAGCCATTTTGGCCGGGCGGGATGTTCGCTCCTCGTATAGTGTAAAAGCAGTGGAATTTATAATCTTTATTTTGCGATAAGAAGAACAGACCAGAATTCCACGAATCGTCAAGAAGAACACAACTTAAGTAGTCAGCAACGCAAAACCGCGATATCGTACCATACCGCTACCTTAAAATTATATGTGTGTGTGATACAGTCAAACCAGCCTTAACAAATCCATTAAACGCACCAGCAACCCCGGATAGCCTTTTCCGGGACACGCACGAGTTTCTGTGAGTCCAGTACTCGACAAGAGAAGAAATTCACAAAGGTAAGTGGCTTTTTGGTCATTCACGAGTTTGCATCAATTTCCACTGCTTTTGCCCCTTCTCTTTTCATTAAAAACCGTTACTTAATTAACAAACGCAAATTACAGTCCACTTTGTTCGTAATAGCCCGCTTAACGCCTATTTTCTTCGCCCGCTCTAGCCCAGACGGTCTTTCTCATATGACGTCTGCGAGACTTATAATAAAATACCAAATCATATAAAAGAAATGACCATAAGTAAATTTAAGAAACACATGTTTCGGTGGATGCTTGATTAGCAGGTGTTAAATACAGGAGAAATAATATGTGGGTAAGTGGTGGGAGATTCTGGGTATGATTGCGCGAAAGTTTTATGCATACGTGCATATGGGGCTGTGTAGCGGTGTTGGAGTGCATGAAGGTAGATGTCTGAATATATGTATGTGTGTGTGTGGGAGTCTTTACGTATGTTGTGAGAATGTTTTGAGCGTATGATGGGCGTGGGGGCTGAGTGGGTATGTGGGTGTCCTTGGGTGTGGGCAGGTGAGTGTATAAGTGTATGAGTGTGAGACTTTATGTGAGAGATTAGGAGTTTTTGGCTATGTGGGCGAGTGTTTTAAATGTACGTTGCGTACAGAGGCTGTGTGAGCAGTAAGCAGATGTATGTGCATGGACACGTGAAGATAACACCTTGAATGTATGACTATGTGAACGCGTGTGGATGTATGGGTACGAGTGAGTGTCGCCCTGACATGGATCGCTTATAACTTACTCCGTTTTTTTTTTCAAATCAGAGTTCAGAAAGGTAAATGGCTTGCCACTAATAATTTAATAGGGTTTAAGTGGTAGAACAGCGGATACTACGGTATCGGGCTGAACTTCGCCCTAAGATTTGTTTTGTTTTAGTTAATATGGAAATTTACTTATTGTATATGCTCATGTGAAAGACGACAAGACAAATAAAGGAATTATTATTATTATTATTATTATATATATATATATATATATATATATATATATATATATATATATATATATATATATATATATATATATAGTATTAAGTTTTTGTGACGGTAATAGTGTTATTTATAAAAAAATTGTGGTAAAGCCGTCAGTTGCAAAATAAAACTCTTTATTATAGGCCGAGCTTTCGGAAAAATTTATTCCATTCTCAAGGAACATGGAAAGAAAAAAAGGTTTACAATTTACATGGGATATATATATATATATATATATATATATATATATATATATATATATATATATATATATATATATATGTATGTATGTATGTATGTGTCACACCAATAACTAAAAAAATAATGGGCCGATTTTAATCAAATTTGGTGAGTACCTTTTGCAACTGGCTTGGATAAGTTCGTTAGCCAGGAAAATCGGCGTAACTTTTCCCGGACAATTTTGTGTTTTCTTTCGGAAAAAAATTATATCTCCGGAAATAACGAAGTAAGGGCAACCAAATTTGGTGCGCGTGTTTGTATTATAAAAAGTGAACCATGTACCCAAATTTAGGTCTGTAGGCTTGAAGGGGAACAAATTATGGCTAGTTAAGGAAAAAAGAATTGCAGTTTTCCTCAAAGCGTCAAAGTCGCGATTTGAAACGTCAAAATTCGTAACATTTAAGCAAAAAACCTGAAAGAAATACGGTTTCTGAGAGTGTTCTGCAAACCCTTAAGTTTCAGCTTCAACCATCATTGTCCTTTTTTTTAGTTTCGGACTGGTAACCCAGTTCATATAGCCACGGTCCTTTTGTAACATCAGATTCTAGGTCATTGTCCTTCATTTTACAGAAATTTCATTCTAAATGGACCCTTTCTCTAATGCTTTGGTTGTAGGTTTAGTTAAGCAGATGCTTTGGCTGTAGGTTTATTTAAGTCTATCGTTTAACGACATATAATTTTTAGCTCATTTTCAAATGAGCGCAAACTAGGCCCCTTAAAATCCATATCCGGGTTTACTTTTAGTTTTTATCTGTTTAGATATATACAGGGTGACTCATTTCTACGGTAAAGCTCAATATAATTGTTATTATACAAGATACGAGAAAAAATTGTATACCTTAATTATAGGGTATCTTAAGTTGCGTCTTATAATAATATTTTGACAATCACAGGGTGGTCCATGAGTCGTTGGTGGTCGCTACAAATGTTTTTTTCGAACACCCTTATATTATTGCATTTTTGGATTTTTTTTCGAAATATGATACATGTTTGTAAGAAAAAATTGAGTGGCAGTATTCCAATTTCAATAACTCAATTTGCTATTAACCTTAGGTTTGTTGGCTAGGAAACCAACATTTTAAGTTTATTTTCGGAAAATGTTTGTACATTTTCAAACAAGAAGTAATTTTGATTAAATATGGTAAATTGTTTCTACCATATGAGTTATACCGGTAACCAGATTGATGCTTGCTTGCATTAGAGAAACATATCTGCTATTAAAAACATTTTAATAAAAATTCACTTCCATAACGCACTTGCTGTGTCCAGACTTTATTTGTGCATAATTTCCTCAAAAATGCAGAGAAACCACATTAAATTGCACTTGGGCATAATTCTAATTTGCCACCGATTTTTTCGTTATCATTATTTGTGCCGTGACGACTAATCAGTGATCTTTTGCCGTTTTACGACATGAAATACCTGCTTGATGTGCTTTATAATAATAGTCCTGCCTGAACTGACCTTCCTGACCTGACCTGACATCAGTATTACTAACTAAAAGCTAAAAGAAGGTTAAACGATTCCTGCCATACATAAAGGTCAGCACAATGTTTACATAACCTCGTGTTTTTTTGATACAGGAGGGGCAAATGCTCATGCAGACCCCATTCACGACACTGTAGTGCCGTGGGATATCGAGGTACTATGAGACTGTACTCGCTAAAACCTCCTCCCTGGGAGTACCAGACCTTAGTCCATACCTCCGTCGGAAAGATTACACACAATGATTTTTTGGGTATGAATTTTTCCATTCTGTTTTTGCCGCGGGGGCGTTAGCGGGTAAGTATAAGCTTTGGACGCTTATGCTTGTGTGGAAGTTGCTCATCGTAGTCGGTGGCACTACGGAGAAAAGCATTTGGGTGAGAAGCGGCTTTTGCGAACTGAGTTGTGGATAGTTGAGTTATAAACTCAAGTATCGAAGGCATTTCCAGATCAGAGTAACTGACTGTTTCTGACAAACCATGGCGCTCCGGTAACCATTCTTGGAATTTTATTATGGATGATTTGAAGGGTCTTGATGTGTGTTGCGGCCGCGGTGGCCCATGCAGGTGGTGCATAGGTCAAGGCTGGCCGGATGATGACTGTGTACATCAGCAACTTATTGTTCATGGACAATTTGGAATTTCTATTTAGAAGTGGGAACAGCTTCGAGATGAACATCGAGGATTTTCGTCAGGCGTGATCGACATGGGGGCGCCATGTTAAGTGTTTGTCGAGGAAAACCCCGAGGTATTTGGCGCAATCATGCCAGGGAATTAGACGGTTGTCTAATGAAACGTGTTCGTGAGGTGTGTGTCTCCTCTTGGAAAATAGTACTGCTAAACGTTTATCGGGGTTTATGGCTAGAAGGGATTTCCTATACCAGCCTTGAGCTCGACTACGGCGGTCTGAAGTCGTTCGGTTATTATCCTCGGCTGAGTGGAGCTGCTGAGGATGGTAGTGTGGTCTGTATACAGTGCGTATGTCACGTTTAGGGGCGCTGTCGGAATGTCTGCCACAAATATATTGTACAGCAGAGGGGAGATAGCAGAACCCTGCAGGAGACCAGCCGTGGCTGAGTACGTTCTAGATTTGCCTTCCAGATGTTTGACCTGGTACTTCCTCTGTTGCAGGTATGACCTGATTAGCAGAATCAGAGGGAGAGGATAATTAAATGATAGAAGTTTGTTTAGGAGGCCCGCATGTCAAACCCTATCGAAGACTTGAGCAATGTCAAGAAATATTGCACCAGTTGACTTGTTTTTATTAAATCCTTCGGTGATGTTTTCCACCACACGAAGGACTTGGTCTGTGGTGGAGTGCTGGTGTCTGAAGCGGAATTGCTCATCCGGGAGGATATGATTTTCTGAGGTGAATGAAGCTAGCCTTTTTTGAATAAGTTTTTCGGCGATTTTGCCGATGACTGGTAGTGGGCTAATGAGCCTGTAGTTCTGAGACCTCGTGGTTTTCCTTCTTTTAACTTTATATATTACTCATATTATCGCTTATTTCACATAAACAGTGACTAACTGACAGTTTACTCCATCTGCCGCTGGCTTATTTATACCGTGTATACCCCGACCTTTCTACATTTTTCCATCTGCCACTTCTCGTTTCGCCTTGAAATGAGCGTATTACGACAGTAAAGACTCGGTTGCATCGATCATGCGCATTTCGCAGACATTTTAAGCGCGTTAAAGCCGCAAAATTAAAAATTTAAATTACAGTAGGAAGTCAATTACTTATTCTGGAAATACATTTGTAGCTATTAAAGTGAAGTAATGGTTACTATTAATCATTCTACGTTGATATTATATTTTTATATGTAATTAGCAGTTAAAAAAACTGTTTAAAAATAAAAGTATAGGCATCTACAATATGTATACCTGCTTTTTTTATATTTCAACAATACACCACGAGGGCTTACAGTCTAAATACTATCGTACCGTAGGTGTCGACAAGGAGGAAATAGGCAACTTGTTAATTCTGGACTTGGAGGTTTGGGGGTTCGGAGGAGAAGGAAAAACATGTGCCGGCAAGGAATTCCACAACTTGGGGGTCCTTGGGACAAAAGAGCGGGCATAACACGATGTTCTATGTCTGGTGACCTGGACAGTAAAAGGGTGCATTCGCTCTGTTCCCCTGGTAGATCTGTTGGCGACAGCAGGTGGAGGAACTATGGAAGAAAGCTCCTCTGAGCAGTGCCCGTGCAGATATCTATAAAAGAGATAGAGAGAGAGGTCACCAACGGCACGTCGGTGGGCAAGGAATGGTAGCCTTTGGGTGGGGGTAGGGTCACGGATGAGACGTATAGCTGAATGGTGTCCAGGATAGCGAGTGTAGAAGCGGCAGCGGCACCCCAGATGTGGGAGCAGTATTCGAGGTTTGGCCTTATTTGTGAAGTATATAAGGTACATAGATTAGCTGGTGAAAAGTATTTGCGAGCCCGGAAGAGGAAACCTAATTTCTTAGCAGCCGCTTCTGCAATTGATGTGACATATTGGTGCCAATTGAGATTTCGATCCACAGAAATGTCAACAAGTGAAAAGGATTCATTACTTTGAATAACTTGGTTGTTCATTGTGATGGGTCTAGGGCTGGTGTATCTCTCATGAGATAGAAAGCAAGACAGATATTTGGTGGGGTTGAATTGTACCTACACCGCTTAATGGCTGTAGCCGATAAAAAACAAACAAGAAATAAACAAGTGTTAATGTTCAGTTGTTGGAAACTATGATTATTTTGCATTAAAAAAATATCTTGTTTGTCTCCTTTTTTGCAAATGGAATTACCTTATCTTGTTTTAACTGACTTAGAAACTCACAGGAACAAGTGACAAACGTGGTAAACTTGCAAGCATCTATAGTAAGTAATAGTTTAAACTATTACAATTGCAATTATCTTGAGGGCAGAGTAACCTTGATGTATTACAAGAAGTCTTCGAAAAATTATGATGATTTTCTCTTTTATGTGAATTGGTCATGTGCCGGTTTAGTGTATATAGCGTATTGTTGCTAGAGAATAACTTGCAGCATATGGTGCATTCAGTTTTGGCTTTCTCATCATTCTCTGCGAATTTAGGCTCAAAATTATGGAATGTTCACATATGAGCATCCAAATTTTTCTTCTCGGTAAATACACTCATGCATTCACTAAACTTTATGATGGAACTCATTTTAAAGAAAAACCGAACTATTAATAATAACCAGTATTAAATATGTATATGACTATATAGGTATATATTGTCACAGCGAACACTCTGGAATGACATTTCTAGAATAAACCAGAAGTGACAGGTGTAGAATAGTGTAGAACGTCTAGAATCTCTATAGACGGTATAAATAGACGAGCAGTGCGCAGAGTAAGTTAGTTCAGTATTGAGTAGTGTGGTGTGAAAGAAGTGATCATAGAGTATTAAGCGAGTCAACAGTGTGTTGGTGTATAAGGAGTGATCATAGAAGGCGATAGTGGAATATAGTTCTATGGACATTTAATAAAAGAGAAGATAAATATTTTAGTTGACATTGGTGTTGGAAAATAGTTGGTAATAATAAATTAGTAGTTTGGAAAGCCGTGTTTTGTTAATCAACAAATCCAGAACCCCGTAGAACGTAACAACTGGTGTCAGAAATGGGATTTTCAAGCTGCTAGCGGAAATATTTTCCAGAATATTCGTTGAACAACGTGGAAATTTCTAGAAGATCAGTGTCAGCAGTAAGTCATAACTGGGTGTGTTTTTAAAACGGAATAAACTGTGTACCAGCTTTAAGTACCTCTATGCCTAAGACACGTAGCGCAACTGCCAATATGGATGCCCAGCTATTGAAATTCATTAAAGAAATGAAAGAAGAGGCCAAAAAAGATATGAAGAAGCCAGGAAAAGAGATGAAGAAGCCAGATAAAGAGATAAAGAGGTTAAAAAAAGCTGAGAAAAAGGGACGAAGAAGCGAAAGAAGAAACGAGAAAAGGAGTTGAAGAGGCCAAAGAAGAAATGAGAAAAGGAGATGACGAGGCCAAAAAGAGACAAAGAGGCCAAAGAAGAAATGAGAAAAAAGAGATGAAGAGGTCAGAAGAAGAGGCGAAGAATTCAAAGAAGAAATGAGAAAAAGAGATGAAGAGGCCAGAAAAAACGAAGAAGCTAGAAGAAGAGATGAAGAAACAAAGAAAATTCTGCAAGAAGAAGCCAGCAGAATTAAGAATATTACTTCGTGTGTGGACGAACGTATGAAGCAGGTAAAAGACGACATCTTCCAACAAGTAGAATGTCGAGTAAGGGGTATCAGCGACGATGTACATGACAAGCTGACGAGTATACAAGAAGAAGTTCCGCAGAAAATGCAAATACTAGAAAAGGGATGTGATACTCTAGCCAAGGGAAACATATGACTCGAAGATAGCCCGGTCGTAAGAATTTAGATCCCTACATTTGATGGCTCAGTCCCATGGGGTATTTATCTACGCCAGTTCGAAGCAAATGGTTGGGGCGAGAGAGAGAAAGCGATCTCGTTAATAGTAGCTCTCAGAGGAGGTGCGCTCGACGTGCTTCAAGGAATTCACAGGGAGGAACAAAACAGTTTCGACAGCATTCGGTATTACCTAGAAATGAGATTTGGAGACCAGCATCTACAACAGCTATCTCAAACGCAGCTAAAAAGTCGCTGTCAGGCGAAAGTCTGCAGCAATTTGAAGCTGACGTTGCCAGACTAACGCGATCAGCTTACCCCACAGCTCCGGTGGAATTTTTAAACCAGCTATCGCTGCAAACATTCATTGATGGCATCAGGCATACCGACACTCAATAGGCGCTGAGGATGGCGAGACATAAAAAATTGAACGATGCTTTGGCACATTCGCTAGAATTTGAAGCTGCCAAGCAAGCTTCTAAAGGCAATGTAAGAGTTCGCAGTCTCCCGGGAGGAGAAAATAAAACTGAGTCATCCACGGTCATGCAGTTACTACAGAAGATAGTAGAACAGATGAAGCCCACGCCTCATAATGAGCCAACGCAAGCTCGTCGTGCAAGCGCCATACGCTGTTGGAACTGTGGCAAGGTGGGGCACATAAGAAATGAATGCCGGGATCCAAGATCAACATCAACTAACGTACAGGAAAACTAAATGCAGCTAGCTTTATGGGGCGAGAGCCGGCTGCCCACCACAATGCCCCGAAGTCGACAACTGTTTCACTGGTCAACAATTCTGGCAACACGCTCGTCGTAGACGGATTCATCAGAGACAGGAAGACTCAAATGATTGTAGACACCGGCGTATCCAGGACGATTATCCGTCGTGATGTGGAAGAATGGTGCAAAACCTGCCAAGCGTGTGTATACAGTAAGGGGCCTAAATAAAAAACCAGGGGGCGACTGAAGCAGTACAACGTGGGAGCTCCTTTCGAAATAATTGCAATCGACATAGCTGGTCCTTTCCCTAGAACAGACGCAGGGAATCGCTATATGCTTGTAGCCATGGATTATTTTAGCAAGTGGCCTGAGTGTTTACGGTCCCGAAACAAGAGGCCACCACCGTCGCAGAAGTATTAGTGAATGAGTTCTTCTGTAGATTTGGCGCACCACTAGAGCTCCATTCTGACCAAGGACGCAACTCCGAATCGGCTTTATTCTAGAAGGTTTGTGAGCTTATGGGAATCAGGAAAACGAGAACTACACCCATGCACCCTCAATCTGATGGAATGGTGGAAAGATTCAATGCTACTTTGGAGTCCCACTTAAGAATATTTGTCAATGAACACCAAACGGATTGGGACCGGCACAATCCACTCTTTCTACTGGCATGCCGCTCGGCTGTACATGAGACTACCGGACATACACCAGCCAGCGTGGTTTTTGGGGCGAGAGTTAAGACTTCCTCCTGATCTCGTATTTGGAAAACCCACAAATGCTCCACGGTCAACTGATGAATACGTAAAAGATTTGGAAAGAAGAATAGAAACCATCCACTCTGCTGTCAGAATTTATATACGAGTAGAAAGCGACCGCATAAAGACCCGTTATGACGTGCGAGCTAATTCAACTGGTTTTAAAGAAGGAGATCGTGTGTGGTTCTACAATCCAATACGACGCAAGTGACGGTCACCGAAACTACAAAAATTATGGGAAGGTCCTTATAAGGTGGTCAAAAGGATCAATGACCTTGTCTATCGCATTCAGAGGAGCCCTAAGAGCAAGATGAAGATGGTTCATATTCACAGACTTACACCATTCCAAGAAATTTCAGAATTCGACCGGGACGATCGAATATAAGAGGGGGACAGTGTCACAGAGAACACTCTGGAATGACATTTCTAGAATAGACCAGAAGTGACAGGTGTAGAATAGTGTAGAACGTCTAGAATCTCTATAGACAATATAAATAGACGAGCGGTGCGCAGAGTAAGTTAGTTCAGTATTGAGTAGTGTGGTGTGAAAGAAGTGATCATAGAGTATTAAGCGAGTCAACAGTGTGTTGGTGTATAAGGAGCGATCATAGAAGGCAATAGTGGAATATAGTTCTATGGACATTCGTAATAGAGAAAAGAAATATTTTAGTTGACACTGGTGTTGGAAAATAGTTGGTAATAATAAATTAATAGTTTGGAAAGCTGTGTTTTGTTAATCAACAAATCCAAAACCCCGTAGAACGTAACAACATTATTTATGAAGAACAAAATACTATATACGAAAATTACTACACACAAAAGTATGGGTTATATATATATATATATATATATATATATATATATATATATATATATATATATATATATATATATATATATATATATATATATATATGAGTTGAGTTGAGTTTGAGTGAGTGAGTGTAAACACTCAAACACTCGGGATGGCACGAACTTGTAGTTCATTCACCACAGATTTTTGAATTGCAGTTGAAGGTTATTTATATTTATTATACCTATTGCTCATGTTAATAATTGGTATCTTACATAATTGCACATCCATATATACACTATATATACATATATATATATATATATATATATATATATATATATATATATATATATATATATATTTATTTATTTATTTATATATTTATATTTATATAAGGAATGACATGACGGGAAGCACCATAGCACCATTTTAGTGCCCAATTCGAATGATCGGTGCAACCGAGTTTTTACTGTCGCGAGGCCCTCGTTAATTCTAGAGTGTTTGCTGCTGCCAACACAATCTACAAGCTAGAGGTAATAATGCTCCATGAACTGGACTCTCATAGAGAAGCATGTAACATTAGTATAGAGCACAAGCCTGAGGCTTGTTGTATAAACATGTATACTAATAAATAAATAATAATAATAAACAATATTTGATTATTTTTTTTAGATATGAATGTCTCTTTAATCGTCAGGACATTGATGGATGGGAAGTACGTCAGGCAATGAACGACTTGCTTGGTTACGACTTGGTACCTGAACCAAGAGTTATCATAGCAGCTTTGATGGCTTGTAGACGTATAAATGACTACGCTTTGACAGTCAGATTTCTCGAGAGTGTTAAGAATAAGTGCGCTGATCAGGTTAAAACCATATACCCTTACATAGTACAGGAAATCCAACCAGTAGTGTGTGAGCTGGGCTGTGATTTTCCAGAAGGGTTGGGATATCACAAACCCGAATTGTTTTTGCAATCTGTTTACGATATGTGATAATGAAGACTTTAGCATTTAGAGTAGTTATTATTAACATTTATTTATTATTCATTAGAGTTTTGTGTTTTTCTTACATTATTGGTGGTCTTTTTAACTGATAATAAATTTCTTCGTCTGAAAAGTGTTGTATTTTTTAGAGATTGTGATTAAAAAGTAAAATGTATTGTCACATTTGTCTGTGAAAAGTACGTTTATGGACTTTGTTATTCTGTGGTCAGATGTCGGTTATAAAGTGTGTTGGTAAGAGCGAACACTCTGGAATTATATTTCTAGAAGGAACCAGAAGTGACAGGTGTAGAATAGTGTAGGAGGTCTAGAATCTCTATGGACAGTATAAATAGACGAGCGGTGCGCAGAATAAGTTAGTTCAGTATTAAGTCGGTGTGGTGTATAATAGTGGTCATAGAGTATTAAGCGAGTTAGCAGTAAGTGTTGGTGTTTAAGAAGCGATCATAGAAGGCGAATAGTGGAATATAGTTCTATGGACATTTAATAATAGAGAGAAATATTTTAGTTGATACTGGTGTTGGAAAATAGTTGGTTACAATAAAATAGTAGTTTAAAAAGCTGGGTTTTGTTAGTCAACAAATCCAAAACCCCGTAGAACGTAACAACTGGTGTCAGAAGTGGGATTTTCAAGCTGCTAGCAGAAATATTTTCCAGAATATTCGTTGAACAACGTGAAAACTTCTAGGATCTCTGGAAGATCAGTGCCAGCGGTAAGTCATAACTGGGTGTGTTCTTGAAACAGAATAAACTGTGTTTCAGCTTTAAGTACATCTATGCCTAAGACACGTAGCGCAACAGCTAATATGGACGCCCAGCTATTGGAATTGATTAAAGAAATGAAAGAAGGAGCCAGAAAAAAAGAGATAAAGAAATGATAAAAAGAGACGAAGAAGCCAAAGAAGAAATGAAAAAAGATATGAAGAGGCCAGAAGAAGAGATGAAGAAGCCAAAGAAGAAATTAGAAAAAGATACGAAGAAGCCATAAAAAGAGATGAAGACGTCAGAAAAAGAGACTAAGAAGCGAAAGAAGAAATGAGAAAAAGAGATAAAGGAACAAGAAAAAGATATGAAGAGGCCAGAAAAAGATATAGAGAAGCCAAATAAAAAATGAGAAAAAGATATGAATAAGCCAGAAAAAGAGAGGAAGAGGCCAGAAGAAGAGACGAAGAAGCCAAAGAATAAATGAGAAAAAGAAATGAAGAAACAAAGAAAATTCTACAAGAACAGGCCAGCAGAATTGAGAATAATACTTTATGTGTCGACGAATGTATGAAGCAGTTACATGACGACAAGTAGAAAGCAGAGTAAGCGGTATCAGCGATGATGTACATGACAAGCTGACGGAAGTACAACAGAAAGTGCATTCACTAGAAAAGAAGTGTGAAACACTAGGCAAAAGAAACAACAGACACGAAGATAGCCACGTAAGAATTAAGTTTCCCACATTTGATGGCTCAGTCCCATGGGGTATTTATCTACGCCAGGTCGAAGCCTCTGCTACAGCAAATGGTTGGGGCGAAAGAGAGAAAGCGAGTTCGTTAATTGTAGTTCTCAGACGAGATGCTCTAGATGTGCTTCAAGGTATTCCCAGGGAAGAACCGCTGAGTTTTGACAGCATCAGACATCAATTAGAAATGAGGTTTGGCGACCAGCATTTACAACAGTTGTATCGATTGCAGTTAAAAAATCGTTGTCAGAAACCGGGTGAAAGTCTCCAACATCTCCACGCCGACGTTGTCAAACTGATGCGATTAGCCTACCCCATAGCTCCGATAGAGTTTTTAAGCCAGCTGTCGGTGCAAACCTTCATTGACGCCATCAGAGATACCAACACGCAGCAGGCGCTGAGGATGGCGAGACACAAAAAGTTGAACGATGCTTTGACACATTCCTTGGAGTTTGAAGCGGCAAAGCAAGCGTCGGAAAGTCATGTGACAGTTCGCAGTCTCCAGGTCCAAGAAGAAAATAAAACAGATTCATCCAAGGTCATGCAGCTAATACAGAAAATAGCAGAACAAATAAGGCCGACGTCTCATGAACACCCAATAATAGCTCACCGTGCAAATGCCTTGCGCTGTTGGAACTGCGGCAAGGTGGGACATATAAGGGGCGAATGTTGGGCTCTAAAATCACGCCTAAGGGAAAAAGTGAAGTTAAGGCCGGTAACCATTTCTCAGGTTAGCGATGCTGGCAGCGTTCTCGTCGTAGACGGATACGTAAGCGGTAATAAGACCCAGATGGTCGTCGTCACAGGCGCACCTAGGACGATTATTCGCCGCAACATGGTTCCAAGATAGCGAGTAAGAGAACCAGACAAAGTGTACAGAGTAAATGCGGCCGGTGGTCATCAGATCCAGGTATTTGGCGAGATTGACGTCGAGCTGCAAATTGGGACATGGAAGGCAAAGCAGAGAGCAATTATAATAGTCGCCGCCATATCAGACCCGATTATAATTGGTTTGTACATACTTCAAGGCCAGTGCGCTAACTTGATCTTGGCACTAACATCCTGACTATCGGCGGTGAAGAAATAATAATGTTGCCACCCAGAGTAGTCAATAAGCATAGTGTAATTTATAATTATCAACTTCCACAAGCGTCTGGAGTAGGTGTCAAAATTCTGAAACTGAATTTATAAAGTTTCCTCGCCTAATAGAAACCCTTTCAGTTACCAGTGTCAGTGATAGACATACCTACGATTCGAAATATTGATACACAGAACACATAATGTGATTAAGTAGATGATGCCATTTTTTCTCCCTCAGGGCTCGTCCGCGGCTATGCCGCCCCGATAGCACTGCAGCCCTTGGCCTATTGTGCATGCCCTTAGTCTCTTCACTCCGCCCATTCCAAAATTACTGTGCCTTGAACCAGTCTACACATCGATTGGTAGGGTGAAGTTTTATAATGCTCGGTCTCCGGTCTAGACTGACCGTAGATCAGTTGTCTTTTGCGATCCAGAGCTTTACACTCGCACAGGATGTGCTGGACTGATTCCTTCCCCTCGCCGCAGAGTCTGCATGCGAAGTCCCCCTCGAACCGCCCCATTTTATGCAGGTGTTTCTTGACGGCCATGTGTCCCGCCAAGAGACTTGTTATATTTCTGAGCTGTTATCTGCTAAGATTTAGCAGCTCGACAGCTCTCTTTGAACTGGGTTCGTCAATTATTGATTTCCCATGTCTAAGCCCTGGACAGTCTGCCCAGCACACCTTGCGTTGGTTTCTGACCCAGGACTTAATGACTCCCCTGGCAGTGCTCTTTGTTACGCCCTGAGCCGGTTCTGGTCTCATAATTGGTTCTGCTGACTCTCTCTTCGCGAGACTGTCAGCTTCTTCATTGCCTTTGTCCCCCGAGTAACCCGGCACCTAGATTAGGGTGACCTCATTCTGTAC
Organism: Tillus elongatus; assembly: GCA_964006375.1. Taxonomy (NCBI): domain Eukaryota; kingdom Metazoa; phylum Arthropoda; class Insecta; order Coleoptera; family Cleridae; genus Tillus; species Tillus elongatus. The sequence continues at coordinate 153,007,466 of OZ023264.1, read as the reverse complement.
AGTCAGGTCGCTCGTCTCGTCTCGGCACTCACTCACCAGCCAGGAATTTACCCGTTGGCTACTTAGGGCCTTAAGGGCTGCCTGTCTCTGTGGCTATGAGGATCCACTTGTTGGTGTAGCCCCACCTCTTGTTCTCCCGCACACAGTGCAGGATGGCGTACATTTCTGACTGAAAGACCGTTGCATGGGCTCCGAGGAAAATAATATGACTTACCCTCGGTCCTTCCGAATAAACACCTGCCCCTGTCCCACGCTACCCGCCGGATCCGTCTGTGAACCAGACGATCAAAGTCCCGTGGTATGTCCCGCGTCTCCTCCCGCCATGCCTCGCGGTCGGGGATTTCCACTGTAAAGTTGTTTTCCCTGCATATTGACGGGCTCGAGGAGTCTGACCTCGCTTCAAGCATGGACTCCTTCATGATCTCCTTAATTTTTCAGTGGCCCCTGAAGCCTGGGTTGATTTTCAGTCTACCATTGGAGGCTATCTGCATAGTCCTAGCCTGGCCTCGCCCATAATAACTAACCTCCATGGTGGCTGTTGGGGTTGAAGACACGGCCCCTGTGATGCCTAGACAAGCCATCCTTTGAATCTTGCCTAGTTTTTGTTTGGCACTGGATTGTGTCACCTTAGGCCACCAGACCAGTGCCGCGTATGTTAACGATGGTCTGACCACCCTTGTGTACAGCCAGTGGGCCATACCAGGTCTTAGTCCCCACGTTTTTCCATATAGCCGCCTAGTGATGGCTAATGTCATGACTGCTTTACGCAGTATTTTTTCAACGTGGCCATTCCAGGTTAGCTTAGAGTCCAATACGACCCCAAGATATTTTACCTCCCTTCCATTGGAATGTTCCTACCGTATAGAGTGAGAGTTATGTGGCTCTCCCACTTCCTCCCCCTCGTAAACGGTATGACGGTTCTTTCTCAGGGCTCACCCCGAGCCATTGACCAACCGCCCACCTTTCCACCACTTTCAATGCTGTCTGCATGCGCTCCCACACTGAATCTGTAACCTTTCCTCGGACTATGATGGCAATGTCGTCCGCATAGCCCTGTACCTTAAACCCCTCTCCCGAGAGCCTCCCTAGCAGGCCATCCACGACTAGGCACCAAAGCAGGGGAGCCAGAACGCTTCCCTGCGGACACACCGCCGCGACCCCCGCCAGCAGAATCCCTCCCGCGAGTGAGGTGAACACGGCCCTGTCCCTGGGCATGGAGCCGATCCACCTGCAGCAGGTCTCCTCTATTCCACGCTCCCTGACAGCTGCCAGAACCTATTCGAATGAGGTGTTGCTGAACCCCCCTCTATGTCTAGTAAGGCCCCCAGCGCCACATCCCTGTTCTCCAGCTTATTCTCCAGTTTCAGCACCAGTTGGTGCTGTTTCTGTTGAGACTCACGCTCTGTATGTGTACTGTCCACAGTCTAGAGGATATGCTTTCAGTACACCGCCCTTAATGTGCCGGTCGCACAGTTTTTCCATTGTTTTTAGCAAGAAGGACATGAGACTTATTAGTCTCAGGGACTTTGTCTGGTCTATGGGACGCCCAGGTTTAGAAATGAATACAACCATGGCCAGTCTCTATGCCCTTTAAATGTGCCGCAGAGCCAGGCTAGCCCTGATAATGAGGGTAAGCGCCTGCGCCAGTATATATATATATATCCCCTGTTGGAGCATGATGGGCATTATTCCATCAAATCCCGGGGATTTGTATGGCTTAAAGCTGTTAATGGCCCATCTGATTTTGCTCCAAGTAACTACCTCTTTAGCGACTGTCCAGTCTCTAGATGCCCGCCTATAAAGCACCTCTATTTCTGAGTGATCCCAGTCCGGAGGTGATTCGTTTATTATGTTACAGCCAGGGAAGTGCGTCTGAAGTAAAATTTCCATAGTTCCATAGATGATGCCATTACGAACCACACATTCTCATGAAAAATACATAAATCATTTTCCATGTATTTTAAGACAAAACACAAAATCTAACAACGGCAACTCTGAGCTTCTGAAAGTGGCCCCTTTCTGCATTCTGACAACTATTCCAATTCTAACACTTTTCTTCCAATAATAAAGGAGGTGACTATTGTAAACGATTCTTGTGAACAAGCATATCCAGATATAGATATCTCTGGCACTATGCAGAACAGACATGAACGTGTTAGCTTTACAAGATGGACATTCGAATATGCAGTGGAACCGGGAAAATGCGTAGCGTTCTATTTAGAAAAATAAGCTCGATGCATAAATTTCAGCAATTCGGTGCGTAATGATTTTTTGGGGTCATAATCTAGATGCTCGTGAAAAGTTGAAAGACTTTCCCTATTTGAACCACATTGTAGCTCCAATAATAACGAAGATAGATATCGTAAACGATTCCCGTGAACATCATGTATAAATGGATTGTAACTCAGAAAAAAAAAATTTAGAACAAGACTAAGGGTTTCAGGAAAAGTAAAAAGCAGATAACATTGTAATAGGCGTATTTTGAGATAACAGCCTTCGAAGAATTTTATCCAAAAATACGCCATCTGGTGGCAAGAATAATAAAATATAAATATATAGCCAGAATTATCCTTGTCCAAGCCTCTAGTTGCCATCGTTACAGAGATATTAATGTCGCTCACCTAATGAATCTAGTCTCCGATGCACTTTTGAAATTTTGTTTTCCAACTATTACATATGTATGAGGTGCTATCAAAGCATGCTAGTTTTATTCGTGGCCACTAAAAAAAGTGATCATGCCAAAATGACCATACCGCTTTGTTTTTAAATCATATTCGTAATCAATCATTTAATTTTTTTATAAAAGAAAAGCTAAACATGTTACCTTGTATAGTGTATCTGCGTAAGATATCGACGCCGTCACTACAAAAAAAAATCACATCAAGGAAGAGTAATACTAAACTGCACTAAAATGTACGTTGAATTGTTAACGCGAAATACATAGAACTAATAATATATACAAAAAGTCCTTTCAATTTGAAATTTAATTGGATGTACCCCTTGGTTACCGACGCGTAGACTGGAATGGAGAGAACTGCCATAGTCAACAATTCGTTTTCAAAAATTACTAAACGTATACAATTAAAAGAGTGGGGCGCTTATTAACATAGGATTCCAATTAAAAGTTTGCATGATAATGGCAACAAAGGCTTGAAAGTGGTTAACCTCAGACCCTTTTGTTTATTTAATGGGCAATATAAGATGAAAATGCGATCATTGGCTAAAATATAAAAATTCTGGTTTAGCATCACAGAACACTCCCTATAGAAGTTTCACCTAAATGGAGCTAACCTGGACTTTATTAGGGCTCTAGTTCGGACATCGCATATAGTAGATGTCGCTAGCAGTGCTACAATTATACTGAACAAGCTGTTCAGTGCGCCATTTTATCATACATTCAAAATTCAAATGTTTTGAATGCAAAAAAGTTTTTGTTCGCTTCTAGTTCTTTCATTGTATAATTATAATACAAGTTTGTTGCTAAACGTTTCTTTTAATTCAGTTTACCTATATTTATTAACTTTTAGTGGATACTTTACAATGTTTTCATTGTTTGTCGGTTTTGTGTTTTAGAGGTGCGTTTTTTTTTTTGTGAACCAAAATATGATCGTTTTCATAAGCTTTGTGTTTAAACAATAATGTAATTTCAATTTTATTTTCAGTTTTCTTATCAAAAAAGCAAAGTGCTTTCATAGTTCAAGGTGTTTTGGTGAAACATAATTACAAACTGTTTTAGTTTTCAGGCAAGTTTAGAACGTTTTAGTATTTCATAGGTTATAAATAAATAACTTGTGGATATAAATGTGATACCAACCAAGAAAACGATTTATTGTTAATTGTGTTCCGGGGTGCCTGGAATTATTTAGCAAAAGACATCGTTTTTCGTTGAAATCATCTGAAGACCATTTTGATGACTGGGTGAAAGCTGTACAAAACCCTAAGATGCTTGGTTTATATCCACAAGCCACTTACGATAGATTTTATATTTGTGATCGTCATTTCGTTGATGAGGATAAAGTACCTGAAATGAGAAGAGGCCTGAAAAGAACTGCTGTTCCCATAATACATCTTCCTTTGAGTAAGTATTCATATATTTTAAAGTGCAAATAAAAATTTCTATTTTTATTTATACAACATCTCAGAAGTAAACAATGGATCGGGTGGATTCGGAAGGCGACCAGAAAGCCTGATAGTGTACACTGTTGTCAGATGAATATTACCAAGTGTCATTTTAAATAAAGGAGGAAATTAAAGGGTGCACAAATGTTTTTCTAATAAATGACATACTGTTCTAGGTTTTTAAATAAATGTAATAGTAATACTGTTCTAATAAAACACAAGTGTATTTTATCTTGTTTGATTTTTCATTAATCATATCGATAGTAAAAACTGAAGCTGCAAGTGTTAGAAGGTTCAAATTGCCAATTAATTTTTCCTATGATTGCAAAGCTTAAAACAGGCGTATGTGTGTTATTAAAACATAACTTGTTTTGCTTTCACTATAAAAATCATTAAAAAAAATTATTTGGCTAATTTAACCTCTTTACTGGCAGTGGTATAAAATTAAATAGAATTTATTTGGATTTGCTAAATGAAAATGAAATCAAATTTCCCGCGTGTGACTAAAATTCATCGCATCCGCCAGAGGCGCTGCAATATTGTTCAAAACGTCAGCATTGGCGTTTCCCTTCTATAGGGGGTGTTCTGTGTTTAGCATATCATCTGGCAACATTCAGGGAGCTCACATCTTTAATTAAATGTCAAATCAGTGGTCCATATAAAAATCATAATGCTGATATTCAATTGTCACTTTCTAGTAAAATAATTTGGAGAACCCAATTTACCACAATAAATTTTTCAGACCTGATGGTCGTTTAGCTACAAAGTTGGAATCATCATCCAACTTTACGACGTAGCAAATGAAAGTGACTATTTCCCTAGATTATGGTTATGTTATGTGGATGATATGATTGTAGTTACATTTTCTTGATACATTATTCATCAAAAATAGTGACACTTAAAAAATTTACATTCACAGAACGGAAACCGCTACTTTAAATTATATTTCAATTCACCCATACAAAAAAAATGCTAGTTTGAATTTTCCGGTTCATAGATTGATACAGAATCCATTAAATAAAGAAACATACAACAGGGAACTGGAATACGTTAAGAGCGTAGTCAAGTATAATGGTTACTTTACCTGATTATTGGAAAATTTTGTGAATAATAATAATAACTTTTTTGGGAGAATGTACATCATGCAGATAAGGAAGATATCAAGTTAATCAAGGGTGTCAGGCAATTGCGAGTTAACTTTCTTGTCTAACTCGCGTGAGTTAGGTGCTTATGAAAGTATATATACAGGCTGATTTACAACGCAATGGACACAGAATGTGTGCGTGTAGAGGATCTCAAAACATGCAGATTTTTTATATAACATTTTTCTCTGACGCCCATGGTTGGTGAGATATTGGCCTCGGAATATTCTTTAATAATTACAAGAAACAGGTGTATTGCAGCAGTGCCCTAACATAGAACAACCAAATTTGATAGATGGTTTTCTTTTATCAGCATCCTTATTTGACCAAAATTGTAAGTGGATATAAACTAAAAAAGGGGTGAATTAGGGGTGGGTCACCTTCTTAATGATTTTTTTTAAACTCTAACCTAATTAAAAGCTACAGTCCATCAGTTTTATAGCAAATTAAATTTTATATCTTTTTCTTACCTTCTCCATTTTTCGACAAACCACCCGTTTTTTGAAAATTGAGATTTTTATACTTGAGATCAAAACAAAATTATGTCCCTTGAAGACTTTATTAAACAGTAACATATTTGAAATTTAACAAACGCTCTTAAATACTGATAAATAATTTTAAAAAAACATAAAAAAGACTAAAAATATTGTTCAAAATGACTTCCATTTTCTCTCACACAGAACAGCACCCTTCGTCGCAAATTAGAGTCGACTCTGTTAAGTAATTGGATCTCACTTTTAGTAGTGGTCCACTTATTATTTATGCGACTCCACTAATTTTTCTCAGCTTGAACTGGTGTCAAATACACAGATCCTTTTAAAAACCCCTAGAGAAAAAAGTCACATTTATGCAAGTCTAGTGATCGTGCTGGCCAATGTTGAGGGCAATTAATTCCACGACCTATCCATCGATTTGGAAACTGTTGGTTTAAAAATCTACGAACATTTGTAGTGAAATGTGGTAGCGCCCAATCATGCATAAACCACATTTCGCTGCACAGTTATAAGGGCAGCTCCTCCGGTAGCTTAGGAAGAACATTTTGCAAGAAAAGCATTTCCAGCCATTTTGAGCAACACATTATTATCACAAAAGAAAACAAGGAATGCAGGACAATAATTATTGTAAAACTTAATAAATCTAAGTAATGTCAGATTTGACGACGACTGTAACCTAGCAACAGATGACCTGCACAGCGCCCAAGGAATCCCCTACCAGACTTTAATGTTTAATAAAATCTTCAGTGGACATAATTTTGTTTAGATCTCAACTCTAGAAATCTCAAGTTTGTCAAAAACGGGTGATTTGTCTAAAAATTTACAAGAGGAGAAAAAGGTAGAAAATTTAATTTGCTATAAAATTGATGTACTTTAACTTTTAATTAGGTTAATGTTTAAAAAAATAAAATCGTTAAAAGGGTGACCCATATGATAATGAGGCTACCCTTTTTGAATTTACATCTACTTCAAATTTTTGTCAAAAAAGTATGTTGATAAAAGAAAACCATCTACCAAATTTATTTGTTCTATATTAGGGCACTGCTGCAATACAGCTGTTTTTTGTAATTAAAAAAAAATCTTCCGAGGTCAATATCTCACCAACCGTGGGCGTCGGAGCCATGTTTTGAGGTCTTCTACACGCACACATTCTGTGTCCATTGAGTCATCCTGTTTATATATATATATATATATATATATATATATATATATATATATATATATATATATATATATATATAGATTGTTAGAAATTTGAATAAAACATTTAAGATGAATAGTACAGTCCGCTGCTGTGTAGTTCGTTGTTCGAATTGTTATTTTAATAATCACTGTCTTTTTTTAGAAGGAATATTTAATAACGGCACGCGGGGTTTTACAAAAGCCGGTAATGGAATTTTAATTACAAGGATTTTCGACTAAACAGTGGGGGTTAGTCTGTATACCTTCGTAGAGGATGCTGTTCGGAATTTCATGTGAACTAACATATAAAAATATAAATAGGAGTTCTACTTTTTTATTCCCTTAGTTTATTTATCCCTCTAATGACGTTAATTTTGTTAGCGAAACGATCGTTAGGTCTGAAAATTTTATTGTGGCGAATTGGATTCTCCAAATTGTACTTATCAGTGCTCCTCATAGCTTCCAATATGCACTCTGCCACTTTCTAATTATTCTAAAAAGTTCTGGTCATATATAACCAAAACTTTTTAAGGGTTGTGGCCGCACATGTATTGCAATGGCTCAGAACTTAGATTTACCAGAAGCAGTCATCATCCTATCACATTGTTCGGGAATATTTATGCACCTGCAGATGATTATGATTCGTCACCTCCAGCTCGTACAGATTTCCACCAGTACGATTCTTATTTATCACTGCTTACAGATGAACAATGGTGATCAAATATGTAAAAATTAAGCTCACTTCTATCCTTGGTCATCACATTTATATTTTTTTAATCAAAGATATGTCTTAGTCTGGTCGATTCACAAACCAGGGGAAATTAGCACGAATTTGTTTTTGCCTCAAACCTGGTGCTGTCTCTTTGATGACGAATTATCGTGCTATATAGTTTTGCTCTGCATTTTTGCTAAGGTCTCTTTATTACCATTTTATTTATATTTTAACTCCGTTAAAACACTTATATCATCTCTACAGCATAGATTTGTCTGGCTGTTCTGCCATCACTGATGTGGCCCTTTTTACATAATGTGTTGTAAATTAGGTTGATGCTGGTGATCAAGCAGATGTCATTTATACAGACTTCTCGAGAGCCTTTGGGCACATTAATTACGTCATGCTATTAAAGACGCTGGAATCAAATGGTTTCAGTACTAAGATCCTAAAGCTGTTAAAGAGCTACCTCACACAGTTTTTCATCTATAATGGCTTCAAGTCATCTGAATTTATTACTAGTTCTGACGTGCCTAGTGGCTCCAACTTAGTAACACTCTTCTTTTTGTTATTAATCAAATTTATTAATCATTTAATGATTTCAATTAAAGGTTGCAAGTATTGAAACTTTTTTATGTAGATGGATTTAAACTATTTGTTAGAATAATTAGATGTCTGAATTGTTTCCCTGCGACTTTAAAATGATCTTGAGATACTTTATGAACGGTATTTATTGAATAAACTGGAAGTAAACATAAATAAATGTATAATTATAGAGTTATAACATTTTCACGTAAAAAAGCTCTTCTAATCCGTCGAAGAAACTTCGCTCCGAATAAGAAGGGATCTTAGTCCGTGTAACTGATAATCCAGAAATTCGTTCAAGAAGAACAAGAACAGCTGCTAGTGAAATAAATCGTTGGTTCTGAGGATGTTTATAATACATGAAAACCATCTTTATATGTGTACTGGTATTTAAAATTCTTGAAGTTTTCTGAAATGTTCTCAAAGTAAGTCAGCGAAACATATTTTGTTATCCTTTTGTCTCTAATATTTGGATAAATGGAATTAAGTGCTAAGTTTCATTATTTTCATCTATCATCTTATCTAATATTTTAACAGATTAGCTATTTTTAAATGCCATATGTTTGATTATTGCAATTTGTTTTTCAAAATTTATTTCAGACATAGGTACTGAAAATGCACACAGTATCAGCAGAACCATTTATGGGACCAGAATGGGTCCTGGGCGTATCGAAAGGCACAGTCAGGGGAACCATCAAGTCCTGGGTCAGGGAACAGCCCATGGCATACTGGGTAGATTGTCCAGGGCTTAAACACTGGAAGTCATTAATTGGGCAACCCAGTCCAAAGAGATCTGTAGAGCTGCTAAATATTAGCAGAGGACAGCTTTGAAACGTAACAGGACCCTTGGCGGGACACATGGCCGTCAAGAAACACCTGCATAAAATGGGGTGGTTCGGGGGGGACCTGGCAGGCAGACTCTACGGCGAGGGGGAGGAATCAGCACAGCACATATTGTGTGAGTATAAATCTCTGGACTGCAAAAGGCAACTGATCTGCGGTCAGTCTAGACCGGAGACAGCATTATAAAACTTCACTCTACCAATTGCTGTGCAGACTAGTTCAAGGCACAGTGATTTTGGAATGGGTGGAGTGTAAAAGACAAAGGGCATGCACAATAAGCCAAAGGCTGCGGTGCTATCGGGGCGGCAAAGACGCAAACGAGCCCTGAGGGAGAAAAAAACCAGTGAATGATAGGCTGGCAGCTTTTATAAAAAAAAGTGACATGAACCGTCTGGTATAGTTGTGTCTACGTAAGTAGGTTTAATGTATATTGAAAAGTCAAGTAAATTAGTTTACAACTTTCTAATGCTAAGTTAGTGGTGGACGTGCCGCCACCTAGTTGCGGAACCAAGTAGTATGTTGTCACGCTAGCTCCAAATAACACAAAGTGTTAAAAAAATAGAGACTGTATACAACTAACTAACAATTTAGAAAATTGTCAGCCCTGGCCCATTTCTACCTCAATATAGGGACAAAGTATGTAAGACTAGATGCATTCTCACAACAATTAGAACAGTAGACCGGTTTCGCTCTCATTAGAGCTCTTCAGTACGGCATACTAATTGCAGCAAAAATGCACCAAAAATAACACGGCTATAGTATAGCCAGCCTTAAAACACTAAGTGAGTGGTGGACGTGCCGCCACCTAGTTACTTGGTTCCGCAACTAGGACGTGCCGCCACCTAGTTACTTGGTTTCGCAACTAGGCGGCGGCACGTCCACCACTCACTTAGTGTTTTAAGGCTGGCTATACTATAGCCGTATTACTTTTGGTGCATCTTTGCTGCAATTAGTATGCCGTACTGAAGAGCTCTAATGAGAGCGAAACCGGTCTACTGTTCTAATTGTTGCGAGAATGCATCTAGCCTTATATAACTTTCTAATGGTTAAATCTAAGAAATGTATACTATTGATCCTCTCTCTTTATAAAATAGATTTAATATTGGTATTAACGTTATTAATACAATTTAAAAAGCCTGGTCGCAGCAACTGCGTTATGGTAGTGAATTTTCATTAAAATGTTTATAATAGCAAATATGTATTTTTTAATGAAAACAGGTATCACATTTGGTTACCAGTGTAACGTATATTGTAGTAGAAACAATGTACCACATTTTATTAAAATAACTTCATTGTTTGAAGACGTACAAAAAGTTTCCAAAAACAAACTTAAAATGTTCCCGTAAAAACTGGTTTGCTAGCCAACGAACCCTAGGTTAATAGCAAATTGAGTTATTGAAATTTAAAGCATTTAATGAAATTTCGCCACCAAGACGTAGTTGCTGCGTCCCTTTTTTTTTCACAAACATATATTATATTTCGATCAAAAATCACCCATAAGGGGTGTTCGTTTTAGATAAAGAAAATTTATATCACCAACGACTTATGGACCAAGTTGTGATTTTGAAAATAATTTTATAAGATGTAGCTCAAGACAACCTTGTATATATATATATATATATATATATATATATATATATATATATATATATATATATATATATATATATATATATATATATATATAAACATATAAAAATTAAAACTGACCCCGGGCATGTGTTCTAAGGGGCCGAGCCTGCGGTAATTTAAATTTAAATACCGAAAAGACAATATTATGTGAAACTTTCTATGTTAAAATTTATTTTTCCAAGTTTTCCATGAATATGTTAGCTAATAAAGGAGACAACCAACTACCCATAGGAATGCCTTAATTTCTGTATACAAATTTTATCAATAACTTTTAATTAGTTTTGTTTTCGTGAATTTTCGTAGAAAAAATTTACTAATAGGGAGATCCCGACTTTTGAAATTTTTTTTGCAAATGAGCGCGAACTAGGACCCCTAGGACCCATATTCAGGGTCAGTTTCAATTTTTATATGTTTATATATATATATATATATATATATATATATATATATATATATATATATATATATATATATATATATATATATATATAGGTATCACACCAATAACTCAAAAAATAATGGACCGATTTTGATAAAATTTGGCTTGTACCTTCCTTTTGTAAATGGCTTGGATAAGTTCGTTAGTCAGGAAAATCGGACGAGGTTTTCCGGGAAAATTTTGAGTTTTCATTCGAAAAAAAAATTTATCTCAAGAAATAAAAAAGCTATGATAACTAAATTTGGTAGGTAGATTTACAATATGAAAAGTAGACTATACACCAAAACTTAGATTTCTATGTCACAAGAAAAAAAGTTATAATAAATAATATTGTGCCAGATCATTTCTATGAAAATTCACTACCATAACGCACTTGCTGCGTCCAGGCTTTTATGCATTCGCTAAAAACCCATTATATCAAGTCTTTTTATACGATATTTACGTTCTTTTTTTAGTAAAATGTTTTCTAATAAAGGTAAGCATTCTCTAGGAAACATATTAAAATACATGCTACAAACACCAAGCGAAACCAGTTTACTGTTTGGAGGAAAAATTATGTTTTTTTTGTATGTTTATAATGATTTTTAACTCAATATTTTGGAATGTAATTGTATTCTTCAGTAAGTAAAACCGATCTGCTGGCTATCTTATGATTTGGTGTTTGGGTATTAACATAACTAACTACTGGTCTAACAGGAATGTTTTGTTTGTGATTTTTTAAAAGCCTTACATATCTGGTGGTTGGAAATTTATATACAAAATATATTTTCTTTCTTATTCACTACACAAAAATGTATTTTTAAGCTCATTTCTTAATGTTGTCTAAATGAATTCGTTAGGCCCCTTCTAATTTCTGTCAAGTACATAAGGCCAGGTGCATTCCGACCATAATAGGAAACGCATACCGGTTTCGCTGTCATTAGAGCTCATCAGTGCGCTATACCAAATTACAGCCAGAATACACCCAAATGCAAGTTCGGCTTAAGGTAGAACATAGTGACGACAGTATTGCCATCGGAAATTTTCTGCGGTAATAAAATTAAGTATTAACTTTTACATTGTTTGCGTCCCTATTTATAACTATGGTTGTGTTCCTTTTATCAGATTTGGTAAAAATTAAATCGCTTTTTGATATTTTATTCTTAGTGGATTTGACAATCGATTATATTTTGATTCATTTAATGTTTGTCATGTTTCAAAGCAGATGTCGTTATAAATTCACATATTGTTAGTTTTTGGTATTCCCGGATAGATCTGGAAGCTATTTCAGATTCAGAAACTAGTATCTTCTTAATAAGTACACTTGGAGAACACCCAAATCACCACAACACATATTTCAGAGACCTTACGATCGTTTCGTTGACAATGTCAACATCTTCAGAGGAAGAAAATTATGACACATCACATAGTGTAGTATCTTCTTAATTTTGTGTATATATTTAAATTGATGGCAGTATTTAGTATTTATAACCATTATTTAGAAAAAAAAATTCGAGGGTAAAAAGTGTATATATCGCTTAAGTTTTCAAAACTTGTGTAGAAGTTGTGTGTTTATGTGGGAGCTACTTCTCTATTTCGTGAGTGTTGTGTGCCTTCTAACTTTTCGATTTGTTTGTATTTAGTCTTAATTAAATTTCATTTCACTAACTAAAATGTATGTTTGGTTACTAAATATAGGTATCGAACTCCAAGAGATTGATGTAATAATTAATAAATAGTGAATGTACTACATGATACAAATAACGAGAGATATGATAATGAGGCTACCTATTTTGATAACTGTCACGCGCATGGCGTCATGTGGTGAGTCCAATGTAATAATAATATGCTGTCGTACAGTGGAGTTTGACGTTTCATCACATCACATCTTAACAAATTAAATATTTTACTAATATTTAAGTGCATACAGTTGGAACTAATTTTTTAAGATCAAAATACTATACTGTGATTATCAGACATGATGATCAAATCAAGTGTATGAATGTTAACGCCCTCTAAATGTCTGCGAACATCTTCTCTACTTTTTAAGTTTGTGTACCCCCAATGGCCTCACTTAATTATTATACTTGTCTTGTGCGTATAGTTATGTAATATAAAAATGAAGAAGATTACATTTAGTGATCTGTTATGTGTAACTTGAATCATGTATTCGTAACATGTATCTGATATTGGTGGTTTCCCAAGATGCCTCATTCCTCCCACATTTAGTGATGTGTGCTATATTATCTGAAAAAGACAATATATGCGACGAAGTGGAATGTAACTTCAACCGCATTAAACTGACGTATAGAAATTTTTTTGATTACGAATGACTTTGTTTTAAGTATGTAGTTAGACTACTATAACGTTACTCACCACGTGACGTCATAAGAGGGGGCGGGGCATATGCGCAATATCACATATCTTGCAAGTCATTATATCATGAATGTACTGCATCGATATAGAGATGTAAACTGTCAAAATACTCCAAGGTAGCAACGAATCTTTATTTAGTTGAATGCGTATAAAAAAAACTCAATTTTCGATACCGTAAAAGATCGAAACCGGTTGCAGAAGAGAAGACAAGCCATTGTGAAGCCAGGACATGGTACATTTGTATTAAGTATGTAACGATTACATCAAGTAAAGGCAATAACAATAAGTATTATTGAGTTAAAGTTTGTTTTAAAACATTATTGTCTTTTATATGCTAAGCTAAATGCGTTTAAATCCACTCTCATTATTTCGTTAAAATAAACACAGTTATTGAACATCTATTTTAAACATATAATGTTGCCATAATCCGAAAGGGTTCATTTGTTTTCTATAATAAAGCTGTGATAGCAGTCTTCTTAATAATCCATATTCCGAAATATGTACTCACATTTGTTTGCTACAACAAAGCTCTGACAGCAGTCCTTTTAAGGATCATGGGATCTGTCAACTATAAACAAATTTTGGTAGCCTTTCCGTGACTGACAAACCGGCAATGATTGCTTGATTCTGATCTGTGTCAAAAATGCTTAAATTCAAGAAGAATACAAAACCTGGCTCTGTAAACAAACCGGCTAACGTTGAATTATCAACTTTGACAGGTCTGTCTCGACATCCTTTGCGTCACAGGCACAGCAAAATAAATTTATTCTGTTTCAGAACTAATTCAAATTTGACCGCCTTATCCCATACTATTCAATCGTGCATATCACTAATGGCCATATTTCCTGAAGCGGCTCATCATTTTAAAAAATGCAAATTTTAGAAAACTAGTAATTATTATTTCATTACAAAGCATGAGTTAAGTTTGTATTTTAAAAACACGATGTTCGTTTGTTTTTTCTAAGTTATATATAAAGCTCAAAAGAAAATTCCACACGATTTTGGTGTGGCTTATTTTTCTTCAGACAATGTAGAAATGGTATTAAGCAACGAATGTGAGGAAGGTTTTCGCAATAATCTGGAGCAAAGCTTTAGCGCAATTGCCAAGAAAGCATAATCGGTGAAAAGTGCTGGTCAATGTTAACAAAAAATTGTGTAGATACTCGTTAAAAAACACGTCGTTAAACTACTCAGTTGTAAGAGACGTGGTTATTAATTTATTTTTAAAACCAGGATGCTTCAGCTGTTTGTATTTCAAAATCTAAACCTAGAAATTTTGAGCGCCAATGTTGAATTCTCAATCCCAAAATTAACATAATAATTTCTGCTGTTGAAAAAAACGCTTGTAAACTAATATCTTCAACCTTACACAAACTATGGGATATTAACGAAATTATATGCCTATATGCGTAGTCAGATATAATTTATGCTTGTAGTCCGTTGAATTTCATGGTACATTGAATTCCATTCAAACCTTATTCACGTTAAATACACCACACAATCAACGACATATATTGCATTATCATCAAAAAATGATAATTAATTAGCTAACAAATTTGAGCATGTCAAGAAACTACAAGATAATTTTTAGGTACTTACCTGTAAGTAATGCCCTGATTAGTATATGATTCTATGATAGTGGTACTCACTGTCCCTTGCACTCACTGACTATCCGCAAACTCCACTCAACTAGAAGTGGTACCTGAAACTGCTTCATCCATGGGGCCTTGGTGCTAGAGCCGCCGACAGGATGTGCTTTTGTCCCAGCTTCCGGGAAAGCATCAAATGTTCGGGTCACTGGATGGTCATTGCTCACTAACGTACACCACATATTCCATCAACTTGTGCAATTCTGATTCTGTTTCTGTAATATATGGTATCTAATCTGTAACATTTTATACTGGTGTCATGAATGCCTTTGGTAGTCAAGCTTAGTTGCTGATTGTTGAAGTTTTTCATGGCTGAAGATGAAGTGGAAAGAAAGTAAAGCATCTCCATCACACTAACGTAATAGTCCTGTTTCTATTATATTGAGTACCTGCGTTTCATTTGAAAAGCAGAATTGCTTCATCTTAAGAAGGAAGCGTCCCATCTTAGGAAGGACGAACAGTTGAGACAGTTAATCCTAAGCTTTTATTAATGTTAGCTTCTTTTGATGATACGGTACTTGACTATACACGCTTGAACTAATCTGCGGTAAAATCTACTGTAGGAATTGTAAAAAAACTAACGGGATGCAGCAAGTGCGTTCTGGTAGTGAATTTTTATTAAATGCTTCAAATTTCAATAACTCAATTTTCTATAAACTTAGAAAGTTTAATTTTGGTATGTAGTGAGGTCTTTCCTAAGACAAGATATCCACCAAATTTCATTTAAATTTGTAATTTTCGGAGAAAAAAATTTTTTTCGAAAGAAAATTCAAAATTTGAATAACTCAATTTGCTATAAACTTAGAAAATTGAATTTTGGTACGTAGTAAGGTCTCTCCCAAGGTAATATATCAGTTGAATTTCATTAAAACATCTTTGAAATTTTCGGAGAAAAAAAATTTTTTTGAAGGAAAACTCAAAATTTTCTCGGAAAACCCTGTCCGATTTTCCTGGCTAACGAACTCATCCAAGCCATCAATAAAAGAAAGGCACTTGCCGAGTTTCATCGAAATCGGTTATTTTTGAGTTATTAGACGGATATATATATATATATATATATATATATATATATATATATATATATATATATATATATATATATATATATATATATATATATATATATATATATATATATATATATATATATATAAACATATAAAAATTAAAACTGGCCCCGGATAGGGGTTCTAGGGGTCCTAGTTCGCGCTCATTTGAAAAAATTTTTGCAAAGTCTCACCATCGATACCTCTCTATTAGTGATTTTTTTAAAATAAAAATTCACTAATAAAGCGTTAGCTTACTTAAGTAAAATTTATATAAACCCGAAATGCGAACTGCAGAACCTTTTTCTATTGGATCTTTTTTAGCAATATAACAAGGGAAAATTGGACAGTTTGAATGTTTTAGTTTTTAACGAATTCGCAAAATTTGAAATCTCGGAGACAGAAAAATTAAAATGTATGTATATTTTTGCGAAATATCGCTACGAATTTGCAAAATTTGGAATCCAGAAGACAAGAAAATTAAAGTTATATTTTTTGCGATATATTACTGCGAGTTTTTTGAATAGAGCCTCGGTGGTTCAGGGGCAAGAACGTGTGCCTCTGAACCGAAGGGTACTGGGTTCGATCCCAGGGTTCTCATTTAACTTTTTCAGTACCTACTGTAACATTAACATCAACCGAGGTTCTGGCATTGTATTTGAGTAAGTTGAATGTCTGCACGTTCCTCCCTTCGGAGGGGGCGTAAAGCTGTCCGTCCCGTGTCCATGCAATGTTGGGCACGTTAAAGATCCATACCATCCTTACAGAAAGACAGGGGTCTGGCAAAATTTCCAGGATAGTGAGGTCAAACTGCTCCCTGGCGTCGGTGATAGGGCCATAGGCGGGGAAATAGGCCGACGCTAAAGAAACAAAACACACAGAAAGTTTCTTGAAAAGTGACACCTAATGATATGTTTCAAAGATATATATTACAAGTTTGCTCTTTGTTTAAAGTATTTATTATCGAGTTGATCGTTACTCGTTTTTAGCGAGTTTTCGTAGAAAATTTTTACTTACTGAGAGGCCATGACTTTTGAGCAAATTTCGGCAGAAAATATTCGATGTTGATGAGATCGCAAATTTTCAATTTTGAAAAAATGTATTCAAATGAGCAACAATTAGAACCCCTAAAACCCTTATTTTGGGGCAATATATATATATATATATATATATATATATATATATATATATATATATATATATATATATATATATATATATATATATATATATATATATATATATATATATATATATACTGACTTAAAAAAATCCCCAATAAGGGTTAATCAAATTTATATATGTGTCTTTAACCAAACTTAAAAAATGATTACATTTTCAAAGAAGGCTAAATGCATTCTCACCGCAATTAGAACCGTAGACCGGTTTCGCTCTAATTAGAGCTGGTCAGTACGGCATACTAATTGCAGCGAAAAACACTTATAAAGTAATACGGCTATGGTAGCCAGCCTTTCAGCACTAAGTGAGATGTAAGACACGAAGCACGTGCCGCCACCTCGTTGCGGAACCAAGTAGTATGTTGTCACGCCAGCTCCAAATAACACAAAATGTTAAAAAATAGAGACTGTATACAAACAACTAACAATTTAGAAAATTGTCAACCCTGGCCCATTTCTACCCTAATATAGGGACAAAGTATGTAAGGCTAGATGCATTCTCACCACAATTAGAACCGAAGACCGGTTTCGCTCTAATTAGAGCTCGTCAGTTCGGCATACTTCTAGCCTTACATACTTTGTCCCTATATTAGGGTAGAAATGGGCCAGGGCTGCCAATTTTCTAAATTGTTAGTTGGTTGTATACAGTCTCTATTTTTAACATTTTGTGTTATTTGGAGCTGCCGTGACAACATACAACTTGGTTCCGCAACGAAGTGGCGGCACGTGCTTCGCGTCTTACATATCACTTAGGCTGGAAGGCTGGCTACCATAGCCGTATTACTTTATAGGTGTATTTTCGCTGCAATTAGTATGTCGTACTGACAAGCTCTAATTAGAGCAAAACCGGTCTACGGTTCTAATTGTGGTGAGAATGTATCTAGCCTTACATACTTTGTCCCTATATTAGGGTAGAAATGGGCCAGGGGTGACAATTTTCTAAATTGTTAGGTGGTTGTATACAGTCTCTATTTTTTAACATTTTGTGTTATTTGGACCTGCCATGACAACATACTACTTCGTTCCGCAACGAGGTGGCGACACGTGCTTCGTGTCTTACATCTCACTTAGTACATTTTCAAACTTAAATATTAAAAAAAAAGTTTGATAATAAGTGGGTCGCCGCATTTTCTCATGCATTCCATAACTCTTCGAGCCATGCTTGATGGTAACCTGAGGATTTTCATTCCAGGCTTCTTGAATTCGGTGACGAAGGTCAACTAGGTTTTTTAGTGGTTGGGGACAATTATCCTGTCAATTGACCATCATATCCCACAAATGTTCGATTGGTGGTGCGAGAAGGACATGAAAGCAGGGTCTCCCTTTTTTATTAGAACCTTGTAGTAACCCTTACTGTATGAGGGCGTGCGTTGTCTTGTTGGAAAAAAGTTGAATTAACCCTCGTAGGTGTGGCAGTACAACAGGCTACAATACGTTTCGTATGTAATCATGTGCATTCAAATTTCTGACAGTAAAAACTAGAGGTTGCCTGCTATTACCATATGTTATTATGTTATCGCACCCCATACTATCACCCCCGTGAAAGGTCCGTGGGTCGTTCCACAGAAAATTCGTTTTTTTGAGTTATCGGGGTGATACATATATGTATATATATATATATATATATATATATATATATATATATATATATATATATATATATATATATATATATATATATATATATATATATATATATATATATATATATAATGGGCCGATTTTGATCATAATTGGTGGGTACCTTCTTTTTGCAAATGGCTTGGATAAGTTCGTTAGCCAAGAAAACTATAGACGCAGCAAGTACGTTATGGAAGTGAATTTTCTAAAAATCAATTTGGTTACCGGTATAACCTATATAGTAGGAACAATGTACCATATTTTATCAAAATAATTATTTGAAAATGTACAAAAATGTTTCGAAAATAAACTTTAAATGTTTCTGAGAAAACTGGTCTCCTAGACAATGAACCTTAGGTAATAGCAAATTGAGTTATTGAAATTTGAAACATTTAATAAAAATTCGCTACCAAAACGCCCTTGCCGCGTCTGTACAAAAATTTCCGAAAATAAAGTTAAATGTTGGTTTCCTAACCAACAAAACTTACGTTAATAGCAAATTGAGTTATTGAAATTTGAAGGATTTAATAAAAATTCGCTACCAGAACGCTCTTACTGCGTCCAGATTTATTTCTTTCAAACATGCATCATATTTCGATAAAAAATGCTAAAATGCAGTAACGAATTTGTTCCACAAAAATTAGCTAAAAATTATAGACCGTTAAACCATAAACTTCACTAAACCTACAGTGAAAGCATCAACTTAACTAAACCGACAGCCAAAGCACCAGAGAAAAGGTCTATTTGAAATGAATTTTCTGTAAATATTTTAGTAAAATGAAGGTGAATGACGGTTAAATCTGAAACTTAAGGGGTCGCAGAACACACTTCATGCAACATTTTCTTTTCACAATCCGTATTTGTTTCACGTTCTTTGCCTAAACATTTCCAATTTTGACGTTTTAAATTGCGAGTTTGGCGTTTTGAGGAAAACTCCAAAATTTGTTCCTTTAGCTGCCCGTAACTTTTTGTCCTTAAACTTAGAGACCTAAATTTTGGTACATGGTTCACTCTTTATAATACAAATACGCGTACCAAATTTGGTTGCCCTCACTTTGTTATTTCCGGAGATATAGTTTTTTTTTAGTAAGAAAACACAAAATTTTTCCGCGACAACCTGGCCAACGAACTTATCCAAGCCACTTGCAAAAGGAAGGTGGAAGGTACTTACCAAATTTGATCAAGATCGGTCCATTATTTTTTGAGTTATCGGTACGATATATATATATATATATATATATATATATATATATATATATATATATATATATATATATATATATATATATATATATATATATATATATATATAACACAGATCTCCCCATTAGTGAATTTTTTTAAGAAAATTCACTAAAAAAGAAAACTTGAATCACCAACGACTTATGGGCCACCTGTAATTATAAAAATATTTTTTAAGATGCAGCTCAAGACACCCTATAATTAATGTATACAATTTTTTTCGTATCGTGCATAATAACGGATATACTGAACTTTAAAGATTTTTTACGAAAATTCGACAAAAATGGTATACCATTAACCGATAAACTCTATAGCCAACACTATGCCAAAGCATCAGAGAAAGGGTCTATTTGAAATGAATTTTCTGGGAATATTTTAGTAAAATGAAGGACAATGACGATTGAAACTAAGACTTCAGGCTTTGTAAAACATTCTTCTTGAGACATTTTCCTTCCATAGCTAATATTAGTTTCAAGTTCATCGCCTAAATACTACCAATTTTGACGTTTAAAATCGCGACTTTGACGTTTTGAGGAAAACCCAAATTTATTTTTCTTTAAATGCCTGTAACTTGTTTGTCCTTTAACCTGCAGAGCTAAATTTTGGTAGTTAACTTACCTATAATGACATAAACCCGCGTATGAAATTTGGTTGCCCTTACTCTGTTAATTTTGGAGATATAAATTTTTTTCGATTTTTTCGAAAGAAAACACAAAACTTTCCGGGAAAACCTCGGCGGATTTTCCTGGCTAAGGAACTTATCCAAGCCACTTGCGAAAGGAAGGTACTCACCGAGTTTTATCAAAATCGGTCCATCATTTTTTAAGTTATAGGTCTGAAACATATATATATATATATATATATATATATATATATATATATATATATATATATATATATATATATATATATATATATATATATATATATATATATATATAAACATATAAAGTCTGAAACCGACCTCGGATTTGGGTTCCAGGGGTCCTAAATAGCACTCATTTGAAGAAATTTTTTCAAAATTCAAAAATCGGGATCTCCTCAGTAGTGAATTTTTTTAAAGAAAATTCACTAATGAGGAGATCCCGACTTTTGAATTTTAAAAAAAATTTTTGCAAATGAGCGAGAACTAGGACCCCTAGAACCCATATCCGGGGCAGTTTCAATTTTAAAATGTTTATATATATATATATATATATATATATATATATATATATATATATATATATATATATATATATATATATATATATATATATATATATATATATATATATATATATATATATATATATATATATATATATATATGTATGTATCACACCGATAACTCAAAAAATAATTAGCCGATTTTGATAAAATTTGGCATGTACTTTCCTTTTGTAAATCGCTTGAATAATTTTGTTAGTCAGGAAAATCGGACAAGGTTTTCCGGGAAATTTTTGAATTTTCATTCGAAAAAAAATTTATTTTATTTTTAAATACAAAGGCTATATAACCAAATTTGGTAGATAGTTTTACCATATAAAAAGTAAACTATACACCAAAATTTAGATTTCTATGTTAAAATATGTGAAAAAATTTTTGCAGTCTCACCATCGTACCTCTCTATTAGCGATTTTTTTCAAATAAAAATTCGCCACAATGTAGATCATTTCTATGAAAATTCACTACCAAACGTACTTGCTGCGTCCAGACTTTTTTACCACATTTTAGGTTGTTTGACATAATATACTAATACTTAGACGTTTACAGCTTATAGTAAGATAATGCAGTGCGTGGAATAGAAAAGTTATATGACTTTTATGAAAATAAAATGGCTTTACTAAAAAAAATATTTTATTAATTTTATTTTCAAATATCTACTTATTTCAATTAATGTTAATGTTTTAACTTGTTGAGTGCTGGTACCAAGAGAACATTGCCTGTAGGTACGTCATGTGTGTGATGATAAAGAAATAATTGGCGAATAATAAAAGTAACTTAATGCCCTTTAATTTTCATTCGAAAAAAATTTTATTTAATTTTTAAATACAAAGGTACAAATTTGGTAGATAGTTTTACCATATAAAAAGTAAACTATACACCAAAATTTAGATTTCTATGTTAAAATAAAAAAAAAGTTATAATAAAATATTTTGTGCCAGATCCTTTCTATGAAAATTCACTACCGTAACGCACTTGCTGCGTCCAGACTTTTGAACATTATTTTTTAATAGTGAATAATAATACCTAACTTAACCCGTATCTGTAGTCACATATAAACGTAATACAAATTTGGAGCGTTATTTTAAATTTGCACAAGGGCGCTAAAAGTGCTAGGCGTGCGCCTGCATTAGAAAAAACTAACGGGACGCAGCAATTGCGTTATGGTAGTGAATTTTTATTAAATGCTTCAAATTTCAATAACTCAATTTTTTATAAACTTAGAAAGTTTAATTTTGGTATGTAGTAATGTCTTTCCAAAGACAAGATATCCACCAAATTTCATTAAAATAACTGTAATTTTCGAAGAAAAAAATTTTTTTCGAAAGAAAATTCAAAATTTGAATAACTCAATTTTCTATAAGCTTAGAAAGTTGAATTTAGGTACGTAGTAAGGTCTCTCCTAAGGCAATATATGCGGTAAATTTGATTAGAACAGCTTTGTAATTTTCGGAGAAAAAAAATTATTTTGAAAGAAAACTCAACATTTTCCCGGAAAACCCCGTCCGATTTTCCTGGCTAACTAAGTCATCCAAGCCATTAATAAAAGAAAGGCACTTGCCGAGTTTCATCGAAATCGGTTAATTATTTGTTGAATTATCAGATGGATACATATACATACATACATACATACATACATATATATATATATATATATATATATATATATATATATATATATATATATATATATATATATATATATATATATATATATATATATATATATATATATAAACATATTTAAATTTAAACTGACCCCGAATATGGGTTCTAGGGGTCCTAATTCGCGCTCATTTGAAAACTTTTTTGCAAAGTCTCACCATCTATTAGTGAATTTTTTTAAATAAAAATTCACTAAAAATGTAATGAATACATCAAATAAATAATTTTATATGTACTATGTGGCATTTTTAAAAATGCAAATATTTCATATCCTTTTCATCAGGTTGGCTGTGGTAAATTATATAGACTTTCATATAATTTTAAACTGAACTGTAATTGACTTAAATGTAATTACCCTAGCTTGTAATGATTTGTTTTGAAAATTACATGTGTGCTATTCTGAGCCAATGATTTAAAAATACTGTATGTCGGAATGAACTTGACATGTTTTAGTACAATGAATATGATTTATAATACCATTTGTTGATTTGCACACTGAAAATATGTTTCTAAGGGTATGACCTTTATCTCCACCAGCTATTGCAAAGAGAAACAATACTTTAACGATTATTATCTCACTTGGGGGATTTTTTTATGGCGCTAACATAAAAAAATTATTATTTTCAGCAGTATTCGTAAAGTACGTCTTTTAGTTTTGTGTTTATTAAACAAGAACTCAAGAGATGCTCTTTACATAATTGAGTTTGTATTAATAAACACACTTGGAGAACCCAAATCACCACAACACATTTTAAATAAAAAGTACGGGACGCAGCATGTGCGTTATGGTAGCGAATTTTCATAAAATTATTTTTAATACCAAATATGTGTGTTTTTTTTGCATAAGGCAGACATCAAATTTGATTACCAGTATAACATATATAGTATTAAAAACAATGTGCCATGTTTCATCAAAATAACTTTATTGTTTGAAAACGTACAAAAATTTCCGAAAGTAAACTTAAAGTGTAACCGAAAAAATCCGTTTCTTGGTCAACCTTATAGGTTAATAATAGCAAATTGAGCTTTTCAAATATGAAGCATTTAATCAAAATTCGCTACCATAGCGCACTTGCTGCGTCCAGAATTTCTTTACTTACAAACAAGCATTATATTTCCATGGAAAATGCAAAAACAAAAAAAAAATATTTGTATCACCAACGACTTATGCGCCACCCTGTGATTCTAGAAATATTTTTTAAGATGTAGCTCAAGACACCCTATAATTAATGTATACCATTTTTTTTCATATCTTGTAGAATAACGGATATATTGAGCTTTGTTGATTTTTTTACGAAAATTTGACAAAAGTTATATATCATTAAACAATAAGCTCTATAGATAAGACCACTGCCAAGCATCAGAGAAAGGGTCTATTTGAAATGAATTTTATGGAAACATTTTAGTAAAATGAAGGATAATGACGGTTGAAACTAAGCCTTCAGGGTTTGTAAAACATTCTTCTTGAGACATTTTCTTTCCATAGCCCTTATTAGATTCAAGTTATTTGCCTAAATGTTGCGAATTTTGACGTTTTAAATTGTCACTTTGACGTTTTGAGGAAACCCCCAATTTTTTTTTCTTTAAATGCCCATAACTTGTTCGTCTTTTGACCTAGAGTGCTAAATTTTGGTAGGTAATTTACCTATAGCGATATAAAACGATGTACCGAATTTGGTTGCCCTTGCTTTGTCATTTCTGGAGATATGAAATTTTTTTTAAAGAAAACACAAAATTTTCCGGGAAAACCTTGGCTGATTTTCCTGGCTAATGAACTTATCCAAGCCACTTACAAAGGGAAGGTACTCGCCAAATTTTGTCAAAATCAGCCCATTATTTTTTGAGTTATCGATGTGATATATATATATATATATATATATATATATATATATATATATATATATATATATATATATATAAACATATACAAATTCAAACTGACCCCGGATATGTGTTCTAGGGGGCCTAATTAGCGCTCATTTGAAGAAATTTTTTCAAAAGTCGGGATCTCCTCAATAGTGAAACGCGAAACTCGCGATTTGAAACGTCAAAATTGGCAATGTTTAGACGAAGAACGTGAAACAAATACGGATTGTGAAAAGAAAATGTTGCAAGAAGAGTGTTCTGCGAACCCTTAAATTTCAGCTTTAACAGTCATTGCCCTTTATTTTACTAAAATGTTTACAGAAAATTAATTTCAAATAGACCCTTTCTCTAATGCTTTGGCTGTCGGTTTAGTTAGGTTAATGCTTTCGCTGTGTGTTTAGTTAAGTTTATGGTTTAACGGTCTATAATTTTTACCTAATTTTCGTAGAACAAACTCGTTAGTGTATTTTTGCATTTTTTATCGAAATATGATGCACGTTTGACAGAAAAAATCTGAATACAGTAAGTGCGTTTTGGTAACGAATTTTGATTGAATCCTTCAAATTTCAATAACGCAATTTGCTATTAACGTAAGGTTTGTTGGCTAGAAAACCAACATTAAAGTTTATTTCCGGAAAATTAGAAAATTCGGGAAAACTGAAAGTTTTTATTTCGCAACATGCACAAATGTCGTTTGACATATTGAAATTTGAACATGACAACCTCTGTCAGGTCAGCTAGTGTATAATAGAAATTTTCGGGACGCAGTAAGTGCGTTATAGTAGTGAAATTTGTGTGTGTGTGTTTTGTTTCTTTAACGTCGGCCTATTTCCGCGACTATAGCCAATCACCGACGCCAGGGAGTAGTTTCACCTCACTATCCCGAAAATGTTGCCGAACCCCTGCCTTTCTGTAAGGAGGGTAGGGATCTTTAACTTGCCCAACATCGCATGGACACGGGACCGACGGCTTTACGCCCCCCCCCCAAAAAAAAAAAAGCTTTATTATTTTTTGAATACTTTTTTTTCGAAATAAATCATTATTTTTTTTTAGGAAAACTAGTCCGATTGGGCTGGCTAACGAACTCATGCAAGCTATTAATAAAAGAAAGATACTTGCCGACTTTCATCAAAATCGGCTAATTACTTATTGACTTCTCGGTTGGATACAAACACACACACACACACAAATATATATATATATATATATATATATATATATATATATATATATATATATATATATATATATATATATATATATATATATATATATATATATATCGGGTTCTAGGGGTCCAAACTCGCGCTCATGTGAACAAATTTTTGCAGTCTCACCATCGATACCTCTCTATTAGCGATTTTTTTCAAATAAAAATTCGCCACAATGTAGATCATTTCTATGAAAATTCACTACCAAACGTACTTGCTGCGTCCAGACTTTTTTACCACATTTTAGGTTGTTTGACATAATATACTAATACTTAGACGTTTACAGCTTATAGTAAGATAATGCAGTGCGTGGAATAGAAAAGTTATATGACTTTTATGAAAATAAAATGGCTTTACTAAAAAAAATATTTTATTAATTTTATTTTCAAATATCTACTTATTTTAATTAATGTTAATGTTTTAACTTGTCGAGTACTGGTACCAAGAGAACATTGCCTCTAGGTACGTCATGTGTGTGATAATAAAGAAATAATTGGCGAATAATAAAAGTAACTTAATGCCCTTTAATGAGAACAATCGTGGAAGCCATAAAACGTTTCTGATTGTATATTACACATCATTGTCTGTTTTCATCCCTCTAATAAGGTGAATTCAAATAGTCGTTCACACTCTAATAATAGTTATTAATTTATTTCACGGTTGGTAAGTCGAAGTCTATATATCGGTGATAATACCTCACACCACAAACCTGTCAAGTATTCAATTGATAGAATAGGGACCAGACTAATTAGAAATTGCCAATTAGGCAATAATTCCATGTTTTATGCTTAGAGATTTTGTAGAACGTTGAACCTTTTACAGTTGAATTTGAACTTAATCAATTATAGATGTCTATGCGTACTTTCCTTCCACATTGTCAATACGTGTGGAAGTATAGCATCGGCGACAAAAATTGCAGACATTTTTTCTCGCTCAAACGTCGTAAAACGTGTCAAAACATAGAAAACATGATTTGGGAACGAAATTTTTTGTGTCTGTCGGTCTGTATGTCTGTCTGTAGCCACGATAACTTTAGAACGACTTGAGATACCGTCTTCAGATTTGGTACAAAGTTAGCACCGGACAAACGGACGGATCGAATTGTTTTTTGGGTAAAATCGCTCCAGGGGGTAGGGGATGGATGGTGGACGATTTGGTGCAAATTGACATTTTTTCGTTAAAACTTGAGTAATATATCGTTTTAGCGTTTGTTGATTAGAAAACTTTCAATTTCATCACACATCCGGTTTTCTGTGCTGAAATTAAATTACGGGTTGAATGTGTGGGGGTGGAATATCGGTGACAGATATTTCGACTTTTTTTGGTAAAACGGCGTAAAATGTCTCAAAACATATAAGAAACTGGATTCTGGAACGAATTTTTTTTTTCTGTCGGTCGGTATGTCTGTCGGTCTGTACGTCTGTCTGTTGGTAGGCGCAATAACTTTCGAACGAATTGATATATCACCTTCAAATTTGGTATCCAGTTAGCACCCGACAAAGAAACGCTTCGAAGTGTTTTTTGGTATGATCGTAAGATCGTGTTCTTTAAGAAAAATTTCGGGAAGCAGCAAGTGCTTTTATAGTGGCGAATTTTCATAAGAATTGTGCACTATGATTATACGGCATATTAGTAAAGTTAATACTTTAAACTTAGACATCCTAGTATGCGCACATTTGAAGAATTCTTTCGAAAGTGTTACCATCGATATGTCTCTATTATCAAAAAAAGCTTGCGTTCTAACTCCTTTTGAGAAAAATTCCCAAACCTCGATTTTCTGTGAAGCTAAAGAACTAAATTGTGCTATATCTGTAGACATAGTAAGTCTGTTTAAAAGGAACTTGTATTACAAATTTCATTAAAGTTATACAGAAGATTTCGAGAAGGAAACTTAATTCATATTTAGAAAAGTAAAGTATCTGCAAAATATAAACGTAGCAGTTATTTTTCCTTATAACAAAATTATGATTTCAGACTCAAAGGTGACAAGCTTATTTAGGCGTTCTAAACAAAAATGAGATCTTGTTCAAACCAATGAAATCTGTGCACTATTCTTTCTCCAAATGTCAAAATAAAACGTAAAAAATATATACATTTATCTAGCTGGATTCGATCGCGTAACCTTGTGCTTAGGAGGCAAGCTATTTCTCCAATAAACTTTATTTATATCACTTTTAATATTTACAATGTAATGTACAATAATTGGAGTGTATTACAATGCACCAGAGAGTTATTATTAAATCGCTCTTTATTTTTATATCGCTTATATTTAATAATATAAGTACAGTGTCTTGTTTACATTTGTTTGTTTGTGTACAGAGGAGATAAACTTATATATGGGATTTAACAAAATAGCAGGAAAAATACGACTAACAAAAACCTGCTTTATAAATCTAGTTTTAATATTTTATCAATGTATTTAATTCTATTAGTTTACTAAATAAATATTATACAGAGACACGTATACATATATCTAAATTATACATATAGAATATTTACAATTGTTATAAAATTACCTAAATCTTAACTATACTTAACATTATCAACGGGATGTTTATGCCTCATTTTTAACCAGTTCTTTTATTATTTAACGGTGGTATGTTTCTTGGTAGAATTTCATATTTTCGTAAGAGAAGGCAAGCACGAAGTGCCCTGCGCAATCTAGGCACACCTCAACTAGCGTTTTATTTGCGTGATATTTTAGGTCGGCCTCATGCCCGGGATATTACATTCAAAGTATACGTAACAATTGTTAATTACAGAATTAGTAGAATTACCATTGAAACACACCCACGACCGTTTTGGTTTTATATGACGTATTATGTTTACGATTAAAGATAAGATAAACTATTTTAGAATCATTTTTATAGAGACTTCGCTTGATTTTGTTTACATTTCGGCTATATTATGCGACAGCATAATATATCTATGCTGCGGTAAAACTGTATTTGAGTCCGTTAATAAAGCTACAAATATAGTGTATTTAAATAATTGATTGAATCCCCTAGTTAAATAACAATCACGTGGCAAATTTTTAATTTCATGTCGTCTGTCATTTTCCATAATTGCGGCCGAGATTTCACGATTGTTGGTTCGGGTAGTGTGTTTTCTGCCTGTTATATATTTAGTTTGGTTACCGTTGATGTATGGTTTATACCTGTTGTATGAATCAATCTACGCGTGGCAGTTATCTACTCTGTCTGTCAAGGATTGGACTTTAACCACTAAGTCATTTCAACACATGTCTTTGAGATTTTATTTTTAATTTGGAAAAAACTCTAACTTTTGTGTACCAAATGACTTAAAATTCACAACATAGGTTTATTTGTACTATTTCTAGCCACATGTAAAGTCTCATTCCTGTTGCACTGATACTTACACAAATATAGCGTTTTCAAAAAGTTTTCCCCGATTTTCCAAAGAAAAAACTGGAGGGTAAAAGCTGATTGACGAACTCGACCTCGGTTTTCGCCCAAACAAGATTTTTGTCAAGTTTCATTGAAACCAGTTTAGTATTTTTTGGGTTATGGCTCGGACACCTACATACACACACACACACACACACACACACACACACACACACACACACACACACACACACACACACACACACACACACACACACACACACACACACACACATATATATATATATATTATATACATATATATATATATATATATATATATATATATATATATATATATATATAATATATATATATATATTAATTTAACGGACCTTGGTTTTGGACTCTAGGGACCCAAATTCGCGCTCATCTGTAGAAATTTGCTCAAAAGCTTTTTATTGTGACCTCTCTATTAGCAAATTTTTGTTAATGAAAATTCGCTAAAAAGGTACTTTTATGAACAGAACGAATTAGTGTGTTATTTTTGAAACACCTCTATACAGTTTCCTGTCTAGACTCCTGTCGGTTTGATTATTAATCGTCTGTTGGGGCATATGAAAAGTTATATTAAGATTTACGGTCTCTACTTCTCAAAACCTAGTACTTATTCCGACCTCGTTTTATTTTTTCAGAATACTTGAAATGTCGGCTTGTTTCAACTGTGACATATTCCTTAAAGAATGCACTGTTACCGATATACAAAAGCATGGAGAAAAATATTCCTCAAATAAACATAATAACTAGAACAGAAAATTTCAATGGAAAAATTTGACAAGTACAATTAAAGGCTTTTCGATTTAGTTGATATTGAAATAAAACTTAAAGTTGAAATAAGAATGTATCAAATCTCGGAAAATCGTGATAACAATGATACAACTACACAAAAACAGTGAAAGCTAGTTAATGAAGTGTTCGAAATGACCACCATTTTGCTCAGCACATAAGTTTAAGCGAGTTTCAAAAGAATAATTAATACACTTAAATTAATCTTATCAAATACACCACGGATTCTTTCCTTCATATCTTCTTTTGTCGCCGGTTGTGCCTGAAAAACTATTTTTTTTTTACATAACCCCATAAAAAGAAGTTCATTTTTGTTAGATCAGGTGACCTAGGCGGCCATGCATGCAGCACTCCTATTCCAATCCAGCGTTCTGGAAAATGTTGGTTAAGAAAATCATGAATGTTAGCTGTATGATGAACTGGAGCATCATCATGCGTAAACCACATGTATGCTAACAAGCAGTTGGTCTAATAATAGTCTATTAGAAACTGAAGATATCGCCGTGCAGTGAGCCGTCAACCGATGACAAAATTTCCAATAATTCCATCCCAGACGTTAAGATACCACCTATTTTGACTAGTCGTGTGAGTAAATTAAGGGTTTTCAGTAGCATGAAGGTAAAAGTTATGTCTGTTATGTACAAGTTTTTATATTCATCTATAATAAACCAATTGTCTAAATTAAGAATATGCAGGTAAATATACAATTCAAATTACCCGCTCAGTTGTCAGTACTTCACTCGAGTGGCGCTAGTGTACTTGTCACAAATATCACCAATGCTAAAGCATAGGAGCAAATACTACATAATGACAATACGGGACACTCCTATGCTTTAGAGAAACCAGCGTAAGTGTCCAGTTCAACCTTGTCTAACATAATTCCCCATTTAATCAAGACATGTTCAATATCCTAAATATCCTTAAATATGGTACTAAAACGACTGTCTTAATATGTCTATAATTGCAACAACTTATTAATGAGGTATGTCATGTCAGAATTATTACAAAAGGTCCCTGCTTTGCCCCCGACGTTACCTTAGGCCTAAGGTAGCGCGGCCTGGGTACAGGAGACCAGGCACGCTGTCCAAACGTACCAGCAACTTTACATACCCAGAGGTTATGGCACCTTCAGACGAATCCAGGTCTTACATTTGTGTGCCCCGCCCGGGCGTCCTCCACTTGACCCCTGACGGCCAGGCAAAGCAGACCCCATCATTATAACTACGTGAGACAGTCTAATTGGTAACCATATAACTAAAGCATACGTGGCTCATATAATTTCTAAAAAATCTAGCAATTTCAGTAAATGTTTAATCCCCCTGTATAATAAGCAACCCAGGTATAGTTTCCTAATAATTATTGCTATCTGAATTATATTATTAGCTATAATGAACCAAGACACTTAGCGAGTAGGTACTCAATCACCTAAACTAATATGCACTGTGTTAACTATAATTAGTCTTTTATGATAAAATTACACTACGCACAAGCCTTTTATAACTAACTAACTAACAGTAAATGGGTGAAGCATCTCTAGTTTTAGATGCATTAAACATTTCAGCTTCTTTATGTTATCTATGCATAAAGATTAGGTGGTTGATGGAACCTCAAAACACTTGAGGTCCCCTTCGCTCGCAGTGTCGTCAAGTATCATACAAAATATAAGATGGTACAGTTTCTTGTAAAGATTCTGTTTAAAACTAACGTTACATGCCGAATTATAACAAAGGCAATGAATAAAAGTCAATAATCCAAAATGAACTTTTTCAAAAGTTCAACGAATTAATTATCATTAGCGAGATGTATATCTCTCATTCTGACAATTATCATTACATTTCGAACTTTCCTGTTGTTTATGTTATGAAAGGAAAACATTTTTCGCTGCTGATTTCATTTAAATTCCAATCCAAGTTTTCGGAACCCCGAACTATTTTGTTTTTGCATTAACCCTGGCTATTCTACACAGTCTGGTGAGTATTCAAATCCGAGATGAGGATATACTTATTATAATATGAATTCTATGGCCTATGGTACTAAATCATAAAATAGAACGTGTACTGTTTCGGATTGATGTCAACAATCTAAATTAGTTCATCGTATGATATGAACAATCAGTATTTAAAGGTTTTATTGCCAAAACAAGGACGGCTCATTCAGAGCGTAAACCGTAAATTCGTTTTGCATGTTCAGGTGAATTTAAATAAACATTACGTATAAAATGTGGCAAGTTTTTCTCATGTGTTAGAAAATTGCTGAGCTTAATTAAATTATTTAACTATGCTTTATTGAATTGGCGTAATTGCAAATACAATTTTATAGATAATATTTCAGCAAAATTACGCACATTAAGTGACTAAGTGTAAGAAAATGGGGAAAAGCCTAATTAAAAGGTTTATTGAAGTAGACTGTACCTCTTAATGGAGTGCTAATTATTACGTATATTAGTAAATGTGCCGCGAACCGATGCCTATTGGAAAGTGTCCCCTCTCTGGCCCATCTCCGCACTGCCTGGGCTACCCTTGTCACCTCCTACCATCAGGACCAGCAACCTCGGGAACACAACCAGCTATCACTTTAGTATAGGAAAACAAGGCCTCCTTAAATTGTAATTATCTCAAGAAATAGTAGGTGTACGGGAACAATTTAAAAAGCTGCATAATCTAGACAAACCACAAGTGGTGATGAATGTTCGCAAATTTCAAAAACTGTTTTGTGTTATTAGTTATAATTAATTGAAATTCACCTAAATATTCCAATGATTTAGATAAGATTATATATACGAAGATGTTCCAAAAGAGATGACTTTGACTATTCATTACCTGCAGGAACATGTAAAGATTCGATTGCAATAAAATATAAGTATGTAGCCATTCTAGTTTTTTTTTAAATATGTTTTTATTGAATGTCCACACAAAACGATTTGTCCGGCTGCCCGAGGGAAATTCTGTACAAGTGCAACTGTATTGCCACTGAGCTGAGAGATGACAAGTTCGGCAATTGTATAACAGAGCGCGTTTGCATCTGACCCAATGACTGGCTATCTCCGGCATAAGCAGTGTTGTCAGTGTTATAAAAACTCACTGAAATTGAATACTGCGATAACCATAAGCTTTTGACAACGTAAAATAAATGAGGTACGTAACAATGATGAAAATAACGGTAAAATTTTCCATTGACATTAATTTTACAATGCATTATTTTTTCGTTGTTTATTAAAATAGACTCGTATGTGTTTCATTAAAAGCTTGTACATGTTTATA
The DNA here is from genome assembly GCA_964006375.1 of Tillus elongatus. Lineage (NCBI taxonomy): Eukaryota > Metazoa > Arthropoda > Insecta > Coleoptera > Cleridae > Tillus > Tillus elongatus. The sequence goes on along the minus strand of OZ023264.1, from coordinate 152,973,827 downwards.
ACTCAATTTTCCGTTAACCTAGAAACTTAAATTTTGGTACACAAAAGTATATGAAACCAACAAATAAAGGAAGCTTCACCAAAATACATTTACAATTTTCAGCAATATATTTTTTTAATTGGTCCAATTGAGCTAATGTGTCGGAGTTTAATCAAAATTAATTTGCGTTCATTTGAAGAAATGTTGTGAGTTTAAAAGCCTGATCTTCATAAACAAATATTTTTATAGACATTTGCGGGAACACAGGGATTCTGTATAAGATTAGATGACTTCAAAATCCATAGCGTGACTTTATTCTCCGGCCTTAGAAATGCCGAATAGACGCCCCATTCATTCGACTTTCGACCGCTTAGAAATCTTACAAATATTGTCTGTCCCAAGTTCATCTAAAGGCATAGGTAACAATAGAATTCGTATCTTCCTCATCCTCCGCTCTTCAACCTCCCGCTCCATAAACTTGGTATGTAAACAAAAGAGTAGACAAATGACAACATCGCTTTTCTAAGGACGTAAAATTATTACAAGCTCTCTGAAAAACTAAAGCCGAATGTGACGCCACCTGCTGAGAGGTAGTTCAACTTAGTAAGACTTTCAAAAGAATCATACAGTTTCCAAGGAAATCGCTAGTTCAAGACCTTCACTAATCTTCAGCAGCACCTCTCAGGATAATATTTTCTATCTCTGTTGGAGCTACTTTTTCGTCTAGAATATCGCAGCCTTAAGGGAGATGCGGTGTTACCAGCTTACATTCGGCCAACCTGACTTTAGGAGGTCCACCGACGTGACTGTAAAATTCATGTCGTCTGAGATAAAGCAATCACAGTAATACAAACAAAACTCTGGTCTGAAAACGAAATAAATTACAACATGCACTGGACCTAAATACTCAGAAACTAGGAAAACACAAAAACCCCATAAAAACATAAAAATTCATAATTACTATCATTACTACATATTACTACATATTACTACATATTGTTACGTTCTACGAGGTTCTAAATTTATTCACTACCAAAACAGATTTTCAAATTACTAATTGATTATAACCAATTATTTTCCAACACCACTATCAACTAAAATATTTCTTTCTATTACTAAATGTCCATAGAACTATATTCCACTATCGCTTCGATACACCAACTCGAACTAACCATTGACTGACTCAATACTGACTAACTCACTCTATGTGCCGTTCATCCATTTATACTATCCATAGAGATTCTGGATCTTCTACACTGTTCTACACCTGTCACTTATGGTCCCTTCTAGAAATATAATTCCAGAATGTTCGCTGTTACCAACACACTTTACAACCTAGCTCTGATCATAGAAGTAACAAAGTGCATAAACATAAGTGTCATAGATGGGTGTGACACTGCCCCCCCTCTTACATTCGATCGTCTCGGTCGAATTACGATAATTCTTAGTATGGCGTAAGCCTGTGCATATGCACCACCTTTATCTTTCTCTTCGAGCTCCTCTGAATGCGATATACAACGTCATTGGTCCTTTTGACCACCTTATAAGAACCTTATAAGGACCTTCCTACTATTTCTGTAGTTTCGGTAACCGGCCCTTTCGTCGTACTGGATTGTAGAACCACACCCGATCTCCTTCTTTAAAACCAGCTGAATTGGCTCGCACGTCATAAAGGGCCTTCATGTGGTCGCTTTCTACTCGTATATGCATTCGGACAGCAGAATGGGTAGCTTTTCTTCTTGTCAATAGGTCGGGGCTCTCTTCAAGCGGAGTTCTTACGTTACACTGGTTCTTCTCCACAATTGCTCTTGTTCTGGTGTTTCTGTTTGCACAAATATCTCTGCAGACCTTATTCCTCCTGTTGACATCAGCTCTGTTCCAACAAGTGCGTTCACTGACCTTTTTCGGGGTTAGCTTCACACTTACATGGTCTTTACCCTCTTCGCCTTGTACTTCTCTCATAATTTATTTTCTACTTGTTTCTGACTAAGTAACTGGTTCGCCTCTTCCTCTCACAGCTCCTCGCTGGAATGGCACTTTCACGGCAGGCGTTGCTAATTTCCTATATGGAGATTTTCCTCACTGCCAGGCTACTGCCAGGCGATATTACTATTTCTCCACCGTCGATAGTCAGGAATATAGTGCCAAAATTAAGTTTAGCGCACTGACCTTTGATTTTGTCCAAGTCAATTATAATCGGGTTTGATATTACGGCGACTATGGCTCTCTGCTTTACTTCCATGTCCCAGTTTGCAGCTCAACGTCAGTTTTGCCAAATACCTGGATCCGATCACCACTGGCTGCATTTACTCTGTACACTCTCTCTGGCTCTCTTACTCGCCACCTTGGTACCATGTCGCGGCGAATAATTGTCCTAGGTGCACCAGTATCGACGACCATCTGAGTCTTATTGCTGCTTACGTATCTGTCTACGACGAGAGCGCTGCCAGAATCGCTAGCCTGAGAAACAGTTACCGGCCTTAACCTTACTTTCTTCCATGCGCGTGATCTTAGAGCCCAACATTCGCCTCGTATATCTCCCACCTAGCCGCAGTTCCAGCAACGCAAGGCATTTGCACGTTGAGCTCTTATTGGGTGCCCATTAGACGTAGGCCTTATTTGTTCTGCTATTTTCTCTAGTAGCTGCATGACCTTGGATGAATCTGTTTTATTTTCTTCTTGGACTTGGAGACTGCGAACTTTCACATGGCTTTCTGACGCTTGCTTTGCCGCTTCAAACTCCAAGGAATGTGCCAAAGCATCGTTCAAGTTTTTGTATCTCGCCATCCTCAGCGCCTGTTGGGTGTCGGGATCTCTGATGCCGTCAATGAAGGTTTGCCTCGAAAGTTGGTTTAAGAACTCCATCGGAGCTATGGGGTAAGCTAATCGTACCAGTCCAGCAGCATCGGCGTGAAGATGTTGGAGACTTTTGCCCGATTTCTGACAACAATTTTGCAACTGAAATCGATACAGCTGTTGTAAATGCTGGTCGCCAAACCTCATCTCTAATTGATGTCAAATGCTGTCAAAACTCAACGGTTCTTCCCTGGGAACACCTTGAAGCACATCTATGGCATCTCCTCTGAGAGCAACAATTAACAAGGTGGCTCTCTCTCTCTCTTCCCACCTACACCCCCCCCCCCCACACACACACACACACACACACACACACACAACCATTTGCTGTAGCAGCGGCTTAGAACTGGCGTAGGTAAATACCCCATGGGACTGAGCCATCCAATGTGTGGACCTTAATTCTTACGACCGTGCTATCTTCGAGTCTGACGTTTCCCTTTACAAGGGTACCATACTTATATTCTAGTTATTGTATTTTCTGTTAAACTTCTTCTTGTATACTCGTCAGCATGTCATGTACATCGTCGCTGATACTCCTTACTCGGCTTTCTACTTTCTGGAAGATGTCTTTTACATGCTTCATACGTTCGTTCACACATAAAGTAATATTCTCACTTCTGCCGGCTTGTTCTTGCAGAATTTTTCTTCGTCTCTTCTTCTGGCTTCTTCATCTTTTTCTCTCCTCTGTTCCTTTGCTTCTTCATCTCTTTTTCTCTCTTCCTCATCTCATTTTCCCATTTCTTCTTTGGCTTCGTCTCTTTTTCTGGCCCCTTCATCTCTTTTTCTCATTTCTTCTTTGGCTTCTTCCTCTATTTTTCTGGCCTCTTCATCTCTTTTTCTCATTTCTTCCTTGGCTTCTTCATCTCTTTTTTGGCTTCTTCTATCATTTATTTAATCAGTTCCAATAGCTGGGTGTCCATATTGGCTGTTACGTAACGTGTTTTAGGCAGATAAGTACTTAAACTGGTACAGAGTTTGTTCAAACAAAACTCTGGTCTGAAAACTAAATAATCTGCCACCTGCACAAGACCTAAATATTCAGAAACTAGGAAAAACATAAAAACCCCATAAAAACACAAAAATTCCTAATTAATCTCTTTACTACATATTACTACATATTGTTACGTTCTACGGGGTTCTGGATTTGTTGACTAACAAAACAGCTTTTCAAACTACTAATTTATTATAACCAACTATTTTCCAACACCACTATCAACTAAAATATTTTCCCTATGCCCATAGAACTGTATTCCACAATACGCATTCTTTGATCGTTTCGATACACCAACACTAACTAACCATTGACTGACTCAATACTGAACTAACTCACTCTATGTGCCGTTCGTCTATTTCTACTGTCCATAGAGATTCTAGATCTTCTACACTATTATACACATATAGGGTGATTCACAACGCAATAGATACAGAATGTGTGCATGTAGAGGACTTTAAAACATGCCAATTTTTTTCTCTGGCGCCTATGGTTGGCGAGATATTGATCTCGGAAGATTCTTTAATAATTATAAGAAACAGCTGTATTGCAGCAGTGCCCTAACATAGAAAAAACAAATTTGGTAGATGGTTTTCTTTTATCAACATCGTCTGTTGACAAACATTTAAAGTAGGTATAAACTCAAAAAGGAATGAATGAGGGGTGAGTCACCCTTTTAATGATTTGATTTTTTGAACCATAACCTAATTAAAAGTTGAAGTAGATCAATTTTATAGAAAACTACATTTTGTACCTTTTTCTCCTCTTATCACTTTTTCGACAAACCACCCGTTTCTGGGAAAACTGAGATTTTTAGAGTTGACATCAAAACAAAATTATGTGCCTTGAAGATTTTATTAAACATTAAGGTCTCATAGGGATGCCTTGGGCAAGTCAACTGTTCCTAGGTTACAGTTGCTGTCAAATCTGACATTACTTAAATTTATTAAGTTTTATAATAATTATTGTCTTGTGTTTCTTGTTTTCTTTTGTAATAATAATTTGTTGCTCAAAATGGCTGGAAAATTCTCGGTTAATGAACAAGTTGACATGGTATGAGGGTTCTGCGTGGGTAACTGCCGCAGAAGTGTAGAAGTATATCGAAGATTTCCTAATCGTAATATACCACATCGTCAAACGTTTCCAAATCGAATCGCGGAATTAATTGCCCTCAACACTGGCCAGCACGATGACCAGACTTGAATAAATGTGACTTTTTTCTTTGGGGGGCTTTAAAATAATCTATGTTACATGGTTGCAGGATGTGTGTTGAGTTAGGATAGAGGCAATGCAAAACGATTTTATTATCACTGCAAAACTGTGACAGTTCAAAATTGATATGGAACTTATGTCCATCTAGAAATAAAATGACTGGAAATTCTATTTTGTTTTCGATCAACCAAGGAAAAAAGCAATTGCTTATATACTCAAAAACCATCCATCCCTAATCAGACCTGCCAAGATAATATCCTTCAGGAATTGAAAAGGCAATATCTCGTGGAATCCTTTTGTATGGCAGAACTATCATCGGCGGCACCATCAATCCTGAAGCTGCAAAATTTAGTAATACTGTTGTGGATTCCTTTTCAGCACCACTACATATCTCGTAAAAGTTCTTGTATTGCTTCGGACCAAGTAATTTTCCAGATTTGGGACAGAACTGGACGCCCATTTCGTCGCCGTTATAAATTCTACTCGGATCACGTAATAATTCTGCTCTTTTAAATAATTTCTTAGCTCAGAAAACCATTTTCTGATGTTCTCCTCAGTCACAGAAGCACGTGCTTTTGAGATTATTTCTGTATTTCTTCTTGCAATTTCTGGGTGCCTATTCAAAAAGAGCTGCAACCACTTTTTCCCAGGACGCCCATGATTAAAATGGGTTTCTCTATTGGTTACTAAAATGACTTTTTGGACAGAATCAAGAACCACATATGGATGCATAGGGAACCCCAGCTTTGCTTTTGAGAGTATCCAATTAGTAATTTTTTCTTCTTCGACAAAGGTTAATGTTGTATGTGGGCCCATTTTCCGTTGCATAGGTGCTAATCCCCTGATTGTTTTTACTTAACGTTGATTTGGGAATGCCAAATCTTGACGCAGCTGAATTTAAACCAAGTGATCCCCCACGCACTTCCTCCACAGCTTTCTCGAGGTCGGTTTCTGTGTATTTAAAGCGCTGGTAAGATTTTGTTGGTGGCACTAGGTCCATGTTCTGTTAAGATAAAAGAGTGTTGATGAATAATCCAACTTAATAGGCGGATTAGTTATTAAAAACAATAAATAATGCAGAAAATATGAAGAAACAGGCATGATCCAGTGAAGGAACACCACAAAAAAGTGTGTTTCTTCACTGGGTGGAGTAACTTTTCACTGTGTTCATTAAAAGAAATAGTCTAAGCACGTCTAAAGAATCGATATATGGATGAATTCGGTGAGAATGTGAATTTATAATGAAAATCCAGAGAAGGAACACTTTGTTCCCTAATTGGATTTTCATAAATTCCAAGATCCAGTCAAGAAACACCGGTTTTTTAGTCACGATTCTGAACAAAATTGATTTTAGAAAACTCTTAATTTAAAGTTTACTGGATACACTCAAACGGTTTTAATCAATTCAATGCCATACACAAAGATAATAGGGAGAAAAATCTGAGTACTCACCTTGAGTGATCCTTAATTCTTTTGGCTTACACTTGACAGCGCGCGAACACGCACAATAGAAACTGCAACTTACTGAAAGATTCAACACTGAGTGGTGGACGTGCCGCCACCTAGTTGCGGAACCAAGTAATAGTATGTTGTCACGCCAGCTCCAAATAACACAAAGTATTAAAAAAATAGAGACTGTATACAACTAACTAACAATTTAGAAAATTGTCAGCCCTGGCCCATTTCTACCCCAATATAGGGAACAAAGTATATAAGGCTAGATGCATTCTCGCAACAATTAGACCCGTAGACCGGTTTCGCTCTCATTAGAGCTCTTCAGTACGGCATACTAATTGTAGCAAAAATACATTTTTTTTTGTTGGATGCAGGAGGGGGAAATCCTCATGCAGACCCCATTCACTGTCCCGTAGGTTCCGTGGGATATAGAGGTACTGTGAGACTGTACTCACTAAAAACCCCTCCCTGGGAGTACCGGACCTTAGTCCATACCTCCGTCGGAAAGAATTACACACAATGACTTTTTAGGGTATGAATGTTTCCATTCTGTTTTTGCCGCGGGGGCGTTAGCGGGTAAGTATAAGCTTTGGACGCTTATGCTTGTGTGGAAGTTGCTCGTCGTAGTCGGTGGCACTACGGAGAAGAGCATTTGGGTGAGAAGCGGCTTTTGCGAACTGGGTTGTGGATAGTTGAGTTATAAACTCAAGTATCGAAGGCATTTCCAGATCAGAGTGAATCTGACTGTTTCGGACAAACAGCTAAAGTAATACGGCTATAGTATAGCCAGCCTTTCAACACTAAGTGAGTGGTGGACGTGCCGCCACCTAGTTGCGAAACCAAGTAGTATATTGTCACGCCAGCTCCAAATAACACAAAGTGTTAAAAAATAGAGACTGTATACAACTAACTAACAATTTAGAAAATTGTTAGCCCTGGCCCATTTCTACCCCAATATAGGGAACAAAGTATGTAAGGCTAGATGTATTCTCGCAAAAATGACAACATACTACTTGGTTCCGCAACTAGGTGACGGCACGTCCACCACTCACTTAGTGTTGAAAGGCTGACTATACTATAGCCGTATTACTTTAGGTGTATTTTTGCTACAATTAGTATGCCGTACTGAAGAGCTCTAATGAAAGCGAAACCGGTCTACGATTCTAATTGTTGCGAGAATGCATCTAGCCTTACATACTTTGTTCCCTATATTGGGGTATAAATGGGCCAGGGCTGACAATTTTCTAAAATTTTAGTTAGTTGTATACAGTCTCTATTTTTTAACACTTTGTGTTATTTGGAGCTGGCGTGACAACATACTACTTGGTTCCGCAACTAGGTGGCGGCATGTCCACCACTCACTTAGTGTTGAAAGGCTGGCTATACTATAGCCCTATTACTTTAGGTGTATTTTTGCTGCAATTTGTATGTCGTACTGAAGAGCTCTAATGAGAGCGAAACCGGTCTACGGTTCTAATTGTTGCGAGACTGCATCTAGCCTTACTTACTGAAAGATTGTTTGACAGACAGTTTTGGCAACCTGACACATTGTTGGAAATATACTAAAGTAACAAAAAAAAAATAGCGGGAGTATTCAAATTGTATAGAAAGCCTAATATTTATTATATAGTTCGAATTGTTCCTTCACTGGTGCAAAAGCCCTAAATAAGTATTATGTCTAAAAGCTACGTTTTCTATTTGTCCTTGTATACATCTAGATCACCAGAAAATGTAGTTGCAGGTCCGTATAGGTATAGGTACAATTAAATATCAGAGTATCCTTACCTTTAGAACAGCCTCTATATTGATATTTTCCAGCTACGAATAGGTACTTTTGTAGTTACAAAGTACAGAAAATTAAATGTATACCTTCATAAGCGAAAAATGTACACATCTCCATGCAACTGCTTAGGGAAGTTACAATTTCTAGAACGCTATGGAATTGACAGGGCATTGTTGTTTGTGTCAAAATATGTTTAATGTTCTTGAATTTGTCGCGGTGTTTTAGTCTTATCTGTTGCAACTATGCATTAGTGAATTTTCGTAGAAAAAAATCACTATTGTGGAGATCCCGATTTTTGAATTTTGAAAAAAAATTGCAAATGAACGCAAACTAGGACCCCGAGAACTCATATCCGAGGTCAGTTTCAATTTTTTTATGTTTTGAAAATGTTGAGTTTTCTTTCGAAAAAAATTTTTATCTCAAAAAATAAAAAATCTATGATAACCAAATTGGGTAGCTAGGTTTACGATATAAAAAGTAAACCATACACCAAAATTTAGGTTCCTATGTTACAAAAAAATAGTTATAATAAAATATTTGGTGCCAGATCATTTCTATGAAAATTATCTATCATAACGCACTTGCTGCGTCCAGACTTTTTATTAGTGTAATAACGTTTTTGATAGCAACTGAGTTTTTGCATTGATGTACGGTTTCTCACATTCAGTATTCAATTGTAATTTCTTTGAAAACTTTCTTATGTATACGATGGTAAAATGTTTACACAGTCGGTTCTTACTCTAAAACAAATGAAAAATTTACTATCATAAAAAAATAAAAAATGTGTATTTTTATCAAATGAAATATCAATAAAGCAAGAAAAAAATATTAGGTTGCAATTTAAAAAATGTCGGTGACGTCATTAGGTACCTATAAGTACTCTAAAACTAAATGATAGGTAGTAGAAATTTGACTTTCATCAAAAAATGTGTGTTTTTATCAAATAAAATAATGTATTCGAGGATTTTTCCGAAAAATAAAATATTGGTTTTACTTAATTTATTTATTATATACTTTTGACGCGCCTATATACCTATGCGTTGATTTCAGCTTTGCGCCATACAAGTAAGGTTAAGGAAAATATTTTTTTTTAATTTCAACAACACACCACAGGGGCTCACAGCCTAAATACTATCGTACCGTGGGTGTTGACAAGGAGGAAAGAGGCAACTTGTTAATTCTGGTCTTAAAGGTTTGGAGGTTCGGAGGAGAAGGAAAAACATGTGCCGGCAAGGAATTCCACAACTTGGAAGTCCTCGGGACAAAAGAGCAGGTATAACAAGATGTTCTATGTCTGGTGACCTGGAGAGTAAAAGGGTGCATTCGCTCTGTTCCCCTGGTAGATATGTTGGGGGCAGCAGGTGGGGGAACTATGGAAGAAAGCTCCTCTGAGCAGTGCTCGTGCAGATATCTATAAAAGAGAGAGAGGTCACCAACGGCACGTCGGTGGGCAAGGGATGGCAACCTTTGGGTGAGGGTAGGGTCACCGATGAGGCGTATAGCTCTCTTTTGAATGGAGTCCAGGATAGCGAGTGTAGAAGCGGCAGCTGCACCCCAGATGTGGGAGCAGTATTTGACGTTTGGCCTTATTTGTGAAGTTTATACGGCATAGAGATTAGCTGGTGAAAAGTATTTGCGAGCCCGGAAGAGGAAACCTAATTTCTTAGCAGCCGCTTCTGCAATTGATGTGACATGTTGGTGCCAATTAAAATTTACACCCACAGAAATGCCAACAAGAGAAAAGGACTCATTACTTTGATTAACTTGGTTGTTCATTTTGTGATGGGTCTAGGGTTGGTGTATCTCTTATGAGAAAGAAAGCAACACTGAGATTTGGTGGGGTTGAATTGTACAAGATTTCTACTTCCCCAGTCTAATATTTTTTGGAGATCCACGGAGACAGAACCCTCCATGAGTCTGCGATCCTCATCTAATTGGGCTAAAGAGACAGGCTTAGAATATTGTATATTTGAGTGGAGGGTGCTGTCGTCCGCGTACCTGTGAACTGGGTTGGATGTGCTAGAGAGGAGGTCATTGATGTGGAGAAGAAACAAAGTAGGGGCTAAAGCTGAACCTTGAGGAACTCCTGCATACAGATACAGTTTAGAGGAATGGCCATCCACAACAACAGAAATGCTCCTGTTTGAGAGGAAATTTGCTGTCTAGGTACAAAGTTTTGGTGGTAGGCCATAGGCCGGTAGTTTATTAAGCAGCGCTGCGTGCCAGACCTGGTCGAATGCTTTGGATATGTCTAGAGCGACAATCTGGGATTCACCGTGTAGTTCCATAGACTGCCTATCGTGGATTAGACTGTGTTTTTCAAGAAATTTTAGTAATTCGGTATTTATATACTTTTTCATCACTTTAGAGACGACTGAAAGGAGAGAAATAGGCATGTAGTTGCTAGGAGGCGCTTTGGATCCTTTCTTGGGGATGGGTTGTACTCGAGCAGTTTTCCAATTACAAGGGAATATGCCTTTATTGTATGATATCTGAAACAGACGAGTCAGGACAGGAGCAAGTTCTGGTGCTCATTTTTTGAGAACAATTGCTGAAATCTCGTCAAGGCCAGAGGCTTTCCTGGTATTAAGAGAAGAGAGCATCTTTCGTACCTTTTTAGTTTTGAAAATGATATCCGTCATTTTATGCGCGACATTGGGGACTGTTGGTGGTTGAACATTTGGAGGTAGGTTGAGAGTAGAATTGCCGGCGAACAACGAAGCAAAAAGTTCAGCCTTGCCCAGGGCGGTAGAAACAATTTCATCCCCTGAGACGAGAGGTGGGAAAGTGCTTTTGCAGAAATTATTCCCAATAGATTTAGCAAGAGTCCAGAAGGGTTTGCCGCCGTTGGAGCTTAAGAGGACTTTGTTTTTGATGTGGTTATTAAACGAGTTTTTTGCCACTACCACCTGCTATGGATTGGATTGGATCAATGTTTACCCCTTTAAAAATAAGATTAATAAAGGGACTATCAATTGTCAAATAGTTATGCTTTTCGACATAGTAGGATGATACAAAACATTAAATATTTTAAGTGCTTATAAGTACTCAGTAAGTAATAGTTGCTCGAATACTCGTGATGAAAATTAAATTTCTAAAATGTAGTTACGAAGTAAGCAATAATTGCTTGATAATATACAAAAGAGTAATTCTAATTTACACTATACAAAACTACAAAATGCAAACAGTCCTGAAGTTATTGTACCAATCATGACAAAATCAACATCTGCTTCACTGGTTAGGCAGCTCGCAATGTCGACGCTTAGTACGGGTTGCATAAGCATCGTCTCTTCAAGGAACCTACGATGAAAGTTTTTGTTTACAAATGAATTTGATTATGAGTACTGAAAACGAATACATATTGGATCTAAATAGTAATTAGTAATAGTAAATACCAATATATAATAGTTATACATAACACGCAACAATCGTTCTATGATATGTGTATCGATATAATTTTCAATAGGTATATTATAAAAATATATTCCATACTTATTTTAGCGAATTTTTATTAAAAAATATTCGCCTTTAGAGAGGTACCGATAGTGAGACTTTGCAAAAAATGTTTTCAAATGAGCGCGAATTTGGTCTGTTTGAATTTTTATATGTTTAGATACCTATATATAGTCGTGATCCATTTTAGATGGAAACACTCTTGTAACTTTTTTGATGCTATAAGATGAAAAAATCTATTAATGCTGTGAAAATTGCTCTCTATTACCTGACCAAGGCCTACTAATACAGTTTTTCTATATCCAAAAATGGGAAAAGGGGTTAGGGCCGTTTTTAGGAAGAAAATCAGTACGCCACTGCATTCGGCATCCCTCAAAATACATATTTGCCGAATTTCAATAAAAAATAAGAATTATTAACCATTTCAGAGAATTTTTTTGTGTGACCCTTGTAATATTGAAACACCCCTGTAACTTTTGTATTTATGTAACGCGATTTTTTAACGAAATCTCAAAAAAATAGAAAATGAAGAAGTCTACTGATCCTGTGAAAATTGTTTCATATGCCATTCGATTACGACCTACTAAAACTATTTTCATCTATGTCAAAAACTCTAAAGAATTTTGAGGGTTGGTTTTAGGAGAAAATACGTACGCCATTCTTGAAAACTATGACCTACCAAATTGCATCAATAGATAACTATTATGACGAACTATGAAAGTCATTAACAACATCTCATTAGTTGAAGAAAAAAAGTTTATAAATGCTGTGACATATGAAAATAGTTTAAGTAGGCCGTGATTAAATGGCATAAGAAACCACTTCTACAGGGCCTATAGATTCCTTTATTTTCTATCTTTTGAGATCTCGTTAAAAAAATCGTGTTATAACTATGAAAGTTATAGGGATGTTTCAATATTAGAGGGGTCACACAAAAGCTTCTCTGAAATGGTTAAATTTTTTTAATGAAATTTGGCATATATCTATTTTGAGGGATGCTGAATACGATGGCATACTTATTTTATTCCTTAAAACAGTCCTAACCCCTTTTTCCATTAGTAGGCCTGGATCAGATTCACAGCATTTATAGTGTTTTTCATCTTATATCTTATGATCCTTTTCTCATCAAAATCGAATGATAAATACAAAAGTTCGACGGGTTTTCCATCTTGAATGGGGCCACAATGTATGTGTGGCCGCGGATGGCGAGACGAGGAGCGCGGGAGGCCCAAGCAGTGCACAGACTGTCTTTATAAGCGAGCCAGCTAAGAATTATTGAGGAGCCGCCTGCTATAATCAAACCGCATAGGTTTCCTCATACCTTTTAATAGTATATCTATAAGTCTGGCAGGGCATATACAAAAACTAAAATTATGCTACAGATTGCGAAATTATTATTGTGATTGAATAGATCGAGAAGAAAAAACAAACCGTGAAATCAAATAAATATGTTAACAAGTCTATTATGGATTCAGTTAAAAAAGTTTACTCTTGAACATATTCACATTCGCAGCACTGACCACATCCTCCGGCAGAGAGTTCCAGTCATCGAATGTCCTGTTAGCGAACAATGAATCGTTATAAATTGTTCTTTACTCAACTTAAGGCTGTGCCCCCGGTGATGGGACTTCTGTAAAAAGTCACAAATGATGCCGCTTCTGGTGGAAACAGGTCATGTACGTGATACAAAACGTCTGTGTCAAATCAGCTCTCCTCCGTGTATATTCCACGGGTTGAATATTCATCAGGTGAAGGTGTTGTTCATACGCCAGAGCGCTGAATCCACTAGGCACTAGGTCATCGTGCAGCGTTATGTTAAACTCTCTCGACAATTTAAATAATAAAATAAACAAACAGTAATAAAATTCTTGAAAAAAAACCAGCAAGTGGATTATATCTATCCTGATTTTCAAAAAGCGTTTGATCGTGTAGACCATAGACTTGTTACTAAAAAAATAATAAATTGATGGCTTATGGAGTGGTAGGCAGAATGTTGACCTGGTTTGAATCCTACTTGAAAGATTGCCATCAAATTGTGAGACTGGGTCCATATAAGTCAAACCAATATTAGTCACTTCCGGAGTTCCACGGGGCGGTCATTTGTCTCTACTCTTTTTTGGTTTCGTCATAAATGACTTAGTATATGTATTTAGACACGCCACTTGCCTTTTGTTCACAGATCATCGAAGGTTTTACTGTGCCATTGAAAATGTCCATGATACTAACATCTTACAAACTGATCTAAATTCTTTGTTGAATTGGTGTAAGTCTAATAATTTATTATTAAACATTTCAAAGTGCAAATGTATTACCTTCTCTAAAAAGAGGTCTGGCACAGTCTACACTGATTATCGGATCAGTAATCATAGTCTTGAGAGAGTTAATCATATTAAAAATCTGGGCATTGTTTTTAATAGTAATTTAATATTTGATAACCAGATTGAAGACGTAATGAAAAAGGCACTAAAACATGAGAATTTGTACAGAGGCAGTGTAGAGATCTTACTGATATTAACTGTGTTATAATTACAATATATAATGCTTTGGTGAGATCTGTTTTGGAGTACTGTAGCATCGTCTGGAATCCTTTTTACAAGACAGATCAAATTAAAAAACTCCAAAATCAAATTATTAATTTTATTATGTGTAAGTTGAAAATCAGTAAGAATCTGATATATATATATATATATATATATATATATATATATATATATATATATATATATATATATATATATATATATATATATATATATATATATATATATATATATATATATATATATATATATTGTAGGAAATAATATTTAAATTTAAATCTGCCGCCATGTAGTTGGTCATATTTGTTAAGAGTAGGTTGGCCATGCTGGCTCGAATGACGTCAGAAGGTAGAGAAGGTTAAGAAGGAAGAAGGTTGAAGGTAGAGTGCCGAAGGTAGTGTTGTATTATTGAAGGAAGATTAAAAGTATTTAAATAACCGTTGCATTTTATTAGCCACCTTCACGGAATCCCGCATAAGCTCCCACAGTTATCAGGTGTGGGGTTGTTTCGTAAAGTGCGCTAATTACATCGAAATGAGTGTTAACGAGAATGGACCTGATCAGCAGGAAAATGGCGGATTCACGGCAGAAAGGCCTAGAAGTGAGAATGGTTTAGAAAGAGGACCTGTTGCTGCCGATATTTGCATCGAAAATGTTACCGTTGCAGACATTATTGAATGTGCTGTGAAAGCTGTGAGCACCAGTAATAATAAACATACATCGAACAGTGAGATATCTAATCTCATCCCCTACTTCAACGGAGAAGATGACGACGTTGATGCATGGTTTCAACGCATCCAAACAGTTAAAGAGACGTACGAGGTCGACGACAGAGTTTTAACTTTGGCGGTGATCAGCAAGTTAAAAGGTAGGGCATTAGAATGGTTCAATTCAAAACACGAACATGCTTCAAGACAGTGGCGTGAATTGCAGATGCTTATGAAAGATATGTACGGCAGACGAGAAGATAAATTGAAGCTAATGAGACGCTTTCTCTCCAGGAAATGGCGTAAGAGCGAGCTGTTTACATCGTATTTTCACGACAAAGTTCTAATGGCTAACAAGCTGATGTTGGAAGAAAGTGATATCATAAACTACGTCATTGATGGAATCGAGGATTATGTGCTGCAAACACAAGCCCGAATGAAGGAATTTTCCAGCCTGAATCATTTATTAACATTGATGAGTGAAGTGCACCAAAGCGGAAGTCAGCCATTGTCAGCTACGGCGAGACCGTTTCAATCTAGGCCCGCGAACTTTCGAATTCAAACGACCCAACCTACGAGCGCTTCAACCGTAGCTCAACGCACGCCAGTGAATTGCTACAACTGTGGAGAGGCCAATCACATCTCACCGAATTGTCCAAGGCCAAGGCAACCAAAGGGCGCATGTTATCGTTGTGGACAGATGGATCACCAGTACTACGCATGTCCAGGAGTCAGTAGAACTACGGCACGTCAGCCGAATAGGAACGAAGCAGTAGGTCAAACGGATGGTAGTTCAAATCGCCAGATGCGTCAAAATTCGAACATGGCGATGTTGGTGGAGAATTATGCCGATGATACGATTTATCAACAAGAAATGGTCGAGGATATGGAACCTTGTGTGACGGTAGAGCTAAGTGACAGGGTCAGTATGTTCCCATTTAAAATTATAAAAGGTATGTTAGACTCAGGAAGTCCAATCTCTATAGTAAAGGAACAATTTGTACCCCATCACCTAAGGCAACCTTACCTATCAAATAGTTGCTTCTCAGGTATAAACTCTTCTAAACTTAATGTGCTTTCTGTTTATCAGGGAACTGTTGTTGTTGAGAATATAGATGTTGTACTTATGTTACACATAGTACCTAATGATACGATGAAATATGATTGTGTTTTAGGCCGTAATTTTATCCTTAAGCCTGGCATCAGGGTAACTTTTGATGGAGGTGTTAAAGTAGCTAAAGTCGATGAGGGGAATACTAGTGTAATTGAAGAGGCCAACGAGTTTGAAAAACAGCTGTTACTGATAGATGATGTACAAACCAATTCATTAAATGTAAATGTTAACCCTAAGTTAAATGTAAGTGACAAATTTAAAGTTGAAAATTTGATAAAAGATTTCATTAACTTTGAAAGACCTGCTGAACCTTTGTTGCCATTTGAGATGCATATAAGGTTAGTTCCGAATTATGTTACTGTCAATATAAGACCACGACGACTTTCGTTTTCTGAGAAAATTGCATTAGATCTTATAATTAGCGACCTGCTGGAAAGAAATATTATACAAGAGAGCGATTCCCCCTTTTCTAGTCCCATAGTTTTGGTGAAAAAGAAATCAGGTGAATATAGAATGTGTGTTGATTTTAGAGAATTAAACAAGTACATTATTAGGGATAATTTTCCGTTACCTTTGATAGACGATCAGTTAGACCAATTAAGGAATAAACGCTATTTCACAAAAATAGATTTATGTAGTGCATTCTATCATGTCAAAGTTGCTGAGAACTCAACTAAGTATACATCTTTTGTAACCCCGATAGGAAAATATGAATTTTTGAAAATGCCTTTTGGGTTATCAATAAGTCCTTCTGTATTTATGAGGTATATCTCTTATGTTTTTAAAGAATTGTTAAGCCATAATAAGGTGCTAATTTACCTATTGGAATGCCTTTCTATTGTATATTCTTTGAAACGTTTCCATGTCTACTTGTATGGGATTAAATTTGTTATAGTTACTGATTGTGATAGTTTAAGATTGACGCTAAGCAAGCAAACTCTTAATCCGAGAATAGCTCGATGGGCTTTACTGTTACAGAATTATGATTACTCAATCGTACACAGACCTGGAACAAGAATGGGTCATGTAGATGCTCTGAGTAGGTGTCATAATATTCTAGTTTTGGAAGAAAATTCGTTCGAACAAAACCTTTCTTTGAAACAAATAAATGATCCTACTATTTCTAAACTACGGGAACACTTGGAGAGAACTAACGATCGCTTTTATGAGTTAAGGAACGGGTTACTCTATAGAAAGATGGGAGGTCGGTTATTATTCTGCGTTCCACAAGATATGGAAAATCAGATAATGTACACTTACCATAATGAGATGGGGCATGTAGGTGTTGACAAGGTATACCATCTTATAACCCAGGTTTATTGGTTTCCGAGGTTGAGGGAGAAAATCAAGACTTTTATATCCAGTTGTTTGAAATGTATCACCCATTCACTGGTTAGTGGTAAACAGGAAGGGTATTTAAATGTAATTCCGAAGGGAGATCGTCCGTTTATAACGTTGCATATAGATCATTATGGTCCGCTCGCAAGGACGCCTGCAGCCAATAAATATGTTTTTGAGATTATTGACGCCTTTTCCAAATTTGTCAGATTGTACCCTGTAAAGACAACAAAAACTAAAGAAGTAGTTAAGTGTTTGGAAGATTATTTTTGCAGCTATAGTAAGCCAGTACAGATCATTTCAGATAGAGGGTCTTGCTTTACCTCACACGAATTTTCACGATTCATGAATGTAACTGGTATAAAACACATCAAAGTAGCCACAGGATGTCCAAGGGCTAATGGACAAATTGAGAGAGTAAATAGATTCCTTACATCCATATTATCTAAAGTTGTTGTTGATGAGAATTGGGATAAAGCATTAAGTAAAGTAGAATTTACTATCAACAATACAGTGAGTAGAGCTGTAGGCAAAACCCCCAGTCAGTTGCTATTTGGGATAGATCAACGAGGTCAGTTAGGGGACGATTTCAGGATGTACCTTGAGAGTTGCCAAGACTCAGCTCGTGATCTTGAGGCTATCAGAGAATCTGCTGTTGTACAGATAAATAAAATACAAGACGAAAACAAAAGACAGTATGATAAGCGTCGGGTAGAAGCAAAGAAATATAAGGAGGGTGATCTGGTAGTGGTGGTTAACTCGGATGTTACTCCAGGGGTTTGTGCAAAAAGCTGATACCTAAGTTTAAAGGTCCTTATGTGGTCAAGAGGGTTCTGCCTCATGACAGGTACCTAATTGTGGATGTGGAGGGGTTTCAAGTAACCCAAATTCCTTTTGAGGGTGTTTTCGATGCCTCAAGGATAAGGTTGTGGTCTGAAGCGCCAAGCAGGTTAATTTAATAAGGTGTTTCTGTATTTTTTGTTACTTAAGAACATAGTGTTTGTTTATTCTAAAAATTTCATTGTAACTGTACGTAAATTCAAATTTCTTTCACTTTTGTCATTATTATTATTATTTTAAGAAGCTTTATTTTAATAGATTAGTAATTTTTATCCTCTAGCATGCCCAGAATATTTAAAAGAATGAATTTCTATTTAGTGTGTTACTTTGAATTAAAGTTGTAAATTCCTGTAAGTAAGGTTGTATTTTGTATTTTCGATCGAGGTCGATCAAATGTCAGGTTGGTCGAACTGTAGGATATAATATTTAAATTTAAATCTGCCGCCATGTAGTTGGTCATATTTGTTAAGAGTAAGTTGGCCATGCTGGCTCGAATGACGTCAGAAGGTAGAGAAGGTTAAGAAGGTTGAAGGTAGAGTGCCGAAGGTAGTGTTGTATTATTGAAGGAAGATTAAAAGTATTTAAATAACCGTTGCATTTTATTAGCCACCTTCACGGAATCCCGCATAAGCTCCCACAATATATATATATAATATATATATATATATATATATATATATATATATATATATATATATATATATATATATATATATATATATATATATATATATATATATATATATATATATATATATATATATATATATATATATATATATTAATATAGGGTGGCGCATTGAAAACGAAACAGACCGATTTGCGTCCACATAACTTTTTTAAAGAAACGCTGAAACACGTCAATTTTAATATTGCGGGGGACATGTTTTCACATAAAACTCAACTTTATCATATCAACCCCTTAAGGGTGATAACAACCCTTGTATTTTAAATAGAGAACATGAGTCGACTGTTACATCATTTGAAAGCTCTTTCTTTTCTGAATTCAGCACACAAATTTTTTTGGAAGTTTTATCAACTCGTTCAAAAATTATTCACAGTTGAAGATGCAAAAACGTATTTCACTCATTTCGATAAGAAATGTGCTGATAGTCAATGTTTTGTTGGTTTGTAAACATAAAATTGACTATCAGAACATTTCTTATCGGAATGAGAGAAATGCGGTTTATTATTTCAGTTTATCGGTCAGTTTGATACTTGATAGTACTACCGAAAATTAATTTAACAATGGTGTATTCTGTAGAGGAAAGAGTTGAAATAATTACTCTTTTTTTAAAAAAAAAACGATGACTGTGCCAACCGTACCGCAAATTTGTTTAATGAATGACATCCGAACAGACATGTTAACAGAAAATACATTTTGGAGTTAGTTGCAAAGTTTCGACAAAGTGGTTCAGTAGCCAACAAAAATCGGGATCCTGAACGTGAATTTCCGGTTAGAAATGAGACTACTGAGATTGAAGTTTTAGGACAAATTGCTGCAGACCCAACTTTGAGCACGAGAAAATTGACCACTGTTTCAAACATCAAAAGAAGAACTATTCAGCGAATATTGAAGCATCATAAATTTCACCCGTATAAAATTCATCTTGTACAACAACTGAATGAAGATGATTTTGATCGGCGGCTGTTTTATTAAACTCTACAGTCAATCGTCATAATTGTCATTATTGTGCAGATAATAATCCAAGAAATTTTCACGAAGTCCACACTCAAACTCCACAGAAATTGAGTGTCTGGACTGACATTTTTGGAGACCGTTTAATCGGACCAATTTTTCTTGATGCAGTTTGAGTGGCGAAACGTATTTGGAGTTACTAGAAGATATCGTTTACCCTCTACTAATTGACATTGTTGAAAATGATGATCGCTATCAAGAAAATCAATTAGTGTTTCAACAAGATGGAGCTCCTCCGCATTTTTCACAACATGTTAAGGAGTTTTTGAACATAGAGTTTCCAGAGCAATGGATTGGGCGTAGAGGTGCTATTGAGTGGCCCCCTAGATCACCGGATTTAACTCATTTAGACTTATTTCTATGGGGACATTTAAAGAGTAGAATTTACGCAACATAACCGGAGTCTCTGAAAGAATTACGACGACGCATTGTTGGAGAGTTCCGTCTAATGACTCCACAAATGCTCCAGAATGTCAGAGCTCGTTTTGAACAAAATTTGTACTTTTGTGTGGAAACTGGTGGTCAACAATTTGAACACTTACTTAACTGAATAAACATTTTTGAACGTTTGGTTTTGTTTTTTAGTTTTTTTAACGAAAAATTGACTAATTAGTGCATTTCTTATCACAATGAATGAGATACGTTCTTGCAACTCCAACTGTGAATAATTTTTAAACGAGTTGATAAAACTTCCAAAAAAAATAGTTTGCTGAATTCATAAAAAAAAGAGCTTTCAAATGATGTAACCCTCGACCCATGTTATTTAAAATATAAGGGTTGTTATCACCACCCTTAAGGGGTTGATGTGACAAAGTTGAGTTTTATGTCAAAACATGTCCCCCTCAATATTAAAATTAACTTGTTTCAGAGTTTCTTAAAAAAAAATCTCTGGACGCAAATCAGTCTGTTTCGTTTTCAATGCGCCACCCTATATATACAGGGCTTTCACTAATTCCCGAACCCCACGGGACCGGATTCTGATTCTCTCTTAATGGAATACGATTTTATGAGTTGGCAGTCCAAAAAGTAACCAAAAAACCACTAGACTAGGGACCCTAAAGTTACTAAATCAATTGAGAGTTCAGTCCATTGGCGCTCAATTCCTTTTGACGGTTATTTTGTATGTATATTGTGCATTTTCCAAGTTCGACCAGTGTTTACCTTCTTCAAATAATTTCCTATCTGTCAGACAATAAAAATAAACAGTTTTTATCAAAACTTAGCATTTTCATTCCGGTTTTACGTAAGTTAAAAGTATATAGGTATGTTAAGTTTATGTTGTTGACGATATTCAACACCGCATGGAACGAAGCCCTACCAAATCTATTCGTCGGTAATCTGCCCAAACAGGTACATATTTGTTCAATGTTACACAATACACATTCCCAAAACCGTAAATTAGAAGTTTAAATAATCGGACCTCAATTTGTTTACGTACATTACAAAATTTTATAAATATTTTATTGCTTTTAATTTATTTTTGTAACAATCAATAACAGTAAACCATACATGAACAGACTTGCTGTTAAAAATACTAAATAATAAATACATTTAAGACATTTGCTGTTTCACCTTATTATAATTTTTATATTTTTTATAAAACCCCAAAGGAAATATGAGACAACACTGGCATCTTATAGGGATTTCATTAATTCAGGTTGTACAACCGTGTATGCCGGGTTGCGTAACTTAAGCGGTCACGTGAGGTTCAGGAATTAATGAAGGCCCTGTATATATATATATATATATATATATATATATATATATATATATATATATATATATATATATATATATATATAATTACTGCCTTAAATTATTGGAACTTCAGTCACTTGCTAGTCGACGGTTACAGGCTCAGCAGTGGTTTGCACACAGACTATTTAATAATAGGATCGACTGTAATGAGTCACTACAGCTGTTCAATTTGGCGAATTCCATGCCAGCCAAGAAGAGCAAATTATTTGTTTCATATCGGTCAACATTATACGGAGTCTGGTAGAAAAAATCCTAATATAGATTGTATAGCAGGAGCTTGCCTTTGTACTTAGGCATATGCAACAGTTCATACAACAGATTTATCAACGTCATTATATTTCAAAATTGATTGCGTATATTTAAGATAAATTATACCAATAATGTAAACAGATTTAATAACTAGATCGTATGTACTTGTTTAAAATGTTGAAGGTACCTAATACCTTGTAAAAATATTTGCATTTTGTAAACTGTACAATTGAACTGTCTGTAGTAGGTAAATTGGATGGAATAAGTAATAAATTTCTTTTAAAAAGTGCTAATAGCAGAAAAAATGAATTGATTCCTTAGCTTTTAAAATCAATGCATTATTGCTAATTAAATACATTATGGTCAATAAACATATTTATCGCAATAAAATGCAACAGTAGGCAGATAAGGAATGACATCATTATTTGTGTGGTGGAATATTTTTATCACTTTATCAATTTATTGTTCATGTATTGTTTAGTAGTCAATTCCAGATGAAACAAATTTGGAAAATAAAAAACAAATAACATTTATTTACATGTGCTTTTACATTACTTAATGATAAGGATAAGAGACTTAATTTCTAACTCCCGAATAAAAATAATCTATATTAATTACATAATAAATTATTAGCTAATATTTACATTTGATTGCATGACTGAAATGCTTGTTAAAATTCATATAACGGATACAAATAGGAAATATGTTCCATATTTCCGACGTTTTTTTTTTTCTCCCTCGGGGCTTGTCCGCGGCTTTGCCGCCCCGATAACACTGCAACCTTTGGCTTATTGTGCATGCCCTTAGTGTTTTTACTGCACCCATCCTAAAATCACTGTGCCTTGAAATAGTCTGCGCAGCGATTGGTAGGGTGATGTTTTATAATGCTTTGTCTCCGGCCTAGACTGGCCGTAGATCAGTTGTCTCTTGCGGTCCAGAGCTTTACGCTCGTACAAGATGTGCTGGGCTGTTTCCGCCCCCTCGCCGCAGAGTCTGCATGCGAGGTTCCACTCGAATCGCCCCATTTTATGCAGGTGTTTCTTGACGGCCATGTGTCCCGTCAAAAGACCTGTTATGTTTCTGAGCTGTCCTCTGCTAAGATTTAGCAGCTCCACAGCTCTCTTTGAACTGGGTTCGTCAATTTTCCCATGTGTGAGCCCTGGACAGTCTGCCCAGTACACCTTGTGTTGGTTTTTGTCCCAGGACTTAATGGCTCCCCTGGCAGTGCTCTTATTGTCACGCCCAGAGCCGGTTCTGGTCCCATAAATGGTTCTGCTGACCCTCTCTTTGCGAGGCTGTCAGCTTCTTCATTGTCTTTGACCCCCGAGTGACCCGGCACCTAGATGTGGGTGACCTCATTCTGCCCAGCCAGGTGTGGCTCCTTCTCTTGTTCTCCCACACACAGTGCAGGATGGCGTGCTTTTCTTTAGTGGTAAATTGCATATTGAATATTCCCCTAAATAACATAACTTTGTTTTTAAAGTCAACCGTCCCCTTGATATAAACTACGCAATTTTAAGTTATAAATGGGTTTCATGTTTCATCTTACGACAGGGTTTACATTAGCCAATTGCAAGATTAAGTACATTACAAGTACGTTATGGTTCCACAAGTTATTTGTGTCATTATCATGCACGCTGATCATGATACAAATATTCCCTCTAAAAATATTTCCATCATCGCAGACACTGAAAGTTCACCGAAGCAAGTTAAGCATATCATTAGCTTATTCCCCAGGTAACCCTCGAGTTCAATACACTATTCTCCCTTTCACACCACTACGATAATCTCAAGTATGTTACAACTGCACTTTCTACAACTGAGCAATTTATCTCTTCTGGGCCAGATAGTGATTAAGATAGGAATTTAATTATTAAATCTTTTAAAGCACGTCCCTAGTGCGTGTTCCTTAGGTAGTAAGGTATTTTTAGTCACAAGTTTATGATATTAAAGGGAAACTATATACCAAAATTTAGATTTCTACGTTACAGGGGAAAAAGTTTTTAAAAAATATTTGATGCCAGATCATTTCTATGAAAATCCACTACCATAACGCACTTGCTGCGTACAGACTTTCTATAGCTCAATAAGCAAGTGCAGATCAAACCACTTTTCTAACATTTCATCAAGATAGGTAACCGTATCTGACTTTAAGCGCTGTTAACAGAAAACATACTAATACCTACTGTATGGTGGTGGTGGTGGTAAAAAAAAGATGGTATGGCCTCGAGGGAATTGTCATTAGCCACAGATTTTTTAACTTCTAGTTTGAGATTTGTATTTTTTTCCTTTATTATGTCTGTTATTTTTAATAACGTAAATACAATCTCAGCATGTACACACTTAATACCTACTGTACATTATTTCATTAATTACAAGCAAATCCGCGAAGTCAACCCCAAATATTTGTCTATTATTAAATATACCGTCATATACGACTAAAACAGCAGAAATGCTACATAAAATATGTTTATAATTCACCAGCTATCATTGTTTACTTGAAATTCTAGCATCGATACATGTAGACGGAGAATTGATTAATTTAATAAAACATTATATTGCACAGCATGTCCAAGAGTTGGGACATCTCAAGATCAGAGCACACATTTATGTGTTGCACTGAACATCGCTCCTGTAGTACATCGAGGGTCTATATTTTTTGTGAATTTTTTATTATTTTCTTTTGCTTGTAGCGCAGATAAAAACTTATTATTATTATTATTATTATTATTATTATTATTATTATTATTATTATTATTATTATTATTATTATTATTATTATTATTGTCCCCCGTGTGTCCGGGGACGAAATAAAAGAATAGGCCCAAGGTAACTCCATCCTGTCGTAAGAGGCGACTAACTGGAGATACCAGGAAGCACAGCGTGGAGGAGAGCCCGTTGTTCTGCTGCGGCCGGGGACGACAGGCAGCCTTTGCCGGAGTTCTTGGGTGCGGCGGGGCAGCGGCTCTCTGTGGAAACCTGCCTGGTATAGACCGTGGTTAGCAACTCGGTGGCTGCAGAGGAAGAAGTTGCTGGGTGTGGGGGCTTGTCTTAACTGGCCGGCCGAGTGGAAGGGAACCACAATAAAAATCTCTTCAAGTCAAGGTGGAACAGCACAGGCCGAGGACTGCGTGGTTAAGGGGTAGCTTAACCATTACTGTACGAACTCCGGAGCACCTGGCGCACTCCGGCATTCAACAGCCTTCCCGGGGCATGCGGGGCTCTGCCACAGGTGACAGACGTTTTTCCCTAGCTACTCGTGGGAACAAGATGGATGCAAATAATAAACACAAAATGACGGAAGTCGAAAGTACAGGTGAGAAAGAATGGAGTGAGATCCAGGCTGTAAAAGATAAAGTGATAACGCGCTTGACCGACATTATAAAGCAACAAATGAACGTAAGCATGGTGATAAAAGATGGCGTAACACAGCTAGTAGAGATCCATGATGTCCTAGTCTCTCAGGGAACGAAGAGGAGAACACTCCAGAAGAAGCTGAGAGAAGCGACGAAAAGGGAAAGCGGCGGATGTTCACCATCAAATAAAAAGACGGGTGTAGCCCGAAATAAGCTAAGGACGGGCGGGCTTGACAGCTGCAGCAGCAGTGGAGATGAGGACAAGTTGACCAACTCAACCTCCTCCTCGTTCGTAAAGGGGATATCCAAACAGCATTGGATGGTCCCAAAGGAGGCCAAGAAGAAGGAGAATAAGGCAACGAAAAGGGAAGAGAAAAGGAAGATGAGAGAAGCAGCGATGAATAAAGAACAGGAAGCCAGGAAGCGGAAGGATTAGATCATGAAAGAGAAAGAAAAACAAGAGGACGAAAGACGGAGACAGCAACAGGAAAAGAAGAAGGAAAACACACCAGGTAAGAGAAGAAGAAGTGTGATCAAAGTCTCCGAGGTCCTACCCTACTCTGAGGTCCTCAAGAAGCTAAGAGGGAGCGTCAAACCAGATGACACCGGCAGTGAGATCCGGGCCATCAAAAAGACGATGAAGGGGGATATGCTCCTCGAAATGAGTGGGGACTCCAAAGCGTCAACGGAGGTTACAAAGGCGGTGGAGGAAGCCGTGGGGGAACAGAATGTCATAAAAAAACTGACCCCACGGTCAACCGTAGAGGTGCGTGACCTCGACTCCCTGGCAACCGCGGAGGAGGTCAGAGAGGCTCTGGAGAAAAAAACTGGGCGGGACCAGAGAAGACCTGAAAATCTCCCTGACCAACCCAAACAGCAGATCCCAGAGACTCGCGATAGTAGAGCTGGAAAGAAAGGACGCCGACGGTCTCCTCGAGGGGGGAAAGATACTAATTGGCCTGATAAAATGCAGAGTAAGGCTGCGCATTCAGATACTGCGATGCTAAAAATGCCTAGGGTACGGACACCGAGCAAAGGAGTGCAGAGGCACCGAGCAAAGGAGTGCAGAGGCACCGAGCAAAGGAGTGCAGAGGCACCGACCGTACAAACAGGTGTTATAGATGCGGTGGTGAAGGGCACCGAGGTGCATCTTGCAAGGAGGCCGAGAAGTGCGCTTTGTATGTAGAGTTGGAAGCCAACTGAAACCATGTCGCAGGCAGAAAAGGATGCACAGCTTTTCGGAGAGCTTTAGACCAGGCGAAGAAGAAAACAGCATGATCAGAGTGCTCCAGATCAACCTGAACAGGAGTAGAACGGCGAAGTCCCTCAAACAGCAGATCGCCCACGAAAAAAAGACGGATATCATGCTCATTAGCGAACAATATGATGACACCAGCGGACCGGATTGGTTTAAAGACTCATCGGGTACCGCGACAATATGGGTGGTAAATCGACCCGGAGTCCCAATAGAAGCAAGCGGAGCAGGGCCCGGATATGCCTGGATCAGAAGCAGGAGTGTGACCTATGTCAGCTGCTACCTTACACCAAACGAATCCATAGCTGATTTCGAGGAGAAGCTGGCCGGCATAGTAGACGAGGTCCGCAATGTAGGAGGAAAATTGCTTATCGCAGGAGACTTCAACGCCAAGGCAATAGAGTGGGAAATGCAAACAACTGATGGTAGAGGACGAAGGGTGGCGGAAATGGCAGCCAGATTCGCACTGGTCGTCATGAACCAGGGAGAGGTACCAAGATTCAGAGCAGCGGGATGCACAGGTACCATACCAAACATTACTATGGCTTCGGAGACGCTCGCAGCACAGATAAGCGAGTGGCAGGTGCTGAAGGACTATTCGGCGAGCGACCACCAGTACATACAATTAATTCAGGGTGGGAGGCGGCACACCCGGTCAAGAGGCAACTCCCCCTCCTCGCTGGAACGTAGATAGAGTTGATAAGGATCTCTTCGACACCATGATACACATGGGCAGAGGTACTCTACAAGAAATCAAGCGAAGGGCACCAGGGACGGCTGTTGCGATGCTGTTGGTGACAGCGACGATGGGGCTACTGACCAAGGCGTGCGAGCCCTCTATGCCTAAGAAAACGGCAATCCGGGACCGCCGCCCTGCCTACTGGTGGAACCAAGAGATCGCTGACCTTAAGAAGAACTGTTTCCGACACAGAAGCCTGGCTCAACGGGCTGGGCGAGACTCTACGGAATTCCAGACAAGAACAGAGAAATATAGGCTAGCAAGAAGGGCCTTAAAGTGGGCCATCTAGATGAGCAAGGCCCAGAAATGGAAAGAGCTATGTGAGGACGTCGAGAGTGACCCATGGGGGTTGGGGTATAAAAGTGTGCTCCAAAAACTCAGGGGGATGGACCCCACCGTGGAAATGACCACAAGGGTCAAGGAAAAAATAATGGAAGAGCTCTTTCCCACCCATACCATGGAGGACCGCGCAGCTGTTGAGATGCCAGCAGACGAGATACCGCTCTTCACCAGGGATGTGCTCTTGCGTGCGGCGATTTCCATGCGGAATAAAAAGGCCCCCGGTCCAGACAGGATACCGGTAGAAATACTGAAGATAACGGCGCAGTCGGAGGTACTGCTGGACATGTACAGAAGGCATATTTCCGGAGCAGTGGAAGGTGGCGAAGCTCGTCCTCGTCGGGAAGGGAAAGGGCGACCCCAACATGGCATTAGCCTATAGGCCATTATGCATGCTAGATACAGCTCGAAAGCTGTACGAGAAAATACTGAAAGGCAGAACTCTAGATGCAGTTGCAGAAGCCGGAGGACTTTCCCCAAGCCAATATGGCTTTACCGCGAGAAGATTAACTATGGACGCGGTAAAGGAGGTGATCACCGCGGCAAGAGCAGTGCAGACGGGTAACCATTGGTCCAGAGAGTAATGCATGGCCGTAACACTGGACGGTAAAAAATGCCTTCAACTCGGCCAGATAGAAGGACATACTAGAGGCCCTGAGGAAGTTCCGTGTACCGGCCTATCTATACCGCATCCTTCAGGATTATGTGATGTTCGAGACACAAGAGGGAACGAAGAAGAAGAGAATTGCCTCAGGAGCAGCGCAGGGATCAGTCATAGGTGCGGACATGTGGAATTTAAACTACGACGGGATCCTACGTATGGAGATGCCGAGTGGAGCCTTTCTGGTAGGGTACGCAGATGACTTGGTCGCGGTGATTACTACACGCACGGTAGAGCATCTTCAACTCAAGCTGAACCAGACAATGCGCCGCGTACTGGATTGGATGGAGTCCCGGTCCCTGTCCCTGGCTGTCCAAAAGACGAAGATTGTACTCCTGACGTCTAAGCGGATAGAGAGAGCCATTCCAATGAAAGTGGATGGCCAGACCATCGAAACGTTCAAGGCCATTAAATACCTGGGAATAATGGTCGATGGAAAGCTTAATTTCTGGACGCATATACGCAAAGCGACGACAAGGCAACGGCTGTCGTAGGAAAGCTGAGCAGACTAATGGCCAACGTCGGGGGTCCTTCCCCTACCAAGCGAAAACTGCTGATGAGGACGGCAGACGCTATCATGCTGTACGGAGCAGAGGTGTGGACCACAGCGCTGAAGTTCCAAAAATACCGAGCGAGGATGGAAATGGTCCAAAGAAGGGGAGCGCTCAGAATAAGCAGTGCTTACAGGACAGTTGCGGGCCCTGCGGCACAGATTATCGCAGTAGTGGTCCCGATAGACCTGCTAGCCGAGGAACGCAGAAGGATCTACCTGAGGGGGAGAGAAACTACGAAACAGGCCGCGAAGAAAGAAGAAGGGGAAAAAACCTTACGGAAATGGCAGGATAGATGGGACACCGAGACCCGAGGGAGATGGACGGCCCGATTAATTGGCAACGTGAGGAGCTGGGTGGAGAGGAATCATGGTGAGGTAGGCTACTACCTGACACAGTTTCTGACCGGACACGGGTACTTCCGGTCCTTCCTGGCATAAATCGGAAAGTCACAAGATCCCCAGTGTAAAGATCGCCAAGCGGAAGCAGAAAAAGCGCATCACACCTTCTTTGAGTGCTCTCAGTGGGAACACCTCAGAAGCTCAATATATCTGTTATTATACAAGATATAAAAAAAAATCTTTATACATTAACCATAGGGTGTCTTGAGTTACATCTTAAAAATTAATATTTATACAATCACAGGCTGGCCCATAAGTCGTTGGTGATACAAATTTTCTTTTTTTTTTTAATCAAACACGCCTTATGTTATTGCATTTTTGCATTTTCCTTTGAAATATAATGCATGCATGTTTGTAAGAAAAGAAATTCTGGATGCAGCAAGTGCGTTATGGTAGCGAATTTTGATAAAATGCTTCACATTTGAATAGCCCAATTTGCTATTAACCTATAAGGTTGACCAAGAAACGAGTTTTTCCTGGAACACTTTAAGTTTACTTTTGGAAATTTTTTGTACATTTTCACACAATAAAGTTATTTTTATGAAACATGGCACATTGTTTTTACTATATAGGTTATACTAGTAACCAAAATTGATGCCTGCTTTCTTAAATAACAAGAAAACACACATATTTGCATTAAAAACATTTTTATGAAAATTCACTACCATAACTTGCTGCGTCCAGAGTTTTTTCGAAATGTAGATGTCCTAGTTTGTCCTAGTTTTTAAATGTGCTAGTCCTAGCCTAAGCTTGTTTGGTCTGGCAACCCTATATATATATATATATATATATATATATATATATATATATATATATATATATATATATATATATATATATATATATATATATATATATATATAAATTGAAACTGAACGCGGATATGGGTTCTAGGGGTCCTAGATCGCGCTCACTTGAAGACATTTTTTCAACATTTCAAAGTCGGGATCTCCTCTAGAGTGAATTTTTTCTAAGAAAATTCACTAAAATTAAATGTATAAAATCATTCTTGTACCGTCAGCCGACAGTGTCTACGTGACGTCAACCACACCAGCAATGGCAAGATTAAAAATAAATATATTCTATGTTAAACATCGGAATTTTAATAGTTGATTAATGTTAAAAATCCTGAGATGACTGCATGAAAGTATGAACAAATAAGAATTACTAAGGAAAATTAAAATCACTATAATAAATGTCAAATTACCAAATCCGTCCCATTTGCTTCATAAAATTAAGGTGAAAATTGCATGATAATACCCGTATTGTCAATTTCCATAAGGCTCAAATTAGGTTCTTTAAATTTCTGCTCTTGCTGCAGCCAAACGTAAATTCATATTTATGCTACGTTGCCACAGTGTAGAAAAAGGAGCCACAAATCATTTCGATTTCAATAGCTCACAGGAGGATTATAAGATTTATATCAAAAGTAAGCTGTGTATTTTTTAGTGAATTTTCTTCAAAAAATTCCACAATGAAGAGATCCCGAGTTTTGAATTTAAAAAAAATCTCTTCAAATGAGCGCGATCTAGGCCCCCGAAAACACATATCAGGGATCAATTTCAATTTCAATTTTGATATATATATATATATATATATATATATATATATATATATATATATATATATATATATATATATATATATATATATATATATATATAACCGATAACTCAAAAAATAATGAACCGTTTTTCATATAATTGGGTGAGTACCTTCGTCTTGTACGTCGCCAGGATAAGTTCGTGAGCCAGTAAAATCGATCGGGTTTTGGAAAATTTTGCGTTTTCTTTCGGAAAATTTGTATGTCCCCGGAAATAACAAAGTAAGGGAAACCAAATTTGCAACGCGGTTTTATGTCATTAAAAGTAAATTACTTACCAAAATTTAGATGTGTAAGTTAAAAGACAAAAAGGTTATTGGCATTTACGGAAAAAAATTTGGGGTTTTCCTCAAAACGTCAAAGTCGCGATTTGAAACGTTAAAATTGGCAACATTTAGGCAAGGAACCTGAGACTAATAGGGGTTATGTAGAGAAAATGTCACAAGAAGAATGTTTTACAAACCCTGAAGTGTCAGCTTCAACGGTCAGTCATTCATTTTACAAAAATATTTCGAGAAAATTCATTTCAAATAGACCCTTTCTCGGATACTTTGGCAGTAGTTTAGCTATAGAGTTTATCGTTTATTGGTATATAATTTTTAGCGAATTTTCATAAAAATCAATATATCCATTACTATACAAAATAGGAAAAAAATTGTATACGCTAATTATAGGGTGTCTTGAGCTTCATCTTAAAAATTATTTCTACAGTCGCAGGGTGGCCCATAAGTCGTTGGTGATACAAATTTACTTTTTTTTTAATCGAACACGTCTTATATTAGTGCATTTTTGCATTTTCATCGAAATATAATGCAGGTTTGTAGGCAAACAATTCTGGGCGCAGAAAGTGCGTTGTGGTAGCGAATTTTCATTAAATGCTTCAAATTTGAATAGCTCCATTTTCTATTTAACCTATAACGTTCATTGGCCGGGAAACAAGTTTTTTCGGGAACATTTTAAGCTTATTTTCGGAAAATTTTTCAATGAATAATTTCGCTTGTACAGGTTATACTGGTAAGCAAATTTGATGCCTGCTTTCTTGAAAAAAAAACATATTTGCTATTAAAAACCTTTTTAATGAAAATTCACTACCATAACGCACTTGCTGCGTACCGAATTTATTTACTACTTAGTTTTGCGTCTTTTGCTTTATATAACTAAAGTTTTCTTATGCATTTCAGATTTGGGAATCTCTTTCTGCATACCCAAATTATAGACATTCTTTTATTTAAAAGGTATTCATTTAATTAGTGACAAGCTTGACATATTTAACAGAGTACACTGTTACTAGAATAAAATACATTTCCACGGAGGTACTTAAGTAGGAAATGCGGGAGGAACAAGTTATGCGTAGATATCCTCTGCAAATATGTTACAATTAAAAAAAATGCTTGCTCAACAATATTAATATAATGGGCGATTTCATCAGGTGCCAACAGTTGAAGTCAAGAAATCTTGCCTAATGGGCGACTTCACCAAGCGCCAGCGCTGCCAGCAACTGCATTGTTAATTGTTATGGCAAAAAATGTTAAGCATCGTTTGTCAACATTTTTTGACATAACACTGCAGCTGCTGTCAGCGGCCGGCGCCTGGTAAATTCGTCCATTATCTCATCTGAAATGTCAAACTTGTCAATGGTTTTCCATTTTATTTCGTGAGTCGCTTCGACAACTGGAGTGCGTTCGAAAACGTCGCTCACTTTAGCTTAAATTAAGTAGTAGGGTGATTCGTGTGACCAATGATCTTATAATACAATAAGTCATTAAATAAGCATTAAATAATTTCTTTTTTTCAGGAAAAGAACTGTACCTGTGTATGTGGGTGATGCTACACATGACGATTTCAATGATCCAAAGAAACGCAGCTTCTTTATTAAATTACAAATAAAACAATTGTTAGGCAGAGGAAATGGATAATAATAATCTGAGGACAAAAATGTCAAAATGCCAAAAGATAGTGAAGAGCTTGAGTGGTCTCGTTAAGTAGCTAAAAACAACGGTAAGGATTAGCCTGGGCTGCCAGTTGGTCTTGTAGGTTTTATTTTTCATAAGTATAAATACGTTAATATAACAATATTGTGTTATTGCCAGTTAAATAAACATTATCATAAGTATGGCGTTTATTATTTCGGCTCCCAACTCCCTACATAACAATATTATACATATTATGTATACCTTTGCACACCAAGGAAGTAAACTGTTCAGTTTTTTAATGATTTTACATTGGTCAAAGGTATGTATATGTTCAAATACGATTATTTACCTTGTGTTGTAATTCAATAAAAGGGAATTGAGAAAATACAGAACAAGCTAAATTTATTAGGACCATTAGCTATACAAACTTTCAATCAAAACGTTTACCTTTTAAATGTTTATAATATAACTCTCCATGATGAGATTACCAACCAACAATATTTGCCTGGAATCTAATTTAGCTCTGCTTTCTATATATCAATAATTCCTAATGGTTCATACTTTCATAGGTGTGGCTCTTAATGTGCAAGATGAAACTGTATTCTAATATTAATATTTTAAAATAAAATAATTTCCGTTTTTATTCCATATAAGGCAATCTAATAATTCTAACCGGGCACCCTATGTCACGTGACCTAATTATATCTATCTTTCTTTCACGTACTCGTTTCAGGTTATGTTCAACTCTCTCTAATGCTGGCTTCCATCTTATTCCGCAAGACGTATGCGGCAGGGCGCATCTAGTAGTTTCTATTAATATATCATTTTGTGTGACGTTCCGATCAACTTATTTCTGAACGGCATCTCAGAAATTTTTTACGATAATCTATGAAAAGCGCGCAAGTCATGTTGAAGTTTAAGATTTTAACATGAAGTTGAAAAAGTTTGAAGGCACCTACCTACCTTAAATAGTCTAACATGCCGTTATAAGTACTTTAAACGATGAATGTTAAGTATTTTTGTTTATTAAACATTTTGCGTCACCTATGATTATTATGGACATTGAAACCAGAAATATTGTACCTACTGGCTGTTGCTTTTTTTAGAATTTCTGGATATAATAACAGGGAAACTTTTCAGATTAAAATTCAAGAGACCTCATTAACATTTTTGATGAGTATGAATTTGTGTATGAGTTGTTTAAGCTGTTTAAGCTGTTATGAACACAAATTCGGGGTTAGTTTCAATTTTTATATGTTTATATATATATATATATATATATATATATATATATATATATATATATATATATATATATATATATATATATATATATATATATATATTAAACATTTTGCGTCACCTATGCTTATTATGGACATTGAAACCAGAAATATTGTACCTACTGGCTGTTGCTATATATTTTTTAATTTCTGGATATAATAACAGCGAAACTTCCAGATGAAAATTCAAGAGACCTCATTAACATTTTTGATGAGTATGAATTTGTGTATGAGTTGTTTAAGCTGTTTAAGCTGTTATGAACACAAATCCGGGGTTAGTTTCAATTTTTATATGTTTATATATATATATATATATATATATATATATATATATATATATATATATATATATATATATATATATATATATATATATAATATAGATATAATGACTTATAAGAGATATGATATTGCGCATATGCCCTGCCCCCTTCTATGACGTCACGTTGTGAGAACGTGATAGAAGTCCAACTACACACTTAAAACAAAGTCATTCGCAATCAAAAAGTTTCTATACGTCAGTTTAATGCGGTTGAAGTTACACCTATACTGTCTTTTTCAGATAATATAGATCGCAGCACTAAATTTAATCTTTTTCATTTTTATTACTTCCAACTGTATGTATATACTTAAATATTAGTAAAATACGTAATTTGTTAAGAGGTTGTGATGAAACGTCAAACCCCACTGCACGACAGCATATTATTGTTGCATTGGACTCACCACTTGACATCATGCGCGTGACAGGTCTAAAAATAGGTAGCCTGAATCAAGATCTATAAAGTTTTATAAATCTTGAGCCTGAATATCATATCTCTCGTTATTTGTATCATGATATCATATCTCTTCTAAGTCATTATATCATGTATAAAGAAAACTTAATGTCATATACATTTTGAAGTTTGACATTGTTGCAGAAAGGAAAATTTTATATTAGCAATGTTCAAATTGGGGTGCACTAACTATGTAAAAATGAATTAGAATAGTGGAATACACCCTTCTATAGCTTAATATAAAACGAACCACCCCCGAAAGTGTGTAGAATATGACAAAAACATGCCGCAAAAGTGCCCTCATTTTTATTGTGATTTTCATCATCTACACCCTAAAACACGTCTATATACAAATTTCATAAAAATCGAACACGCGCTCCAAAAGTAAACCTTTACCTTATGTAAGTATATTTTCATTCTAAACTTTTAATAATGAAAAAGGTTTGATTTGCTTCAACATACTGAAAAGTTTTATAAAAATTCCCTACAAAAACGCGATGCCGCGTCAAGTTTCTTCTTTTAGAAACAAGACAGTAAAACATGGCAACGCTGTTCTCATTACGTATTATACCGGTTCACATGGCACGGCCGGCATGCGTGCACCGTATGACAGAGACCGTGCGCCCTCATCTGTTGTTGTTTTCGTTCTCTCCTTCTCTTACCGGTTTATTACAAGATCAACCGTTCTTTTTCGCTCAGTCGTTGAAAGAACGGACGAAAGGAGAGATTATTGTCAAACGGTGTTTCGTGTGTACTCCTCGAAAATTGCAAGTATATGAGTTAAAAAATGTTGCCCTCAAACAGAATTTATACAACTTGGTCCAAAGAGTTCCTGAAAATTTTCTCCAGAAGGCATATCAGCAAAACAGCCAGCACTCCCAACAGTGATGCGATTACAAGACAACAAAATGATCTTACTTTGGAACAGAAATACGCCACATCGTATCATAAGAAATGGGTGCGAATGAATAAGATCAACAATAATAGGTAAGTAATGATTTATTTAATTAAAACAATGAAAACATGATAATTTACATACAAGCTTCCCTTCTTTTCCTTGTGACGTTTGATGTTACCCTTTTAGGCCTTTTGTCAAGTGCCGGTCTACGTGACCTGTGGCACGGCTATTTATATCCCCTGAAATCACATCGTGGCCCCTTTTTTTTATCTTGCAAAAATAGGAACGATTAATTATGTTTAAAAGAGTCGTTTAAAAATAAGTAATTGCGACCCAATTCATCAATTTCATACTCAGCTTATAATAATTGTTACGCTTAACGTCATTTATTACAGTCTGATTATTATAACAGTATTTGAAACATCATGTAAGGAAAAACGTATTATGATTGTTATTAGAATATTTATTAACTGTTAATTGTAGTATTGACTTACAATTATTGTACCACTGGCAATTTTGAAGTAACGCAACTCGCTTCTATTACAATGTTAGCGAATTAAAAAAAGTCTGGATGCAGCAAGCGCGTTATGGTAGTGAATTTTCATAAAAATATTTTTAATTTCAGGTACCTACGTCTTTTTTTAATGAAAGCAGGCATCAAATTTGGCTAAATATTTTTTACACAAAATTCTGCTAAAAGCATACATAAAATTCAAATTATATATCTAATTTGTAATTAAAATTGAAAATAAAATAATTTGTTTGCACGAAAATCCATTAAAACCTTATTTTCGAGAAATTTCATGTAAAAAATGGGTGAATTTGCAGATTAGCTCCCGAACGCTTTTCAAAAAATTGTATTCAGAAACATTACTAGGACCCCCCCTGGATGCACAAACCACAAGAAAAATTTCTTGGTCACACCCCAAGGAACATACGGGACTAGGAGTGAATAGGGGTGCTGGGCGGGGTAGGTAGTAAAAAGAAAATATGAGCAAAAAATGCGAAGAAAACTGCTTGAAAGCTGTATATTTGAAGCCATATCCCCCTGAAACCCTGCCTACCCCGCACAGCACCCCTATTCGCCCGGTGTCTCGTAACTTCCTTGGAGGTATGAACAAGAATTTTGTCTTGTGGGGTGGGGGGCTAGGCAAACCAGTTTTTTGAAAAGCGTTCCGGAGCTAATCTGCAAATTTACCAAATAAAAAAACGTCCGATTTTCCTGGCCAACCAAAACCAACCATTTTTCAAAGTAATCTTTCTGGTACTTTTTGAACTTTTTGCTCGATGAAAAGATAAACGTTGTCTGTAATATTTAATAGATTTTGTTTAACACATACAATATTTTGATACGGCGTCTTCTCTGGCACTAAAATTTTGCTTCATTAAGTGCCTGTAACTTTTTTTCCTTTCAGCACACAGACCTAAATTTTGGTGCAGAGTTTGGCTTTTACAACATAAACCAGCTTGCCAAATCTGGTTGCCATAGCTTTGTTATTTTCGGAGATATAAATTTTTTCCAGAAGAAAACCTAAAATTTTCCCGGAAAAACTGGTATATATATATATATATATATATATATATATATATATATATATATATATATATATATATATAAATAAATTGAAACTGACCCCGGATATATGTTCTAGAGGGCCTAGTTCGCGCTCATTTGAAGAATTTTTTTCAAAATACAAAAGTCTCTCTCCTCATTAGTGGATTTTTTAAGAAAATTCACTAATACTTGTTATTTTTAATCTATTTTTTGTAATCTGTTATGGTATACCTCTCTCGTGAGGTGTGCATAAGACAAAAAAAAGTCAAGAGGAGTCAAATCTTGTAAGCTAGCAGGTCACATTCAAGAATCCGATGATTCGGGCAAAACCTCTTTACGTAAAGACGAAAAAATAGTATCAAAGTGCGTATAAGGCATTACATTTCATCTATTAGCATTCGATTTATCTAAATCTAGTTTGCCTCGCATCTGCAGTGCCACCATTATAGACGAAGGTTAAGTTTTTTGTTGCAAAAGGTCAGGGAGGGAGAAAACAAAACTTCGAAAATTTATGGTTTTTATTCTATAAACGTTAAAATTGCTGATTTTTAAACAAAGTGTGTTTAACAAGATCTTAAATTTCCGTTATGGTAACACATTTTCATACACTTTTTTTATATATACATTTTATTTCATGAGGAAAGGAAATTATTTTAAGGGCATATTCTGAAAGTCAAAATAAGCAAAAATCTTATATAAACATTTGTCCAGAAATACGTCTTTTCCAAGTTACAGGGTGACAAAAAATGATAAAAAAATCCGTTTTTAGTGAATTTTCGTAGAAAAAATTCACTAATGGGGAGATCCCGACTTTTGAATTTTGAAAAAATTTTTGCAAATGAGCGCGAACTAGGACCCCTAGAACCCATATCCGGGGTTAGTTTCAATTTTTATATGTTTATATATATATATATATATATATATATATATATATATATATATATATATATATATATATATATATATATATATATATATATATATATATATATATGTATCACACCGATAACTCAAAAAATAATGGGCCGATTTTGATAAAATTTGGCATGTACGTTTCTTTTGTAAAATAGCTTGGATAAGTTCGTTAGTCAGGAAAATCGGACGAGGTTTTCCGGGAAAATTTTGAGTTTTCATTCGAAAAAAATTCTTATCTCAAAAAGTAATAAGCCGATTTTAATAAAATTTGGCATGTACCTTCCTTTTGTAAATGGCCTTGACAGGTTTGTTAGCCAGGAAAATCGGACGAGGTTTTCCGGGAAAATTTTGATTTTCATTCAAAAAAAAATTTTATCTCAAAGAATAATGGGCCTATTTTGATAAAATTTGGCATGTACCTTCCTTTTGTAAATATCTTTGATAAGTTTGTTAATCAGAAAAATCGGACGAGGTTTTCCGGAAAAATTTTGAGTTTTCATTTGAAAAAAATTTTTATCTTAAAAAATAAAAAGTCTATGATAACCAAATTTGGTAGGTAGGTTTACGATATAAAAAGTAAACTATACACCAAAATTTAGATTTCTATGTTACAAGAAAAAAAGTTATAATAAAATATTTTGTGCCAGATCATTTTTATGAAAATTCACTACCATAACGCACTTGCTGCGTCTTCGACTTTTTTTAAATATTTCGAAAATGATTTAGGATATTATATTGAGCTTTTGATATTACCAAAACTGATATACAAAGATGCATTCCTGACTAAACCACTCTTCAAAATATTAAAGAAAAAACAGTTTTTTTATAATTTTTTTGTCACCCTATAACTCGGAAAGGACGTATTTCCGGGCACGTGTTTGTATAAGATTTTTGGCTTATTTCAACTTCCAGAATACGCCCTCCGGGTTTAATGTACTCGTAGAGAACATCGTTTGGTGAATTTGGAGTTTGCTAATAAAGTTTGTCATCTTACATACACGTTGACACTATTTTTACCTTCCTTGGCTTTGCTGAGTTCTTTACATTTAAACCTCTTCGCTGGCCTGGTGCGGTGAATTGAAAATGATTTTTTTTTCACAATTTCTCCTGCAAAATGTGAAAAAGGCAGCTTTTAGAGGTCCGACTAAGGGTTTTTCGGTATTTTCCGCTCATATTTTATTATCTTTTCCCGCCCAGTACGCCTCCTGATCCTGTACCTTTCTTGGGGGTTGTTTGCAAGAAATGTTTCTTGTGGTTTGTGCACCCAGGAGGGGTTCTAAGCATGTTTCTGAAAATTTTGTTCTAAAAACCCTCTAATAGGTAAACTGCAAATTTACCCATTTTTTAGTTAATTGTTGTAGAGAACATTTTTATGCGAGTTTTCGTAAAAAAAAATAGGTACGTTTTTGTAAAAAAAAAAAATAGATAAATTTTTAGATAATTTTTTAGAAAATCATCGTAAAAAGAGTTTTGACGAAGCAGATTCTCAAGATGAATGTTGACGATTTTTCAGAAACAAATATTTTTTTAAATGTTTGGCATGAAATAATAATAGTCGTCCTAGTTTTCGAGGCAACAATTCTTTTTAGTTTTTAAGGAATTTCAATAGTCTCATGGTAGGTAAATTGTTTAAACATATTTTCGTAAAAAATTATTTTGTGGATTTTCGTGGAAAAAAAACGTTTTTGCGAATTTTTGTAGGAAAAACACGAAAACGTTCTTACGAATCGCTGAGGAAAAACTTTTCCAGAAAATTTTTCTAAAACAAAATTTTGCGAATTCTGTAAAAGAAAAGTGTGTTTTTCGAGTTAAGTTGAATAATTGTTTTTATTATACAAAAACTTGTAATCTTGTGCTCTCTGTTGGTCTTCTGTAGACGAAAAATCCTTATAACTCGCTTTTCTATAAATCTAGAAACTTAAAACTTGGTATGTACTACATGCAGACTTGGAGACTAGAGTCCTTCACATACAGAAACGAAACCCAACAAAAAAGCTAGAGAAGCAGTCTCCAAGTCTGTACGTAATATGGATCAGTTTCACGAAGTAAGGGCAACAACAATCAATGAATTGGTATGTACTAGTTTCTATAAGGCAGCTTGTCTTCAGAATGTTACTAAAATAAATTAGTTATTTTCGAAGATATAAAATGTTCACTTCAAAAAATGAAATGCAATACAAAGACACGAAGCTCATATTTTTATACTACACAATTTATAGCATAGATGTAAAGTCCAAACATAGTAAAATGTTAAATAATATTCACTTGCATGCTGTCAAAACATTATCTTCTACTTCTGCTCCTCCAAAGTTAATTCTTCATCTTAAAAAATCATATCCATAGCCAGCATCATTTAAAAATCGATTTAAATTGGAGCACAATAATTTTGACATTGTCAGTTGACATAATTACACGTCAAAAAGTTTTTCCGAAACCAAGTGTTTTCCTACTTTCCGCGATTTAAAATAAATTTTGCACCAACCATTGAGGCATTCCAATCGGCTAAACTAAACCGTAGATCCCTGTCCCGTGGTCGCAGGATAGGGACACACAGCGCTCACACAATAACTATCTACTACCTACTCGAACAGCAAATTCCACCAGTTTGTGATACCTGCAATGTGACCCTTTCAGCCAGACACATTGTTACAAAGTGCAATAAATATAGAGTTCAGAGAGGGTTGTTTTGATGGAAAATATATCCATGGTCACCCCAGCTAAGTCTGCCCCAGAAAGCATATCACCATTTTTAAAGCCTAGTAAATTATATGAACATATATACAGGCAGGATGTACTAATTAAATCCCACCTGGAAAATATCGGAATTAAAAATAAAAAATAAAAAAATTCTGGACGCAGCAAGTGCGTTATGGTAGTGAATTTTCATAAAAATGTTTTTAATAGCAAATATGTGTGTTTTTTTTAAAGCAGGCATCAATTTTGGTTGCCAGTATAACCTATATAGTAGAAACAATCTACCGAGTTTGATCAAAATAACTGTATTGTTTGCAGATGTACAAAAATGTCCGAAAGCAAACTTAAAGTGTTCCCGAAAAAACTCGTTTCTTGGTCGACCTTATAGGTTAATAGCAAATTGAGCTATTCAAATATGAAGCATATGATCAAAATTCGCTACCATAACACACGTGCTGCGTCCAGAATTTCTTTTCTTACAAACATGCATTATACTTCGAGGGAAAATGCAAAAATGCAATAACATAAGGCGTGTTCGACTAAAAAAAAAAAAGAAAATTTGTATCACCAACGAATTATGGGCCAGCCTGTTATTGTAGAAATATTTTTTAAGATGTAGCTCAACACACTATAATTAATGTATACAATTTTTTTCGTATCTTGTATAATATCGGATATATTGAGTTTTATTGATTTTTTACGAAAATTCGACAAAAATTATATACCATTAAACGATAAACTCTATGGCTAAGGCTACTGTCTTGAGACATTTTCATTCCATAGTCCGTATTAGATTCAAGTTATTTGCCTAAATGTTGCCAATTTTGGCGTTTTAAATCGCAACTTTGACGTTTTCAGGAAACCCCCAATTTATTTATATATATTTCTTTAAATGCCTATAACTTTTTTGTCTTTTGACCTACAGAGCTAAATGTTGGTAGGTAATTTACCTATAATTGTATACCCTTGTACCAAATTTGGTTGCCCTTAATTTGTTACTTCCGGAGATATAATTTTTTTCGAAAGACAATTTTCCGGGAAAACCTGTGTCGACTTTCCTGACTAACGCAATTATCTAATCCACGTGCAAAAGGAAGGTATTCACGAAATTTAATCAAAATCCGCCCATTATTTTTTGAATTATCGGTGTGATATATATATATATATATATATATATATATATATATATATATATATATATATATATATATATAAATCGAAACTGACCCCGGATATGTGTTCTAGGGGGCCTAATTAGCGCTCATTTTCAAAATTCGAAAGTCGGGATCTCCTCATTAGTGAATTTTTTTTAAAAGAAAATTCACTAAAAAGCCGTTACACGTCGACTTTGTTTTCAATGGGGACACATGATGGCGTAAGTTTTAGTGTCCCTTAGGCAGGGGCGTAAAGTACCCCTAAATTTTAAATGGCACCATATGTTGAGTGACATCTTATTTTAAAGCTTTCTCACTTTTGCTCACAACATATGTATTTTTAAATTTTGGTTTGGACGTGGCAATAAAATCGTCAATTAAAGAATAATACAAAATATCAATGAATGAAAAAATCTTATTTAATAAAATGTTCAAAAATTTTCCCCCCTCCACTTCCATACAATAATAAAATCTTAGCTGGACTTCCAAACGAACATTTCGAAGCATTTCGGGCATCATCTGACCACATTCTTCAACAATTCGCCGACTAAACTCCTAAAGTGAGTTTGGTCGTGTTGCATGAATGTTCGACTTCAAGTGTCCCCATAGAAAAAAAATCTAAAGGTGTTAAATCTGGCGATTTCGAAGGCCACTCAATTGAACCTCTGCGTCCTATCCAGTGATTATGAAAGTTGTGTTTAAAAAAATCACGGACGTCATGGGCATAATGTGGTGGAGCACCATCCTGCTCAAACCACACATCCTCTTCTGCCAAAGCGTTGTCATTTTCCAATACTTCCACAATCGTAGGCTAGATATGCGTTTCCAGTAGATCCAGATACATGTTTCCGTCCAGATATCCCGGTAGGAAGAAAGGCCCTATTAGGTGGTCTCGCAGTATTCCCGCCCAAACATTCAATTTCCCCGGATGCTGTGTGTGAGTTTCACGAAAACTTCTTGGATTTTCATCACTCCAGTAGCGGCATTTATGGCGGTTGACTTGGCCATCCAGTTGGAGCGTACATTCATCGGAAATGCAGATTGCGTACAGAAAGGTTGGATTCCTTCTGGCACGATCATTCATTTGTTCACAGAACTGCACGCGGCGATGAGGCTCTTCTGCCTTAAGTTGCTGTCCCAAAATAATTTTGTAGGGGTGATACTCATTACTTTATACGATTCGGCGGCAACTAGCTAAAGACATTCCTGAAGTACTTGCAAATTTCCAGATATCAAATTTGGTTCCATTACGATGTGACCCAGGACAGCTACCTGGTTACCCTCATTGCGTACGACCTGCTCACGTTGGTGCTCTCTGTTTGCAACCGATCTAGTTTGCCAAAATTTATGCATTAAATCCAGGACGTACCT
Organism: Tillus elongatus; assembly: GCA_964006375.1. Taxonomy (NCBI): domain Eukaryota; kingdom Metazoa; phylum Arthropoda; class Insecta; order Coleoptera; family Cleridae; genus Tillus; species Tillus elongatus. Next base: position 152,930,392 of record OZ023264.1, on the reverse strand, counting down.
ATGCGAAGTGTTTTTCTCAGGATGAGGATCATTAAAAATATGTGCTGCCTGACGTGCACAGTTGTCATTCTTGTAAAACAAACTAATTATTTCCACTTTTTCAGCAATTGTATAAACCATTTTCACGAATTGGAAATCCATAGACTTTGTGATGATTTTACGGAATATTTACTTGTCTCGTAAGTACAATTGGGAGAACCCATTTCATCACAATACAGTTTCCAGACCCCACGATCGTTTCTCTAACAAAGTTAGCGTCATCAAGGGGATCAATAAACTAAGGGAAAAAAACTGTATTGTGATCAATTGGGGTCTCCAAATTGTACTTATCAGTGCTCGTCACAGGTTCCAATCTTCACTCATTACTTGTCTCCTTTAAAGTAAAACCTGTAAGAAGGCTGAATTGATAAAGTTTATTACGAGCCGTACGAAAAATCATAAAAGAATCTATTTTAATCGATAAAAAAAGTTGTCAGATAACGCCCGAATTGTTCGTTCGGAAATGGAGCAAGGATTTTATAATTGTATGTAAGTGGAGCGAAAACAATTTAAGCATTTAATTTGATAACATTCTTTCATTCATCAATATTTTGTCTGATTCTTTAATTAATGCTTTTATTGCCATATCCAAACCAAAATTTAAAAATTCATGTTTCGTGAGAAAGATTTAAAATGAGTTGTCACTTACATAGGAGTGAAGTTCTCTCGGGGTATCTGTCCACTGTTGATCCACAGATTTCTTCTATCAGGGAGTTCTATTGAAAGACCTCGGTGGGACGACGTCCTCTGTAATCCCGAAGTTGCTTTCGTTGTTGGGGTAGATGAAGATCTCGGCGGGGTAACTGTCCACTGTTTGTCCAGAGATGGCTTCTATCTTATGGTTCGACGGACTTTTATCACTTTAATCCTCTTCCACGGGCTGATTTTTCCCAATTTGGGATATTTAGGGTGTAAAGGGTGTAAAGTTCATCTGTTTGCGACTGCGCCAGTGAAGTTCTCCCGGAGTTGTAGGGAGTTTTTAAAACAATTTATTACAACTACGAGGGGTTGACTGTTTCCCCAAGAATACAAGATGTGCGTTACTTAATGTTTAATTAACAAAGCAGTACAATCAACCAGAGTTAAATGCGAATGCACATGTATAAATAAACTCGGATTATCCTACTCTACTTCTAATTTAACACGAAATGCGATAAGAGCAAGATTCGTCAACGGTTGCATTTAATTATGCTTTTATAAGAAAATCGTCACGTATGACTTAGGGTGCCACTTAAAATTCAAGGGTACTTCACGCCCCTGCCTAAGGGGTAGGTCCCAAGAAACCAAAACTTACACAATCAGGTGCCCCCTTTGAAAACAAAGTCGACGTGGCTCGGCTTTTTTTAATTCCGATATTTCCCTGGTGGAAGTTTTAATTGGCACACCCTGCATAGTAACTTTGTATTGTTTTTCTTCATAAAAACCTTTAAAGGTGTCAATTCGTAAGTTACAATGGAATAGCAATACGATTGTGATAAATATGAAAAATTTTAATTTGAAATTATTTGGTGAATAAGGGTTAATCAACCTCTAAAAACTCCATAAAACCAATTTTTTTAAATTTTGTTTGGTTTTCTAATAGTTTTTATAAATACCTGATTTTTCTACTTAGAATGCTCTGTTCCTCTGGATCATTTGCTGCCTCTAAAATATTGTTCTATATCATTTTAATTAAGGAGGTGCATAATAGTCGTTTACTAACAATGCCGTAATAATAGCCATAAATTATTAACAAAAACAAAGTTTAGGTGTAAACAATTTATTTAAATCTATCGACCAACAATGCATTTAAGTACCTTGAGAATATAAAACATTTTAATTAATTCGAGCTATTGTTTTGAAAACAGCAAAGATTATGAAAGTAAAGCTTGCATACACAGTTTCCAGAAACACGTGGCAAAATAGTATGATCGCCGTATTCTCATTGATTATTATTTTAATGCGTAGGTATGTTCCCGTAGGTGTTGTAAACAATATAGGCGCCAAGTGAAAGACAACGTATTTGTTTCTACAGTACGCGTAAACGTATCCATTCATTGTTTCTCAAAAATCAAAATCAACGCTACGGCGTTCAAAATTTAATTTCAGATAAGATGAGTTCACATGTAGGCATTGCTGTGTTCACCAGTGCAACAGTTTAATATTTAAATCAAATGCTTTCACCAGTACCGCTCAGTTTCAGCTCTAACTCAACTGTTGTGATTTTTCAAAGCCGAATTAATTTTCATTGGCTAACTCAACATAATACTAAAGGATGCGTAGTTAAGTAGCCAGCCATTGTATGAATTTGTCTATGTGATGTGATTCTCAATACATGGAAAGTTGTTCCGGATATTCTAAAATGCTAATGAATATAACCAATCTGGAGTGTAATTTGGTATTACATCCTCGTATCGTCGTAATTATCTTATTAGTGAATTTTCTTTAAAAAAAATTCACTAATGAGGAGATCCCGACTTTCGAATTTTGAAAAAATTTCTTCAAATGAGCGCTAATTAGGACCCCTGGAACCCAAATCCGAGGTCGGTTTCAGACTTTATATGTTTATATATATATATATATATATATATATATATATATATATATATATATATATATATATATATATATATATATATATATATATATATATATATATATATATATATATATTTATATATTTATGTGTCACACCTATAACTAAAAAAATAATGGACCGATTTTGATAAAACTTGGTGAATACCTTCCTTTCACAAGTGGCTTGGATAAGTTCGTTAGCCAGGAAAATCCGCCGAGGTTTTCCCGGAAAATTTTGTGTTTTCTTTCGGAAAAAAAACGAAAAAAATTTATTTCTCCGGAATTAACAAAGTAAGGGCAACCAAATTTCACACGCGGGTTTATATAATTATGGGTAAAATACCTACGAAAATTTAGCTCTGTAGGTTAAAGGACAAAAAAGTTACAGGCATTTAAAGAACAATAAATTTGGGTTTTCCTCAAAACGTCAAAATCGCGATTTTAAACGTCAAAATTGGTGAGTACCTTCCTTTCGCAAGTGGCTTGAATAAGTTGGTTAGCCAGGAAAATCCGCCGAGGTTTTCCCGGAAAATTTTATGTTTTCTTTCGAAAAAAAATTATATCTCCAAAATTAACAAAGTAAGGGCAACTAAATTTCATACGCGGGTTTATATCATTATAGGCAAGTTACCTACCAAAATTTAGCTCCGTAGGTTAAAGGACAAAAAAGTTACAGGCATTCAAAGAAAAATACATTTGGCTTTTCCTCAAAACGTCAAAATCGCGATTTTAAACGTCAAAATTGGTAATATTTAGGCAATGAACCTGACACTAATATGAGCTATGGAAGGAAAATGTCTCAAGAATAATGTTTTACAAAGCCTGAAGTCTTAGTTTCAATCGTCATTGTCCTTCATTTTACTAAAATATTCCCAGAAAATTCATTTCAAATAGACCCTTTCTCTGATGTTTTGCCTGTCGGTTTAGTTAAGTTGATGCTTTCGCTGTAGGTTTAGTGAAGTTTATGGTTTAACGGTCTATAATTTTTAGCTAATTTTCGTAGAACAAATTCGTTACTGCATTTTAGCATATTTTATCGAAATATGATGCATGTTTGTAAGAAAAAATTTGGACGCAGTAAGTGCGTTTTGGTAGCAAATTTTCATTAAGTCCTCCAAATTTCAATAACTCATTTGCTATTAACGTAAGTTTTGTTGGTTAGGAAACCAACATTTAACTGTATTTTCGGAAATTTTTTGTATGAACGCAGCAAGGGCGTTTTGGTTGCGAATTTTCATTAAATGTTTCAAATTTCAATAACTCAATTTGCTATTAACTTTGGGTACATTGGCTAGGAGACCAGTTTTCTCAGAAACATTTAAAGTTTATTTTCCGAAAAGTTTTGTACATTTTCAAATAATTATTTTGATAAAATATGATACACTGTTCCTACTATATAGGTTATACCGGTAACCAAATTGATGCCTGCTCGCATTAGAGCGATATATTTGTAATTAAAAACATTTTTATGAAAATTCACTTCCATAACGCACTTGCTGCGTCCAGAGTTTTTCTTGTTGGTTTGGTTGTTTCAGGCGGCACTATTGTGATTCAAGCTGGATGAAATTTTGTTTAGAAGTTTCTAATAAACAAGCATGCTCTATCTAGCTAAAATATTTTTTAAATGCGAGGTTGCTACTTTCACTATAAAGTAGTATTAACTTTGATATTGTTACAAAGCACTTCAATAGATGTAGCCACATCTCCAAAACTTCCCCAACATCTGGGAATTCTTGCACAATAACCCCCCCCCCCCCCCGTGCCTGGAGTGACCCCACACAGGCGAAGTCTCAACCCTCTAGGACCAAATATAACGAAGTTACCAACTTGTACCCCGTCGGAACGGATAACTGAGGTCTGCGCATTCCGAACACCCTGTATACGCAGAGAACCCTTACATCCTGTATACACAGAGAGATCTTATAGTACGAGAAACACCTCTTGTGTAACATAGGAGTGATGGCCACATTTGGATCATCCTCCTGTATATACATCCCCCTGTATACACACGGGGCCGATCTGTATTCACAGAACCTTCTAGCAAAATAAGGTCTTGGAACATTCTGGAATGGAACACTCCCGAAACGAGGTGGAAGGTACGAAGGGTTTATACAGGCGAAAGCATGCCAGCCCAGGCAGTTCAGTTCAATTAGAGAATGTTGAAGTGACTCGAAGAAGCAGTAACCAGTGTGAAGTGTTAGAGAGTAGCGACTGTAGTTCCAGTGTAGTGACTTTTGTCCAGATTAGTGATTGTAAGGCCAAATACGAAGTGTTTTCTGAGAGAGACATTCTAAAACTTTTATTGTATCCATAGTTAGAGTAAATAAGGTTGTTTTGTTAAAATTTAAAGTCTCGCTTATCCAAAACCCGGAGAAAACGCAACAATATTTTAAATGGAACACGTGTATATTGCCCAGTCACAAAGCTTCATTAAATATTTAACGGCCGGTTAGTTAATCAAAGCTTCAGACAACCAATATATATATATATATATATATATATATATATATATATATATATATATATATATATATATATATATATGTATGTATGTATGTATGTATGTATGTATGTATGTATGTATATCGTACCGATAACTCAAAAAATAACGGGCAGATTTTGATGAAATATGGTACGTACCTTTCTTTTGTAAGTGACTTGGACAACTTCGTTAGCCAGGAAAATGGGACTAGTTTTTCCCGGAAGATTTTGGATTTTCTTTCTGAAAATGTTTGTATCTCCGAAAATAACAGCGCTACAACAGAATTTGTCACATAGTTTCTACTATCAAACTTGCCCTGCATACCGAAATTCAGATAACTAAGTTAAAAGAAAAAAAAAGTTATAGGCATTAAAAAAATTGGTTGCCATTGGTGACCAGAGGAAAGCACAAGAACAAAATATTTTGTGTGATTAACAAAAACAATTGAATATTACACACAACGGTTAAGTTTTCCTCATGAAAAAAGGTCAAAAAGTAGCAGTAATTTTTTTTTAATTTATAATTTTTCTTCTTAAACCGTCAAAGTCGCGATTTGAAACGTCAAAAGTTGCAATTTTCAGACAACGAATTTGAAACAAATACGAATTATGTAGACGAAATGTCATAATAAGTGTGTTTTACAAAGCCTTAAGTTTTAGCTTCAACCATCATTATCCTTCATTTTACTAAAATAATTTCGGAAAATCCCTTTCAAATAGACCCTAGCTATTTTAGTGAAATATGGTACATTGTTACTACTATATAGGTTATACTGCCAACTAAATGTCATTCTTTTAAATGTCCACATTTCGATGGTCTCCATTTGTATATCGGTTATTATAAGCGATAGAGCAACGGTCAAATGGGGAATTCGATACTCGCAACAAATATCATTTCAAATTCATCCTGACTTCGATTTTGAGATATTTCGAAAAAACTAAAATTTGTGTATTTTATTTTTCTTCATATTTTGACTTTTAAGCGTGCCATGAATAATTATTATTTGACATGCAAGTCGAAGTCACTCTTGTTACCGTCTTGTACAAAGTGCAAATACCTTGGAAGAACGATGGAAGAAAACTATTCTAATGCAGTTCTTATGAATTTATTCATTTTGTTGGGACAGTGCAAAAGTTATTAGCAGGACATGTAGGAAGTTTAATGAAATGTATCCGAATCTACCGCTAACGAACCTTGACGAAGCCAGGACAATTTAATCCAAGTTTAGTTCCACTTTAAAAGCGCCACGAAACTTGAATCGACCCGTAATTTCTGACGAACATAACTTAATGTCGTGAATGTTGGAAGAGACTCGTGATGATTTTTAATAGACCAAAACTTCAACAGTTTTTTATAGGCGCTCCGAAACTTCCCTGAAACTAGCTTGAACGTAGCGAATATCTAAATAGTGTCCTGCCCAAGTACTTGTACGTTCAAGTTATCATGGTCTATGGACATTTCATTTCATATTGTTACAATAAAAAAGATTGTACGTTCAAGTTATCATGGTCTATGCATATTTCATTTCATATTATTGCAGTAAAAAAGATTGCCAGAATATGGAGAGCAAGTATTGGTACGTTCAAGTTATCACGGTCCATGGACATATAATTTTATATTGTTGCAGTGAAAAAGATTGCCAGAGTATCCTGGCCAAGTATTGCTACGTTCAAGTTATCATAGTCCATGGACATCTCATTTCATATTATTGCAATCACAAAGATTGCCAGAGTATCCTGACCAAGTATTGGTACGTTCAAGTTATCATGGTCCATGGACATTACATTTCATATTGTTGCAATGAAAAATATTGCCAAAGATTGCGAGAGTATCCTGGCCAAGTATTGGTACGTTTAAGTTACCATAGTCCATGGACATCTCATTTCATATTGTTGCAGCGAAAAAGATTGCGAGAGCATCCTGGCCAAGTATTGGTAGGTTCAAGTTATCATAGTATTGCTACGTTTAAGTTACCATAGTCCATGGACACCTCATTCCATATTCTTGCAGTGAAAAAGATTGCCAGAGCGTCCTGGCCAAGTATTGGTAGGTTCAAGTTATCATGGGCCATGGACATTTCATTTCATATTTTCGCAATGAAAAATATTGACAAAATTTGCCAGAGTATCAAGTATTGCTACGTTTAAGTTACCATAGTCCATGGACACCTCATTCCATATTGCTGCAGTGAAAAAGATTGCCAGAGCATCCTGGTCAAGTATTGGTAGGTTCAAGTTATCATGGGCCATGGACATTTCATTTCATATTTTCGCAATGAAAAATATTGACAAAAATTGCCAGAGTATCCTGGCCAAGTATTGCTACGTTTAAGTTACCATAGTCCATGGACATCTCATTTCATATTGTTGCAGTGAAAAAGATTGCCAGAGCGCTCTGGCCAAGTATTGGTAGGTTCAAGTTATCATGGGCCATGGACATTTCATTTCATATTTTTGCAATGAAAATAATTGCCAAAAATTGTCAGAGTATTCTGGCCAAGTATTGCTACGTTCAAGTTGTCAAGGACCATGGACATCTCATTTCATATTGTTGCAATGAAACAGATTGTAACGAAGTATTGGTAAGTTCAGGTTATCATGGTCCATGGACATTTTATTTCATATTGTTACAATGAAACATATTGCTGGAGAAATATTATTGATACATAAGAAATCAAATCACACCTAAAAAGTTCCAGGATCTGCTGGACCCACCAAATATCTTGATGGTCCAATTAATATAGAGTCTTATCTGAATCTTCAACGTACAACAGTGGCAGAGGTGATACCGAACTTACTACGAACATATGTGAATTTAACAAAATATCAGAATATCTGTTTCTTTTCCAAAATATTTAAGTGATATACATATCCCTATGTAAAGATTTGAAACTGTGTGACGAGCACTGATAAGTAAACTTGGAGAACCGAAATCACCAAAATACATTTTTAAAGACCTAACGATCGTTTCACTAACAAAGTTAGCGTCATCAGAGGGTGAACATTTTTGTGATTTGGGTTCTTCAAGTGTACTTATGATATACATATGTCATTTTGTACGATTTTTGAGTTCGACACAAGTAACAATAAATTATATAAACCATGTATGGATTCTACTTTCTCTTAGAAGTAAAAACATAAACGTCTACACAAGCAAGCTGCGCAGTTTTTAAAGAATTTTCGTAGAAAAAATTCACTAATGGGGAGATCCCGACTTTTGAATTTTGAAAAAAAATTTGCAAATAAGCACGAACTAGGACCCCTAGAACCCATATCCGGGGTCAGTTTCCATTTTTATATGTTTATATATATATATATATATATATATATATATATATATATATATATATATATATATATATATATATATATATATATATATATATATATATATATATATATATATATATATATATATATATATATATATATATATATATATATATATATATATATATATATATATATATATATATATATATATATATATATGTTTCACACCGATAACTCGAAAAATAATGGGTCGATTTTGATAAAATTTGGCACATCCCTTCTTTTTGTAAATGGCTTGGATAAGTTCGTTAGTCAGGAAAATCGGACGAGGTTTTCCGGGAAAATTTTGAGTTTTCATTCGAAAAAAATTTATATCTCCGGAATTAACAAAGTAAGGGCAATCAAATTTGGTAAGCGGGTTCATACCATCATAGGTAGGCCAGCTACCAAAATTTAGCTCTGTAAGTTAAAGGACAAAAAAGTTACAGGCATTTAAAGAAAAATAAATTTGGATTTTCCTCAAAACGTCAAAGTCGCGATTTCAAACGTCAAAATTGGTAATATTTAGGCAATGAACCTGAAATTAATATGAGCTATGGAAAGAAAATGTCTCAATAAGAATGTTTTACAAAGCCTGAACTCCTAGTTTCAATCGTCATTGTTCTTCATTTTACTAAAGTATTCCCAGAAAATTAATTTAAAATACACCCTTTCTCTGATGCTTTGGCAGTAGTGTTGGTTACAGAGTTTATCGTTTAATGGTATATCATTTTTGTCAAATTTTCGTAAAAAATCATTAAAGCTCAATATATCCGTTATTATGCAAGTTACAAAAAAAAAGGTATACATTAATTATAGGTGTCTTAAGCTACATCTTAAAAAATATTTCCACAATTACAGGCTGGCCCATAAATCGTTGGTGATTCAATTATTTTTTTTAATCGAACACGCCCTATGTTATTGCATTTTTGCATTTCCCATCGAAATATAATATATATTTGTAAGAAAAGAAATTTGGGACGCAGCAAGTGCGTTATGGTAGCGAATTTTTTAATCGAACACGCCCTATGTTATTGCATTTTTGCATTTTCCATCGAAATATAATACATCTTTGTAAGAAAAGAAATTCGGGAGGCAGCAAGTGCGTTATGGTAGTGAATTTTCATTAAATGCTTCAAATTTGAATATCTCAATTTGCTATTAACCTATAAGGTTGACCAGGAAACCAGTTTTTTCGGGAACAATTTAAGTTTACTTTCGGAAATTGTGTACACTTTCAAACAATAAAGTTATTTTGATAAAACATGGCATATTGTTTCTACTATATAGATTGATGCCTGCTTTCTTAAAAAAACATGTTAGCTATTAAAACATTTTAATGAAAATTCACTACCATAACGCACTTGCTGCGTCCAGAAGTTATTTTCTCAATTTCCCAGAGTTTTATTTTTAGGACTTCTGTTGTTTTTAAAATAAATGCCACAATTAAAACTGAATCACCTGAAATAAATGATTTAAACATTTGGTCCGCAGTCTTACTAATAAGTTCACATGTCAAAAGTATTTAACAATCTTTGCAAACTGACATTTATTAGTTATTATTAGTTTATTATTATTATTACTTAATAGATCATCAATTTACAATGTATGTTATAAATGAGTTATTAATTTCTGACTGTAATTAACGCAACAACTAATTAATTGAATCCATTATTTTGAAATCGATTAATATCCTAAAACTTCAATACTTTCTGTTGCTATGTGAAAAGAATCCTAATTTTAACTTGTTATCAAATATTTAATCTTATTGTAAGTTCAAGAAAAACGTAATTTTAAAAAGGCTAACATAAAATGCCGGCTGATTTCAATATTCGATGCACTATTATTCCACTAGATTGAAATTGGGAATACATGTGACGTATTCCCGCACCACTCTCTGATTGGTCGAGACATACCAGACAACCCAAAGTTTATGGATTAGATAGGTTATCTGGTAACTTTCGACCAATCAGAAAGTGGCGCGGGAATACGTCACGTGAAGTCTCAATTTAAATCTAGTGGATAAATGGTGCACTAAATATAGAAACCAGCCGGCTTTTATATGTCTGTATTTACAAAGTTATGTTCTTTTTGAACTTACAAGACTAAACAATTAATATTAAGTTGAAATTAAGATTTTGTTCACACAGTAACAAAAAGTATAGAAGTTTTAGGATATTATTCGATTTCAAATTAATAGATTTACTTAATTGGTTTATCTTAAAAAGCCTGGACGCAGCAAGTGCGTTATGGTAGTGAATTTTCATAGAAATGATCTGGCACAAAATATTTTATTATAACTTTTTTTTCTTGTAACATAGAAATCTAAATTTTGGTGTATAGTTTACTTTTTATATCGTAAACCTACCTACCAAATTTGGTTATCATAGATTTTTATTTTTTAAGATAAAATTTTTTTTCAAATGAAAACTCGGAAAACCTCGTCCGATTTTTTTTTGATTAACGAACTTGTCAAAGTCATTTACAAAAGGAAGGTACATGGCAAATTTTATCAAAACCGGCCTATTATTCTTTGAGATAAAAATTTTTTTTGAATGAAAACTCAAAATTTTCCCGGAAAACCTCGTCCGATTTTCCTGACTAACAAACTTGTCAAAGCCATTTACAAGAGAAAGGTACATGCCAAATTTTATTAAAATCGGCTTATTACTTTTTGAGATAAGAATTTTTTTCGAATGAAAACTCAAAATTTTCCCGGAAAACCTCGTCCGATTTTCCTGACTAACGAACTTATCCAAGCCATTTACAAAAGAAAGGTACATGCCAAATTTTATCAAAATCGGCCCATTATTTTTTGAGTTATCGGTGTGATACATATATATATATATATATATATATATATATATATATATATATATATATATATATATATATATATATATATATATATATATATATAAATTGAAACTGACCCCGGATAAGGGTTCTAGGGGTCCTAGATCGCGCTCATTTGAAGAAATTTTTTCAAAATTCAAAAGTCGAGATCTCCTCATTAGTGAATTTTTTCTAAGAAAATTCACTAAAAGGATTAAAAATTAAATAATATTTATGAAATTATAAATTCATAATGCCTCAAGTTGGACATAATTTTCTTCTTCTGAACTGCAATCTAGGTTTTTGGTTTCTTTTTCTTAATTGTTTTCCTATTTTACTTGATAAGCTTCATTTAATAACATGCAACTTTCACAATAAGTAATTTTTTAAAGTTTATAATATTAAGGTAGGTATTGGAGGTGTAAAATAGTACACTGAGTTAACACAATATGTAAATCATGTTTGTATATAATATTTAAGGAGGTATTTATTTGCACACATACAAAATAATACGTTTATAATTTTGACAATCAATTTCAAAGCAAAAAACCATACTTCTTGTTACGGATTGTAAAATAATAATACATTGGGCTACTATATATAATAAGTAAATAATTTTAACACATAATAGTTAGGTATGTACTTACTTGTACACATACAAAGTCGCAGGTTTATAATTTTTCCAATCAATTTCTAAGCAAAAAACTTATAGTAAAATAGTACACTGGGTTAGCACAATAAGTAAATAATTTTAGTATATAATAATTAGGTAGGTATCTATTTGTACACATATAAAATCGTAGCTTTATGTTTGCAATCACATTGTACGCAAAAAAACGTATACATCTTATATTTGATATTAAAATACTATATTGTGCTATTATATACCTAATTTCTATTTCATTAAAAGTTAAAAGATCTTTAAAGGCTATTTCACTCTATCTTCAAAATTAATTCCAGCTTCTTTTAGCCCTTATTCTAGATCAGAAATATGTTGCTGCAGTAAATTTTGGTGATTTTCATAGTACTCTATTTTTTTGTTGAAACACGGGTTTTCAATTTGCAATTCTTTATAATTCCTTTTTAAGATATCATACTCTGTTTCTTTACGAAGGGGTGGTCTTTCTGACAAGTCTATGTTCAAAGTTTCCTCTTGACGCTTACTTTCATCAGCTGGTTCTGTGATGTTCAATGATGGTTCCTTATTCCGGCTAATTAAATTTTTCACGATAGCTTTCCTATTTTTATGCATCATTCTCTTGGACCTTTCACTCTCATTATGTTTTTCCCCCGTTCAACAGATATAATGAAGGAACAGCTAAATAGTATATTACGTACCATAAACTGTAAGTGACACTTTTCATGCAGAGAATGCAGTTTGGAAAATCGAGGCCCGTAGGGCCGAGGTTTTCTAAGCATTCGAGGCATGAAGAGTCACTTACAGTTTACGGTTTAGTAATAATTTTTTGCAATACCTGCTTTAACGGTTTTTTTTTGAATTTGCATTCTTTTTTAATAATTACTGCGTGAATAGATGTCAGACTGACAGCACTGACAGTCGAATTAATTAGATGGATTCTAACATACTACTTAACAACAAGTAGCTTGTGACTTGGTTGTTGTGTTGGGTTACTAAGGACGCTACGGGTAAACAAACAAAACTAAACGCTGGCTGCAGTTCAGCACAGGTCCAGGTTAAACATTAATTTGTATTTTAATTGTGATTTTTGAATTAAAATTAGTGTTGAAGTGACTTTGAATATGGAAGAATCTGACATCGAAGAAGCGGCAGGTATTGCTTGTTTGTCACTTTTACCAGAAAAGTCTAAGCAAAGGTATGAAAGTTGCTATGAGGGTTTCAAAAAGTGGTGCCACACTAAAAAGGTTGTAATACATACCAGTGAGACAGTTTTACTAGCATATTTCTTGGAAAAATCAGGTAAATATTCTGCTCCATCAAGCTTATGGTCCGAATACTCTATGTTACGATCGACAATCTCTTTGAATGACAATGTTGATATTTCCAAATATGCAAAGTTAAAGGCATTTTTAAAGAAGAAAAATATTGGATATGTTTCAAAGAAAAGTGAAGTGTTCACGATCGAGGAAATTCAGACCTTTTTAAGTGAAGCACATGACCAAATATACCTGATGAAGAAGGTGGTTGTAGTTATGGGAATTGCAGGTGCCTGCCGTAAAGATGAATTATGTAAGCTAACAATCAATAATGTTATTGATAAAGGAGACATTATTTTGGTCAGAATACTTGACGCTAAGAATCATCAATCCAGAAGTTTTACCATTGTCGACAATGAGAATGAGAAGTTTCACTTTGTGGCATTAGTGAGGAAGTATATGAACCTGCGACCAAAAAATTCAATACAGAGATTCTTCTTGAGGTATCAAAATGGGAAATGCTCTAACCAACCAGTTGGAAGAAATATTTTTGCCAAAATTCCTTCTGAAGTTGCGAAATTTCTACATTTGGAGAATGCGGAAAAATATACTGGGCATTCCTTTCGCCGAACTTCCGCTACTTTTTTGGCTAATAGCGGAGTTGACATTTTAGCACTGAAGAGGCATGGCGGGTGGAAATCCTCGGCGGTAGCTGAAAGCTATGTGGCGGATTCCTTGAATAATAAAGTACAAGTCGCTAAGAAGATATTTCATATTAGCAACCAAGAAGCCAGCTCCTCTCGCCAAATCCCTATTATTGAGGTCGGTGATTCTTCGAATACTCCGCAAGATAGTCTTGATAATTTAACATTGCTAGAAACTGAAGATAATAATATAAAGAAGAGCATGGCGTCAATCCTTACTGTTAATCATATGACTAATTGTACTTTCAATATTTCGATGAATTATAATAATTAATAAATCTTCTCGAACAATTTGTTCATTATTCAGATTTGCTATTTATAGGTTTGCAGTACTTACCGTACCTAGGTAAGGTAAGTCTTACCGTACCTAGGTATGAAAAATGTCCTGTTCTCATGGAAACTGACAAATGCTTTAAAAGTTCAACTTACATTGTCAAAAAACTGTCATTAAAAGTGAACTTACTTCACAGGTATTGCAAAAAATATAAATTTATTACTACAAGTAGGTATAATAGGTACCCTCATAGGTCTCAGGCAAACCTCAAATAATATGTAGGTACTACATACTCTTACACAAAATAAATAAATAATCAAAACTAACAAACACAAACTTTGTACCTGATTTTTTTAGATGCGTCGGTTGTTTATTCATTATCCTAGCCAGCAACTCATCTTCAAAATCCTCAGGTTTAAAATGCTTACTGCAAATTCTCTTATTTGCAACATGCCAGACACCTTTGCGATAACTATTTCTTACCCATTCTTTTTGAATCTTAGACCCTTTAGGAAAAGAAAAGAAGGAAAGTGTCTCTCCACTTTCTTTTGCCGTTTTAGTATTATTTTTGCACGTTGGTGCATTACAAATTGTTCCACTGGGCATCTAACAAGATATTTAGGTTAAGTTATCGATTGGCTTCTTTTTTAAGTATGTATAATTTATTTTTTGAAATTAAACACATATCTACCTTTATGATAAATTACCGACTTAATTCTTAATTAAATAACGTCCAATTCATCCTCAGGTTGATTCTGTACACTTATATTTACAATATTACAACAAAACACCTTAACAAATAAAATACAAACTTTAAGATAAAAGTTTCGATTTAACTGCTATTTCGTACAAAATAAACATTAAAATATGTCTGTAACTAATCGTTTTCGAAAAAGTTTTAGCAAACACATTAAAAGTTACCTAAATTTCTAATCAATATTATTTAAACCACCAAAGCCAAACTTAAACTATTGGCATTTTGACTTCACATGACTTATTACCCTCCTCTAGCGTCACTCCCTTCTCGGAGTTACCAGACAACCTGTATAATCTACAAACCTTGCAGACAACCTATCTAATCTATAAACCTTGAAGCGTGCCAAACAAATTTTTCGACACTTTGCAAACCTTAAAAAAAGTGCAATTCATTATTAGTTTCACAGTGTAACGTTTTATTTGTTGACTTATCGGTTTTTATTTTCACTTACGTAATAATTATGGTCAGTTTTCATTTTCTGATAATACACTTGCAATTTGACATGAATCTATAAAGGCTACCGAATATGATGCAATCACGTACTAAGAAATGGCTTTAATTATGTGCAGTATTCATTTTCTGATAATACACTGAAAATTTGACATGAATCTATCACGGCTACCGAATCTGCAATCACGTAGGTACTAAGAATTGGCTTAACGCTATTTACTTTTATGTGGGCAATAATTACCAACATGGGTAATTAAAATTAATAATACACTACTTAAGTGAACTTTTATGCAATATCTACTACTTTTCAATGTCAGATTATGTGTGAATGATAATGTGCATTGTTATATACCGACGTCTATAATTTACATGAGACTACAAGTTGTTTGATTTTACGATATTTTCGTGGATTTTCCTAACGGGCGTCCCAAAACTTTAAATAAACGTCCGCTATGAATTATATGACTGGTAATTTCTCAGTTCAAACAAATAAAGATAAAATTCAGTTAGTATTCATTATGTCAACCCCTGTCGTTTTGGCGTGTAGATATAATATTCATCAGTATCACAATGTAAATGCGATGTCGCCTTGTCGACGCGTCCATGATTCTGTCTGCCACAGTTTTTTCTCATTTCGTTGTAGCTACCACACTTCATCAACTATGCCAGGTTTCTTTGGTCTACGTCTTCCCTATGTTTTCAATAATTTATCGAAAAATTATCTCAGAACATGTTTACAAATTTTGTCTTTTTTCCCCCTCAATTCCTTATCTTTTTTCTCTCGCTTCTTCTTCTTCACATCTTTGTTCTCTCACGTCTTCTAGTACCTACACTTTTATTGATCGTTCTATCGGTGTGTCGTATCTTTCTCATTTTCTCATTTTCTGCCTATTCAAAGCTTAGCTTTCTACCACATACATAACTTACACTTTTGTTGATAGTTCTATCGGTGTACCGTATCTTTCTAATTTTCTCAATTTCTGCCTATTTAAAGTTCAGCTTTCCGCCCCATACATTACTACTTTTGTTACTTGTAGAACCTCGTTCGCGGGTCTAGTAGTAGGAGTATTTTGTCTATCGGATGCTTGCTTTGATATCGTGGTCCTTCGCATGTATTTCTTACATCTACCATTGTCCGTAATAATACTCCCAAAATACGTGAAAATTTATACTTGGTTCAAATTGTAGGCTGTTCAGCTTTATAACTATTTTTGCAGCCGTGTCCTCACTTATCTTCATTACTTTTGTTTTGTCATTATTATTTTTAGTTAACACGCCATCTAGTACACTGGGCATCCTTTGAAATTAATTATTTTCCTGCCTCACCTATACTTCATCTGCGTACGTTATGCAACGAAACCGTTGTCCATTTATGTATATTCCTGCTCAACCCATTTTTAACTTCGATCTTTGACCAACTGCCTCTGTTGAGCTCATTTTCTCTCCAGGTCGAGACTACTTACTAAAACACCCCCTTTCTCAATCACAGAGTTGCAGCGGAACCGCCTATCTCTGTTATATGTTTCTTAATGATGTTCCGCTTCTGTTGACTTTCCAGCATATGCTGCACAATATTTTCTGTTGTCAATCCGCGTCCAATCTCACCTGTCCCCGTTTTCTTACTGCATTCTATCTACCAGAAGCATTGGCGCAATCACATATCCGATTCGTGGGGCCTCGCAATCGCAGTGGGCCCTCGCAATCGCAGTGGGCCCTGGAATAAAAAGAGATCTTTTTTACGCAAATGAACTCATTATGTCGAAGATACTCATAAATAAATAGTAAATATTATTTTATTTTTTACAATAATTGTAATGTTCGAATATCTTCTATGAACTGCGTATAATAAACAAACGTGTATCTTCAGATTCCAAAAATAACCGATATCGCATGCGCCCGCCCTGCGTAAAAAAATCTCGGAGATATTTAACATGGACTAGAACGAGAAAGCGGATCTTTAGAGGCGTATGTGATACAAGGGACCAGTTTTCAGAAATTAAAAAAAAACGGAGAAATTTCACAAAAATGGAACAGAACTCAGTTTTCCCAAAAACGAAATCCCTAGTGACGACGCTGACTACAAATCAATACTGTGTGCTCAGAAGTATCAGTCTCTCCGCAATATGTTCACGCTGCAATTTTGAATGTCTTAATATAATATAAATCCCCCATGGCCTGACAGACATTGTGTGAGATAATAATTTAGATCTCCATGTTTTTTCGTTACCCACGGCTCTATTACTGGGCGCGTTCGAGAACATCACTCTAGTAAAAATCGCTCAACAGGTCGTTGGGAAACTAGTCGGCTGCTTAGACTATATAGCAACAGGAAGGAGCATGTCCATATCTGTACTGTAGAAGGCCGTGCGACGTGTCAGCCATCTTGAACCTCCTGTCAAATTTAAATTAAGGCAGGTTAGGTGTTAACGAAAATTGCTTCTTATATTTATATTTACAAGCCTTTTTTTATAAACATGTAAGAAGTCATATTAATTTAAAACGAAGACGGAACTGTAGTACAAGATGCAGAAGGATACTGGCTTCTTACGACACATTATTGCTGATCCCTCGACTCTACGTTAAATCCGGATTCTACTGTAGTTTGCAGTAGGTATAACAGAATGTTCGACTATTTGCAGTACGTTCTGTGTTTTAATTTTATGTCAAAATATTAAACTTCAACATGACTAACGCCCTTTCTATAGATTGCGTAAAGTTAAAATTTGCTGAGATCTTGTTCGGAAACAAATTGATCGGAGCGTCGCATCAATCCCCCTACTTACTTACTTTACTATTACTTAATTTCAGCTAGAGTGAATATTACAAGAAGTGCGACGTTTCCGAACGCACCCCCAGGGATCAGTTTTTTGGTCCACTGATACGACACTGTCGATAAAGTAGATCAGTGAAATTGCCGATAATCATACAATCACAAAGGAATAGGCAAATACTATATAATGACAATACAGGATACTCCGGCTGATTTCGTATTTCAAAAATATCAGCGCCCCTAGCGGATAGTACTGATGTTACGTCGTTCAAAAACGTTTAACACTAGCAATTGCTGGTGTTTAACTGTGTATAATTAAGTTTGAGCTGTGTTTTTTACAATAAATGTTAGTGGTTGGGTGTGTGCAATCTTTGATTGTTCGAATTATAACGTGCTAAATATATCAAAGACATTTCATAGGTTTCCAAAGGATGGCGAAACGTGAATATGATTTGAAGCAGAAGACAAATTCAGAATCACTTGTATGCCAATATGTACAGTTCGCAGAAGATAATTTATTGTGTAATATTTACCATCATGTACCTATTTATAGATACACTTCTTAAATGGATGGTTGAAAGGTTTCAATCATAAACTGTCTTCCAGTGCATCAAAAAAAAATTAGAAATATGAAGGCAAAAAAAGTTTTGCATTAATAATAAATGGTATAAGAAAACTGTTTTTCTATATTTTTCAGTGTCCTTTTTTATTTCAGTATGGCATAAATTGTCACATTTTTTCACATTTACAATTATTTTACTTGGTAAAGGCTTTTAACTATCTTCCCAAGACAAGTTTTTAAAGAGACAAGTAGAAATAGCAGATTCAGCCCTATAATAGATTTATTCGCGGAAGTAAGAGCTGGTCTCACCTTTTATCTGCACAATTTCTTAATTATGTACTAAGTATATCAGTTACATATTTTAAAATATTAGATTAATAAGACAGTTTTCATGTAGAGATATAGCAAATTGAGTACTGTGCTACCATTTATACCTAGAACAATTATTTATAGGGAAGTACAGATTGTAACTTAATATCCTTAGAAACAGCTCTCAGTATATTCCTATACCTACCCTTGAAATAGTAGTTTAACGACGGTTTTAAGGTAGTACTTTAAATTATGATAAAATAAGATCATGGGTAAGAGAAATTTGCAGAATTATTCATTTAGGTTTCAAGCTGATTGTTGATGCAAATTCTATTTATAACTATATAATCAGAATATTTTCACTGTTTTGTCATGTACAAGTTTTTATATTCATCTATAATAAACCAATTGTCTAAATTAAAAATATGTAGGTAAATATACAATTCAAATCCCGCTCAGTTGTCAGCACTTCACGCGAGGTGGCTCTAGTGTACTTGTCACAAATATCATCAATGCTAAAGCATAGGAGTGTCCCGTATTGTCATTATATAGTATTTGGAATAGGTCTCACGAGCGACTAATCACAGAACACGTTCCGTCGTAAAAAAAATAATTGCCGTTTTATGAAAGAAAAGACCTGCTTGGTGTGCTGTTAGATAATAATCCTGCCTGAACTGACCTGCCCTGACATTAGTTTGTCCAATTAAAAGAAAATTAGGATGAAAACGGACCCTGCCATACGTCAAGGTCATCTGAGATTAACCTTATCGGTTTCCTTCCCCTTTTTCATTCTTTTACTTTTTAATTGAGCAAACTGATGTTACGGCAGGTCAGTTCAGGCAGGTCTTTAATTTCGTAAAATGGCAAAAGACAGATTTTTTTACGACGGAACATGTTCCTGGTCGCTTCCCAAATATCGTTCTAATTTCGAAATGAGTAGGTAATGCGATGTGATTTCTCTTGTGACTGCTCTTATGGCTAAATCACATAGTGTGAACTCGAAAAAAATGCTTACGACACAAACACATGATAAAATCATGTGATAAGTCGCACAAACGCCATTTAAGTTATCTAAATTTTCAATTTTGAGTCGGGCAAAAGTCAGGGAAATTGAAATGACTTTTAAGGTGGGAACCCTGCATAATTCCTACTTGCACCCGATTTTTACGTCATCAGTGTCGTGACGACTACTAATCAATGATGTTTGGCGGTTTACGACATAAAAGACCAGGATCAGGTGCTTTTTAATAATAATCCCGCCTGAACTGACCTTCCTGACCTGCCCTGACATCAGTTTGCCTAATTAAAAGCTAACAGAAGGAAAAACCAACTCTGTCATATATCAAGGTCACGTGAGCATTTTTCTCTTCTTTTAGCTTTTGATTAGGCAAACTGATGCCAGGTCAGGTCAGGTCAGTGGCAGGATTATGATTAAACAGCACATCAGGCAGGTCCTTCATTTCGTAAAGTGGCAGAACATAATACTGATGACGTAAAAATCGAGTGCGAATTAGAAATATGCGGAAACGCCTGACTAAATCCAACCATTCTAGGACACACGGTTCATTTGTGCACAATGCTTTTTCAAACATTTTTAACAATATATTTTCTAAAACATTTTTATAAGATCAATTAAAGCCGTGATATATTATTACTTGATATATATGTACCTAGGCGAAATTTTAAAGCCGCTGTAAAAATAGTGTTCGTTCAGTGTATATTGGCACTTCGCTAGGGAAGTGGTGAACATATTCCTTTTTTTTTGTGGTTTCCTTTGTGTGGTGTTGAAATATTGCTTTGGACAGCAATGGGCACTAGACATACAGGATTATTTTAGTATTTATTTTGACACTTTTCTACTTAAAATATGCATAATTTGTTAGTATGTATTTTTAATGCGTAACATTAATAGTAGCCAATGAGTGAAGATCGGTACCTGTGATAAGCACTCATAAATACAATTTGGGAAACCCAATTCATCACAATACAGATTTTAGACCGGACGATCGTTTCGCTAACAAAGTTAGCGTCATCAGAGGGATGAATAAAGCGAATCAAAACTAGAACTACTATTTATATGTTAGTTGCCAAGCCGTTGCAAACAGCTTCCTCAAGAAAGGTATTATATATATATATATATATATATATATATATATATATATATATATATATATATATATATATATATATATATATACCCCCACTGTTGAGTCTTAAATCTCTGTAACTAAAACTGCACACCTGCCTTTGCAATACTATGTGTCGTTATCAAATAGTCCTTCTGAGGACACACTGATTATTAAGATAACAGTTCGAACAATGGACTACATAGAACCGGACCTACTCTATTCCTCGAAAGATTTTTGTTCAAATTTCTATATATATATATATATATATATATATATATATATATATATATATATATATATATATATATATATATATATATATATATGATTATTATCCCAGATATGCTGAGCGATACATTATTTATCAATAGTGTCATATCTCAGTGCGAGAGTTCTTTTAGTTTGCCCAATATATTTAAGTACACAATCCTTACAACCTATTTCATAGATTCGCGAAACTTCTGTGGTTTTATCTTTATCCTTTGGGTTACCTAGCAAATTTTTTAATGTATTGTTTTTTTTTTAGAAAATGTTACCTGTAAGTTGGCTTTCTTAAAAATGCTATTAAAACCTCTCGTAATTCGCGGTTCAAATGTCAAACAGACAACGGTTTTGTCTGGTTTATCTTTTCTGAAAGTCGTAGCTTCCGCTGACATTTTCTTTGTTTTATGTTTATTGATTAATTTTTCCACTAAGCAGACAGCGGTTATACCTAGCTACATTTTAAATATTTTCAAGTTATCTGTTGTATCTCTCTTTATTTAAGGGAAACTATTAATCTATGAACCAGAAAATTCATAGTAGCTGTTTTTTGTGGAAAACTATTGTGTGAGTCAATCGAAATGTAGCTCACAGTAGTAGTTTCCTTGATGTGGATGTCAAATTCTAAAATGTCTTGTCAAATCACAACAATACATTTTAAGAAGACTCTACGATCGTTTCATTAACAAAGTTAGCGTCATCATAATTTTTCATC
Source organism: Tillus elongatus (assembly GCA_964006375.1). Classification (NCBI taxonomy): domain Eukaryota; kingdom Metazoa; phylum Arthropoda; class Insecta; order Coleoptera; family Cleridae; genus Tillus; species Tillus elongatus. Next base: position 152,908,342 of record OZ023264.1, on the reverse strand, counting down.
CTTTGATGACGCCAACGATCGTCAGGTCTTTTTAAAAATGTTTTGTGGTGATTTGGGTTCTCCAAGTGTGCTTATCAGTGCTTGTCATTGCTTGTCACAGTTTCCTATCTTCACTTAGTGAAAGTGTATCTCTTTTTAATGACTAATGCATCAAGAAGAGGTAATTTGTTATTAATTTCTATTTAATGCGTGAATTTAATGGAGTCAAATTTACTGTTTAATTTAGCTATAAAATCATCTTCCATTGTTCGAACTGTTATCTTAATAATCAGTGTGCCCTTCTTAGAAGGAATATTTGTGAAACGATGGTCAGGCCTTTTTAAACATGTGTTGTAGTGAATTAACTTCCTCCAAATGTATTTATCTCAATTTGAGCCTTTTAGTGAATTTTTATTTAAAAAAATTCACTAATAGAGAGGTATCGATGGTGAGACTTTGCAAAAATTCTTTCAAATGAGTGCGAACTAGGACTCCTAGAACCCATATCCGGGATCAGTTTCAATATATATATATATATATATATATATATATATATATATATATATATATATATATATATATATATATATATATATATATATATAAGTATCCGTCTGCTAACTCAAACAATAATTAACCGATTTCGACGAAACTTGGCAAGTGGCTTTCTTTTATTGATGAGTTCGTTAGCCAGAAAAATCGGACAGGGTTTTCCGGGAAAATTTTGAGTTTTCTTTCGAAAAAAAAATTTTTCTCCGAAAGTAACAAAGCTGTTTTAATGGAATTTACTATATATGTTGCCTTGGGAGAGATCTTACTACGTACTGAAATTCAACTTTCTAAGTTTATAAAAAATTGAGTTATTCAAATTTTAAATTTTCTTTCGAAAAAAATTTTTTTCTCCGAAAATTACAAAGTTATTTTAATGAAATTTGGTAGATATCTTGCGTTAGGAGAGAGCTTACTACACACCAAAACTAAACTGTCTTAGTTTATAGAAATTTGAGTTATTCAAATTTGAAGCATTTAATATTTAACGTGTAGTTTTTACCACAGAAATCGTAGAAACAACGAGACGATTTTCACGTCTCTAGTATCAGGATCACATGAGAGGATAGGCAGTTGCAACTAATGTTGTACATGCTAGTTTGTTATTCTGCAGATGATGTTTTCAATTTGTTTTTAATATATGGTGAATGTAACAGAATAGTTGAGATAACAGTTCGAACATTTAACAACAGATTCCTTTATTTGGCTCCAACGAATAGAATAAAATTCAGCAGAATTAAAAGTAAGTCGTCAAGTCATGGAATAATACTGAACGACGCGTTGTTAAACGTTTCAAAATTGAAGACAATGAAATGAATGAAATTATAGTTCTTGCATATTTTGAAGCATGTCTACAAAGTTCGTTAAGGTCTCAAGATTTGGGTTTATCTATCTGGGCAATACACAGAATATTGAGAAAGCACAATATGCATAATTAGTGAATTTTTATTAAAAAAATTCACTAATAGAGAGGTATCGATGGTGAGACTTTGCAAAAATTCTTTCAAATGAGTGCGAACTAGAACCTCTAGAACCCATATCCGGGGTCACTTTCAATTTTTATATGTTATATATATATATATATATATATATATATATATATATATATATATATATATATATATATATATATATATATATATATATATATATATATCCGTCTGATAACTCAAAAAATAATTTACCGATTTCGATTAAACTTGGCAAGTGCCTTTCTTTTATAAATGGCTTGGTTGAGTTCGTTACTCAGAAAAATCGGACGGGGTTTTCCGGGAAAATTTTGAGTTTTCTTTCGAAATTTTTTTTCTCCGAAAGTAACAAAGCTGTTTTAATGAAATTTACTATATATGTTGCCTCAGGAGAGGTCTTACTACGTACCAAAATTCAACTTTCTAAGTTTAGAGAAAATTGAGTTATTCAAATTTTAAATTTTCTTTCGAAAAAAAATTTTTCCCCGAAAATTACAAAGTTATTTTAATGAAATTTTATGAATATCTTGCCTTAGGAAAGACCTTACTACGTATTAAAATTAAACTCTCTAAGTTTATAGAAAATTGAGTTATTTAAATTTGAAGCATTTAATAAAAATTCACTACCATAACGCACTTGCTGCGTCCCGAGTTTTTTTCATTTACCATTTATTTTTTAGAGCTAATAAAAACCAAAAGGCATCGTTAGATATTAACAATGTGTAATTGTGTTACAGAGCTTTGTCAACCATTCAGACCAAAGTGAAACCATCCCAGGCTGGTGTGATCGGTCTAGTCAGCAAAGACGAGAGTCGGGAATTCATGGCTGTGTTTCCGGATATTGTTAGGGATCTGACTGACGCTGGTCGTCACACCGATATACCGGAGTGTACCAAGAGGTACGCCAAGGTGCTACAGTACAATGTGCCAAGCGGGAAGAAGAATAGAGGTCTGGCTGTTGTCGCTACATACAAGATGTTGGAGAAACCCGATTTGCTGACACCTGAAAATGTGAGGTTAGCCAACATCATGGGATGGTGTGTTGAAATGGTAAGTCATAAATGTTACTTGTACAGGTCATAATAAAGTTACGCACAAAATTCATAAGGCTTAAACATTTCTGGACGCAGCAAGTGTGTTATGGTAGCGAATTTTCAGGAAAATGTATCTTAATTCCGAATATGTCTTTTGCTTTGTGAGAGATATAAAATTTGGTAGGAAGTATATCTTTTATAGTATAAAATCATGTAGATTTTCCTGACCAACGAACATATTCAAGGAATTTATACAAAAACTACGATTGCCAAGATATTAGTATTTACAAAAAGCTTCTTGACAATAATTTTTATGAAATGAAGATTTGCAAACAATCCTCCACGAATTTTAGCCTTTTTTATACAAAAATTGACTGAAGTAAGGTCGTCTTTCAAATTACATGCCAAAATTTTGGTATATGGTTTAAACCCTTCGACCTGCTACTTTTTCCCTAATACAGGTATACAGGGAAAAATATACATAAGGCTAGGTACATTCTGACCATAATTAGAAACACATACCGGTTTCGTTCTCATTAGGGCTTATCAGTGTGTTATACTAAGGGAGTCACAACACATCCTAAATAACTCGGTTAAAGGTATTTACTCATAATATTACACGAGAAGGCAACTCTGCAATAATCTCACAATGTCCGTAGCACATCATCCAATACTTTAAATATTCTTTCTTCTGTTACCAGTGTACTTTATGTAGTGGAACCGTTGTCCATTTATTTTGTTGTTGCCTTTTGCTTATACGTATTTCTTTTATATTCTATCAGGGTTGGCGTGATTAAAAACATTTGTTTTAAACACCTGTTTTCAAGCATGTTTAAAATAATTCCTAGTGTTTAAAACATTTTTAAACAGTTTTAAACACATGTTTTAAATAACTGTTTTTTGATGACTGAAAGGAGGTTTCAATTTCGCATGAGTTTTGTAGTTTTCTATAAATAATATGTTTTAATAAATAACTTCCTTTTCAATAAATCGCTTTTATTTTATTTAAAAAAAAAAGGTAAATATAATAGTAAAATAACACAAGAAGCAAGGAGCGAGGCACTTTACTTGAGTTTGAGCATTATTGATAGTAACTTAAATAAAATAAATTGAAAGAGTTAATACTCTAATTGTGTATTAACAAACAAAACCAATATCTTTGTGTATGTGTAACATGTAACATACAACATATTAGCGAATTTTTATTTAAACATTCGCTTCTAGAGAGGTATCGATGGTGAGACTTTGCAAAAAATTTTCAAATGAGCGCGAATTTCGGCCCCTAGAACCCGAAACCAAGATCCGCTTGAATTTTTATATGTTTATATATTGTGGATATATATATATATATATATATATATATATATATATATATATATATATATATATATATATATATATATATATATATCCACAGGATAACTCAAAAAGTTATTAACTAATTTTGATGAAACACGGCAAGAATCTTTCTTTTATTAATGGCTTGGACAAGTTTGTTAGCCAGCCCTATCGGACCAGTTTTTCTTATAAAAAAAATTGTATCTCAAAAAATAACACAGCTATTTTGATGAAATTGGTTTGTATGTTGCCCTCGTAAATATTTTACTATGTACCACAACTCAACTAGGTTTATAGAAAATTGAGTTGTGTAAATTTGAAGCATTTAGTGAAAATTCGGTATCATAACGTACTTGCTACGTCCCGAATTTTTTTACTAATTTACCATTACCAATAACCTAACTAAGGCAAAAGGAGAGTTTTAACTTAACAATAGTACCTAACTTATTTAAAATTTATATAACAAAAATGTTCGGGACACAGCAAGTGCGTTATGGTAGTGAATTTCCATAAGAATAATATATTATAGTAATTTAGCCTTATATTAAAAGTTATAAAACATTACTTTATTTACTTAGGAACAGTAAAAAATAAGGTAAAGAAAGTCAAGCAAAAACATGATCTCTATCATAAATATTTATACAGTAATTTGGATACAAAACTCAAACAAAGAAATTGATAAACAGGAAATATACTCAACAAAAAATACACTACAAAGCTGAACATAAAAAAATTCTTGTGGTTTATGCATTGAGGGTGATTGTATGCATGCAGAAGGGGAAGAAGAACCCCCAGGTCGAAGAGGATTTCTGCCCCCTCACCCAAAAACACGGGGGGTTCTCCTTCCCCTTGTGCATGCATACAACTACCTGCAAAGCATAAAACACAAGAGAATAAGTCTTCTTTATTTTACCATTGTTGCTTGGTAAACTTACTAGCACATATACCCAACTTCAAATGCCATTTCGTTTTTATTCCTAGTGTTTTTGTTTTGTTTTAAAACATGTTTTTTATTCCATGTATAAAAAACGCGTTTAAAACCAAAAAACGGTTTCAAATTTGAAAAAAACAGTTTGTTTTGTTTAAAATAATAAAAACATGTTTTTTGCCAACCCTGTATTCTATTAATAAATTGAAGAAACAAGGCGATAGTAGGCATCCTTGCCGTACACCTTTTCTTATTTTAGTTTCAGTGTCATATCCGGTAATATCAATTCTCTATGTTTTTGGTGGTAATTAAAATAATTTACTTGGTGCAAGAATTTTAACACTAACCAGAACTAAATTTATACGACACATATTTCGATCATGGTTTGTATGTACAGGGTCTGTTCCTTATAATTAGTGCAGCTTTTTCTACTTTTGTTTTTGTAGATAGAAAAATTTCCAAATGAAAGCTGTGGAACTTTTTACAAGCTGTGAGAATTTGCTTTTGGAAAAACCAAATTAACATGGCAAAATTAAAAAAAAACCTAACCTCACTTTCTTAAACAGAACATCCTATATACGGTTAGACAGAATGGAAGTCCGTTTTCTTCTGATTTCCAAAATATAATCATAGGTGATATTTTAATTAGCCGTTTAAAAAATATTTCGTGTCAAATAATTGGATAGAATTAACGAACAGGGAACCAGGCGCCAAAAGGCAAATAATGGTTGTCTTTCATATACCGTTAGTTTATTGTGCCATCTATTACATGTGTTATGAACTTTCCGATGCAACTAATTTCTACCTTCTGGTTGCCAATATAAGAAGTTCTAAACCATTTATTTTGGTATTCTGCTGGTGTATAAAGAACCACATGGTAGTGAGTGTGTGTACATTGTTTTCTCTATAAAACTCATTTCAGGATTGAAACATAAGCAAAAGAAGTAAATTAATTATGCAAATAGCCCAGAAACAAGCTAAGCTACTTTTGGAGAAGCTGAGTGACTTGTTTATGCTTTAACAAAGAAAAAGTTATTGTTGTGGTTCTTTTTACGCAAATGACACTTTAAGAAACCATGTCATATGGTTCCAAGTTTTGTCGCTTGGATCTTTATCTCTTAACAATAATCTTCGTTTGAACAAAAACCAATGTGTTCAAAATGATGTGGTTTCTTGTAAAATAGTTGATTTCGATTATTTTTAAAATGTCTTCCAAAAATGTCTATTCAGTAATAACTGAATTCTGAGTAGGTTTTGTAACTATCAACTATTAAAATTAGGTATATATCAAAATTGTGAACCAAGTGGTTGGTACCCGTCAAAATAACACAATATTGAAATAAATGTCAACCAAACGCTGCAAAATCTCATAAAAATATATTTCCAAAGATGAAAAGAGAAATTTCAAATAACATATGTGATTATTATATGTCTAGAAGTATACTGAGCAGTTTTCAACCATCTGGTAGGGAACTAACAGTTCATACAGTTAAAATACCTTCATACATCGATTTCTCATATTCATAAATTGACGAGTGGTTCTTTGTCCGTTAACACCATCCAATTGATTCTACAGTAATAATTAATCATTACGGAAAAGTATCCAAAGATTGCCATGCATTGAATAAAATGACCGAGTAATCATAGGGACTTAGAGGAAACAAATAGCAATAGCTGTAAAAGTCAAATTTATGTACCTACTTTTTTGCATAAAGTATTTTATAAGGTAATAGTATTTATAGTGAAGAAGAAACGTTTGCAATTTCATATTGACACACTTTATTTCATCGCTATAACAATATTAACAATTAATTCGATAACAAACTATGGGTTTGACATCAAACGGTTATGTTTTACATAATTGTTCGATATGTCGCCATAATTACTAATACATTTGTTGAAATCGTCATCTATCTTATTTATTGCATTAACGATTAAACACGATTTTTCTTGATTTAAACTATTTATAGAATTAGTCATTTTCAATCTTATATCATCTCGGGTAAGACTTCTTTCTGCGTAAACTGTAATTTTCATATATCCCCAGAGAACACTAAGTAAGTGGTGGACGTGTCGCCACCTAGTTGCGGAACCAAGTAGTATGTTGTCACGCCAGCTCCAAATAACACAAGGTGTTAAAAAAATAGAGACTGTATACAACTAACTAACAATTTAGAAAATTGTCAGCCCTGGCCCATTTCTACCCCAATATAGGGACAAAGTATGTAAGGCTAGATGGATTCTCACCACAATTACGATTCTACGGTTCTAATTGTTGCGAGAATGCATCTAGCCTTATATCCCCAGAGAAACGAATCTAAAATTATCAGATCAGGGCTATTGGCAGGCTATTCAATATTCCCATGTTTCTCTAATCCATAAGTAATGCGCTTATCGAGAAAATTTCGAACCGAAATAATATGAGGTGGCGCGCCATCTTGTTGCCGTATGAGACTCTCATACTCCTGAACACTTAAAGTATCCAGTCATCCGTCAATTTCATATTGCAGGAAATGTGAATATCGTCCTGCGTTTAATGACCCCTCTTAGAAAATAGGTCCAATTTTATTGCGGATGATACCACACCAAACGTGAAGTGATTTTCTTCCTTGAAATCCAATTTCAGCAGTCCCACGAGGATTTTCAGAAGATTATATATGGACGTTTTTTCGACTATACATTCCCGCGAAAGCTGAGGTCGAGTTCGTTAATAAGCCTTTATACTCAAGTTTTTCCGGTGGAAAATTTGGGAAAACTTTTTGAAAACGCTATATTTTTCTAAGTATCAGAGTAACTAGAATGAGACTTTCCATGTGGCCAGAAATAAGTGAAAATAAACCTATGTTGTAAATTTCAAGTAATTTGGTACGATGTGTTTAGAGTTTTTTCCAAATAAAAAATTAAAAATCCCAAAGACATGCCTTAAAATGACTTAAGGTCCAATGCCTGACAGACAGAGTAGTTAACTACTACGCGTAGATTGATTCATACAACCGGTATAAACCATACATCAACGGTAACCAAACTAAATATATACCAGGCATAAAACATAATACCCGAACCAACAATCGTTAAATCTCGGCCGCAATTATGGAAAACGATAGGCGACATTAAATTAAAAATTTGCCAAGTAATTGTTATTTAACTGGGGATTCAATCAATTATTAAAAGACACTATATTTGTAGCTTTATGAACGGCCTCAAATACAGTTTTAGCGCAGCCTAGGTATATTATGCTGTCGTATAATATACCAGAAATGTAAACAAAATCAAGCCAAATCTCTTTAAAAACGATTCTAAAATAGTTTCTTTTATCTATAAACTTAAACATAAGATGTCGTCATCTAAGACCGAAACAGTCGTGGGATGTGTTTCAATGGTAATTCTACTAATTCTGTAATTAATTACGTATACTTTGAATATAATATCCCGGGCATGAAGCCGATTTAAGGTATTAAATTAAAAACTAAATAAAACGTTGGTTGAAGTATACTTAGACGGGGCCGGGTACAGCGTCGTTGCCTTCTAAGCAGACGGTTACGCTATCGATTCCAGCTTGATGAAGGCATGTTTTTTTTTATGTTTTATTTTGACATTTGGAGAAACAATAGTGCACAGATTTAATACGTTTTGAACAAGATCTCATTTTTGTTTAAAACGCCTGAATAAGTTTGTCACCTTTAAATCTGAAATTATAATTTTGTTACTGTTTATATTGAAAAAAACCGGTTTGGTGAAACTGTCTATTCTTTTATTATCTATCGGACGTGCTTCTGCCAGTATTTATTTTGTAAAGTAATCTATATTGAGACTACCCATAGGCGGCTAAACGAGATTCGCACACTTTTTATTATTACTATATTTAGCAATATACATACTTTCAAATGCGTTTAGCTGTCCTGGTTGTCTAAAATGTTTTATTAATTTTAGAGTCTCCTCATTAACGTGGTGATTATTATCCCAAATATGTCGAGCGACGGAAGATCTATCTATACTACAGTATCTTGATTGTGCTAAATGTTCTTTGAATCTAATTCCAGTAGATCTTTTTGTTTGTCCGACGTATTTAAGATCACAATCTTTACAACTCATTTCATGAATTCCCGACATTTTGGCCTTGTCTTTTGGGTTACCTAGCAAATTTTTTAAAGTATTTTTTGTCGAAAATATTAGTTGCTTTTTTTAAATGCTATCTAGACCCCTCGTGATTCGAGGTTCAAATGGTGAGCAAGCAAGGTTTTTTCCGCTTCTTCTAAAAGTCGTCGATTCCCCTAACATTTTCTTTGTTTTCTGTTTGCTAATTAATTTCTCCACTAAGCAAGCAGTGTATCTATTATATTCGGCCACGTTCTTAATATACTTTAATTCTTTGGTATATCTGGTGGTGGTCGTAAGCTAGCCTCGAAAGTTTTCTTTCATTAGCCACAGATTTTTGTTACTAAAAAGTCCTTAAACAGGCACAATACTTGCCTCACCCTCCAATACAATACTTTTGTTTCTTTTTTTTTAATTTTGTTACATAATAATATATCGCTTTGGTATATCTACTTTCACTTAAACAAAAATTAATTAACCTGTTTATTAAAAAATTCAGACTGGCCATTTTTTTGTGCGTATGTACGATGTGGAATGTAGCTTAGAGTGGTGGTTTCCTTTCGATGGACATCGAATTCCAAAGTGTCTGGATATTTGATAACTAGTACATCTTAAAAGGGTAATTTATTATTAATTTCTAATTCATGTGTAAATTTTATAGAATCAAATTTATTGCTTAATTTTGGCAATAAAAATGTGCGGAAAAAACTGCGGAAATATCATCCACGTAACGAAACATACTAGGAAAATACTAACTTTTATTTTCGAGATCTGTTTCAAATCGAAGCAAACGTTAATGCATTTAGAAGAGTTGTTAAAAATGAATAACATTAATGAAAAGGTATGCAAAGAATATTTAACTAACAAATCTTTGTATTAAACAAAATATTTTTCAATTCAACAATGAGTTTTTGTTTAACAAACCCAAGGCACGGCAATGGGCAATCCGCTGTCGCCATTTATTACAGACCTTTTTATGAGTAGATTTGAAACATCTTGAAAATAAAAGTGTGTATTTTCCTAGAGTATGTTTTCGTTACGTGGATGATATTTTCGTAGCGTTTAACACAAGCATTTGCAGAATAGAAAATTTTATTGCCAAACAATAAATTTGATTCTATAAAATTTACCCACCAATTAGAAATTAATAATAAATTACCCTTGCTAGATGTACTAATTATCAAAAAGAAAGTAACTTTAGAATTCGATCTCCATAGAAAGGAAACCCTACTCTTAGCTACATTCCGGATGACTCACATCATACGTACGCACAAAAAATGGTCAGTCTGAGTTTTTTAGTAAACAGGTTAATGAATTTTCCTTTAAGTAAAAGTATATATACCAAAGAATTAAAGTATATTAAAAACGTGGCCAAATATAACGGATACGCTGCTTGCCTAGTGGAGAAATTAATTAACAAGCAGAAAACAAAGAAAATGTTAGCGGAATTAACGACTTTTAGAAGAGAAAAAGCCGAAAAAAACTCTGTTTGCTTACCATTTGAACCTCTAATCACGAGGGGTGTAGATGGCGTTTTTAAAAAAGCCTATTTGCACCTAACATTTTCGACACAAAAATACTTTTAAAAACTTGCCAGGTAACCTAAAAGACAAGGATAGTGCGGCCAAAATGTCGAGAGTTTGTGAAATAAGTTGTAAAGATTGTGATCTTAAATACGTCGGACAAACAAAAAGACCTATTGGAATTAGATTCAAAGAACATTTAGCACAATTAAGATACGGTACTATAGATAGATCTTCCATCGCTCGGCATATTTGGGATAATAATCATCACGTTAATGAGGAGAATCTAAAATTAATAAAAAATGTTAGACAACCAGGACAGCTAAACGACTGCGAGAGTATGTATATTTCAAAATATAGTAATAATTAAAAGTGCACTCTGCCGCCTAGAGGTAGTCTCCTATTAGATTACTTTACAAAATAAATATCGTCAGAAGCACATTCGATAGATAATAAAAGAATACAGATATTTCCGCCAAACTAAATATGTTAATTTTTGTGTCGTTGAACCTCCCTAAATGGCTGGTGACCGACTACCTGCAGAACAATATAAATAGAGTTGTGGATATAAGATATTTAGAATTAGTCACCCTCGGATGACGCTAACTTGGTTAGTGAATGGATCGTCAGGTTTTTTTTGTGCTGTGGTGATTTGGGTTCTCCAAGTGTGCTTATCAGTGCTTATCACAGATAATTTCACGTTTCTCTTCATCTATATAAACCATAATTTAACCAACAAAAAATGGTCTAGCACAGGGTTTAGTGTTTTCCTAGAGTATGTTTTCGTTACATGGATGATATTTTCGTAGTGTTTAACACAAACATTTGCAGAATAGAAGATTTTATTGCCAAACAATAAATTTGATTCTATAAAATTTACCCACGAATTAGAAGTTAATAATAAATTACCCTTTCTAGATATACTAATTATAAAAAAGAAAGTTAGTTTAGAATTCGATCTCCATAGAAAGGAAACCCTACTCTAAGGTACATTCCGAATGACTCAGATCATACGTACGCACAAAAAATGGCCAGTCTGAGTTTTTTAGTAAACATGTTAATTAATTTTTCTTTAAGTAAAAGTATATATACCAACGAATTAAAGTATATTAAAAACGTGGCCAAATATAGCGGATACACTGCTTGCCTAGTGGGGAAATTAATTAACAAACAGAAAACAAAGAAAATGTTAGCGGAATTAACGACTTTTAGAAGAGAAAAAGTCGAAAAAAACTCTGTTTGCTTACCATTTGAACCTCTAATCACGAGAGGTCTAGGTGGCATTTAAAAAAAAGCCCATTTGCAACTAACATTTTCGAAAAAAACTTTAAAAAACTTGGTAGGTAACTCAAAAGACAAGGCTAGTGCGGCCAAAATGTCGGGAATTTATGAAATATGTAAAGGTTGTGATCTTAAATAGGTCGGACAAACAAAAAGATCTATGAGAATTGGATTCAAAGAACATTTAGCACAATTAAGATACGGTACTATAGATAGATCTTCTATCGCTCGGCATATTTGAGATAATAATCACCACGTTAATGAGGAGAATCTAAAATTAATAAAAAATGTTAGACAACCAGGACAGCTAAACGCCTTTGAAAGTATGTATATATATATATATATATATATATATATATATATATATATATATATATATATATATATATATATATATATATATATATATATATATATATTGCTAAATATAGTAATAATAAAAAGTGTATGAATCTCGCTCCGCCGCCTAGGGGTCGTCTCCTGATAGGTTACTTTACAAAATAAATACCGTCAGAAGCACGTCCGATGGGTAATAAAAGAATACAGATATTTCCGCCAAACGAAATATGTTAATTTTTGTGTCGTTGACCTCCCTAAATCGTTATTGACCGACTACCTGCAGAAGAATATAGATAGAGTTGTGGATACAAGATATTTAGAATTATTCATCCTCTGATGGCGCTTACTTGGTTAGTGAAACAATCGTCAGGTTTTTTTTTAATGCGTTGTGGTGATTTGGGTTTTATTATTTTTGTAAAAAATGCGGATAATTTCACGTTTCTCTTCATCTGTATAAACCACAATTTAATTAACAAACAAAAATGGTCTTCCACAAGGGCTAGTAAATTTGAGTTTGGCACCTAATGTTGTTTATTTTCACTAGGTTCCCATGGTTACTAAGCTGTCGCATTTCAGGCACGGCAATCTTTGAATACTTTTCCGTAATGATTCATTATTACTATACAGTCAATATGTTTGACATAGAATATTTCTAAAACGGCTCATTTGAATATCACCTATGATTATATTTTTGAAATATTCTAAGCGATCGTATATTTATAGGTGTTCTATTAAAAAAAAAAAAAGTGATGTTAGGCAATATTTTCGATTTTGCTATGTTAATTTGTTTTTTTCAACAGCAAATTCTCACAGCTTGTGAAGTGGCTTCTACAACTTTCATTTGGAAAGTTATTTCCTATCTCCAAAAACAAAAGTAGCAGGAGCTACACTAATTATAAGGAACAGACCTGTACATCATTCGAGTGGCATAACTACATATTTGAGATTATGAGTGTTAGTTCTAATATGACACAGCATTAGTTTGCTTTACTTTTATCTTAATATAAATATTTGGAACCACTTGTATATCATTTCCATTCTTTCATATTGTTTGCAGAGATAAATAGATAAGATGTCACTATTTTGAAAACCACACCATATGCGAGAATGTATCGTTTATCACAGTGGCTTGTTTTAACCTTCGGTATTTACTTTTAGATGATATACTAATACTATCATATAATAATGTGTCACAATACTCCATACTCATCGACTTTAGGCACAATATATTCGACGCTTTCTTCCATGTACACGTGAACATCTCGTGTATTGTTCTCTAAATAGCGGTCGAGTATGTAAAATATCTACATAGTGTATAAATAACTAACCTATCGTTTGAAAATCTTTTCAACAAATAACTGATAACCCGTTAGTTAAGTGGAGATTATGCAATAGAGGTTAGGAAGTTAACTTTTACTGACGCAAATACTGCAACAATTGTTATAAATTCTTTACGAAACATCACGTGATTCCTGTTATTGGTTCTGTTAATCGTTGGTGATTAATAACTTTATTTATAAGTTAGTTTCCATATTTTTGTTATCGCGAATCTAATGGTTGTGTTTGTTTGATAACTTTTAATATAAATATTTTTATGTGTGCTAATAAGGAGAAAAAATGTTTATTACTCTTAATACGTTGTTTGAAAATGATCGCAGATTTTAAGTATGTTATGTCAGAATCATTTTGATTGATTAATTTTAATCTGCATCTAGTTCCAGTACTGTTCTTAAAATGTGCATGTAAAATGTGAATTCCCTTGCATTTTATGTCTCTTGTTTTTAATGTCCTATAAGGTAGGGGTACCTATCCATCTTTCTGGTAATAAGCCCTAATTCAAGAACAACAACCCTTTCCTAAAAAAGGGAAGCAGGCCCGACCTTTCAGCGCTGTCACCCTGATAGGTCTTTTGTTCCTGACTCTATTTTCTGATGGTTGCCCAAAATATTTAAATTTTTCGTATGGTCTACAATCTTTTTGGGGGCTATTTGACCTATTTACTGAGGTGTTAGTCACCTCTCCAAGGTATTTGAGCCTTTTGCAGAACTGAGCCATTCAGTCGCATAGTAAGGGTTCTATTGTTTCTGATGTTTCAGTACAGTATCTGGCCGCCTTACCATCTTCATAAGGTGATACCTTTTTGGGACTGTACTGTGAAAAGTCTCAAGTTGTTCCTGTCCAATTCAAGAAACAGTTCAGACTTCTCTGTTGATATGGTGTGGTCCCTTAGCCTGGTCGTGCGTTGGTCGTTTTCTTGATTGATCGACGCGTGACTTAGCTACTGGACTCCTAGAGACTGGCTCCACGTGCCACCCCTGGCGCGACTGTCGTCAATGGGATTAACGCCCAGGGCTGATGGTCTACTAAAGTCTCATTCTTTCTCACACACGCATACAAACACAGACACGACACACATAGATCGGGTTGGGGGCTTCTCGGGCTTCGGCGTGGACTCCGAGCGGAGCTCTCTCTGGACTGGCAGCGCTGTGCAAACCAGGTCCGGCACACCTGGCGCCGTTTGGACAGTACAGAGGCCCACCCTTGCCTTGGCCGGCGTAGGGAGCTGCCCTATCATCCATTCGAAAAATGCTCGATCGTGTCAGCATCACCGAGTAGCTCCGGAACAGGGGGTTAGCTGCACGCTTCGGGTTGCCAAGGCGTGGCCGCAGAGCCGCTCTTAACGGAATCAAGTCTCATCATGGGTGAAGCGCCGGGGCGCGGTGGGGTGATCTCCCGTATCTATACGCTCACCAAACCTTAAGCACACCATCACACACAAAACCCAATTAGCAACCATGTACAGTCAAGTAACAGAAGATGGTAACGTGCCAAAGACCTGCGAGGAGGCAGAAGGTAGAGAGATCCCTGTCTCTCCAAGCAGTTGCAGCAGGGAACTGGAGGAAACTCTCCTCCGCTCTCCCGACGTGGTGTCCGGGGTGGAACCGTACGGTTCCGTCGGGGACACTGCTGCCGGGGGGAGCGACGAGGGGCGAACTTCGTTGGCTGCGTGTCCGGCCGGGACCATGGACGTGTCCATGGGAGGGGCCGAAGACGAGGAGTCGCGAAGGAAGCGTAAGAGGGAAAGGAAAAGGAAGTGGAGAGTCCAGAAAAGGAGGCGAGAGAGGGAGGAGCTGAGGCAGCAGTGTCATCAGGGGGGTGTTGGCCCTTCAAAGGCGCAGGCTGTTTCGGCAGCGGTGGCTTCGCAGGACGTGCTGCCGCCGCAAATCCCCCCTGCCTCTGCGGCCGATCAGGCTGCTTCCGAGCCGGGTGATGCCTCAGGGATCGTCAATGCGGGACTCAGGAAACTGGTGCGGAGAGGGAGCAGTAATAGGGCATGCAAGAGTCGCCGAGGAGGTAGAAAAGGAAATTCCGATTTCCGCCATAAAGGTGCGGAATGCCGAGGACCATATTAGGTTGACTAGGCCATACACCCTAAGGATGCCCAGTAGGGATCAGTGGAGGGAAAATGAGGTTGCATTCCAGCCCGCAAGCCTGGTCTGTTTCACCGACGCATCGCGGCTGGAGGACCAACAATCCTCCGGGGCAGGAATATACATCGAGGGCCTGGGGGTGCGCGAGAGCTATGCTCTTGGCGCATATACCACGGCATTCGAAACAGAGGTGTATGCTATCCTGTCTGTGGCCAATAGACAGGATGTGAAGAGGAGTCCCGAGAAATGAAATCTGCTTGAATAGCCAGGCGGTCCTCCGGGCAGTCTGCGCGGTCAGAATCAGGTCAACACTGGTTCAGGAGTGCGCTGACGCCCTCAGAGGACTAGCCAGGACGAAGGAGGTGCAACTGGTGTGGGTTCCGGGACACTGACGTAGCGGGGAATAAGGTGGCGAATAATCTCGCAGGACTCGGTTCCCGGCGGCCGTTCTGTCTAAGTCTCTATCGCCTTAGACAGGTGGACCGAGGAAGCAATGGAGAGGCACTGGGGGTCGGTAGGTGGCTACAGGCAGGCGAGGGACTTCGTGGAGGGGCCGGACAGAGATAAAGCTGTTTGGCTACTCGGAAGGAGTCGACCTACGCTTCGCCGCATCCTTGGGGTGCTGACAGGCCACTGCGCCCTTAGAAGACACCTCACATTGATAGGCGTAGAGAGGGATCCCATTTGCCAGGAATGCGGCGAGGATGAAGAAACGTCCTACCACTACCTGTGTGAATGCGAGGCTTTTGGGAGTCTTCGAGCGGAATTGTTCGGATCAAGTACTCTGCAGAGAAATCAGGTAAGTACTGTCCAATTGAAGACCGTCACGGCCTTCATCTCGAGGTCGAGGCGGTTTGGCGACGGAACCGAGGAAGAGTAGAGCATGGTTGCTGGGTTGCTGGTGTTGTCAAAAAGGGTCCATTGTGACCTACTTGCTTTTGCGTTGGCCTCCCCACCACTGCTGCTACTACTACTGATAGGGTGATGAACCGTTTTGCCTGCTTTAAACCTGGCGTTTTGCAAGGATATCTGCTTCCTCATTATCTTCAATGTCTTGATGCCCTGGTACCCACATCAAAGTTACTTTGTTGTCCGTACTTCAAGGATTTTTGCAATCCCAGGTCAGTTTAGGCTCTAATTAAACACTCAATGAAAAGTTTATACTCTGTTCTGAAAGAGCTCAGAGTCTTTAATACTGCCTGACTGTCTGAGAGGATGTAGATCTCTCTATTTCGGAGCCTGTCTTGTATACACTTCTGTCCACACAGATTTATAGCAATCATTTCTGCTTGGAAGATGCTGAGAGTTTTTCCTAACGAGTCTAGAGTTAGGTCCTCTTATTTCCAACCCTGCTCCCTCAATTTGTTTAGACGCGTCATACCATACAGATGAGTTGTTTGTCAGCTTTTTACTGTCTCTGTACCATGCTTGGTGGTCATTTATGACGACGTCAAATGGAACTATAAGGTCCAGTTTAGCTGGCATTTGATCTATCTCTTAAGACTTACATTTACAGAACGTGCATAAATCAATTATAAACTCTTTGAGAAAATTCTTTATCTTGCTCTTCAAACCACCAAATGACTTCGGTGTTTGTCAAAAACCATTTACCTTTTGAGCTTTGGAAACAAATAATAGTGTGATGGTGCTAAATCCGAAGAATAGGACGGGTGGTCATCCAATTCAAAACCAATTTTATCAATTGTTCGCAGGACAAACAAATAGGTAAATGCGCGAATAGTGTAAACACAGCAGCCAAAGTACCAACATCACACACACATAATTGTTCGCAGTGCAATCAACGACTTGCGTGCAGTCGTCCTACAAAAATCATATCTTTGGTCGGTTTCCGCGGCGTTCCTCCACAATTTTCTCGCGTGGTTTAGTTCGAAACTCACTATAGTGGACTCCCGTGCCAGTTCTACTTTGTTTCAGAGAGTCTATCAGTTATCCCATCTTTGTCGCAGAAAAGTAAAGCAAGAACCTTGCAAGTCGACCTTCGAAGACTATATCTTTTGTGTCGTAGAGGACCGGAATGCTTTCACTCTTTCGATTGCTGTTTAGTCTCTGAATCGGAGTCAGAGGCCCACGTCACGTTTCGTCCGTAGCGACAAGGCGACCCAAAAATTTGAGAAATCTTCTATACTGTGGCACATTTCATTCGACATTGTCAATCGAACGGGCTTTTCGTCAGCGTTCAAGCTTTTCAGAATCGATCTTACCGAAAGCTTAAAATATATATGTACAGAAAGCATGTTTTTTTGTGCCGAAATCCGTGATTAACACTGAATTCTCTCAATATATCTTCATTAATAAAATAGTGCTGCAAACTTATATTTGTATAGTATAGTATGTTTATTGATTTAAATTTTACAGTATGTTCCACAAATAAGCATAAGCTTGTGCTTGCAGTTAACACAATTTTATTTTATGTTCCAAACTAAACTGCCAAACTATTTTTATAAAATGTCACTTAGAAATTTTGTTCAGCGTACGTTTCTTTTTCAGCATTTCTACCAATAACACTCGTACAACTGCCACTAGTATTCATCTACCATTATAAGATAACTCATTCCAATATAACACCAAATTGTTTAACTAATATTAAAATTCTCATCACTTAAATCATAACTTCCACATAGCTGTGATAATCTACTCTCCTCAGAAAGATATCCTCATGAAATGAATTCAGGCTCCATGACTTGATCACAAAGAAAATATTATGGTTATCCCTGTATCCATAAACTTTTGAAACGTTATATTACTCGAGTTTTAACGAAAAAAATGACAATTTTCACTAAATCATCCCCCACTTATCCGCTACCCCCTGAAGCAATCTTACCCAAAAACAATTCGAAGCGTTCTTTTGTCGGGTGCTAACGATACCAAATTTGAAGATTGTAGCTCATTTCGTTCTATAGTTATTGCGCCTACTAAGACAGGCGTACGGGCCGACAGACCGACCGACCGACACAAAAAAAAAGATATTGGACCCCACCGATATTCCACCCCACACATTCAACCCCTAATATAATTTCAGAACAGAATACCAGATGTTCGATGAAATTGAAAGTTTCCTAATAAACAATAGCTAAAACGTTATATTACTCAAGTTTTAATGAAAAAATTTTTCAACAAATCACCCCTCGAGCGATTTTATCCAAAAACAATCCGAACCGTTTGTTTGTCGGGTGCTAACTGTATACCATATTTAAAGACGATATCTCAATTCGTTCTAAAGTCATATTGGCTACAGACATACAGACAAAAAAATGTTTGAAATTTGTGTCGCTGGTGCCATACTTCCACGCGTTGTGACGATGTGGAAGTAAAATCATACAAAAAGCATTAGTTTGTTTTATTTTCTGCTGCCGAAACCCGTGATTAGCACCGAATGCTATAAATATTTCTTCATTTCGTCAACTTTATTTCTCTTATCAACCGTGATCCATATGTTCATGTTAAAACTAGAAAATGATGTGCACTGCAAAAACTAAATTGAGGCCATCAAAACAAATAACATTTATTTTGAATTTTTAGCGAATTTTGGTAAAGCAAATTTCGCTTATAGATAGGTGACGAATTATATATATATATATATATATATATATATATATATATATATATATATATATATATATATATATATATATATATATATATATATATATATATATATATATACATATATATATATATATATATATATATATATATATATATATATATATATATATATATATATATATATATATAATTCTGAAGATGATAATGATAATAACAATAATAATATACGATAGGTTTTGGATTGGAAATTTATGCCAGACCACATCTACCTTGTGTTGACCCAACCGAAATACGGACCTGGGTTCTTTCATTTTATAGGCTAATACATGTTTGTTTTGACATTATAAAATTGTACCCACGTTTTCTTAATAGAAAAACATGTTTGTGTTGTTTTTAAAAAGTTGCGCGCAGAAATCATTTATGACACAAATTCGGCTTTATCTATATTTAAGATATATTTCGACGTGCGAAAGCAATAACTGATATGGTTTTTGATGATACTGTTGATACTGAAAATAAATGCATTGTGCTATCTATTTTAAAGAACTCTATTATCTTTGTGTAATATAAAAAAGCGCTTAAAGTATTATTGTTCGATGCAACGATTGTTTTTAAATCAATATGGCATTCCAGTTGAAAACAGGTAATAAAATCTGATAATCAAGAATCCGTTCGAAAAGATATTTTCTTACCATGCCTACATTTTAAAAGCTTCTATTTTTCGTACCCTGCTTATTAAAAACCAGCTTTCCGCCGTATACACTGCAACACTCCATACGTATGAATGATTTATAGTGGGTGGACGCAACATCCATCAAATGGCCGCCATGAATTTGTTGGTACTCGCTTGTTCTTTCGGTAAATTTTCAAAAATAGTTTCGCCTGTTTACCAATCAATTTCTGAATTAAATCTTTCAGCTCATTATTAATTATTATTATTAATAATAATAAAAAAATAGCCTTTATTCACACAGTAGATAATACAATACTCAAGTGCACAATTAAAAAGAACAAAAAAAAATACAACAATACAACGTAGTTTACAAAAACACAGTTCCATGTACATAATTAAAAGAAAAATAACAAGAAACTGTGTAAATTGGGCGAAGTTCAGACGGATGTAAAATCATCCCCTGCTCTACCACTTACGCCCATATGCAAGACTGGTAGTCAACAGCCAGCCCGGCAACCTGCTTAAACACCACGCATAATCAGCAACAGTTTCTTTTTAAAGGAACGCACAGAACAGCTCTTAACACTCTCATCAAGACCATTGTATATAGCGTATATCTGATAGGTTAAAGACCGTTTAAGCAGTGTTAGCCTGTACTTAGGTGGTGAAATTAAGCCCTTCAACCGTATGTTAATGCTATGAACATCAGTTCTGTGCGTTACCTTTCTATACAAGTATATTGGGACTCTAGACACAATAATAGAATGGAACAATGTTGCTGCTCTCAGCGTGAAACGATTACGCATATTAAGCCACTTCGCTTCATTTAGTTTATACGAGATATGTTCGAATTTTCGAATACCATACGCGAACCTCAGACAGGAATTTTGCAGTCTCTGTATCCGATTATAATCGCAACCATCCAAGCATGGCGAATATAATTCCGAGCAATAGGCAAACTGCGAGAGGACTAAGGTATTCCCAAGCATTAGCTTAACATCAGTCGGAAGATAAGTCCTTTGCGGGTACAGCAGACGCAGGTTGTTGTAGGCCCGCTGAAGGCAGGCACCAACATGCCGCTTATATCTAAACTTGTTATCCATTATCACACCCAAGTTTCGCACCTCATCCAACAGCTCTAGAGTCTTCTTATTGATCATGACCCTCACATTTACCTTTAAGCGCTCTACAAGAATCTGACTCCCAAACAAAATAGCAGCCGACTTATTCGCATTTAGATACAGCGATTGATCTTTGGACACCTTGTACAATGAATCCAGATCGGAATTCACCTTTCCCAGTGCATCCGAAAGCTCTGCGGCATTGAAGGAAATGTATATCTGAATGTCGTCAGCGTACATCTGTACTTTAGAATACTGAATGGCCCTAGGGAAATGATTTACGTAAATAGCGAAAAGCAGGGGCCCAAGGACCGAGCCCTGCGGCACACCACACTCCACAAGACGAGCATCCGACTCGCAGCTGCCAATTCTCACAATAAGGTAGCGTTCCCTCAAGTAATTTCTGATCAACGCCAGAGCTTCCGAGCCCATCCCAACAGCTCTCAACATTTTCAGCAATATATTATGATTTATGGTGTCGAAGGCCTTGGAAAAATCCAACAGCACCAGTAGTGTCAGCATACCCTGGTCCGTGGCCTGCAAAATGTCGTCTGTAACCCTTAGCAGTGCAGTGGCACAGCTATGATTAGCCCGGAACCCAGACTGAAAGTCAGATAAGATGTTCTTGTCACTCAAGTACGCCCTAAGCTGTGAGTCCAGCACCCTTTCCAGCAGCTTTGATAATATGGGCAATATACTGATTATCCGCAGTTGATTCAGCTCCGTAGGATCCGCCACCTTCGGAAACGGCAGCCCCATAGCACATTTCCAGATTTTTGGAAAATAGCCTTCCAGAATACACGAGTTGATTATGTGTGTTATGAAGCCAACTATATACCTGCTACAAAGCTTAATCATAGTAATGCTCAATCCATCACGTCCTGTTGCATTGGTCTTGATCGCATTTATTGTTGGGTGATCAAAATATGCGCGAGCCTCCACAATCAAAAGTCGCCTGGCTTGAGGTCACACGTCCAATTCTGGTTGACATTGCGGGATATAACACGATTCGAAAATATCTCTTGCAATAACTGGATTGTGTATTTGCTGTGTGCCAGTTTACCCCGTCCTGTTGGAACCACATGTCCCGATTCATACCAGCTAATGCAGAACTCATAAGTTATCTTATCATGTTGCCATAACGGTCAACTTTGACTGTGGCTGCATTGGTGGCTTCGTTCTCGAAAAAATATGGCCCAGTCATTCCGTCAGTCCCAAATCCACACCAAACAATGACTTTTTATGGGTAACTTTTTTCTCATGAACAAACAGATGATTCTCAGCAGTCCACGTACGACAGTTCTATGTCTTTACATACCCGTCTAAGCGCGCTTCAACGCTAAACATGATTTTCTTCAAAAATCAACGTCCACTTCTTGATTTGCAATATCCAGTTGACAAATTGACGACGATTCGCATGATATGCCGTGCTAAATTCTTGAGTTAAGTGGACGACTTTATAAAAGGATGGAGCAAATGAAATTGCTCTTGTGAACGAGACGAGTCAAAGTATTTGGATTCTGAGCAAGACTTTCAGTCACTGCGGCAATATTTTCGATAAATTGTCCTAATCGACGACGAATCGGTGTTTTTTTTTTATATCAACAACTGAACCAGTTTCATCAAATTTGTTGGCCACTCGCTGAACTGTTGAACGTCTGGATATATTTTTACGCCCGAAAAATTGTGCGTAATCTGCGAACTGTTTCCGCAAAACTTTGTCCATTTAAAAGTAAGTTTAAGTTTTTACAATTAAAAACCGTTGTTCGATCGTGTAAAGCCTCATTTCTAATAATTGAGGTGTGTCTATTTGACGTTTGTGATAATTTGAGCGCAGCATACTTGATTTTTTTTTTAAATGCCGGGGAATTTAAATGTTGCACTCTTGTTAGACCATCTACATATTACTTATCGTGGTTTTTGGCCGTTTAACTTTATTTTCATTTTGGCAGTTTTATTCCTACCTTAATTATTTTAGTTTTTGTCATTTTTTACTTTGATTCTTAATGAACCATTCGGCACAATCTCTCTTCTCCTATTTCCTGAAAGTTCAAAACATTTCTGGTTATAGTAATTTATAAAAATTTGTTATTCAGGGATTCAAATCACAGTTTCCTCTTTATATTATTTTCTGTATTTGTTTCGAATGTGCGGGCAAAATTGTTCAACCTGCCTGACGACCCGCAAGGAAAATAAAAGAGCAGAAGGAGGGTTGTTGATGCGGTTGGCAAGTGTATGTGACGTTTTTTGGCGTCGAATGAAGTTTAGTGCAGACGCGTGTAAAATTACGGTTTATTTATTTATTTTCAGCTCCTTGTTATTATTAAAAATATTGTTTCAAGTAATCACTGTGTGTAACCGCTCTTCCTTCTTATACCGAGGACCATTAGCGTGATAATGTGTCACTAAAGATCGCTTACAAATGCGTTATTTTTGGAGAAAGCTATAGTCCTCGGCGTAACAAAAACTCTACAATAACTCACTTACGTTAGAAATTTCATCATCTCTTTTTAGAATAAAAACTCGGGACGCAGCAAGTGCGTTATGGTAGTGAATTTTTATTAAATGCTTCAAATTTAAATAACTCAATTTTCTATAAACTTAGAGAGTTTAATTTCAATACGTAGTAAGGTTTTTCCTGAAGCAAGATATCCACAAAATTTCATTAAAATAACTTTGTAATTTTCGGAGAAAAAAATTTTTTTCGAAAGAAAATTTAAAATTTGAGTAACTCAATTTTTTCTAAACTTAGAAAGTTGAATTTTGGTACGTAGTAAGGTTGAGGCAACATATATAGTAAATTTCATTGAAATAGCTTTGTTACTTTCGGAGAAAAAAAAATTTTTCGAAAGAAAACTCAAAATTTTTCCGGAAAACCCCGTCTGATTTTTCTGGATAACGAACTCATCCAAGCCATTAATAAAAGACAGGCACTTGCCAAGTTTCATCGGAATCGGTTAATTATTTTTTGAGTTATCATATATATATATATATATATATATATATATATATATATATATATATATATATATATATATATATATATATATATATATATATATATATATATATAAACATATAAAAATTAAACCTATTTACAAATGAACTTTAATAAGATATTATGCTGACAATACCTCTCTCAAGCACCCTAAAATATAATCAAAATGTGCACAGTTATATATGTTTTATTTCTTTTTCCCTTGTCTTAATACACTACATATTTTATGACAATCGATTTAATTTACTTATTTGATTTCATAAATAGTCGGTTAATAGTGACTTGGAATGAAGTAGACACCACATCTTCAAACATATTAAGAGAATATGAGTAAATCAACAGCAACTGGGAATGAATTCGGTCAGTCGCCCAGCCACGTAGTTAAAAAACACTGTTTGCATGAGTGCTTACAACTCTAGATCTAAATAAAAGGACTGTAACAGCGGCAGAAGCAGAAGTCAATGGAAGGTTGATGAATGAATCTCATGAGTCAATAAGAAAAGCATTGACTAACCAACAGCAACCACATACTTACGATTTAAACATGTTTCAAATTTGAATAGCTCAATTTTCTGTAACCCTAGAAAGCTGAATTTTGGCACATAGTTAGGTATTTCCCAAAGCAATATGTAGACCAAATTTTATCGAAATTTTCGGAAAAAAAATTTTTTTTAAAGAAAACTCAAAATTTTCCCGGAAAACCCCGTCCGATTTTCCTGGCCAACGAACTCATCCAAGCCATTAATAAAAGAAAGGCACTTGCCAAGTTTCATCTAAATCGGTTAATTATTTTTTGAGTTATCAGACGGATATATATATATATATATATATATATATATATATATATATATATATATATATATATATATATATATATATATATATATATATATATATATATATATATATATATATAAGCATATAAAAATTGAAACTGACCCCGGATATGGGTTCTAGGGGTCCTAATTCGCGCTCATTTGAAAGAATTTTTGCAAAGTCTCACCATCGATACCTCTCTATTAGTGAATTTTTTTTAATAAAAATTCACTAAAATCATAATAGCCGAGAAAACTAGAAACAAAATGGTTATACTTCGTTAGGAACGTAATATTTTGATTGTTGTGTTGTTTATTCTTGCTGGGATATTAAATTGCAATTGCGTTGTTTACGAACAAATCATGTTTACAATCTTTTTTAGGCAACGCTGGAATGACTTGTAAACAATATCACAAACATTGTTAGCTAATACTTGAAGTAAAGTCACATAATGATTCTTCCTGTTCTATTTCGCGCTTATTATTGTTGAATTAATCTTTTTTTAACATCATTAAATTAGGATGTAATTTTGAGTTTGGTACAGGACTCAATTATTATTGTTTTGTTAGCTTAATGATAAAAATCTTGGCTAATCATATTGTAGTATATATTTATAACAGCATCTTTTTAATATTATTTATAATTATTACGTATAAGCTTTATCAACAGCAAATCACTTTCGCGCGTTAATAAAAAAAATAAGAAAAAAGTTCATATTTTCCGGATTCTGGGCGAAGTACATATATCGTTTACATAGCCACTTAAGTAAAGTTCACAAAATAATTAGATACGGTTTCTTTTTATGAAAACTATTGCGACCCTGTTTGTTTCTAATTATACGAGTACGAGGATAGATCGAATAGTTCGCGGCCTAGCCTGCAGTCCTGCAGAGTTACATCACTCGGTACAATGCTGTATTGGTAACACGCATACATGGTCAGAACCTCGGTGGTTCAGGGGTAAGAACGTGTGCCTCTGAACCGAAGGGTACTGGGTTCGATCCCAGGGTACTCCTTTCACTTTTTCAATACAAACTGTAAAATTAACATCAACCGAGGTTCTGGCATTGTATTTGAGCAAGTTGAATGTCTGCACGTTCCGCCTTTCGGAGGGGGCGTAAAGCCGTCGGTCCCGTGTCCATGCGATGTTGGCCACGTTAAAGATCCCTACCCTCCTTACAGAAAGGCGGGGGTTCGGCAAAATTTCCAGGATAGTGAGGTGAAACTGCTCCCTGGCGTCGGTGATTGGCCATAGTCGCGGAAATAGGCCGAGGTTAAAGAAACAAAACACACACACATACATGGTGTGATAGGATGTAAATCAGACAGTCGACGCAAATATGTGAAAACTTCTGGTTAATTAAGTTTAGTTCATTATTTGTTTTAATTGTTTTATTTTATAATGTCAATGTCTTTTTTAGCATAATGTAATGTAGAATATTATGTTAGAATATATTACAAGGGTTTTAACATTAAACGTCTTGTGTAATTCTCCTTGTTTTGGATGTATTGTTAACCTTGTTATGTTTTCGAAATGAAGTTTTTTAGCTTTAGGGTGCCAAAAGGGCTTTATCCCAACTGGCGCGGTCGGTAGGATAGGTTAAAGTGTGGTTTTTGACAAAAATTGCAAAGGTGCACATCGATTGTTATAGTTAAAACCTGCAACCTTAAGTAAAAGTGACAAACATCGTCACCGAAGAAGGAAACCATGGCCTTTGTTTTGAATGTATCATTGGCGGTTTTATTTTTTAAATAGATTTTTGGTTTGTTTTGGGTGCCAAAGTGACCTGATTCAAACTCGCGTCTGTAGTATGAAATAAATTAATTAAAAACGAATGTTTTTTTTTAATATCCTCGAACACGTCGATTTTATTTGATAAAAATTTCGGGACACAGCGTTATAGTAGTGAATTTTAATAAGAATTGTGCACTATTATTATACGGCATATTATTAAAATTAATACTTTAAACTTATACAGACCTTGAAGATCGATTTTAAACGTCCTAGTACGCGCACATTTGAAGAATTCTCTCGAAAGTGTTACCATCGATGTCTCTCTATTATCAAAAAAAATCTTGTGTAATTCCTTTTGAGAAAATGCCCAAAACTCAAATTTCTATGAAGCTAAAAAAAAATTAATTTTGCTATATCTGTAGATAGTGTAAATCTCTTTAAAAGAAACTTGTATTACAAATTTCATTAAAGTTACAAAAGATTTCCGCAAGGAAATTTAATTCATATTTAGAAAATTTATCTGCAAAATTATAAAAGTAGCAAGTTATTTTTCCTTATTAATCGCCATAATGATTTCGGTTTAGTCAACCTAATCAAACCGGTTTTTTTAGTTCACTAATAGAGAGGTATCGATGGTGAGACTGCAAAAAAAAATTCAAATGAGCGCGAACTAGGACCCTTAGAACCCATATCCGGGGTCATTTTCAAATTTTATATGGAATGGAATAATTTTTTTCCGAAAGCTCGGCATATAATAAAGAGTTTTATTTTGCAACTGCCGGCTTTCCCACAATTTGTTGATAAATAACAATATTACCATCACAAAAACTTTATATATATATATATATATATATATATATATATATATATATATATATATATATATATATATATATATATATAGGGTACCTAGCGACCTGGAAAACCTGTAAAAATCAGGGAATTTGAAATAACCCCACAAATGTCAGGGAAATTATTCAATGGACCTGGAAATTATATATTTGTAAAATTCCGTCACTAGCAGATTCATTGTTATTTTGATGTCATATATATATATATATATATATATATATATATATATATATATATATATATATATATATATATATATATATATATAATATGAATTTCTTTCACAATAATATTTTTCTATTATGGCTGACAATTAGTGTATTAATTGAAACCAGCACTGAACTCAGCACATGTCACATGCGCTGATATAAATATAGCGTCTTCTTCATATCAAACATGTCTCATTGGCTCTTATCACTTGGAATGTTCTTCTTTGAATGCATAAAATGCATAATGCATTCTAGTTATTGGCGACGTAGAGCTGCGCTGTGAATGTGTTTATTCGACTGTAACCTTTATGGCCATGTAAAATAGAATTAAAGTTGGAGTGAAAATATTGGGCAAACTTTAATATTGCAACGCACTGTTTATGATAGTTTAAAGAAATGAGCAAAAGTGGGAAATATAGAAATCAATGATAAGCAGATGCAGTATGTCAAAAATTCATATCATGAATACATAAGAATTCTTGATGAAAATCAGAAGAGAATGTTTAAGATGAGCAAACCAGAAAAAATGAAACATAAAGCACGTAGAGAAATATCACAATTAGAAATGAGGAAAAAACACATTAAAGAAAATGCACAATATGAAACTGAAGTTTAATATCTAAAATTACCACATTGAGAAAATATGTATGAATAATTCCTACTATCTTATTTCAATGTGGTTATTACGATTGGCTTTTTTTAAGTAAACATTTGAGATGTGAATTATTGTTTTTTACTTTATTATATTGAGTAGGGAGACGTGTTTTCATTCGAATGCTTGAAGAGTAGTTACAGTATGGTTCTTGTGGCTCATTTAGATTAAAATGAGTGAAACTGTGTTAAGTAGTTACTGCAAAAACGTGCAATAGTACAACAATCATTTAATAGGCACAAGGCTATCACTTTTCTGTACTAGTTCAACAGAATTAAGCATGTTTGTGTTTTTGATAATGCATGTCTTAAAAAAAATTTTTGTTCAGAACTTTTATTTAGTTTGTTAACAAAAGTATTCAGAGATGTGTGACTTTCATTTCGAGGATTGTGAAAAATGCATTCGAGGGGCCTGGAAATGTGTGTGTGTATATCCTTCCGATAACTTAAAAAATAATTAACCGATTTCGATGAAACTCGGCAAGTGCCTTTTTTCTTTTATTAATGGCTTGGATGAGTTCGTTAGCCAGGAAAATCGGACATGGTTTTCCGGGAAAATTTTGAGTTTTCTTTCGAAAAAATGTTTTTCTCCGAAAATTACAAAGCTGTTTTAATAAAATTTACTATATATGTTGCCTTGGGAAAGACTTTACTACGTACCAAAATTCACTTTTCTAAGTTTATAGAAAATTTAGTTATTTATTTCGAAAAAAATTTTTTTTCCGAATATTACAAAGTTATTTTAATGAAGTTTGGTGGATATCTTGCCTTAGGAAAGACTTTACTCCATATTAAAATTAAACTTTCTAAGTTTATATAAAATTGAGTTATTCAAGTTTGAAGCGTTTAATAAAAATTCACTACCATAACGCACTTGCTGCGTCCCGAACTTTTCTATATCAATTATACTAAAATGTCTGCTGAAAATTATGATTTCAGACTCAAAGGTGACAAAGTTATTCAGGCGTTTTAAACAAAAATGAGATCTTGTTCTAAACGTATGAAATCTCTGCACTATTGTTTCTCCAAATGTCAAAATAAAACAAACAAAAAAAACTATACGTTCATCGAGCTGGAATTGATCACGCAACCTTCTGCGTAGAAAACAAGCACGCTACCACTGAGCTATCTAAGGATACGTTAACCAACGTTTTGTTTACATGATACTTGACGCCGGCTTGATACCGGGGATATTATTTTAAAAGTATACGTAACAATTAATTACAGAATTAGTAGAATTGCCATTGAAACACATTCAACGACTATTTCGGTCTTATATGACTTCTTATGTTTAAGTTTAAAGATAAAAGAAACTATTTTAGAGTAATTTTTATGATTTTTCCCGGTTGTTAATACTAAGAGTAATATGTAAAGTTAATACGTAATGTGTACAGATAAACGTACCTTAATCACATGGAAATTACAACCTAACTTAATAACGTATTATAAGAATTTGAATCTTATATCACTAATATTCATTGTGAAAATAAGGAGGTACTTACATTCAAATGGTCTTCACCACAATATAAGGCTATTTTCTCAGATAACTATCGATTTTTCCTTTCATCCCACTTTATAACTTTACACCATTAAATTTCTAATTGGAACAATAAAAAATAGTTTCTCTGGAGTTTTTTAGTCGGAGTTGTACACATTGGTACTATACAGTTATTATAATAAGCTTTATTTTCCATATTATCAAATAAAATCACGCGCAGAAGCCAAAAGCCAATCAATAACTTGAATGTAAATACAGAGAAGCAAGTACATTGCTGACTTTTGTACTGTCCCGTGACGTCATATCATGGCGGCAAAATAGTGGTGTTTGAAATCAATCATCAAATTCGCATTTTGAAATATTTTTTGTATCGTTATTTTTGTAGTATGAGAAATGAAAAAAATATTAAAAATCATCCTTGTGGGATGTCTATCAGCTATGATAAGAAAAAAAACATGCAAATTGTCTATTCCAAATCAGAACCCTGGTTCCATAAAGCTTGTCGAAAAGCAGTAGTTACTAAAAATTATTCCTACAGTCTTTGGCGCAAAAATCCGAGCAGCTAAACCCACGCTGTCTTTATATCAGCAAACAGACAATTGATCAAGCCGAAAATGACTTCCATCAATCAGTAAGGGACAAAGTCATTTCTTGTCCAAACAATTCCCGACGTTTCTGGCCTATAGCAAAAATTATATGTAGACACTTCACCACTTCTTTAGCGCCTCCGAGGCCGTGCGGGAAAGTCGATTCAGACTTTCCAATACGAACTCGGGGGACGACGGTTCGAGACTCACCGGCTGCGGATGATTTTTCAAATCACTGTGGTCGTTAAGATCAAGCTCAAGGTGGAGGGTAGGTTAGTTTAGATGAGCAAAAAGGGTCAGCAATGGCCTAATTGCCAGTAAGCATCTTACCTTTACCTTTCACCACTTCTTTCCTCCCCTGGCTTAAAATTATGGAGTATTTGCTGTATGTGCAAAAGAAAAGGCCGATCTATTCGCCCATGTACGAGGGTTTATTATTATTATATTAGCACCCGATAAATGAACGGTTAGAATTGTTATTGGGTAAAATCGCTCCAGGGGTGGAGGATGAACTGGGGATGATTTGGTGAAAATTTACATTTTTTTGGTTAAAACTCGAGTAATATAACGTTTTAGGGTTTGTTTATTAGAAAACTTTCAATGTCAGCAAACATCTGATATTCTGTGCGGAAATTAAATTAGGGGTGAATGTGTGGGGGTGGAATATCGGTGACAGAAATTTCAAATTTTTTTTGGTGCTAAAACGTCGTCGAAAGTGTCAAAACATATCGAAAACATGATTTTGGAACGAATTTTTGTTTGTCTGTCGGTCTGTTTGTTTGTAGCCACGATAACTTTAGAACGATATGAGGTATCGTCTTCAAATTTGGCTCCCGACAAACGACCGGTCCAGATTGTTTTTGGGTAAAATCGATCGAGTGGGTAGGGGATGAATGAGTGATTTGGTGACAATTTTTTTCCTTAAAACTCGAAAAAGATAACATTTTAGGGTTTGTTTATTAGAGAACTTTTAATTCAATTAAAGACCTGGTATTCTGTGCTGAAAGTAATTGAGTGGTTGAATGTGTGAGGGTGGAATATCGGTGTCAGAAATGTCGAAATTGTTTTTTTTTTGCTAAAACGGCATAAAAAGGCTCAAAACATACAGAAAACTTGATTCTGGAAAGAAAATTGTTTGTCTGTCGGGTCGGTCGGTCTATAGGTCTGTACGTCTGTCTGTTAGTAGGCGCAATAACTTTAAAACGAATTAAGGTATTGTCTTCAAATGTTGTATATAGTTAGCACCCGATAAACGAACGGTTCGGGTTGTTTTTGGGTAAAATCGCTTCACGAGGTAGGGGATGAGTGGGGGGTTATTTGGTGAAACTTGACATTTTTTGTTAGAACTCGAATAATATAACGTTTTTTACTACATACAGACTTGGAGACTACTTATCTGGCTTGACTGTTGGGTTTCGTTTCTGTATGTGAAGGGCGTAGCCAGCGCGTATGTCTGTTTGTTTGTAGCCACGATAACTTTAGAACGATATGAGGTATCGTCTTCAAATTTGGCTCCCGACAAACGACCGGTTCGGATTGTTTTTGGGTAAAATCGATCGAGGGGGTAGGGGATGAATGAGTGATTTGCTGACAATTGACACTTTTTTCCTTAAAACTCGAAAAAGATAACATCTTAGGGTTTGTTTATTAAATAACTTTCAATTCAATTAAAGACCTGGTATTCTGTGCTGAAAGTAATTGAGTGGTTGAATGTGTGAGGGTGGAATATCGGTGTCAGAAATGTCGAATTTGGTTTTTTTTTGGTGCTAAAACGGCATAAAACCCAAACACTGTTTCGGCGTTGATAGCTGTATCCGATCGTTGTCCACTGTGAGCTATCGGGGCCGACACCTTTCTCATACTTATGTAGAAATTTATTTCCGTTCCGTACGACATGCCTACGGCCTCTACTACTTCATGCACTTTAGTTCGGCGATCAGCGAGAATCATGTCGTGGACTTTTTCAACTATTTCTTCGGTAACCACGTCTGCCGGATGCCCTGGCCCCTTATCCAAACGGATGTACGGCCACGTTTAAATTCGTTGGACCAATATCTCACGGCTGTTATAGATGGCGAAGGGTCCCCTTAGAGTTGTCTATAGAGACAGAATCACTTTTATTACTTCGCAGGTTTTTCCATCCAAAAATAAAAAAGGAATTGCGGATCGAGATCGTACTTTTTCCATTTTATCGAGAAACGCGTGATACAACTGGCTGCCAAATAAAACCTAACAAACGAGTCAGTCTGAAATTTAGTATGGTGTCGTTTGACAGATGGCAGTACTCTGCGGTAATGCCAACTTACCACAGCAACGTTATCCGTCTTTAAACACGGGTACTTACTGATTGACACTCGTATTAAGTGATTTAGTCGTTGTCAATGCTTCTTACTCATGAAATGTCATACGATTTGAGTGACTTTTTTATAATCCACAAAAATAAAGTCTACTACTGATCTTTATTTTTTTTACATTGTTTACACATTTTACTACATATATCTACATGTTAGTTTTAATAAATAGATGATCAGAAACTCTACTGGATTAAATAAGAATAATAACTACATACAAACGATTAACAATATTCAATTTACATAAATAAATTTAGCAGATAGTCAAAATCAGTTCAATCATTATAACGAAAATAAACTATCTTATCAATACTCAATAATATATTTGTTCTAAAAACTCCTCATGATTATGGGATATATATTTATTGCAATAAATAATTTAAAATTAAATAAAACTCACCAAAGTACATTGCTTCTGTACTATAATATATAATCAATTTTTATGTTATTTTCTACATTTTACATTTTTTTAACATTTCAATGATTTATATTTACTCGTTTCTACGCCAGCCAGCATCTAACAAACATTGCTTACTTCATGTTTTCTTACATGGCCGTTTAGTCAGCTTCATCCCTGCTTAGGCGGAACCTTGCGAAATCTTCGAAGATGATGTTGTCCGAATCGGTAGTGAAGCTTCTTTGGAAACGCTCCTTATCCATGGATCTCATCTTCTTCAAAGCAACAGCCTTCTCCTGGTCAATGGTACCAGGAGCTGGATGAAGCAGCTTGAATGGCACGTCAGTTTGCAACTCGCCTCCAAGAGTACCGCAGTTGAGTTTTACTCGGAGAGAATAAGAAATTACTATACCAATAGCATCAATGGGGCATTTACCCTCTGGCACTAGAGTAGAACTTGCAAGATTGACGTCGTCATCTTTGAGGTAACCATCCAAAGCTATCCCGCGACGGTCTTTGTTGCATGATGCCAAAGGTACCAAGTAGACGACCTTAGTGAAGCTAGCTCCAGGGGTTATAGGACAACCTTCGCGAGTTTCCAGGCTAGCGACGTATTTGGAAAACTGAGCGTTAACCATGGTTATCTCGCAATGCTGGACAACGAATACTTTGATGCTTCGCACAGATTTTCTCGAATTATTGCTTATCATTAGATTAGCACCAATTTTCTCGCCATGATAGTAGATATCTTTGTCAAGCGTGACTTCCAAAGCAATTTTACCACTTGAAAAAGTAAAACCTTTGGAAACCAGCGAACTTGGCAATCGAATAGCTCCGCGTGACGCCGGGGCGAACTGTAGCTTTTTGATAGCCAGAGATACGCTGCTTCGTTTATGGATGTCTTCTTCATTGGCCCCAACGTAACACTTCACCGTGTATTCGACACCAAGTGGCTTACCTTGGTCGTCATCTCCAGGTTGTAAAGTAACTGAGCATGGTGCCATGTCTGGGAAATGAAAGGTGAAAGGGTTAGCACTTTGTCCCATCTTCTTGACCAGCTTCTCTTGAATTGAAGTGAGCTGTTGTTTCTCGCCATTCTTGATTGGTGGTGCAATCTGTTCGGCAGCTATGATCATTTGCTTGCTGAATTTGACACCCATAACCTCGTCTTCCTCCCTACCGTAGCGGTAGGTCGTGATGACCTGGGCATATACTTTTCTTCCCTGTAGATAGCCATCTTCGACTACAACGACACCGTCGATGGGATCGGTGTGATCTAAATGGTCTATGAAGTCGCGTTTGCTTAGATAAACTGTGAGTTTACCGTTAGGTGTTGTCTTCTTAAATACTTTTACTGCGACGACCATTTATTTATTTGTTCACGCACACGCGGAAAGCCGGAGACAATTCTTTCGAAAGTATATCAGCAATTGAGTGGTGATGTTGGTGTTTTCCACCAGAAGTGAATTTTACAACGATGAAAGTTGTATATAACTGCGGCTACGAGCGTGTGGGGTTTCTCTTAACTCTGTAGATTGGATTTTGTTAATTGGATATGGTGATATGGCTTCACACGCCTACACTTTTCGTGGCAGTTCCTTATACCTGAGCTTTCTCTAGCCCCTAGCTCTATCTTTATTTTTATTACATCAGAATACTTCTAATTTTATTACTGGTAGTATTATCGACCAGTCTTAAGATTTTTAGTTTTAAAACTTATTGTTATATAACAAGCGTTCCAAAAGTTTTCAGAATTGGATGACAGGTTGGACACTGTGGCTAGAAACTGAAACAAAAAGCATAATCACCACAAAAACCACAAAAATAATAACAGAGCGTTATGCGCTAGATACGTATTTCGACAACGAAATTGTCTTCATCGGTAGCTGTCGCTAAACTCATAATCTAAACTAATGTTTAACGTATTTCGACAACGAATTTAGTAGCAGTTACAAGCACCATATTTCAGTTGTTCAAAGCAGATAAAATTAAATTATCTTTCTAGTGAAAAAAGTTCAGGACGCAGAAGTGCGTGATGGTAGTGAATTTTCATTAAATGTTTTAAATTTGAATAACTCAATTTTCTATAAACTTAGAAACTCAAAATTTTCCCGGAAAACCTTTTCCGATTTTCCTGGCTAACGAACTCATCCAAGCCATTAATAAAAGAAAGGCACTTGCTGAGGCTTCATCCAAATCGGTTAATTATTCTTTGAGTTATCGGTTGGATACATATATATATATATATATATATATATATATATATATATATATATATATATATATATATATATATATATATATATACATATACATATACATATACATATAAAAATTTGTAACTGACCCCGAATATGGGTTTATAGGGGTCCTAGTTCGCGCTCATTTGAAAATAATTTTGCAGTCTCACCATCGATACCTATTAGTGAATTTTTTTTAAATAAAAATTCACTAAAAGATGAATTATTCGTTAATCATAGAAAGTCTTGACGAAGCAAGTGCGATATTTTAATGAAATTCCATAAAATTGAAAATTGTCTTAGATTACAAAATTTTTGAACTGAAGGCAGGAACTGCGTTATGGTATAAATATGCAGAAAAAATATTTTAAATAATTATTTGAAAAAATCGCCTTTGCTAAGTGTGCCTTGGAAACAATATCTGCACTTTTGTATTATAGTCAAATTTTTAACAGCTCGTTTAATTTGAAAGTTTAAGCATTAACTTTTTCTCAACTATACCTAACAAACCGGAAACGTATTTTTGACAATGGAACAAAATTAATATGTGAAACAAAAACATCATAAGAGGTGCGCATATGATTCAACTTTTGCTAATAAATATAGCTGCATCCGTTTAGTTACATTCTCTGTGGCTGGCAAAATATGTCTATGTCTTCTTACTTTAGTTAGTTGTCAAGTCTTATTGTTACTGCGCAGTTAGTCATAGATCCTTATAAATAAAAAAAGTCGGGGCGCAACAAGTGCTTTATGGTAGTGAATTTTCATAAAAATTCATAGCAATTATGTCTTTTTTAAATTGAAGCAGCCATCAAATTTGGTGGCCCATATAGTAAAAACGATGGACCACATTCCATCAAAATAACTTTGTTGTTTGAAAAAGTACACAATTTTTCCGAAAAAGAACTTCAAATGTTTCCGAAAAAACTGGTCCGATTTTCCTGGCCAACGAACCTCTTCGTGTTATTTACCTACCTACCAAAATAATTATTCACAAAAAAACTTTTAAGAAAAGCTAATGAAAATTTGCAAACAATTATGTTAAAAGTAGAAGTCGATTGTTAAACTCCATGGCATACTGCTTTTTGAACACCTTTTTTTGTCATTTGTTTTCTGGTATTGGATTCATAGCCTACTATCCTCAAAACGTTTTTTCTCAAAATTGTCAGTGCAATTACAAGATTTCTCAAGCATGTTGTACATCATTGGAAAGCTCTTTTCACAGGCTATCACATGGGCAAAAAATTCAATATGGCTGCCATAATAAAAACAAACGTTGATACCTGTAGCTCAAAAACAAATGACAATCCAAAGTTGAGAATAGCACAAAAAGATTACTCTGTAAAAAGTGTCCTGTAATACTGTCAATATGTAACTCCCAAGTTTTACACTTTTTTAATGTTTTATTCGCCTATTTTTATATCTAAAGTATTTTCACACTATCACAGCAATTGCCGAAAAGTAGAATATAGTCTTATCAAATTTTTATGATACTTTATTTAAAGCTAGCCAGGTTGCTACTTTATATAGGCATTTAGTCATTTTTTCTTGGGCAACAACCCAAGAATTGTCTCCCGATAAGATAACTGTATCATCTGAATAATATGATATAATTGCATCATTAGGACATTTCAACAGATCATTTACACACAGTATAAATAATAGACGATCCAATATAGTTCGTTGAGGAACACCATTAGTGACCTCTGGTTGAAATTTAAGTAATTAGAATTTTTTAAAAAATTGTCACGCAACTTCCTGAAAAGCTGATTATGTACATCTTCAACTATATCACCAATTCGACGGGCAACATTATCATTTGATAGAGGTATAGACTGTAATTATTTGGCAAAATCATGTCCAAACATAGTTTCTACGATCTCAATTTCAACTGGCAGAGTAAGCGCTTCACCAACGTTGTGAATCTTTTCACATCTGGTTATTTGATGTGAAACTTTGTAAGAGACAAATATAGCTTTTCATATGATTTTAGTTGTAATTTGAAGAATTCTCGGGGTTTGCTAACATACTATGAATCGTTTCCAAATGTCGTTTAAGTTTATTAGGTTTCATGCTGTCTGCTGCGAAAATTGTTGAGCAAACGGCACACGGGTGCCTTTCTTTTTCATTTACTTAGGTGCTCTGGTCAACCCAAACCTTAAATATTTTTGAGAATATTTTCTTGATTTTTTATTCAGAACCACTCGTCCGTGCACTTGTCGATGCTTCACTATCGTCAAATACTCGCTAACGCCCGCTTAAAAGTTTATACATGATTCTGCATACACTGTATAAATCTACTGCTACTCGAATATCGTAAATTGCACTTAACTCGCAAATTACAACATACATATTCACGGTAGAAGGATTGACTCGACTGAGACTGCCTGGAACTAGTGATTGGTCGTTATTTAACTATCTGTTATTTTTTAACAGTTGCCGAGCCGCAAAAGGACCCACCTGTTATAGATATATAAAAATAACAGCTACAAAATAACGCTTTAGACCAAACTAGATTTCGGACTCGTATCTGTTTCTTTTCCACTGCAACTAGCTTCGATGAATAAACATCGGTTTTCATCGGCAACCGTTAAATTTAACGGGATGAATGGACATGAGACTGGGAATGCTAAATATTTATGGATATGCTATGCAGTATAGAGCGGACTTTACTTCATAACATATTACTTAACACTTAACACGTTATTTATACTAGTGTGCTCGCTCTCGCTCACAGCTTTGGGAACGTAGGATACTTATCGATCGACTATCCAGTTCGAAATAACAGATAAATAACTGAACATGTTATTTTCAACGGTTATTATTAAATAACGTTAACAGGTTCAACTGTTAATAGAAAATAACCGTTTTGCCCATCACTAGCTGGAACTGAACGAGATGCAGCATTTATACACGCCACGCGGACGTTCTAGAACGTTCGAAACAAATCGCAACTTGTCGCGAAGCGGCGCGATTAAAATTGTGATTGATCATTGGGTCGCA
Organism: Tillus elongatus; assembly: GCA_964006375.1. Classification (NCBI taxonomy): domain Eukaryota; kingdom Metazoa; phylum Arthropoda; class Insecta; order Coleoptera; family Cleridae; genus Tillus; species Tillus elongatus. The sequence goes on along the minus strand of OZ023264.1, from coordinate 152,870,180 downwards.
AATACTAAAAGGTTTAGAAATGCAGATTTAAGGAGCTGATGTTAATGCACTTGCTATATTCGGGTTTCAAACTGATCCCGCATGTTTAGATCATCTGCATAATTTAGTAAACGTGTCTTAGAGAAGTATGCATTATTATGGTTACTCTTCTTTTGTTTCAGCTCCAAGCATGCTTTTTGGTTTCCGATGATATAATGGATGGGTCAGAAATGAGACGTGGTACGCCCTGCTGGTACAAGAAAGAAGGTGTTGGCTTGGCGGCCGTGAACGATGCTCTTATGTTAGAAGGCGGCGTTTACTCAATCCTGAGGCGACACTTCTCCAACCATGCTTGCTACATTCCTGTTATGGAGCTGTTCCATGATGTCACGTTGAAGACATGCATGGGTCAAGCTATGGATGGGATGATGAAGAATAAAGATGGTAAACCGAACGTGGACCTCTTCACAATGAACAGATACAGTTCCATAGTCAAATACAAAACTGCCTACTATTCATTCCAGCTACCCGTAGCATTGGCGATGTATCTGTGTAAAATTTTTGATGCGGAGACTCACAGACAAGCAAAGACGATACTTATGGAGATGGGACATTTCTTTCAAGTGCAGGTGAGCCACTTCTTTTTTTTTATATCTATAATATACAGGGTGATTCATAAGTGGTGACCAAAAATGAAACCCCATGTTCTTTAAACAATTTTAGAGAGGGTATGTACTATAAAATTTTTTCCTATAATGCTTCATTAAAAAGATACAGGGTGTTGAAGTTGAATTTCAAAAAATAAAATTTCCCAATTTTTTTAAAAGTAGCACAAATATTTTGCTGAAACTTCGCACGTGTAGGCTGCTATGTAAGGCACGTATTCTACCATAACAATTGAATCGGCTAATCCAGCAGTGGCGCGCGTGTCATGTCATTGGTTATCTCTCAAGAAAAAAACGGGTAAGCCAATGATATTTTTTTTTTTTTTTAATATTACTTTCATTCGTGAACAAAATGACTCTCTTGATAATTTTCTATACGACGATTATTTTACGAGTAAGCAATGAATCAGGTAAGTGTTTTAGAGCACAATTCATGATTTTTAACCAGTCGTTGTTTGGTAGAAAATCGCAATGATACACTTTTATCAGGCTTATAGTAATTTATTTATTACAATAAATGTTCAAAAACGCCTCAATTGGCCTGAATACACGCACGACATCTTTTTAATATGGTCTGAGGTCTTGAGGATTCATTGTTGCTTGAATATGACGAAAAGCATTATTTATCGGTTGTTGTAGCTGATCCGGCGTATTTATACGTTCACTGTAGACCAGTCGCTTAAAATCACCCCAAAGATAGAAGTCAAGTGGGTTTAAGTCCGGTGATCTTGCAGGCCAATGTATTGATCCAGTTCTGCCAATCCATCTTTCATTATAATGTTCATGTAGCCATGTAACAACGTTTCGACTATGATGCGCTGGTGCACCGTCATGCTGGTACCACATTATACCTCTTGTTGCTAGTGGAATATCATCTAGAATGTTTTCTACACGGTTTTCTAGGAGCGCTAAGTACGAAGATCCATTTAAACGTTGTGGCAGGACTTCCATGAACAGTGAGCCGTTAAAAATACCACACCATAAATTAATGGAAAATCTATGTTGAAATGTGCGAGTCCTTGTTGCATGTGGATTTTCCAATGACCAGATATGCTCATTATGAGAATTATAAATGCCATTTCTTGTAAATGTTGATTCGTCAGACCAGAAGATTAGATTAGGGAATAATATATTTTGATTGTTCATTTCCAACATCCATTCACAAAAAAAAAACTCGTCGATGCACATTATCTCCAGGTAGAAGGCAATGAACATTCTGTCGATGATATGGATGTAAGGCTTCTCGATGTAAAGTTCTCCAAACAAAGCTTTGAGAATATTGTAACTGTGTGGCAATCCTCTGAGTACTTGTAGAAGGTTGATCCATCACTACATCCACCACTCTCTCTTCGTCTTCAAGTTAATGTTGTCTTCTACCATTAGCTCTAGCGTCAGGACGTTGTCCAATACCGCACTGCCGAAGTCTTGAACACGATCGAGAAAAAACCCTTGGTGTAGGTTGACGGCGAGTGGGAAACCTACCTTGATATTGCCGACAAGCAGCTAGAGCATTTCCATCAGCACATCCGTAGATAAAAATTATATCTGCATACTCTTCTGAGGTGTACTTCATTATAAGAAGTAAAAGAGTAGAAAATTTTGCAATTTTATAAAGTTTACCACTTACACCTATTCAAAATAATAACTTGTTAACCTAAACGTCAAGTGACACTTAATGACAACTTTGGCAAACCAGACTACTACTTACTAAAATACAACAAAGATAATCGTCGTACAAAAAAATATCAAGACATTAAATTTTCCATATTAAAAAGATGTCGTGCGTGTATTCAGGCCAATGGAGGCATAAAAGTGTATCATTGCGATTTTCTACCAAACAACGACTGGTTAAAAATCATGAACTGTGCTCTAAAACACTTACCTGATTCATTGCTTACTCGTAAAATAAGCGTCGTACAGAAAATTATCAAGAGAGTCATTTTGTTCACGAATGAAAGTAAGATTCAAAAAATAAAAAATAAAACATTGGCTTACCCGTTTTTTTCTTGAAGGATAACCAATGACATGTGGGTACGCGCGCCACTGCTGGATTAGCCGATTCAATTGTTATGGTAGAATACGCGCCTTACATAGTAGCCTACACATGCGAAGTTTCAGCAAAATATATGTGCTACTTTTTAAAAAATTGGGAAATTTTATTTTTTGAAATTCAACTTCAACAACCTGTATCTTTTTAATGAAGCATTATAGGAAAAATTTTTATAGGACATACCCTCTCTAAAATTGTTCAAAGAATATGGGGTTTCATTTTTGGTCATCACTTATGAATCACCCTGTATAAAACTTAATGTATGTTTGTCACGTATGCATTCCTATACCATCCAACCGATTGCGACAAAACTTTAGTGAGTGAGTTCCCACACGCCGGGGAAGGTTTCGGAGTTAATAAAACCATTTTTCTACTTTTCGATACATACATAAATTAATATGTTTGTTTATCCCTAATCTTTACGATACATCGAAGCTTTGCTGAGTTGTGCTAGCGCATAAGATTTGCTGGTTAGTACAATCTTTGTACAATGGTACCTGTAAAAGATCCGATTGGTGCCGGCAAAGCAAAAGCCCGACCCTCCTCGGTGCGACTCGGATTTGCAGTGACCATCAACAAAGCATAGGGACAATCCTTATGTGTGGACTGTGTGTGGACTGATTATGAAAAAGCCATACTTCTCACATGGACAGCTCTATGTGGCCTGTACACGCGTCAGGAAAACCTTCAATAAACAATAAACAAATTTCATATATATATATATATATATATATATATATATATATATATATATATATATATATATATATATATATATATATATATATATATATAGTGTGTGTCCCGAACTGGATGGGAATGTATTGCTATCTCAGTTATTATTAGAGATAGGGAGACGGTTAAATTAGCAATGTTTTGTAGAATTTCATGCTCCTTCCAAATATGACTTGTATTTTGCCCTGCCTCTTTTCGTTTTCGAGTTATTTTGAAAAAAAAAATTGTCGATTTCTTTTTTCTTCAATATCCAAGTAGGCCTTGATCTGAGATTCTAAGGCTTGCACATTATCAGGACACTTTTTACAGAGTAATATTTTTGTGCTATTCTCAACTTTGGATTGTCATTTGTTTTTGAGCTACAGGTATCAACGTTTGTTTTTATTATAAAAAGTGTTCAAAAAGCAGTAGGCCATGGAGTCTAACAATAGACTTGTACTTTTAACATAATTTTCCGTAATGATTTACGATAAAAAATATAAACTTTAAGCACACCAATGAATCGGGCCATTATTACAAATGATATTTTACATTACAACATTATCCTAAAAAATTGTTATAATGTAATTAAATAGGTAAACCTAGTAAATAACTAAATTTACTAACAGAACTCAATAAAAAGCAGATTACTGATTTACGAAGACGCCTTTGAAAATTGTTTGATTTTTAAACGTAAGTCAACTGAAAAACAACAGAAGAAAGGTTGCTATGGATATAACACTATCGCGACAATTGAGAATAGTCATTCTTAATTATCTGAACAATTTGAGGTGTATTTAACACGTTGCTTAAAATTTTGTACTAAATAGTTTGTTTCCTGTTTATTTTAAATACTATTCAACAATATGTTCAGTAATGAAGAATATTTTGACATGTTGGAATGTTATATTCTTTCTAACGGAAATACTGAGGCAGCTGCAAATTCATATCAAAACAACTACCCAGAAAGACGACAACCAAACACCAAAATATTTCGCAGGATAGTGACCAATCTATTGAACGACGGTAGCTTCCACGCAGAAACTATCAATGCCTAGAAATGAAGAAAGAAATAATGCCGTCTTACAGGTTTTAAACGAAACCCCTCCGCAATCTGTTCGGGATTATGGTGAACAAATTGACATTCCAAAAAGTATGGTACATCGTGTATTAAAACAAAGTCATTACCATCCATACAATCCTACAATTGTACAAGGCTTAAATGTTGACGATTACTCTAAGCGACTTCAATTCTGCAGATGGTATCAAGGACAATGTCAGCAAGGCGAAATTTTTCATATAAAAATAATATGGACTGATGAATCGAGATTTACAAATTGTGGTGTGTATAATCGCCATAATAGGCATTATTGGCCAAATGAAAATCCCCATCTAAAGGAAGCATGACGATTGCAGACAGACTTGGTATTAATGTTTGGTGCGGCTTCTTAGGTAAAAAAAACTGTTATTTTTAATTGTAGATTAGACAGTTAATTTTTTAAAATTTCAGGTAACTTCATTGTTAGTCCATTCTATTTTGAAAATAATTTAACTGGGGGAAGGTATCTTAATCTATTGAGAAAAGATATCTTACCAACAATTAGAAGAGTTCATGATAATTTAGACGAGATTTGGTACCAACAAGACGGTTGTCCAGCTCACAATGCTAGGATCGTCAAAGAATTTTTGTACCAAAATTTTAATAATCGTGTCATTTGTAACAATGGGCTGGTTCATTTGTGTGCTCGAAGTCCTGATATAACACCCATGAATTTTTATTTTTGGGGTACTCTGAAGAGTGATATGTATAAATTCGATCCACCACAAAATATCAATGAATTGCGAAACAGAATCACGGAAGCTATAAATCATATTAACCGAAACACCCTCACCAGAGTTTGCAGGCATGTTTCAAAAAGGTGTATAAAGTGCATTGAACAAAACGGTGACCATATTGAGCAATTTTCTATTTAGTGTATTTTTAAGTTTTTATTTTATTATTTGTTGAGTTCCGTGTCTGATTGTGTTGTTTTGTGGAGTTTAAGTTTCTATTTGTTATTGCCGGGTTTCGTTATTAAACTGTTTCACATACTATTACCTAGCATTATTACCTAATTAAGTATTGTAAATTAAGTCACAATATTTTTTATTGTGAATCATTAAGAAAAATTATGTTAAAAGTAAAAGTCTTTTGTTAGACTCCATGGCCTACTGCTTTTTGAACACTTTTTTTTGTCATTTGTTTTCTGGTATTGGATTTCATAGTCTACTATCCTCAAAACGGTTTTTCTCACAATTGTCAGTGCAATTACATGATTTCTCAAGCATGTTGTACATCATTGGAAAGGTCTTTTCACAGGCTATCACATGAGCAAAAAATCCAATATGGCTGCCATAATAAAAACAAACGTTGATACCTGTAGCTCAAAAACAAATGACAATCCAAAGTTGAGAAGAGCACAAAAAGATTACTCTGTAAAAAGTGTCCTGATAATGTGCAAGTCTTAGACATGCCAAATCAACGCCTACTTAGATATTGAAAAAAAAAAGAAATCGACAATTTTTTTTTCTCTAAATAACTCGAAAACGAAAAGAGGCAGGGCAAAATACAAGTCATATTTGGAACGAGCATGAAATTCTACAAAACATTACAAATTTAACCGTCTCCCTATCTCTAATAATAACAGAGATAGCAATACATTCCCATCCAGTTTGGGACACACTGTATATATGTATACACACATCCAGGGTGATTCACAACGCAATGGATACAGATTGTGTGTGTAGAGGACCTGAAAACATGCCGATTTTTTATATAATTTTTTTTTCTGACGCTCATGGTTAGTGAGATATTGACCTCGGAAGATTCTTTAATAATAAAAGAAACAGCTGTATTGCAGCAGTGCCCTAACATAGAACAACCAAATTTGGTAGGTGGTTTTCTTTTATCAACGTCGTTATTTCACAAAAATTTAAAGTAGATATAAACTCAAAAAGGGGTGAATTAGGGGTGGGTCGCCCTTTTAATGATTTGAGTTTTAAAACCCTAACCTAATTAAAAGTTAAGGTCTATCAATTTTAGAGCAAATTAAATTTTCCACCTTTTTCAACAATTTTTCGATTTGTTGGTTGAATGCAGTATTGTTCGCAGATTTCCATTTTTTTGTGGTCTTTAGTATGTTTAATTAGTTGTAATTGATTGATATCTGGGTTTTGGTGTTTTTTGTTGTGAATGTGTGTAGCTACGTTTGATTTGTAGCTAGGTATGTGGATTTTATCTAATGCTGTTATATGTTCCTTGAATCTTGTTTCTATTGATTTCTTTGTCATTCCTATATATTTTTTATTGCATGTGTTACATTCTATTTGATATATTCCGTTTAATTCATGTGTGGTTGTGTTCTTGCTTTTTATTTATTTTGTTTATTATTTTGTTATTGGTTTTGTAGCTAATTTTTACGTCATATTGTTTGAGTGTTTCTGTAATTAGTGAATTTTCTTAGAAAAAATTCACTAATGAGGAGATCTCGACTTTTCAATTTTGAAAAAATTTCTACAAATGAGCGCTATCTAGGACCCCTAGAACCCATATCCGGGGTCAGTTTCAATTTTTATATGTATATATATATATATATATATATATATATATATATATATATATATATATATATATATATTTATATATATATTTATATATATATATATATATATATATATATATATATATATATATTTATATATATATATATATTTATATATATATTTATATATATATATATATATATATATATATATATATATATATATATATATATATATATATATATATATATATATATATATATATTTATATATATATATATATATTTATATATATATTTATATATATATATATATATATATATATATACATATAAAAATTGAAACTGACCCCGGATATGGGTTCTAGGGGTCCTAGATAGCGCTCATTTGTAGAAATTTTTTCAAAATTGAAAAGTCGAGATCTCCTCATTAGTGAATTTTTTCTAAGAAAATTCACTAATTACAGAAACACTCAAACAATATGACGTAAAAATTAGCTACAAAACCAATAACAAAATAATAAACAAAATAAATAAAAAGCAAGAACACAACCACACATGAATTAAACGGAATATATCAAATAGAATGGAACACATGCAATAAAAAATATATAGGAATGACAAAGAAATCAATAGAAACAAGATTCAAGGAACATATAACAGCATTAGATAAAATACACATACCTAGCTACAAATCACATGTAGCTACACACATTCACAACAAAAAACACCAAAAACCAGATATCAATCAATTACAACTAATTAAACATACTAAAGACCACAAAAAAATGGAAATCTGCGAACAATACTGCATTCAACCAACAAATCGAAAAATTGTTGAAAAAGGTGGAAAATTTAATTTGCTCTAAAATTGATGGACCTTAACTTTTAATTAGGTTAGGGTTTTAAAACTCAAATCATTAAATGGGTGACCCACCCCTAATTCACCCCTTTTTGAGTTTATATCTAATTTAAATTTTTGTCAAATAACGATGTTGATAAAAGAAAACCACCTACCAAATTTGGTTGTTCTATGTTAGGGCACTGCTGCAATACAGCTGTTTCTTTTATTATTAAAGAATCTTCCGAGGTCAATATCTCACTAACCATGAGCGTCAGAAAAAAAAATTATATAAAAAATCGGCATGTTTTCAGGTCCTCTACACACACAATCTGTATCCATTGCGTTGTGAATCACCCTGGATGTGTGTATACATATATACAGTGTGTCCCAAACTGGATGGGAATGTATTGCTATCTCTGTTATTATTAGAGATAGGGAGACGGTTAAATTTGTAATGTTTTGTAGAATTTCATGCTCGTTCCAAATATGACTTGTATTTTGCCCTGCCTCTTTTCGTTTTCGAGTTATTTAGAAAAAAACAAAATTTGTCGATTTCTTTTTTCTTCAATATCTAAGTAGGCGTTGATTTGACATGTCTAAGACTTGCACATTATTAGGACACTTTTTACAGAGTAATATTTTTGTGCTATTCTCAACTTTGGATTGTCATGTGTTTTTGAGTTACATGTATCAACGTTTGTTTCTATTATGGCAGCCATATTAGATTTTTTGCTCATGTGATAGCTTGTGAAAAGAGCTTTCCAGTGATGTACAACATGCTTGAGAAATCTTGTAATTGCACTGACAATTTTGAGAAAAAACGTTTTGAGGATAGTAGGCTATGAAATCCAATACCAGAAAACAAATGACAAAAAAAGGTGTTCAAAAAGCAGTAGGCCATGAAGTCTAACAATCGACTTATACTTTTAACATAATTTTCCGTAACGATTCACGACAAAAAAAAGTACCTTTGAGCACACCAATGAATCGGCCCATTATTACTAATGATATTTTACATTACAACATTATCCTAGAAAATTGTTATAATCTAATTAAATAGGTAAAGCTAGTAAATAACTAAATTTACTAACAGAACTCAATAAAAAGCAGATTAATGATTTACGAAGACGCATTTGAAAATTGTTTAATTTTCAAACGTAAGTCAACTGAAAAACAACAGAAGAAAGGTTGCTATGGATATAACACTATCGCGACAATTAAGAATACTGTCATTCTTAATTATCTGAACAAATTGAGGTGTATTTAACACGTTGCTTAAAATTTTGTACCAAATAGTTTGTTTCCTGTTTATTTTAAATACTATTCAACAATATGTCTAGTAATGAAGAATATTTTGGAATGTTATATTCGTTCTAACCGAAATACTGAGGCAGCTGCAAATTCATATCAAAACAACTACCCAGAAAGACGACAACCAAACACCAAAATATTTCGCAGGATAGTGACCAATCTATTGAACGACGGTAGCTTCCACACAAAGAAACTACCAACGTCTAGAAATGAAGAAAGAAATAATGCCGTCTTACAGGTTTCAAACGTAAACCCTTCGCAATCTGTTCGGTTTTATGGTGAACAAATTGACATTCCAAAAAGTACGGTACACCGTGTATTAAAACAAAGTCATTACCATCCCTACAAACCTACAAGGCTTGTTGTCGATTACCCTAAGCGACTTCAACTCTGCAAATGGTATCAAGGACAATGTCAGCAAGATGAAAATTTTCATTTGAAAATAATATGGACTGATGAATCCAGATTTACAAACTGTGGTGTGTATAATCGCCATAATAGGCATTATTGGGCAAATGAAAATCCCCATCTAAAGGAAGAAAGACGATTGCAAGACAGATTTGGAATTAATGTTTGGTGCAGCTTATTAGGTAAAAAACTGTTATTTTTATTTGTAGATTAGAGTTAATTTTAAAAAATTTCAGGTAACTTCATTGTTGGTCCGTTCTTTTTAGAAAATAATTTAACTGGGGAAAGGTATCTTAATCTATTGAGAAATGTTATCTAACCTACAATTAGGAGAGTTCATGATGATTTAGACGAGATTTGGTACCAACGGTTGTCCAGCTCACAATGCTAGGATCGTCAAAGAATTTTTGTACCAAAATGTTAATAATCGTGTCATTTGTAACAATAGGCCGGTTCATTGGTGTGCTCGAAGTCCTGATATAACACCCATGGATTTTTATTTTTGGGGTACTCTGAAGAATGATGTGTATAAATTCGATCCACCACAAAATGTCAATGAATTACGAAACAAAATCACGGAAGCTATAAATCATATTAACCAAAACACCCTCACCAGAGTTTGCAGGCAGGTTTCAAAAAGGTGTATAAAGTGCATTGAACAAAACGGTGGCCATATTGAACAATTTTCTATTTAGTGTATTTTTAAGTTTCTATTTTATTATTTGTTGAGTTCCGTTTCTAATTGTGTTGTTTTGTGGAGTTTGGAGTTTAAGTTTCTATTTGTTATTGCTGGGTTTCGTTTTTAAACTGTTTCACATAATATTACCTAGCATTATTACCTAATTAAGTATTCATTGATTGTTGTTGCCCTTACTTGGTTAAACTTGTCCATACTACATACAGACTTGAAGACTACTTCTCTGGCTTCACTGTTGAAGCCAGAGAAGTAGTCTGTATGTAGTAATTAAGTATTGTAAATTAAATCATAATATTTTTTTATCGTGAATCATTAGGGAAAAATTATGTTAAAAATAGAAGTCTGTTGTTATACTCCATATATATATATATATATATATATATATATATATATATATATATATATATATATATATATATATATATATATATATATATATATATATATATATATATATATATATATATATATATATATATATATATGCGAGTACCCGGCATGCGTTGCAATGCCACTGAAAGAGAGAAAGTGATTGAAATGTGTCTATTGTTTATTGAAAGTTTTCGGATACACAATATTTTTTGTTTTCCCATCTGTTGCGCACATAAACAAATCTGAAGGTTTTCCTGACGCGTGTACAGGACACATAGAGCTGTCCATGTGAGAAGTATGGTTTTTTCATAATCAGTCCACACATAAGGATTGTCCCTGTGCTTTGTTGATGGTCACTTTGATGGTCGGGCTTTTGCTTTGCCGGCACCAATCGGATCTTTTACAGGTACCATTGTACAAAGATTGTATTAACCAGCAAATCTTATGCGCTAGCACATCTCAGCAAGGCTTCGATGAATCGTAAAGATTAGGGATAAACAAACGTATTAATTTATGTATGTATGTATATATATATATATATATATATATATATATATATATATATATATATATATATATATATATATATATATATATGTATGTATGTATGTATGTATATATATATATATATATATATATATATATATATATATATATATATATATATATATATATATATATATATATATATATATATATATATATATATATGTATGTATGTATATGTATCACACCGATAACTCAAAAAATCATGGACCGATTTTGATAAAATTTAGCATGTGCCTTCCTTTTGTAAGTGGCTTGGATAAGTTCGTTAGCCAGGAAAATCGGACCAGGTTTTCCAGGAAAATTTTGGGTTTTCTTTCGAGAAAAAAAAATATCTCAAAAAATAGGAAAGCTATGGTAACCAAATTTGGTACGTAAGTTTACGACATTAAAAGGAAACTATATACCAAAATCTAAATTTCTATGTTAAAAGAAAAAAAAGTTATAAAAAAATATTTCGTGCCAGATCATTTCTACGAAAATTCACTACCATAACGCACTTGCTGCGCCCAGACTTTTTTTTTGATCTGTTGCTTATGAGTGATCTTGTGTGTTTGGTTTTGTTTTCGGTTTTGTTGATTTGTTTGTTTTTGATTTCTTTAACTATTTTTTCTTTGACCTATTTTTGTGTTAATAGAAATTTTAATATTGAAATTAGGAAAGACTAGAAACATAAAACATAAAAAATTACTAGTTTGTTTAAAACGTTCAAGATTTATACATGGTCTTATTTATTATCTATAAATGTAATAATAGTTTTTTAGCTCTTCTTGAATTAATTTTTGTCTTTGTCCATGTACAGGATGATTTCCTGGATGTCTTTGGTGATCAAGAAGTAACAGGAAAAGTAGGCACCGACATTGAAAATGGCAAATGTTCCTGGCTGGCTGTAGTGGCTTTACAGAGAGCCACCCCAGCTCAGCGTGATGTCATGAAAGAATGTTATGGTAAAGCTGATCCAGAGGCTGTCAAAATCATCCGTAATCTTTATGAAGAACTCAGCCTTCCCAACACATATGCAGTGTACGAGGAGGAAAGCTTTAATCTCATTCGAACACATATCCAACAACTCACTAAGGGACTGCCTCATAAGCTCTTCTTCAAAATAATGGAAAAACTGTATAAGAGAGAATGTTGAGGCTATTCTTAGTCTATAAGCAGTATTTAGAGTAGGAAATTCGCAGGATTTTTCCAGTCAGAAAAATTATATATATATATATATATATATATATATATATATATATATATATATATATATATATATATATATATATATAGACACATTATGAGTGATAACTATCATAAAAGAAAGTGTTTATAATTTTTTTTATATCTGCAGGAGTGGGATTATCTTGTAAATGTTCCTACATGTTTTTTTGTGATAATATGGTGTATGCTATTCATAAATTTAAAAAACCTCAATAGACTTTTCGGAAATTAACATTTTCTTTTTTCAAGGTTAATACTTATAATTTTTTTAATGCTGTGTTTTGTTATTAACTTATGTACTATGAACTCTCTGATCATCTCAGCTAAACGCCCTGTATAATACGAGGAAACTAAAGGTAAATTTATAGAGGATTTCGTTAACTTCAAGGTGTTCGTCATTTGTGTCGGATTTACTAGATACATTTTGTATACACACATTTATAGTATTTTTACTATAAGATTGGAAAGAATCGCCATGAAGGGGCCCATCGCAACAGTGCCAGATTGTCAAATATTACGGGGATGCCTGCATTTTGAAAACAAACCTTTTTAGTAGTTCATTTTAGTAAATTTGTATTGATTGAATTAAAGCCACACATACACTGATCAACTAGATATGCCAAAAGACTAGGATATCTGGAGGTGGCACTCTATAGTGTGGGGTGTTCTAAAATAACCGAAATAGTCCACGTTGTATCTATTAGATGAATAATTGTGTCCGGCGAAGCGTTAAACAAAAATAAATCAATTTTAAAAAACTCATTCCTATATCGTGTCGATAATGCATGTCAGAGTTGAAGAGAAGATATCCGTGAATTGATAACATGAGGCAAATCTTCTCTACGTTACAATTTTCTTGAATTTCAACATTTTGACTGTTTTCTTTTCTATTTAAACATATGGAATAATGAATATTTTATTTTATATCTGCAGTCGTTGTCAGTTCATCTTGAGAAAGATCGAGCATTTATTACGTAAGCAACTTCGCATTGTGTGGTGTCCGTGCGATATCTGTTGAGATACAATTCCAAGAAAAGAATAAGCCAATAAAGTTTTGTTATCAGAGCTACTGTCACAATTTACCGCGGCGTGGGCATTCATTGAAAATTTCCGCGTTATTTTCCGAATATTAAAATTCTATATAAACTAGATTTTTTTTAAACTGAAATGTGTTTTGATTTCTTTTGCAATATAGTAAAGTACAAATCATAAATAAACTAGAACATTGTACAATTATAAACACGCCGGTAAATAAAAGGAACAAACAAAGAAACATGTATTTAAGTAACCTACTACAGCCCCTAATCGGAATGCCACGCCGCCAATATCTTTTGTACAACCTCGGGTGTCGAATGCGGTTAATTCCAAGAAAGTGCCGTTGGTGTCTTGGAATTCTGTCTCAACAAATGTCATACCGACCATATAAATGCTTCCTTTAAAATGACATTTCGTTCTCTGCTTGGTGACGGCTCCTGCATTGATGATGCGTCGTCTCTTATAAATGCACCTTCAACTTGTACTCAATTTTAAGTTTTGAATTCACATGTAAATGAAAAATTTTATTTTTGGCATAAAATAAAAAAATATCTATTTAAAAATAAAAATAATATTGGTTTTGTTATTGCTAAAGCTCAGGCTACCTATTGAGTTGTTTTTGTTTTGTAAATAGAATATAACGAATTATGTATTCCGAATGATACACCCTTTATTTGAATGATTTTTATATTATAGTCATATTCTTTAAGCTAGAATATGTTGATTACTATAGTTATTATTTTTATTGTCTTAAGTTCTGTTTTCTGAACTGTTATTGTTTTTACTGGTAATTTTATATTTACCAATAATATAGTGATATTCTATACTTTTTTATAAATAAGTTGGTGGCTGTATTAATATTTTTCAATAAAAAATTACCTTCCAAGTTTTTTTATTTTTTTTAAGAAATATACTATTATACTTTTTTTCACAATACGCCACAAGGGGTCGCAGCCTAAATACTATCGTACCGTGGGTGTCGACAGGGATGAAAGAGGCAACTTGTTCATTCTGGACTTGGAGGTTTGGAAGAGAAGGAAAAACATGTGGCAGCAAGGAATTCCACAACTTGGAAGTCCTCGGGACAAAAGAGCGGGCATAACAAGATGTTCTATGTCTGATGACCTGGACAGTAAAAGGGTGCATTCACTCTGTTCCCCTGGTAGATCTGTTGGGGGCAGCAGGTGGAGGAACTATGGAAGAAAGCTCCTCTGAGCAGTGCCTGTGCAGATATCTATAAGAGAGAGAGGTCACCAACGGCACGTCGGTGGGCAAGGGATGGCAGCCTTTGGGTGAGGGTAGGGTCACCGATGAGACATATAGCTCTCTTCTGAATGGAGTCCAGGATAGTGAGCGTTGAAGCGGCAGCGGCACCCCAGATGTGGAAGCAGTATTCGAGGTTTGGCCTTATTTGTGAAGTATATAAGGTAGAGAGATTAGCTGGTGAAAAGTATCTGTGAGCCCGGAAGAGGAAACCTAATTTCTTAGCAGCCGCTTCTGCAATTGATGTGACATGTTGGTGCCATTTGAGATTTTGATCCACAAAAATGCCAACAAGTGAAAAGGACTCATTACTTTGAATAACTTGGTTGTTCATTGTGATGGGTCTAGGACTGGTGTATCTATTATAAGATAGAAAGCAAGACTGAGATTTGGTGGAGTTGAATTGTACAAGATTTCTACTTCTCCAGTCCAATATTTTTTGGAGATCCACGGAGAACCCTCCATGAGTCTGCAATCCTCATCTAATTGGGCTAAAGAGACTGGCTTAAAATATTGTATATTTGAGTGGAGGGTGCTGTAGTCCGCATAACTGTGAACTGGCTAGAGAGGTCATTGATGTGGAGAAAAAACAAAGTAGGGGCTAAAGCTGAACCTTGAGGGACTCTTGCATACAGTTTAGAGGAATGGCCATCCACGACAACAGATATGATCCGGTTGGAGAGGAGTTTTGCTGTCCAGATACAGAGTTTTGGTGGTAGGCCATAGGCTGGAAGTTTACTAAGCAGTGCTGCATGCCAGACCTGGTTGAATGCTTTGGCTATGTCTAGAGCGATAATCTGGGATTTACCGTGTAGTTCCATAGACTTGTTTCAAGAATGGGTGACCAAGGAAAGGAGGTCGGCAGTTGATCTGCGCTGACGGAATCCATACTACCTGTCGTGGATTAGACTGTGTTTTTTAAGAAATTTTAGTAATTCATTGTTTATATACTTTTCCATCACTCTAGAGACGACTGAAAGGAGAGAAATAGGTATGTAGTTGCTAGGAGGCGCTTTGGATCCTTTCCATGAAAATGAGGAAAACTAATCCCGCATTTCTTCCCAGTTCGTGGAGTTGTAGTGCCAAACAATACGTGGGTGTGATGATTTTGTGACCTCGGGTTGCATTGCACAGGAAGCAGTCACCATGCGGGTGTCTGAGCCACCAAGGGGGGCAGTGACTGATGTCTTATAGTATTCAGGTTTTGTAGTAAGAAGGAGATCCAGGGGATTTGAGCTGTGTGTTGGGATGCGAGGAAAGTAAGTAGGTTGCTGAACCATATTGGCTTGAAAATTGCTGACTGCAAAGGTCTCCGCTGCTCTCCCTTGTGGATCGGTTTTTGAAGATCCTAGCTATTCCTTATTATGGACATTGAAGTCACCAAGAATAGTGACTTCGGAGGAAGGATATTCAGAAATCAGATGGTTGGTTTTTTCAGAAAGGTAGTCGAAGAGCTGGACAAAATTATTGTCAGATGGTGACCGGTAAATGCAACAGATGAATTTAGTTGCAGCCCTGAGAGAGTTTCATCCAAAGTATGTCTTTTCTTCCAGCTTCTAAATTGGGTAGTCTGGTGCAGGGTAGATTGCTACGAACGTATGCGCACACGCCTCCATGCGATCTAAAGGAAGTAAGGAGCTCATACCCCGGGACATTAAGGTGATTAATGGCTGTTTTGGCACTGATTTGGGTTTTGGTGAGGAAGAGGAGTTTGGGCCTAATAGCCTGGAGGAAATGGTGGATGGAGTTCAGGTTAGAATTTAGGCCACATATATTTGAGGATATGTTAAATCTTGATGCCAGCGCCCTCTGCACACCCCTCTCCCGGAGATCCGAATGAAGGGGTATTTTATCTGGAATCTTTTGTACAAGAAGGAGCCATCATCATTTTTGTTTATAGGGGAAACCGACTCATACACCAGAACCAGAAACGTCCGTTGGGACTTCACCGGCCCTTGATGTAAGGGATGGTACCTCCTCTGGCATGAAAAAAATCCTTTACTATCACGTAAAGGAAAAGTCCTACCACCTACAGAACAGAACCGTTAAATATATAGCTACCTTACAAAATATAATGATAATAATAATACCTTATTTGTTTCATAAATATCCTATTGGGTGTAGAACATGCCATGTGTAAATACTAGAGGTGTGCGAAGCTTGAAAATTCGAACCAAACCTTCAGTTCGAAAATTTTTCGTGCTAGGCAATGTTAAAGTAGTTCGAAATACGTAATTCTGCAAAATAGTTCGAGGTTCGTTGCTTAGAAATAGATCAAAATTGAACTTTACGGTCGTTCCATGTTGCCAAAGGTAGAGAAATTTTTACTAGGTAGCCTCGTTGACTCTGTAGCGGCGCCTTAAACTGTATTTATTTCAGGACATTTTATTCATGAGTATTTTTGACAGTTGGTGAGACACATCGGGACCTAACAGAGCCATTCAACATTTATATAATTACTTTTTATACATCCTGGCATCCCAATGCCCTAACTGAAGTTCGAACATTATGATGGCAGTGTACAAAAGCGATCAGTAACATAAATTTTTAGAATTTACGACGATAATAGCAGATTGCCTTTCAGAAACACTAGGTTACACATGGTTCATTTCACAATAAGCCAGAACAGTTAATATGCACAATCGGGAGACAGTTAAAGTTTTAAGCGGTTATTATATACCTATCATGTCCACTTTTAACCCCCCTCCATCTTACTACCTGCAAATACTGCCTACCTAATTTTTTTTCTCCCTCAGGTTTCGTCCTCGTCTTTGCCGCCCTGATAACACCGGAGACTTGGCTTATTCTGCATGCCCTTTGTCTTTTCTACTCCACCCATTTCAAAATCACTGTGCCTTGAACTAGTCTGCACAGCAATTGCTAGGGTGAAGTTTTATATTGCTCTGTCTCCGGTCTAGGCTGACCTTAGATCAGTTGTCTTTTGTGGTTCAAAGCTTTACACTCGCACAAGATATGCTGGGCTGATTCCTCCCCCTCGCTGCAGAGTCTGCATGCCAGCTCCCCTCGAACCGCCCCATTTTATGCCGGTGTTTCTTGACGGCCACGTATCCCGTCAAGAGTCCTGTTATGTTTCTGAGCTGTCCTCTGCTAAGATTTAGCAGCTCCAGAGCTCTCTTTGAACTGGGTTCCTCAATTACTGACTTCCCGTGTCTGAGCCCTGGACAGTCTGCGCAGTACACCTTGTGCAGCCGAAGGCTGCAGTGCTATAGGGGCGGCAAAGACGCGCACAAGCCCAGAGGGAGAGAAAAAAACAACAAAAAACACCTTGTGTGTGTTTCTGACCCAGCACTTAATGGCTCCCTGCCAGTGCTCTTTGTCATGCCCAGAACCGGTTCTGGTCCCATAAATGGTTCTGCTGACCCTCTCTTCGCGAGACTGTCTGGTCTACTTAGGGCTGTCTTTGGCTGAGGATTCGCTTGTTGGTGTAGCCCCTCCTCTTGTTCTCCCGCACGCAGTGCAGGGTGGGGTACATTTCGGTCTGAAAGACTGTTGCATGTGCCCCGAGGGAAACACTATGACACCCTCGGTCCTTCCGAATAAACACGTGCTCCACGCCGGATCCGTCCGTGAACCATACGAGCGCGGCCCGAGGTAAGCCCGCCTTCTCCTCCCGCCATGCCTCGCGGTCGGGGATTTCCACTGTATAATTGTTTTCCCTGCAGATTCGCGGGCTCGCGAATTCTGACCTCATGTCAAGCTTCCTTCACGATCTCCTACATTTTGCAGTGACCCTGCAGCCTGGGTTAATCCTCAGTCTACCATTGCAGGCTATTCTGTATAGCCCTAGCCTAACTAATTGTAGGGGGGCAGATCCATCAACACCTCCATGGCGGCTGTTGGGGTTGAAGTCATGGCCCCTGTGATGCCCAGGCAAACCATCTTTTGCCTAGTTTTTATTTTGCACTTGATTGTGTCACCTTAGGCCACCAGACCAGTGCCGCGTATGTTAACGATGGTCTGACCACCTTTGTATACAGCCAGTGGGCCATACTAAGGCTTAGTCCCCACGTTTTTCATTTGCCTACCTGACGCCAAACAACAAAAACTATTTACAATTGACCTTAGCTGATGTAGAAATCTAAAAAAGTTCTGTATTTTTGAACTTGATTTACTGTTGACCCATCTTTACAACTAGCATTAGCACCGGAAGGCATTTTCACCCAATCGACCTGCAAATTTTTGTAAAACCTTTAAGATGGGGGATCTTCTACATACCAAATAGTCTATGTTGCAATATATCTAAATTTTGTATTTAAGGAAATAATATATGAACATTGAAGAATTTGAGTTAGTTCGATGTTCATTTTTAATTTTTTAAGAAGTTCGAAGTTTGACTGTGAACATTAGACATACTATTTCAGAGGTTCGAAGATCAAGACAACATATTTGCTTAGGTTTGTACATAGTTCGGTTTGAAAAAAATATGGGTTGGCACATCTCTAGGAAATACAATTGCTAAAATAAAACACTGCCAATACAATAATATAAAATGTAGAGACATAACAAAGTAACCACACATATACACCCGACACATTTGTATTAACCCCATCAGAGAAAGCATGCAATTGTGAACGCTGCCATGTCTGTGAGTTATGAATCTTGATCTTCTTGAAGTGGTGGACATCTGTCTCCTTCCCTGAAGAATTTATTGCAGGAATAGTAACACTTTCTCAGTAGAATACCCTTTAGTTCTTTTTTCAATGTTTTAACATCCATATTTTTCCAACAGAGAGGTAGGTGATTGAATATTTTTATCATCTGATATTCTGCATTTCTCTGCACTTTTGTTAATGGTGTTTTTTGAAGTAGGAGTTGCTGATTCAATTTGAACCTTGTATGATGCTCATGCTCAGGTAGGTATTTGGAGAAAAGCGACATATTTTGCTTGACAAAGAGGATACATTCCAATATGTATACACAATGAAGAGTATCTTCCTCCAAATGAAATACTACCTGCAGGATTCTCGAGGTTTCAGCCCATACATAAACCTAACACAAGACTTCTGCAGTACGAATATGCGGTCCACATCCACATAGTTTGCCCAGAACACTATGTCATACTTAACTGTTGCGTACACGTACGCATACTACATCATAAGCCATGTGCTTATCCAGATTTCTCTGCAATACTTTTAAGGCATATGAAGAGCCAGAGATCTTGGGAGCAGTATACTCTCTGTGTTTCCTCCAGTTCACATTATTGTCTATGATTAGGCCAAGAAACTTGCAGCTTTGTGAAGTCCTCCAACAGCAGAAAATTTAATTAGCTGTGTTTTTTCAACATTCATCTTCATTCCATTTGCACAAAAGCAAGGTTCAAGATCTCTCATGACAGAAATTATATGATATTATATTTCATCTATCTGTCGCATAAGTAGGATGATCGAAGTGTCATCTGCAAATAAGATTGTTTTGTGGTTGAGAAGTGTAGGCAAGTCATTAATACAAATTATAAACAGCAGTGGAACCAGCACTGACCCCTGTGGTACTCCTCTTTTAACTGCCTTTACTGAAGAATAGATGTTTTATCTGTAGTTGTGTGTTTACTACGGATACACTGTTTTCTGTCAGTCAGATATGATTTCATCAATTCCAGCACCGTTCCCCTTACACCAATCATCTCCAACTTTTTATCAAGTATCCAGCAGTCTATGCTGTCAAAGGCCTTAGACACATCTGCTAAAACACCAACTACATATTCTCCAAGACTGTTAGCCTGAAGAGCTTCTGAAGTGAATTGGTAAATGGTTCTTGTCGTACTTCTTCCTATTATATAAGCATTCTGCAAATCACTAATTATATTGTATCTTTCAAGATGTTCCACAAGTCTGGTGACAATAACTCTCTCATTACCTTTGCTATAAGTGGGGTTAACATAATAAGCCTGTAATTTGAGGGGTCAGAGGTATCACCCTTTTTGTAGATTGGCACACCAACCGACATCTTTAGATCATCTGAGAAGGCTTCGGTCATGATACATTAACTGATGGTCTCTGCAAGAGGTGCAGATATAATGTCAGCATGATCCTTCAATATCTTAATAGGCAGCTCATCAATTCCCACTGACATAGTATTCTTGAGGCCCCTAATTATTTTAAATACCTCCAAGTGACAAGTTGAAGTCAGCGTCATGATGGAATCTATATTCATCAGGTTCTCAGCCTGAATTTTCGGCCCTCTAACTGGATTACTCATATTGTCACAGATACAACACAGAACAACAAACAAGAGGATAAGTTTCATAACGTAAGGGATACAAATAACAGTGATAGTGTTCAGCTTTTCATACACCAGTTGCAAAACATTGACTGGAATTCACTACTGGTACCAAATGCTGAAGAATCTTATGTTCGTTTCCACGAAGCTCTAATGAAAAGCTTTGAAAATTGCTTCCCTGTGAAAAGGAAGAGGGTTATCTCTGTTAAAGAACACATTTTCCGGAGTGAAATTATCAGAAAACTTAAGAATCAGGTAGATGCTGCATATACAATCTTTAGAGTAAAAAGAGATGATAATTCAAAAACTCTTTATGAAAGCCTAAAGAAACAACTAAGGGCACATATTGACACTTCTATTAGAAGCTATAACAGAGATAGAATTGCAAATGCTGATAATAAATCTAAAATCATCTGGAAGTTGATGAATTCGAATATAAAAACCTTGAGGATTAACCAAGGAGCAAGTACACTAAGTGCGGACTGTCTAAATTGCCATTTTTCCAGAATTGGTGAGGATAATTTGGTGCCAGTAGAAAACACGTCAAAAAAGTGCAATTCCTATATAAAACGTGTCAAACTGCGGAGCGATGGGTCAATGTTTCTCGAGGACACATCCCCACGTGAAATTATGCAGGTGGTGTTGATGATGAAAAATAAGTCAGCTTGTGACATCTTTGGATTAAACATAGTGCTTCTAAGAAGGATAATCCACGTGATTGCAGACCCACTGAGCAAAATTGTCAATATGTGCTTTGCTCAGGGTATATTTCCAACTCTATTAAAAATTGCAAAGATAATTCCTTTCCCAAAAAATGTCGACATGAACGATTGCAACAATTATAGGCCAATTTGTATTCTCGCTATAATCTCGAAAATCTTGGAAGCACTTATTAAAGAGAGATTAGCAAGCTATATTAATAGGCAGGAAATCCTAAACCATTCACAGCATGGATTCAGAAGAAATAGGTCAACAACTACGGCGATGACATATATAGTTGATTTTGTCTTGGAAGCACTTAATCACAAAGAAAATGCCGAGCTTTTGTGCGTTGACCTTAGTAAAGCCTTTAATATGGTAAACCACCAGATCCTTATCTCTAAGTTGGAATATTATGGAATGAGAGGCAGAATAGGAACACTTTTACAATCATATTTAAGGAACAGGGTGCAGTGGGTTAGCTGGCAAAATACCACATCAAATTTTAAACAGGTAGACTTGGGAGTACCACAGGGCTCTATACTGGGGCCAATGATCTTCCTATTATATATTAACGATTTGCCCGAAAACATTAGGGCAGACAGAAGTTGCATCTTCGCAGATGACACGACAGTAATTAATAAAGCAGTTCCAGATCTTATAAAACACAAAGGTGACCAATCCATCCAGCAGGTGGAAGCATGGGTTAGGGCAAACAAGTTATTGCTTAATGCAGAAAAAACATCAAGACTTGTCATAACTACCAGGGACTATCTACAGAACTCAGGCGAAAATATTAAAGTTTTAGGCTTTCATATTGATGGTTGTTTAAGCTGGAAACCCCACATAGACCATATGTGTAAAAAATTATCTTCAGCCATCTACTCAATCCGTAGAATAAGATACATCATAGATGAAAGCGCCGCAAGGGTTACTTACTATGCTCACTTTCAAAGCATTGCAACCTATGGGATTTTGCTATGGGGATCCTCGCCACATGCAGAACGTGTCTTTATACTACAGAAAAGAGCAATTAGGGCGATTGCTAACGTACCTCAGGACCACAGTTGTAGAGAACTATTCCAGAGGTATAAAATACTTACCCTACCAGCAAGTTATATAATTACTTGCCTTCTTTACATTTATGACCATCAGGCCAGTTTTATCTCCCATGAACAGGTTCACAGTTACGAAACTAGAGGTAAAAGTCAGTTTGTGATTCCTCATCACAGGATAAGCCGCACGCAGAGGAGCCATGGGTATACTGGAGTTAGCTTGTTTAATTCACTTCCAGTGGTGGTCAGGGAATTGCCTAGAAGACAGTTTGCATCTGTGATAAAAAGAAAATTAATAGAGAGACCTATATATTCAATTGAAGAATTTAATTTTTAATTAACTGTTGTGTGTTTTTGTCAGCTCATTTTATCTTTTGTTTTATTTTATGTATATTGTCACCCACTATTTGTCATGTGTAAGTCCAGTATACAATTATTTTATTGTTTTATGTGCGACGAACCATGTAAATGTTGATGGTTAAATAAATGTTATGTTATGTTATGTTATGTTATTAATGAAAAAGTGATTCAGACTATTTACGTTCTCCTCTACACTCGAAGAATCAGGATATATACTCACCCCAGGTTTATGTTTTGTCCTGCTGATCGATGCATTGACAATACGCTAAGTTCCAACAACTTTATTTTGAGTTTTTAGTGAATTTTCGTAGAAAAAATTCACTAATGGGGAGATCCCGACTTTTGAATTTTGAAAAAATTTTTGCAAATGAGCGCGAACTAGGACCCCTAGATCCCATATCCGGGGTCAGTTTCAATTTTTATATGTTTATATATATATATATATATATATATATATATATATATATATATATATATATATATATATATATATATATATATATATATATATATATATATATGTATCACACCGATAACTCAAAAAATAATGGGGCGATTTTGATAAAATTTGGCATGTACCTTTCTTTTGTAAATGGCTTGGATAAGTTCGTTAGTCAGGAAAATCGGACGAGGTTTTCCGGGAAAATTTTGAGTTTTCATTCGAAAAAAAGTCTTATCTCAAAAAGTAATAATAAGCCGATTTTAATAAAATTTGGCATGTACTTTCTCTTTGTAAATCGCTTTGACAAGTTTGTTAGTCAGGAAAATCGGATGAGGTTTTCTGGAAAAATTTTGAGTTTTCATTCGAAAAAAGTTCTTATCTCAAAAAGTAATAAGCCGATTTTAATAAAATTTGGCATGTACCTTTCTTTTGTAAATGCCTTTGATAAGTTCGTTAATCAGAAAAATCGGACGAGGTTTTCCGGAAAAATTTTGAGTTTTCATTTGAAAAAAAAATTTTATCTTAAAAAATAAAAAATCTATGATAACCAAATTTGGTAGGTAGGTTTAGGATATAAAAAGTAAACTATACACCAAAATTTAGATTTCTATGTTACAAGAAAAAAAAGTTATAATAAAATATTTTGTGCCAGATCATTTCTGTGAAAATTCACTACCATAACGCACTTGCTGCGTCCAGGCTTTTTTATTTCGACTCATGTATTGCATGCTTAAGTAGCCTACAGTATCCCTTATAGCATTCATTACCAACACTTTTTTTCTTAAACTCAGTGTATAAAAATCTTTTTGTTTGGCACATTTGCTTGATATCATCCTTCAGCCACAGTTTACCATGAGTAATTTTGTTTCTAATTATGGTGTAAGCACAGTGCTTATTATATGTGCCGAGGATTTTGTCAGATACATACTTATACTTTATATTGGATCCATGCAAGTTCTCCATGTTCCAATCCATGCTTGACAATTCATCCCTAATCAGAGATTTGGCGTCACCTCATTATATTTACGCACATATCTGAAAGATGCCTCCTGTTTGACATTGGGTTGTTCTATGATTGCCAGGATGGCATAATAATCTGGTGGCTGAATCGTTGCCAACTCTTGTGTAATCTTTTATAATTGATGTCATATTGTATGAAGATAGTACATCTTCAAGCTGTTAGTCACCTGTTACTTGATTTGAAATTATTGTTGAAGTATCTACATACAAATTACTTATAGCTTGACAAAGTGGATTCAAACATACCAAGTACATGTTCAAGAACCGAGATGAATAGTTTAAAGTCTCCTCCTTTTATTTTTAAAAATCCCTTAATATTATATTAGAGGGGCAAACTTCAGTTGTTCCCTAATAAATGAAGTTTAACTTGCTTATTTCCTACATGGAATACTTTAAAATTATTACTAAAGATATGTCGAGGAGGAATTGATATACGAGGTACAATCTGGTACAAATAATTCACAGGCTATTATACAGATGGAGCCAATCTAGCGATAGCTATGGAAGGTTACTGGTATGTAATTAGTCCTAGCAATGAATTTGTTGCTCTGCTTTGTTTACCCTCAAAATTAGAGGCATGCAAACACATTTTTTGTTCGAACCCAACTATGAACGAACCCAAGCAAATATGTTGCCTCGAACTTCGAACTTCTGAAATAGTATGTCTAAGGTTCACAGTCGAACTTCCAACTTCTTAAAATTTAAAATCGAACATCGAACTACCCAAAATTCTTCAGTGTTCATATATCATTTCCTTAAATACAAAATTTAGGAATATTGTAACATACAATAATATTTGATGTGTAAAAGAGTCCCATTCTTTTTACAAAAAGGAAGGGTTAAACAAATTTGCAGGTTGATTGGGTGAAAATGCCTTCTGGTGCTGATCGTTGTGGAGATGGGTCCAATTTAAACCAAAAATAAAAAAACAAAAAATATTTTAAACTTTTTTAGATTTTAAGATCTATAGATAAGCTCAATGATAAATATGTTGTTGTTGTTTGGCATTGGCTAGGCAGTTTTAGCAAACAGATTCAGAGGGTTGAAAGCTCGGTTCAAAGTGAGTATGATAGGTATAAAATAACTACTTAAAATTGAAACTGTTTCCTGTGAATATTTAACTGTTTTGGTTAATTGTGAAATAAAGCATGTTGAAACCAGTGTTTTCCAAAAGGAATCTGCAATTATCCTCATAAATTCTGAAAATTTACGTTACCGATCGCCTTCGAACACCGCCATCATAATCTTGTTACTGAAAAAGGTGTTGGGAGGCTAGAATATATAATAAAAATAATTCTGTGACTGCTAAATCGTTCCGTCGTGTCTCAATGTGTCCCACCAACTGTCAAAAATATGCATGAGTGAAATATCCTAAAATTACGCTATCGACTCAATGAGACAGATAACGAGTTTACAGTGCCGCTAGCGACGGGGCCGCAACTTCGCTACCTTTGGCAGCATTCAATGCTTGTAAAGTTTAATTTCGAAGTATTATTGAGCAACGAAGTTCGAACTATTTTGGAGAATTACATATTTCGAACTTTGAACTATTTCAAGGTCGCTAGTGCGAACATATTTTCGAACCGAAGGTTCGGTTCGAGTTCGGGTTCGGTTCGAAATTTCGAAGATTCGCGTGTGTGTGTGTGTATCCCAGCGATAACTCAAAAAATAATTAACCGATTTTGATGAAACTCGGCAAGTGCCTTTCTTTTATTAATGGCTTGGATGAGTTCGTCAGCCAGGAAAATCGGATGAGGTTTTCCCGGAAAATGTTGAGTTTTCTTTCGAACAAAATTTGTTCTCCAAAAATTACAAAGCCATTGTAATGAAATTTTGTGGATATGTTGTCCTCTGTAAGGCCTTACTACGTACCAAAATTAAACTTTCTAAGTTTATAGAAAATTGAGTTATTTGAATATTGAGTTTTTTTCACAAAAAAAAAATTCTCCGAAAATTACAAAGTTATTTTAAATAAATTTTGTGAATAGGTTTCCTTGGGAAAGGTCTTGCTACATACCAAAATTCAACTTTCTAAGTTTATACAAAGTTAAGTTATTCAAATTTGTAGCATTTAATAAAAATTCACTACCATAACGCACTTGCTGCGTCCCGAACTGTTAGTGAATTTTCTTAAAAAAAATTCACTATTGAGGAGATCCCGACTTGTGAATTTTGAAAAAAGTTCTTCAAATGAGCGCTAATTAGGCCCCCCAGAACACATATCCGGGGTCAGTTTAAATTTATATATATATATATATATATATATATATATATATATATATATATATATATATATATATATATATATATATATATATATATATCTGTGTGTGTGTGTGTGTGTGTGTGTGTGTGTGTGTGTGTGTGTGTGTGTGTGTGTGTGTGTGTGTGTGTGTGTGTGTGTGTATGTATGTATCACACCGATAACTCAAAAAATAATGTGCCGATTTTGATTAAATTTGGTGAATATCTTCCTTTTGCAAATGGCTTGGATAAGTTTGTTAGCCAGGAAAATCGATCCAGGTTTTCCCCGAAAATTTTATGTTTTCTTTCTCCGGAATTAACAAAGTAAGGGCAACCAAATTTGGTACGCGGGTTTAGATCCTTATAGGTAAGCTACCTACCAAAATTTAGCTCTGTAGGTCAAAAGACAAAAAAGTTATAGGCATTTAAAGAAAAATAAATTGGGGTTTTCCACAAAACGTCAAAGTTGCGATTTAAACGTCAAAATTGGCAACATTTAGGAAAAGAACTTGAATCTAATACGGGCTATGGAAATAAAATATATCAAGAAGAATGTTTTACAAACCCTGAGTCTTAGTTTCAACCGTCATTGTCCTTCATTTTAATAAAATACTTCCAGAAAATTCATTTCAAATAGACCCTTTCTCTGACGCTTGGCAGTAGTCTTAGCTATAGAGTTTATCGTTTAATGGTATATAATTTTTGTAGAATTTTCGTAAAAAAATCAATAAAGCTCAATATATGTTATTATACAAGATATGAAAAAAATTTGTATATATTAATTATAGGGTGTCTTGAGCTACATCTTTAAAAATTATTTCTACAATCACAGGCTGGCCCATTAGTCGTTGATGATACAAATTTTTTTTAATCAAACACGCCTTATGTTATTGCATTTTTGCATTTTCCATCGAAACATAATGCATGTTTGTAAGAAAAAAAATTCTGGACGCAGTTAGTGCGTTATGGTAACGAATTTTGATCAAATGCTTAATATTTGAATAGTTCAATTTGCTATTAACCTATAAGGTTGACCAAGAAACGAGTTTTTTTGGGAACACTTTAAGTTTACTTTCGGAAATTTTTGTACATTTTCAAACAATAAAGTTATTTTGATGAAACATGGCACATTGCTTTTACTATATAGATTATACTGGTAACCAAATTTGATGCTTGCTTTCTTAAAAAAACACATTATTGCTATTAAAAAATAGTTTTATGAAAATTCACTACCATAACGCACTTGCTGCGTCTCGAGTTTTTTTAGTGAATTTTCTTAAAAAAAATTCACTAATGAGGAGATCCCGACTTTCGAATTTTGAAAAAATTTCTTCAAATGAGCGCTAATTAGGACCCCTGGAACCCAAATCCGAGGTCGGTTTCAGACTTTATATGTTTATATATATATATATATATATATATATATATATATATATATATATATATATATATATATATATATATATATATATATATATATATATATATATATATATATATATATATATATATATATATATATATATATATATATATATATATATATATATATATATATATATTTATATATTTATGTGTCACACCTATAACTAAAAAAATAATGGACCGATTTTGATAAAACTTGGTGAATACCTTCCTTTCACAAGTGGCTTGGATAAGTTCGTTAGCCAGGAAAATCCGCCGAGGTTTTCCCGGAAAATTTTGTGTTTTCTTTCGAAAAAAATCGAAAAAAATTATTTCTCCGGAATTAACAAAGTAAGGGCAACCAAATTTCACACGCGGGTTTATATCATTATGGGTAAAATACCTACGAAAATTTAGCTCTGTAGGTTAAAGGACAAAAAAGTTACAGGCATTTAAAGAACAATAAATTTGGGTTTTCCTCAAAACGTCAAAATCGCGATTTTAAACGTCAAAATTGGTGAGTACCTTCCTTTCGCAAGTGGCTTGAATAAGTTCGTTAGCCAGGAAAATCCGCCAAGGTTTTCCCGGAAAATTTTATGTTTTCTTTCGAAAAAAAATTAGATCTCCAAAATTAACAAAGTAAGGGCAACCAAATTTCATACGCGGGTTTATATCATTATAGGCAAGTTACCTACCAAAATTTAGCTCCGTAGGTTAAAGGACAAAAAAGTTACAGGCATTCAAAGAAAAATACATTTGGCTTTTCCTCAAAACGTCAAAATCGCGATTTTAAACGTCAAAATTGGTAATATTTAGGCAATGAACCTGACACTAATATGAGCTATGGAAGGAAAATGTCTCAAGAATAATGTTTTACAAAGCCCGAAGTCTTAGTTTCAATCGTCATTGTCCTTCATTTTACTAAAATATTCCCAGAAAATTCATTTCAAATAGACCCTTTCTCTGATGTTTTGCCTGTCGGTTTAGTTAAGTTGATGCTTTCGCTGTAGGTTTAGTGAAGTTTATGGTTTAACGGTCTATAATTTTTAGCTAATTTTCGTAGAACAAATTCGTTACTGCATTTTAGCATATTTTATCGAAATATGATGCATGTTTGTAAGAAAAAATTTGGACACAGTAAGTGTGTTTTGGTAGCAAATTTTCATTATGTCCTCCAAATTTCAATAACTCATTTGCTATTAACGTAAGTTTTGTTGGTTAGGAAACCAACATTTAACTGTATTTTCGGAAATTTTTTGTATGAACGCAGCAAGGGCGTTTTGGTTGCGAATTTTCATTAAATGTTTCAAATTTCAATAACTCAATTTGCTATTAACCTTAGGTTCATTGGCTAGGAGACCAGTTTTCTCAGAAACATTTAAAGTTTATTTTCCGAAAAGTTTTGTACATTTTCAAATAATTATTTTGATAAAATATGATACACTGTTCCTACTATATAGGTTATACCGGTAACCAAATTGATGCCTGCTCGCATTAGAGCGATATATTTGTAATTAAAAACATTTTTATGAAAATTCACTTCTATAACGCACTTGCTGCGTCCAGAGTTTTAAATTCTGGACTATCATTTCGCGCTTATGCTAATGCTAGTCAGTCACGATGTATGTCATGGAATAAATAGATAATTACCTCTTTTTTGTCTATGAGTAGACCTAGATCTGCTGTAATTTTGGGAGCCTAAACATTATAAATAGTGTGACGTCATATGTGAGACCTTATAATATAGCACATTATTCGGCAGTTAAGGAAACAAAATTTTGGATCTTGAATAGTTGAACAGTACCTTTTTTTCAATTATAAAAAGATACTGTATAGATAATCTGCCGCATATTCTCAAGCTAGGTTGGTATACTCTCGGAAAGTGAATTTGCGAAATTAATTCCTATTGGATCATTCTAAATAGTATTAGGTAAGATATTGTTTAAAATAAACCAATCGCAATACGTTTCTCAATGCGGGAGTGTATAAATCTAGCTTAAAGCTAAATTAACTAAGTTTCTAATAGAAATTTAATAAAATTAAAATGTTTTCTACTCTCTTTAATCTTATGACGTCATATGTGGGACCTGAATATTTTACACACCTTTTTCGACAGTTTAGAAGAAATTTCATTTGGATCTAAAATAGTTAAACAGTATTTTTTTTTAATACGGAAAAGCAATACATAGATAACTCGCCAACCATTCTCAAACAAATTTGTTGAGTTTTTGATAGAAATGTAATACATTTAAAGTATTTTGTACTCTCCTCTTGATTTTATGTTTTTTAAATTCCTTTTGATGGCAATTGCTCAACCACAGAAGAAATGATAAATAACTGAGAAGGTATCGTTTTTTAAAAACAATCACAATTCTTTTTGATAACACGTATTTTTTTACGAAGGCGGTGAGTTGTTTGCAGTGTTGCTAGATTTGAACTAATTGTCTTAGCTGTGCAACACAAACATTTTTTAGTAAATAGTTATTTTCAACATATTATAAATAATGTATAAGATAAAAGATATAAAGTATTTGATATAAACCTATTCGACACAAAACTTATGTTTTCGGACTTTTATGAAGTGTTGTGACTTTGTTGTTAAATTGTCCATGTAATTTGGTATTTTTGCCTGTCTAGATTTAAATAAATAAATGAATTACATATTTAAAGATTTCTTATTTAGAAAAGGTGAATTTTTATCATTCAAAATTTTACATCTAGCCTTACATTCAAAATTTTGTTTAACAATATTGCACTCAACAAGAATTATTCGTAATTCGTTGCCAACTTTAAGAATAAATGATAATGAATACTTTATAATATAATATATACCTAAATACTATAAACATATAGCATATGACCTAGCAATTATATTTCTCTATGGTATAAGGAATACATTGGTATAATATCTGGTTTCGCCATCTCGTATCAGACGAAATATTTTTTGACTGACAGTTTAGAACTGTCATTATAACAGAAAAGAACCATTTTGAGAATTTTGACAGTTTGCATTGACTAACCAAACAGCTAAATGACAGTTACAACCGTA
Source organism: Tillus elongatus (assembly GCA_964006375.1). Classification (NCBI taxonomy): domain Eukaryota; kingdom Metazoa; phylum Arthropoda; class Insecta; order Coleoptera; family Cleridae; genus Tillus; species Tillus elongatus. The sequence goes on along the minus strand of OZ023264.1, from coordinate 152,838,996 downwards.
ATGGCGAAGAAAAGTTGGACAATAATATACACTTACGAAAAACTGCGATTATATTTTGTATAGCACTGGCTTTTCTTGTTGAAAAAGTAAATTTGACAGTTGGTTTTTCATTTCAAACTTATTGGTCTCAGTTTTCTAGTTCAGGCTACGTTGTGCATTTAGACTATTGTGTTTATAGTATTTGTATTTTTTGTGCTTGTAATATAACATAGGGATTGTGAGAAAATCTCAGGAGATCATTTTTTCGTACTTCGTTATGCTAAGAAGTGAGCCAAATCGTACAAGATAGCTATGGCGAATTTGAACTTTACAAGGAACATCGGGGGTAACAGCCTCGGCAGATCAAGTGTTAGTTTTTCCAGCAGTTCTATGTCTGGACATGTTACTCCTGTATTTGGTCAGAGAGCTCCTGCGGACAGGAGAGGGATGTCTGCCATGGGGTAAGGATATCAGTCTAGCTCTTTTATTGCGCCTAGATTTACCAAAAAAGCAACAGCCATTTGACAATACCAAGTGGCTGATCACTTACCAATTTGATATATACCGTTTCTTTATTTGTATGGTCCTGTGGGTGCAAAGCAAATATTCTCTATGTTACAAGATCATATAAGCAAATATGCAGGACTACCGTCATTTTATTTAATGTTTTATGTGATGAATGTTAGTTAGAAACTCAAAACATGCAGATAAAACGAAGCTCAATTAGCAATCAAAAAAAAAAAGAATTTTAAATTAAACTTGGTTTCCATAAATTGGTTACAGCATCTGGTTTGTGTCATACTAAAGCCAAATAAACTGTATCTTATAATTTTTGTGAAGATTGTTACAAGTTGAATAACAACATGTGATAACAAGATATAAGAAAATTTAGTTGAAACCAGTGGAGTGGCTTAAACATCTATTTTTTAATTACCTATTTGTTATGATTATTATTGTTATTTTAGTATAAAAACATCAACTGTTGATGCCCATTGACAGGTAAAATTGGTAGTTGAGGTTAGTAAGTTCGTTCTTGGAAACAGGTGTACATTTTGATCTTGCTGAGATTCAAATGTGACAAAACAGGCATGTCAGAAGATAATATCTTCACAATCCCCTTATTTTTTTACGTGACAGAGGTCTTTTAATCTTATTTAACTTATTATATGTGTATCTGAAAAGTTTTAGGTTATTCAAAAGCATGTTTGATCCAGTTAAACAATCCTGTTGTGGTGACTCAAAAGTAGTGATATATGTAGGAGGCTATTTAATGTCTATAGTACAGCTTGTAACAAATAAAAAAAAATGTGCTTTTGGGGTTCACTACAAGCAAGCAGCTTGTAAAGTCCGCTCAATACGCTTAGATACTTAACAAACATGAGTATGTCTAATTGTTTGACAAAAACTGTGCCTGTTTAAAATACACAATATGAGAAATACTCTTTAAAGTGCTGTTGAGTAAAAAAAAACATGGTCCAAGTTCAGAGAAAGAATACTAGTCTCGTTTTCTAAGAAAGTTTAGATAATTACGAAGTCGTTTTTTTTGTGCACTGTTACTACAAAATGCATTAGTAATTTTCACCCTGTAAACCAAAGTAGAAATAATTATGAGACGTAATGTTTAACCAATAAAAGTACTTATCACAAAAATTGACAGTTGTTAACTTCATAACATACATTAAATGTGCACATTGTTTCTAATAATGTCTAATAAGGCCCTGTTTTCGTATCTTAACTTAAGAAATATTAAAAAACTATGATTTTTTAGGTTATGATACCTATAGTGGTATTCTGATTTTATATTTTACTCAAAGTCGTGTTTTCATCAGTTATCAACACCTTTATATTTTCAATTATAACCATAATCTGATCTTTACTTACAATATTTAGATCCATTTTTTAAATATTTTAGGTTAGCTAATTAAATTTGTTAATTAAATTATAAAATAGTGCTACAAATTGAATAGTATCTTCCACATAGCAGTGATAATTTATTCTCTGCAGAAAGACATTCCCATGGAATGCATTTAGGGCCCATGACTTGATCACAAAGAAAATATTTGTATTCCTGTACCCATAAGCTTTTGAAACGTTATATTACTCGAGTTTTACTGAAAAAATGTAAATCTTCACCAAATCACCCCTTATTTATCCCCTACACCCAGAAGCGATCTCGCCAAAAACGTTCCTCTGTCGGGTGCTAACTGGATACCAAATTTGAAGATATCTCAATTCGTTCGAAAGTTATTGCGCCTATTAACAGACATACATACGTGCCAACAGACTGACCGAACGACCAGAATAAAGTTTTCTATATGTTTTGAGACTTTTTACGCCGTTTTACTCAACAACAAAAAAATCGAATTTTTTGTCAACAATATTCCACCCCCACACATTCAACCCCTCATTTAATTTCAGCACAGAATACCATATTTTTGATGAAATTAAAAGTTTTCGGGGACGGTCGACTTTACCGCAACTGGAATCTAGCAAAACGGCGCACACCACAGAAAAGAGTACGTAACATAGATAAGTAATCAGCAAAAAAATGTACGGAAAAACCACAAAATGCCGAATAAATCGTAATTTAAGTTACGAAAAATGCACTATTTTCAAGTTTCGAACTGTCACTTTTCAACAGCGTTGGCACATTTAATATATAATTCCAAGAGTGTTTTGCCGCCTGAACGTAACAAAAGATCTTAAATGCTTTTTACACACACTCCTGCCGACCTGACTTTCTGGACCTGACAAGACACCACCACGTCAAAATAAAAACCGAAACCGTTAATAAACAGTGTTAATATATGTCTTAATAACTAAACACATTAACTGTCAACTGTCAATATCGTTCAACAATATGGTTTGCAAGGTTGCGACACCTTTGCGTTGCCGTCTTACCGAAGTATTGCCTCCAGACGAAAGCGTCGATATACTCCGGGAGAAATGGAGACGCCATAACCCCCAACCTCCTGAGATACGCCTTGAGGCGGGACCATAATCCCTCAACGTGATTTGTGCACACACCTGTCGACGGGTCTCTAAAATGCCTTGAATGATTAACAGTTTTATGAACATAACCTAACTGTGCCAAAGAACGGTACGCTCTCCACTCATCCGTCCAAATTTCTGAGCCAGCAATCACAACCCTTTGGATTATTGGGATTAACGTTTCCGCCGTTCTATCGGGTACATAAACAATATAGCCCCTCTTCTCCACCGTGTCGTAAATTCCTAGCACCCACCTTGTAGGAACAATTCGACCCCGGTGGTATTTTCTTCTAGTAAATGCAGATTCGTCGATCTGCACCACATGCCCTCTCCACCTGAAATTTTGAATAGTCATGCCTTTTTTAAGAATAGGTAATAAAAATCTACCGAACTTCATGAGTGAATCGTCCTGTAACAATTTCCAGGAGACGACATCCCGAAAATATCGAAACTGCTGTATAACCATTTCCTTCGAAAATCGTGTGTGGGATACCACAGAACCAGTGGGTGTCTCACAGCACCAAAACCACATAAGGAATAAGACATCCTTAACTGGTAAATGCTGCTTTGCGAAAAAGCTACCAGTTAAAATTGAATAACTTCTCTGACTGCAGAAGAAGACAGTATTCAACGAATTGTCTTCCTTCCGCATAACACAACACACTCTTCTGCAAGTCTGAGTTTTACAGCGAAACACACTCTTTAGCAGCCCATTGCCTTGCAAATACTCAACCAAATTCATATCGTCTTTATGTATTATATCATACATATCATTAATATTCAGCACTTCCATATTGATTTGAGAGAAACAACAAATTTATGAAGAATTGATGTGAAATAAACAACAAACTGATGAAGAATAACAGTTTTCAGTTTTATAAATCATTGTGCCATAGCTACCACATAAAATTTCCCTAAAGAAAAAAGAAGACAAATACTGCCCTGTAATAAGGAAATAGATTCCAAACTGACAACAACGCCTATCTCCATGAAGTATGTCAACAAAACAACAGTCATAACCTCTGGTACAAAAATATACGTTTTCATAGTAAATCTATACGTTTTAATTGCTTTTATCACTGAAAGGTTATTAAAAACGTAATATATCACATTGTTTAACTTTATTAAGGTATGCACAACTGTTTTTAGGCCATATTCTATTATGATCACGTTAAAATGTAGTTGAGGTAAAGCCGACCGTCACCAAGTTTTCTAATAAATAAACACTAGAACGTTATATTACTCGAGTTTTAACGAAAAAATGTCAATTTTTACCAAATAACCCCCCATTCATTATCTACCCCCTAAAGCAATTTTACCCAAAAACGATTGGGACCGTTCGTTTGTAGAGTGCTAACTATATACCACATTTGGAGATGATATCTCAATTCGTTTTAAAGTTATCTTGGCTACAAACAGACACATACAGACTGACAGACAACAAAACGTTTCGTTTCCAAATCATGTTTATGTTTTATATACGTTTTGATTAGTGATGGGCAAAACGGTTATTTTCTATTAACAGTCGAACCTGTTAACGTTACTTAATAATAACAGTTGAAAATAACAGGTTATGTTATTTATCTGTTACCTATTTTGAACTGGATAGTCGATCGATAGCATATTTTACTGTTATATGTATGAACTATGAATTATTAAGAATTCCACGTAGACGTAGTAGCAGTAGCTGAACCCGTCCGGTAGTGTAGTTGGGTAAAGGAGATTCGCTGCTACACGGGTTCAATCCCTGGGCGATGTAACTATCAGTTGAGCCGGCCTGAGGTGATTAATTTGAATAAAAAGACAAAAATAATTAAGAAACAATGTGGATAGAGGAAAAACTTTAGATATCTCTAATTCTCTGAAACATAATTATATTGTTTACTATACTATGCAGCTATAATGTTTAAAATAAAAAATATTTTTGTTTTATGTTTAAAACAATTAATAAATTTTTTATAAAAAAAAATGATGAAGGGGTTTTTTGGGTATTCATCACTAATAATAATTTGGTAAAAAATTAATGAAAGTTGATGGAGTTTCCGCAAAACAGGAAGCTGGCTGCATTGTATTTTTACCCCGTTATTTCACGTAGTGTATAAATCTCAAATTTTGTCGATATGAAACAAAGGGCTAAGAAATTATAATAAGCATGTTGTAAATCTGTTGCCACTCTGAAGTGAAACTTTTAGAAAGGAGTAAAGGAAAAGTAAGTATTTACTTACTTAGATGTTTTAAGGATTATAAACTAGTCATTTCTCACAAATTTATTTTATTAGTGGTCTTTACCTAAATTTCAATGCCACAGCAAGAATTATCACGTCTTGGGACGTTAGAACTTTTATTGCAAGGCAGCACTATCTTCAACAAATAAATGCTTTATACGCTTACCGACGATCCTACGTTTCCAAAGCTGTGAGCGAGAGTGAGCACACTAGTATAAAGTGTTAAGTATTATGTTATGAAGTAGTCCGCTTTATACTGTATACCCATACATATTTAACATTCCCAGTCTCATGTCCATTCATCCCGTTAAATTTAACAGTACTAAGTGAAGATTGGAACCTGTGATGAGCACTGACAAGTACACTTGGAGAAACCCAAATCACTGCAACACATTTAAAAAAAGACCTGACGATCGTTTCACTAACCAAGTTAGCGTCATCAGAGGATGAAAAATTGAAATGAATTTTTCATCCTCAGATGACGCTAACTTGGTTAGTGAAACGATCGTCAGGTCTTTTTTTTTAATGTGTTGTGGTGATTTGGGTTTCTCAAAGTGTACTTGTAAATTTAACAGTTGCCGATGAAAACCGATGTTTATTCATCGAAGTTCGAAGCTAGTTGCAGTGGAACAGAAACAGATACGAGTCCGAATTCAAATGTAGTGTAAAACATTATTTTGTACCTGTTATTTTTATATATCTATAACAGGTGGTTACCGTTGCGGCTCGGCAACCTTTAAAAAATAACAGATTGTTAAATAACAACCCATCACTAGTTTTGATACTTTTTAAGTGGAAAAATTTTTTTTGAAATTTTTGACGCCCATGCGATACTTCCACGCGCTGTGACGATGTGGAAGTAAGATATAATTAAAAGTAGGTTGTAAAATGTTAACCATGTTAGATAAAAAGTGCAAGCTATGCAGCACAAAAAATTAAGCACTTGTTAGGCTTGGAAAATTGACTACTGAGAAAATTCAGCAGGCTCGTCTAATGTATAAATAATACAACTTAAAAAGTTACATGTCCAAACAATTGTCTAAATGTCGTTGTACTGTCACTTCCAATTTTTCAGCACCAAGGTCCTAAAAGCCACTATTCTCCTTACCAATATTTCTTGATACTCTTTGCAAACCAAGTTATTCAAAGTAATGAGTGCTTTTCACTTGTTGGCATTTCTGTGGATCGAAATCTCAATTGGCACCAACATGTCACATCAATTGCAGAAGCGGCTGCTAAGAAATTAGGTTTCCTCTTCCGGGCTCGCAAATACTTTTCACCAGATAATCTCTATACGTTATATATTTCACAAATAAGGTCAAACCTCGAATACTGCCTCCCACATCTGGGGTGCCGCTGCCGCTTCTACACTCGCTATCCTGGACTCCATTCAGAAGAGAGCTATAAGTCTCATCGTTGATCCTACCCTCACCCAAAGGCTGCCATCCCTTGCCCACCGAGGTGCCGATGGTAACCTCTCTCTCTTTTATAGATATCTGCACGGGCACTGCTCAGAGGAGCTTTCTTCCATAGTTCCTCCACCTACTGCTCCCAATAGATCTACCAGGGGATTAGATTAGATTTTATTGTGAGTGGGCTATTCCAGGCCCTCCACCGCGACCTTAGGTCTATTGTGGCTCACGTCTAATTATTTAGATTTCACCCATCAATTCCAGCTCCCTGAGGGAGTCGATCTTTTCTTGAGGGTGAAAGTTTGTTTGGCAGGTGTACTGCCATCTGAGTGAAGTCGCTTTCCTGTTTCGAAGCTCAAAGAGAGATAACCTATCTCCGAGTTCGTCTGGACCCGACATCCGTCAGTGTTTGCCTCGAGGCGGTATCATGAAGTCCCGCTCTCGAGCAGCGCCTAATCTCCAGTTGTAATCCACCTCTAGAGATCTCAGCTCCCCCCAGGCTCGTCTAAACCTGACACCTAACAGTGTTAGACTCAAGGCAACATTCCATTGAGTCCCGCTCCCGAGCATCACCCCAGCAAGGACGTCCGTCTGTTTCGTAGCACACAGTATGGGCTCCAAATTCCGGGTGTTTACCACTCATCAGAGATCAGAGCCCCTCGGGACGTCTGGACACACGACACACGCCAGGGCTCAATCCAGGGCGGTATCATCTGGAACCCCGATCCCGAGTAACAACCAAGCGAGGCCAATTGTCAGTCTCTGAGGCCACAGTGGAGGCGTCAAACTCCGGGTGCATATCACTCCCCAGAGATGTCCGCCTCCCCCCAGCCTCACGTGCACCAGACCCCCGTCAGTGTTTCATTGACTCGAGGCAGAATCATGAAGTCCCGCCCTCGAGCAGCATCCAGGCGGGGTCGTTAGCCTGTATCGATGCTCACAGAGTAGGCCCAAGTCTCCAGGTGTAATCCACCCCTAGAGACCCCAGCCACCTCCGGGTTCGTCCAGGTCCAACACCTGCCAACGTTAGCTTAAATTTCACCCAACAAATCGAGCTTCCGACAGAAGACACCTGCGAGGTGAAACTTTGTTTGACAGATGTACTGCCATCTGAGCGAAGTCGCTTGCCCATCTTAAAGCTCAAAGAGAGATAACCTCTCTCCGAGTTCGTCTGGATCAGACATCCTGACCTGACCTGACTCGGGGCAGTATGATGAAGTCCCGCATCCGAGCAGCATCCAAGTGAGGTCGTTTATCTGTTTCGAAGCTTACAGAAGAGGCCTCAACCCTTAGTTGTATTCCACCCCTAAAGATCTCAGTTCTCCTCCGGGTTCGTCTAGACCTGACACCCACCAGTGCTAGAGTCAAGGCGACATCCCATCAGGCCCCGTCAGTGTTTGATTCCATTTGGCTAAGGCGTAAGCCATTGGCACAGTTTGAAAGAAATAATTAACCAAACTAAAATAAAATAAATCGAGTACAAAACAGACAGTTAACATTAAATAATAGGCTAAGAGCTAATTTTTTACTGAGCAGTAGTTGTTTCTTACAAAGCTTTTAATTGATTGTCAATAAAGACATCCATGCCCCTCTCTTGAAAACAGTTGCAGTTGTGAGAGACTATTTGTTGGTGACTGTAATGACACTGGAAAGCTAACGATGTTTCGGTTTCTGCCAAAAATCACATTTAAATAAAAAATATGGATTCACAAGATAACCGCTGGAAATAGGTATAGGGAACCTTATAGCGAATCCATTGAGAATCAAATTCTGCATCCGACCATCCAATAATATACAGGTGTTACATTTGAAATAACAAACTTTTTCAACTTTGAAAATGATGTAATTGGTCATAGAATTCGGGACATCCTGTATGCCATACATCAATTGTGAGCGTGGATTTCGAAAGTATAATTCTTGTGCTTCCGTCTACCCCAGAAGCGTTTACAAATAGTCGAAAATGGGTGAAAGGCACAGTGTTGAAAATAGGGCTAAATCTTTTAAAATTATCAAAAGAATCAAGATATGTAAGAAACAGTTGAAAATAAGTATAGGGAAACCTGATGAAACCCATCATGAAATTTTTTTAGCAATCCAAAAATGGAATAATATACCGGGTGTTCTATTTAAAATAAGAAAGTTAATGGCGACCTCCGGAATAACCGGAAGTAGTATGACGTTGAAAATATTTTAAAATGAAAGAGAATTTTGAATAACCCAGGAGTTCAAAAATTGAGAATTCTAAGTTATTTCTAACCACGAAAACTTCTAACGAACGGCTGTGGTGAGAAACCCTGTGTGTGTGTGTGTGTGTGTGTGTGTGTGTGTGTGTGTGTGTGTGTGTGTGTGTGTGTGTGTGTGTGTGTGTGTGTGTGTGTGTGTGTGTGTGTGTGTGTGTGTGTGTGTGTGTGTGTGTGTGTGTGTGTGTGTGTGTGTGTGTGTGTGTGTGTGTGTGTGTGTGTGTGTGTGTGTGTGTGTGTGTGTGTGTGTGTGTGTGTGTGTGTGTGTGTGTGTGTGTGTGTGTGTGTGTGTGTGTGTGTGTGTGTGTGTGTGTGTGTGTGTGTGTGTGTGTGTGTGTGTGTGTGTGTGTGTGTGTGTGTGTGTGTGTGTGTGTGTGTGTGTGTGTGTGTGTGTGTGTGTGTGTGTGTGTGTGTGTGTGTGTGTGTGTGTGTGTGTGTGTGTGTGTGTGTGTGTGTGTGTGTGTGTGTGTGTGTGTGTGTGCGTGCGTGCGTGCGTGCGTGCGTGCGTGCGTGCGTGCGTGCGTGCGTGCGTGCGTGCGTGCGTGCGTGCGTGCGTGCGTGCGTGCGTGCGTGCGTGCGTGCGTGCGTGCGTGCGTGCGTGCGTGCGTGCGTGCGTGCGTGCGTGCGTGCGTGCGTGCGTGCGTGCGTGCGTGCGTGCGTGCGTGCGTGCGTGCGTGCGTGCGTGCGTGCGTGCGTGCGTGCGTGCGTGCGTGCGTGCGTGCGTGCGTGCGTGCGTGCGTGCGTGCGTGCGTGCGTGCGTGCGTGCGTGCGTGCGTGCGTGCGTGCGTGCGTGCGTGCGTGCGTGCGTGCGTGCGTGCGTGCGTGCGTGCGTGCGTGCGTGCGTGCGTGCGTGCGTGCGTGCGTGCGTGCGTGCGTGCGTGCGTGCGTGCGTGCGTGCGTGCGTGCGTGCGTGCGTGCGTGCGTGCGTGCGTGCGTGCGTGCGTGCGTGCGTGCGTGCGTGCGTGCGTGCGTGCGTGCGTGCGTGCGTGCGTGCGTGCGTGCGTGCGTGCGTGCGTGCGTGTGTGTGTGTGTGTTTATATATATATATATATATATATATATATATATATATATATATATATATATATATATATATATATATATATATACTTTTAAACTCATAGTATGCACGATCATATAGGATATTCTGAAAGGGCTTCGACAACATAAGACACACCACTACAGATCGATAGTTTCCAAAGCATGCCCACCCTTATGTTGGACAATAAACATCTGCGTATTGTATATCATGCATTGGTTGAGAGTGTTCTACATTACGGCATACTAGCCTGGGGCGGTGTGTCTGAGTCCCATCTCAGATTCCTGAAAAGTACCCAAAACCGTATTGTTAAGGTGATACATGGTAAAGATTACTACTTTGTTTCCAATGAATAGGATATGTATCAGTGTGAAAGAACAGATAATAAATATAAGTCAAAGGCATGCACAAGACTGTGGCACCAAAAAGGTTGGTTTCATGTTCCATATTTGGTGCACATGTAAGCCTAGGCCTTAGCTTTTTTAATGCACTTCATCCTCTGTTATAAGCTCAACATAATCAACATCACTGAATTGATTAAGATTAGATGGAAATCCAAAGATTAATAAAAAGGCAAAATCATCTACAATATCGTGGAGAGTCAATAATTTCTCAATAATCACCAACAAATGCATTGGAAATACAAGATGTTCTAGACTTATCTCTAACGAAAGACTAAAATGTCGATGGGTTGCTGTGAAACATTGATTGAGAATGTCTAATATACTCTCAATATGCAGTATTTGTTAGACTTTTTATCTCTTTGTGCAGAGACTTGTAAAATCTTTGATAAAGAGAGCTACTTCCCTGAGTTTTTTATGAATTTTTGCTTTGAGTTTGAGGTGATCAATTATTTATATTTAGGTTTATATCATATTAAGTGCCAGGGTATAAGATATTATACACGAAGTATGTTCAGAATTTGACATAGAATCCAAAAATATAATAATATCTGGGGGTTCCATTTGAAATAACAAATTTGACATCTACTTCTGCTATAACCGGAAGTGTCACCATATTAAAAAAAATTAGCCATTGCCCTCATTGATGTTGGTTAATGACCAAGTTTTCAAAAACCAAAACTGATCGCTACAGTTTGTGGTGGGACACCTGTATATTAGTGGTTGATATAGAAAGTTTTCTATTTATTTATATTTAGTTAGAACTTTCTATGTCTTTTCCTGAAGAGTTAACTTAGAAATAATATATTTTCTCAAGTAAAATAACAAACACACCTCTTAAATGTTAAATTTAACAAATATCTTATGTTAAAGATACAGTGTTTCATTTTCACATCCATTATCAATTAACATAAGACGTATACCAGACATATATATATATATATATATATATATATATATATATATATATATATATATATATATATATATATATATATATTATAGCTCTTATAGTGTCTGAAATTTCCTTAAATCAGGGTACCCAGCGACCTGGAAAACCTGGAAAAATCAGGGAATGTGAAATGTCAGGGAAATGTCAGTGAAATTTGTGATTTTTCTCAAATGTCATGGAAATTATTCAGTAGACCTGGAAATTATATGTTATATGAATTTTCTCACGCAAATAGTTTTCTCATATCTAGGAAAATATATCTGATAACAATGCGGCTTAGCTTTGGTACCAATGTTAATTAAATCCGCCAATGAACGCAGCATATGCCACATCATGCGCCGATATAAATAGCGTCTTCTTCTATCTAAAACATGTCTCATATGTACATCCCACTTGGAATGTTCTTCCTTGAATGCATAAAATGCAAAATGCGTTTTAGGTATTGGCCGGGTAGAGCTGTGTTGTGAATGGGTTTATTCTATTTTAACTTTTATGGTCATGTTGAAAGTTGCAAAATATTTGGCATTTGTATATGGCGCGTGTAAACAGTATCTTTGTTTCATTTTTTCAGCGAATTTTCATAAATAAAACTTCGCTTTTAGAGCGGTAGCAACTTTCGAATTTTCAAAAAAAATTTAATGGGCGCAAATCTGAGCTTTTGGAACCCATTTCCCAGACTAATTCAAATTTATATATACGAACAACATTGTTTGTAATGTTTCTACGCCACCTAGAGACTTCTGGTTTGTTTAATCACACTCAAAAATTCTTTCGGGAGGCTAAGTTCGTCGGTCAGTCACGAAAGTTAAGTTTTTCCATGAAAAAATTACACATTTTCTTCTAGAAAATGTTATATGTTATAAATTTTACGGAGTTAAGCATACCTATGTTTTTGATTATCTAAGTTTTTTGTTTGTAATTGTGATTTATTTTGTTCATAAAAAAAGTATTCACGTATGTGTGTTTATTATTTAGAGCATTATGAAAAATGTACCCGAGGGGCCTGGAAATGTCAGGGAATTTGATTTTGGATTTCTGCTGGGTACCCTGTTAAATATAGTTAAAACTTAAACTTTGCAATGCCCTAAAACTGCATGTTTTATAATATTCCCTTTTTTACAGTGGTGGTAACCAGCTAACAAACATGAACACCCTTGGGGGCTACAGTTCGTTTAACTCGGTCTTCGGTTCTGGTGATTCAAACACCCCTTCTCTCTTGGACCTAAGTGAATTTCCCCAACTAACAAATCGCAGCAGTTCTGGTGCTGACAATGTCCCCCAACCCAGTCCGATGCCAGGGGCGAAGCCCTATGTAGGAATGGTAAAACAACCGACGTCTGAATCCAGTGAATTCACTATGTCGTCGGAAGATTTCCCAGCACTACCTGGTACACAGAACCGTGATGGGGCTAGTCCTGGGGGAGTAGGTGCTCCAGGTGATAAGGGTAGTGGGGGTGGTGGTGATGCTGCCAATAATCAGAGAGAGAGTGAGAAGAACAACACTAAGTCTGGTATCCAGACACACCCAGATGGTCGAGTCACCAACATCCCTGCCAGTATGGTTAACGACCAGTTTGGGATTGTCGGTCTGTTGACCTTCATAAGGGCAGCAGAGACTGATCCCAACCTGGTATCCCTGGCTCTAGGTCAAGACCTGACTGCACTTGGACTGAATCTCAACTCTCCCGAGAACCTATACCACACTTTTGCAGGTCCGTGGGCGGAATACCCAGATAGGCCTCAAGACATAGACTATCATGTACCTCCAGAGTATCTCATCAACCATGCTATAAGGTGAGTAGATGCTATATTTGGTGAAATTAATTGTAGAAATTAGGAATTAATATTTTAAGTGCTAGGCCGCACAGAGGTCACTATCTGGTGCCTTACTTCTTCCTATGATGATAGACTTGTTAATGTTGAGTGCAAGAATGAACAAACTTACCTCTAAAGAATGCCAAAATATTCTGACAATGTCTGTGTTCACCAATATATTTTGATGTTTCAAAGGCCTTTGATTATGTTTCACATGAGCTACTTTTAAACAAAGTAAGTAATCTTGGGATTTAAATTCCTTTAATAGCTTTTTTAAGTCATACCTGTCTAGTAGCACTCAATTTAACAATGGTTGTCAGTCACATAAATTTGAAGTTTTATCTGGAATGCGCCAAAGCTCTGTTTTAGGCCCTGTCGTTTTCGATGTCTTTATGAATGATCTGGATGAAATTCTCAGTGTTGCAAGCTGCATACTACCACACTATAGCATCTTACATGTAGTTTCATGTTTCTCTGTTGATCTTGCAGTTCAGGGATGCCCTAACCTCTTTTGGTTTGTAATAGAGCCGGTTTGTTCAAATTTCTTGATTATTTTCACAATTGCACTGCGACTTGGTGCTTCATGTTGGTCAGATAGAGTAGTAACTTTTCGAACCTTTTCTGTGAAACTTTCACCATTTTAATAGTGAATCTGAACAATTTCAGTGTGTTGCTCTCTATCATTCAATTTTTATAAACCACCTAACTTTCAGCTGCCATCTGTCAACTACAGACATTCAAACTTTGACCGTTCGGAAACTGCTTGATATAAAATGACACTTACTTGGGAAACCTGTTACTCATGTAATTGTATTTTGTGTATTGGTATTTTAGGTATTCATTTCTAAAAAGTTTCATCCACGTAACTAGGCTCTTGCCTCTTTAGGTCGTTATAAATAAAAATAATATTGATATATTTCTACCAAGGTAAGCAACGAACAATGTATCTGTTGTTGTTTCATTTAATACATTAGATTAGATTCATTTTGAGTGGGCAATTCCAATCCCTCCACCGCGACCTTAGGTCTATTGTGGCTCACGTATAATTACTTAAATTTCGCCTATCAACTCCAGCTCCCTGTGGAAGTCGATCTTTTCTTGAGGGTGAAAGTTTGTGTGGCACGTGCACTACCATCTGAGTGAAGTCGCTTGCCTGTTTCGAAGAATAAGGAGTGATAACCTCTCTGTGAGTTCGTCTGGACCCGACATCCGTCAGTGTTTGACTCGAGGCGGTATCATGAAGTCCCGCTCTCGAGCAGCATCCAATCTCCAATTGTAATCCACACCGAGAGATCTCAGTTCTCCTCCGGGTTCGTCTAAACCCGACACCCACCAGTTCTAGACTTAAGGCGACATTCCATCGAATCCTGCTCCCGAGCATCACCCAAGCGAGGCCGTCCGTCTGTTTCAAAACACACTCAACCTTCGGGTGTATACCACTCATCAGAGATCTCCACCACCTCCGGGTCGTCTGGACACACGACACCCACCAGCGCGCATAACCCAAGGCAGTATCATCTGGAACCCTGCTACCTGTGATACTAACCTTGAGCACGTAAAACCCTAGAAATCTTTTATAAATTATTTCTGTTAATCTTTTGCTCTTCCTTTCTCTTTTCAACTCAATTGTGACAAGCAAGGTTTTAAACCCCAGGAAAACCTGTCACAAACTGCACCCCTCACTATCGAATTTCCCGATTTTGTGTGTGTATGCTCGAAATCTGCTGTGGCCAGTCAGAATCTGTCTCATATGATACTGGCGCCAGGCCGGAGGTAAGGCTCCATTCCAAGAGGTTATCAAGAAGAAACTAGATAAATGCAAGGAATGTAATAACAGTTTAAAAAATCAAGTGGGCAGTAAACTCTTTTGAGCTATTTAAATCTTCAGGTCCGGATGACGTAATACTAGCCATGCTACAAAGTGGACAGAACCATTTGCTGGCACACATGTGTATCATGCTTAGGTTCAGTTTGGCTCTAGACTTTTTGTCAAGAGGCTGACCAGGGTGGTGTCCATACCTAAGACTGGTTGAGATAGCTATTAAGCTATTAACAGGCAAAATCATTCACACCAACCAGTCTTAATGTCTTTTGTACTGAAGACTTTGGAAAAACTGCTTGACAGACAGACCAAAATTAGGGTACTAAGGGGTAATCAAGTTCTCTTTTCAGAGCAGGTCTATCAACAGAGACACGATTAAGTCATCTCGTCAGTGAGGCGGCAGATACAAAAATATTCTTCTATGGGCGTTTATGTTTAGAAGACACTTCTGACAATACATCTTTCAGCTTAAGTACCAGGGCCACAAGAAATCTCGGTTTAGAGTACTTCTGTAAAGGGATATATTGTATGCTACAATTCACAGTGGTTTTCACATCGGTGGTGGGAGAAGGGGCTACCTTCAAGGATGTCTCTTGTCTCCTTTGCTGTAAAGCCTCATAATGGATGGGCTGCTAAGGTAACTTAATTGCGAGAGCTTTTGCCCCTTGGGCGTCGTGGACGATATGGTAATTCCAGCCAGAGGGAAATTTACTGTGACCATCAAAGAGCACCTGCAGCATGCTCCAGATCTCGTAGAAAAGTGGACTGCTAAGGAAGGTCTTAGGGTCACTCCTAAAAAGTCCACAGTAGGTTCATTTACCAGGAAGATATGAGGGCGGGTCAATAATTCCGTGACTTTTTGAATAAAACATGTTTTTTGACAAAAAATCATTTTATTTCTCAACATAGTCTCCTTTGATTTTTTTATCCCTTCCAAAAATTAAGATTAATTAAGATTTGTCGAGGTAGTCGAAATAGGTATTTGTTTGTGAGATGATTTCATCATTGGAGTCAAATCTCCTTCCGCCGAGTCATTTCTTTAATTTTGGAAACAAGAAATAGTGACTCAGTAAATCTGGAGAATAGGGCGGATGAGGGAGCAATTCTTAACCCAATTTATGCAATTTCGCCATGGAGACTACACATGTGTGTGCACCCTTGCATTGTCTTGGTAGAAAAGAACTTTTTTCTTGGCCAAATGCGGTTGTCTTTTCTTCAAATCGTCATTGAATCAGTCCAATAAGTTGGTATAATATTAGTCATTGATTGTTCTTCCCTTTTGAAGGTAATCAATGTAGATTATACCGCGTGCAGTCGCCATGACTATTGGCTGACAAACCCACCTTGGTCTTCTTCGGCGCCGATTCTCATGGAGAAACCCACTGTTTTGACTGCTGCTTGTTCTCTGGTGTGATGTGGTGAATTACGAAACGGCGCAATAACTCGTCCCTATTGTGGTTGAACAACGCCAAACACTCCTTCGAAGTTGTCACACGATTGTCTGTGGTCGATCTTGAGCAAACGCGGCACCCATCTTTCGGATGGCTTTCTCATAGGTTAGGTTAGGTTAGGTTAGATTGTGAGCGGTCCATATCGGTCCCTCCACCGCGACCATAAGGTCTATTGTGGTTCACGCCTAATGTCTATATTTCGCCCAACAAATCCAGCCTCCTACAGAGGTCGATAACCTTTGCGGGCGAAAGTAGATCCAGATCCTCTGGGGCAAGCTTTACCTTGCCAAAGAGCAGGTGTCTAGTCCTATCCGCTGCCGGACAGGAACACAGCACGTGCTCTGCTGTTTCGTCATTCTCCATACACAGCTGGCACTCGGTCTCCTGACCGATCCCAATACGGTGCATGTGATGCTGCAAGCGACAGTGTCCTGTATACAGGCCGACTAGAGTACTCAGTTGTTGTCTGTTCAACTCTAGAAGTTTCTTAGCCCTTGACTCAGACAGGCCATTTATGAAGGCCTTAGAGTGAGCTAATCCTGGAAGATTTTGCCAATATTGAATTGTCCTTCTATCTGTCCAGGTCTTTAAGGTGCGTTTTGCTGTGCAAGATGTTATTCCCAGCACCGGTTCTGGTCCGACAAAGTCACACTGGGGCACCACTCCTGGCAAGCGCGTCTGCCGCAACGTTGCCATCATGGTCCGAGTGACCCGGTATCCAGACCAGCGACACCTCATTACAGCTGCCCAATTCGTTAAGGGCAGATTTACAACTCCATACCGTCTTTGAATTGCACTGGTAGGAACCAAGAGCCTTTATTGCAGCTTGGCTATCTGCATATATCTTTATCGATTTGTTTGTGCATAGGTCTTTTAAGCTTTCCCTTGCACACATCTCGATGGCATAAACTTCTGCCTGGTGTATGGTTGCGTACTTGCCGAGGCTAGCTGATAGTCTAGCATCAGTGCTGCCCCCATATGCGCCGGCTCCTACTCCCATATTGGTTTTGGAGCCGTCAGAGTACCAGCAGAGGTCCGCTCTCAACAGGGTCGATTGGTTCCGGTCCCAGTCCTCCCTTTCCGGGAGGACGGTCTTGAAAGACAGATCTCTGCTGATTTTTGTAGGCATCAAGTCCGAGACCATTCCCAGAATCCTGTGACAATCACTGTCATCAAGGAGTCCGGACCCCCTCAGACTGACTTCCCTCGGCATGTTATCTGCCGTTTGTATTAGTCTGTACGTTGTCCACCTCGCCACCCTCTCCAACCATATGTGAAGTGGGGGAATATTGAGGAGGACCTCCAGAGCGACTGATGGTGCGGTGCTTATGGCTCCCGTTATCATCAGACATGCTTGTCTCTGTAGATGAGCCAGTTTGGCCCTCGCGGTACCACGAAGTACCTTAGGCCACCAAACTATGGGTCCATATGTTATCATAGGTCTGATAACCACTACATAGAGCCAGTACATCTGTTGGGGGTTTGTTCCCACAGATTCTCCGGCAGGTCCACAGGGACATCTTAGCCCTGCGGATAACATTTTCTAACTGTCTGTCCCAGTTGAGCTTCTTATCTAGGATAACTCCCAGATATTTTGCTTGGTCCGAAAATGGAATGTTTTCCCCCATAAGATTAGGTGGTTTTAATTTGTCCAACCTTCTTCTGGTGAACGGGACAATGATCGTTTTGCGAGGGTTCACAGACATCTGTTCCCTACAGCACCAATCATTGACTACATTTAGTGCTTCTTGAAGAGTACTAGACAGTTCCTCCTCAGATTTGCCTCTAACCATTATGACGAGATCATCCGCATACGCCTGGACCTCAACCTCCCAGAGTCCGAGAATAGCCAGCAGGTCGTCCACAAAGAGGGACCACAACAGGGGGGATAGAACGCCCCCCTGAGGACACCCTCTCGCAGCCCTAACGCTGACCACCTCTCCCCGTAATGAGGTAATAATGGTCCGATTGTGCAGCATGTTTCCGATCCAGCCACAGATGGTAGGTTCCACCCCCCTAGCGATAGTGGCCTCCTAGAGGGAGATCGGTAATGCATTATTAAATGCTCCTTCTATGTCGAGAAATGCCGCCACCGCAACCTTTCCATTTTCCAGAGAGTGTGTGATCTTCTCGACGAGGTTATTGAGCGCTAACTCAGTTGATTTGCCAGTTTGATAGGCATACTGGTGGGTATTTAGGGGGTTCTTGGGTAAGATGTTCCCCCTAATGTGTCCGTCCAGTATTTTTTCCAATCCCTTCAGGAGGAATGATGTAATACTGAGAGGTCTCAGTGAAGTAGGTAGGAGGTCATTACGTCCCAATTTGGGAATGTAAACCCCCCTAACCACCGTCCAGCTGGAAGGAATATAGTTCCAGGCCAGACTGGCTCTGAACAGCCTGATAAGGAATGGTAGGAGAATCTCCAGTCCCTTTTGTAGTAGGACCGGTACCACCCCATCCTCCCCTGGCGACTTGAATGGCTGGAAATGATTCACAGCACACTCCACTGCCGAGGCTGTAACTATTCTCCGAGCAACTAGCCAGTCCTCCCTTTGGGGGCGTTTAGATCGTCCCTCAGCTGGTAGGACCTCACCGTTGCTCAGGATCAGACAATCTGGGAAGTGTGTGTGTGCTAAGAGCTCTAACGTTTCTTTCCGAGATTCAGTAAAGGAACCATCTGGTCGTTTTATCGATCCCAGTTCCTGTACACGGTCGCGTGAGAGAATCCTGTGGATTCTGGCGCTGCTGGGCAAATTATTAATGTCCCCGCAGAACCTCCTCCAGGACTCCCTCTTAGCGTTCCTGATCTCTTTATTATAATGTGTTAGAGCAGTTTTATATTGCTCCCAGTTGCCTGTAATCTTAGCACGATTGAAGAGACGTCTAACTTCTCTTCGTAGTTTATCGAGGTTATTATTCCACCAAGTAGACCCCCGACTGTCTCTCTTTGACCTCAGTGGACAGTTTTCGTGATAGGCAGAGGCCACAGCTTCCCTAACCTGTTCGGCCGCAATCTCGATCTCATCACGATCCCTCACTGTGGGGATTGCGGACCCAAGTCTGCCGGCGAGGGACTGTTTGTATCCCTCCCAATCCGTCCTCCTCGGGTCCCGATACTCCACCACAGGTCTAGGGCCTGTTTCAATCTCAAATAGGATATGGGCATGGTCTGAACATGAGGGTTCAGACGACACCCTCCATTTGAGGATTTTTGAGCTCAAAAGCCTTGAGCTGATCGTAAGATCTAAAATCTCTCTCCGGTTAGCTGTAAGAAAGGTGGGTTCCGAGCCTATGTTGTTGACAACCAGCTCCTCCCCTAAAATGTATTCAAATAGTGATTCACCTCGTCTGTTAGTGTCCGTGCTCCCCCAAGCCAAGTGATGGGAGTTTGCATCACACCCCATTACGAGGTGATAGTTGTTCCTCTTGCAGTAGGCGATCAATTTCCGCACCTCTGCTGGAGGTGGTTGTTCTGCATCTCTGTCTCCAGGGAAATAGGCCGAACAGGCCACTACTTCCAGCCTGGTCCCCCCGGATGTGATCACGAGATGGATGGATGCCATGTCCTTGGTGCAGTACTCTGAAAGTGTAAAATACTGCAAGTTGTTTCTGATCCAGATACAGGCTCTGGGGTTAGTACCAGAGCCCACCTCTACTATCTTACCAGAAGTGTTACCCAGCCCTTTAGTTCGTTCCGACTTAGCGGTCCAGGGCTCTTGGAGAAGAGCAATATCTATTTGCTCTTCCTTTAATTTCATGCTAAGGAGGTATGTCACAGCCTTAGCATGATGCAGATTAGCTTGAATGCACCTTAAGTTGGTGGGCATGGGGGTAGGAATATAGGAATGTATGGAGGAAAAAGGAGTAGTTTAAGGAGCTTAAAGGAAAAGGGAATTATGGTGCAGGTTCCTCCTCCTTTTTAGGAGCTCGATAACCAAACTTCCTATAGGAGGGTCTACCTTTGGTAGTCGTCCTAGGGGTGGACTTTCCTTTCCCCTGTTGTTTCCCTCTGGAGGTTCCAGTGGAAGGTTGAATCCTGCCACCTCCTCTATTGGGTCTGTGTAAGTCGTGTCCATGTTTGGTCCCACGAGCAGCAAGGGAAAATAGCTTGGCTTTCTCATACCCAAGTGACCACGCAAAATCGAAATTCAAAAAGTCACGGACTTATTGACCTGCCCTCGCATAAATCGTAGTTCTAATCTTTATTCACTTAGTTAATTCATTCCTCTGATGATGCTAACTTTGTTAGGGAAACAATAGGCAGATCTAAAAACTGTATTGTGATGAATTGGGTTCTCCAAATTGTATTTGTCAGTGCTCATCACAGGTTCCATTCTTTACTCACTAAAATAATCTACTTAAGGGCGAGTGACAATGTCATTCATAATTTTAATAATAATAATAATAATAATAATAATAATAATAATAATAATAATAATAATAATTTCCTAACGGTCTGGGCCAATTTACAAATTAATTTACAACCAAAAATCAAATCAATTACAAACAAGTTAATAATATAGACCTAAAAATATTATTTTCTAACGCTCTTTTAAATTCAACTAAGCTTACAAAAAAAATGTCAATTTTTTCACAATATTTGTTAGCATTTCTACAGATTTGCTATTATTGTTAATTAGTTATTTCATTATTGTTTGTTATGGTTATTATTCAGTAATTGGTGTTACCCTTACTTGGTGAAACTGTTCCATACTAAACACAGATGTAGCCACCTCTTATGTGGCTGCATCTTTAATGATGTGTAGGTCACAATTGACCCGATTCAAAGATCAGCTACCAGTGAGAGCCGGTTCTCGTAGTTAGTGAGAACCGGATCTTGGATCAGTGATTGACAGTGGCGTCACCAGAGATAAAAAAATCCCGTATTGTAGTTAGTGTAGTGAAAGTTAAAGTGGCAACCGATTCAGTTAGTACTTGGATCATTGATTAGACAGCAGGAGGAGCTATTAAAGTGAAAATAATCACTAGCCACTTATTTTTTTTAGGTTCGTATGAAATAGAGGATTATAATTATTATTATAGGCAAAAATGCTGTCTGGTATATGCAATTTTGATTTGTTTAGGCAGCTAGATCATGACAGACTTGTCTTTTTAGTTGTATGTGACGTTTGTCTAACATTTTGATAATTTCAAAATTGTAAAGGATCCTAACAGCTATGATGTTCAACGTGGCCAAAAGGTCGGGAGCATGGGATGAACGGTCAGAATTATGAAACATATCCAAGAGCTCCGAATACTCATTTGCAGTTCTCGCCACTCTCGACATCGGACTGAAAAAGCCATAATTGGTTCAATCGAAGGGAACCACAAAAACCTCCCATGCTCTCGTGCGGTCCGGAATCCTTAGAGAGACTAACTTAAGCAAAGAAAGGCTATCAATTTTATTCACTAATAATGTATGCAAAAAACAAACATCACTGACAATCCTTCTACCACTGAGTGACTGCAAGTTCAGCCGATTCCGCAAATAAGAAAAGTTAAGATCATTTCTCTGCAAGCCCATTCTGTACGCACAAATTCTTAAGAATCTATTTTGTATGGCCTCAATCTGATATAATAATCATTGTAATTCGGACTCCAGACTACAGAAGAGCATTCCAACAAAGAGCGAACCAGACCACAATACAGCCTTCTCAAGCTATTGCATGAAAAATCCAGAGTTGATCTATGAATAAATCCTAACATTTTATATGCTTTAGATACTATGTATTCTATGTGATCCTTAAAAGATAATTCCCTATCCAATATAATGCCTAAGTCTTTAATCATTTCCTTCCTCTGTAAAGCACTAGAGCCCATGAAGTACACAAAGTCAATGGGAAACTGAGCTCTAGTGAATGTAATGCAGAACATTTATCAACATTCAGAGTCAGAAGATTGTTACCACACCACCGAGCAAAACGATTTAAATCTTCCTGTAAAAGTAAAGCATCCTGTCTGGAACGAACAATCTTGAAAATTTTGATATCATCAGCAAACATCAAAATCTGACTATGCTTAAGTGAATGTATGTCATCATTGATAAAAAGATTAAAGAGGACTGGTCCACAATGTAAACCCTGAGGAACTCCTGAAGAAACAGTAATACTATCAGAAATAAAGTTTCTGATCTTTACACTCTGTGACCTACCCGTAAGGAAGCTGCGCACCCAAGACAACAAATTGGCATTAAAACCCAACAATGCAAGTTTTGACAATAATAAGGCGTGATTAACTTTATCAAATGCTTTGGAGAAATCTGTATACACCGAATCAACCTGTAACCTATCCTCCAAAGCTGAGACCAATACATTCTGGTAAAGAAGAAGGTTGGTTGTTGTAGATCTTCCTTTAAGAAAACCATGCTGCTGTTCGACGAAAACATGTCTGCATTCCCAAGTTATATGTCTAGAGACAAAAAAGTCAAGAAGTTTGGGTATCTCTGACTGAATACAAACAGCTCCATAATTAGTAACCAAATGCTTTGGTCCCTGCTTATGAATGGGCATCAAATAAAAATGTTTCCAAACATGTGGAAACTCACCAGACAACAAAGACCTGTTAAAGAGAATCCTCAGTGGAATTGCCAAGGTGAAGGCACAAGATTTTAACAGATAGGAGGGGATTCCATCTGGACTGTAGGTAAGTTTATCTTTCAAACTACAGATACGATCAATAATATCAGCAGAAGTAACACTAGGCACAGTCATATTTACCGATTCATGCAAAAGAGGATTGGGACGGACACTCTCAGCTTGACCCTCATACACAGATGAGAAAAAACTAGCAAAAAGACCCACCGAATCATGCAAAGAATCACTCCTAACATCATCATAATACATGGCCTCAGGAAGGTCATAAACCCTCAACTTGTTAATATAAGACCAGAAAGAACCCGGATTGTTTTCAAAATTATTCTCAGTATAAGCAAAAAGATTTCTGTAACAAGTATCACGAAGATTTCTACATTTCTCTTAGAGACCAGAAAACGTAATATAATCATCCATTCTACCATATTTCTTATATTGACTGTGTACCCTCTTCTTCTCAGTTATGCCTCTAAGCTCGACACTAAACCAAGGAGGGAAACATGATTTTTACATCTCTTAACTGGAACAATCCGATCCACAGCATTAAACAGAACGTCATAAAAGCATTTCACAGCATCATTTATCTCCAATGACTCAAGATATTCCCAGTCAAACTCGGAAAGAAAATAATTCATGGCACAATAATCGGCATTACGAAAGTCATAAAAATACTCTTCATAGCGTTCAGCTGGAGGAGTCTCAAGTGAAAAAGAAATGTCCAGGGGCACATGATGTGCAGTAGAAGGAAAAACCAGATCCAAATAAGTACCAACACATATGTTATCTATATTACTAAAAACTAAATCTAAAGATCTAATCAATTCATTAAGTACAATTTTTTTGAACAAGCCCCAAAAGCCAAAACTGTTAGAAACAAGTGAGGCTGATGGACTGTAACCACTAATAACTGGAGCACTCTCAGCACTGCTTGTCCAGGTAACGTTTTGGGAGGTTGTAGTCCTCACAGACAACGACCTCATAATTGGGATGATCAGACAAAACACGATCGACTGAATCACAATGATGTTCATATATAGCAACTTCTGAAATAGGTGGAATATAACAAACACCAAAAATGAGGCTCCATCTTCCTATCCTCACCAACACATAAACTTCATTGAGTGAAATATCACCAGCAATCCTAGTAGAATCAAGGTCTTTATGCACAGCTATCAGCCTATCAACCTCAAAAATCATGAGTAATTTTATGTTATTAGTTGTAGAACTTGTTACCAGCCCAAGTGTACTGCTTTGAGTTCGTAAATAAAGAATATTGAAAAAATATATATAGTTATCACGAGTGTGTATAAATAAATTCATTTTGATACTGCCTGACGATCTCAAAAGGCGAAACCAGTTTTTTTATTTGCAAAGAGGAAAACAGGCACTTCTGATGCCAGAGAAAAAATCCCTACATCTGTATTTGATGCTTTATGTCAGTTTTTAGAAGCACTCTTATTTGTTTTATTTATTTTATTTTTTTGTTCCAGGGATAAGCTTGCCTCAATGAAACTCAGTCGATATAAAGACGATTTACTGTTTTTCATGTTCTACAATAGTCTTGGTGATGTACTTCAAATGGCTGCTGCTAATGAACTGTAAGTACCATTATTTACTAGCACGTACCTAAAAAAATTCAGCATCAAGTTGCATATGATAGAAAATGTGTATTTAAACTTGTTATTTGTTACAAAAATGCGTTATTATGGTTGGTTCAAAGTACCAAGTTATCTAAAGTAGGCCAAGACAATTAATTTTCTAATGAAGAAATCCGAGAATCGTTTGCTATTTGCAAGTTAATTTTAATAAATGTAAAGCATGCAGAATGTATGTGGAAAAGTACAGATCAACTGCCGACCGCCTTTCCTTTGTCACCCATTCTTGGAGCAAGTCGATGAAACTACACTGTGAATCCCAGACTGTCGCTCTAGACATATCCAAAGGATTCAACCAGGTCTGGCACGCAGCGTTGCTTAATAAACTTCTGGCCTATGGCCTACCACCAAAACTCTGTACCTGGACAGCAAATTTCGCCTCCAACCGGAGCATTTCTGTTGTCGTGGATGGTCATTCCTCTAAACTGTATCCAATTAGTGCAGGAGTCCCTCAAGGTTAAGCTTTAGCCCCTACTGTGTTTCTTCACCACATCAATGACCTCCTGTCTAGCACATCCAACCCAGTTCACAGTTATGCAGATGACAGCACCCTCCACTCAAATATACAATATTCTGTCATGGGTGTCGACAAGGAGAAAGAGGCAACTTGTTAATTCTGGTCTTGAAGGTTTGGAGGTTCAGAGGAGAAGGAAAAACATGTGTCGGCAAGGAATTCCACAACTTGGAAGTCCTCGGGACAAAAAAGCGGGCATAACAAGATGTTCTATGTCTGGTGACCTGGACAGTAAAAGGGTGTATCCGCTCTGTTCCCCTGGTAGATCTGTTGGGGGCAGCAGGTGAAGGAACTATGGAATAAAGCTCCTCTGAGCAGTGCCCGTGCAGATATCTATAAAAGAGAGAGAGGTCACCAACGGCATGTCGGTGGGCAAGGGATGGCAGCCTTTGGGTGAGGGTAGGGTCACCGATGAGACGTATAGCTCTCTTCTGAATGGAGTTCAGGATATAGAGTGTAGAAGCGGCAGCAGCACCTCAGATGTGGGAGGTCTTATTTGTGTAGTATATAAGGTATAGATATTAGCTGGTTAAAAGTATTTGCGAGCTTGGAAGAGGAAACCTAATTTCTTAGCAGCCGCTTCTGCAATTGATGTGACATGTTGGTGCCAATTGAGATTTCGATCCACAGAAATGCCAACAAGTGAAAAGGACTCGTTACTTTAAATAACTTGGTTTTTCATTGTGAGGGGTCTAGGACTGGTGTATCTCTTATGAGATATAAAGCAAGACTAAGATTTGGTGGAGTTGAATTGTACAAGATTTCTACTTCCCCAGTCTAATATTTTTTGGAGATCCACAGAGACAGAACCCTCGATGAGTCTGCGATTCTCATCTAATTGGGCTAAAGAGACAGGCTTAGAATATTGTATATTTGAGTGGAGGGTGCTGTTGTCCGCGTAACTGTGAACTGGGTTGGATGTGCTAGAGAGGAGGTCATTGATGTGGAGAAGAAACAAAGTAGGGGCTAAAGCTGAACCTTGAGGGACTCCTGCATTAATTGGATACAGTTTAGAGGAATGGCCATCCACAACAACAGAAATGGTCCGGTTGGAGAGAAAATTTGCTGTCCACATACAGAGTTTTGGTGGTAGGCCTTAGGCCGGTAGTTTATTAAGCAGCGCTGCGTGCCAGACCTGGTCGAATGCTTTGGATATGTCTAAAGCGACAATCTGGGATTCACCGTGTAGTTCCATAGACTTTTTCCAAGAATGGGTGACAAAGGAAAGGAGGTCGGCAGTTGATCTGCTCTGACGGAATCTATACTGCCTGTCGTGGATAAAACTGTGTTTTTCAAGAAATTTTAGTAATTCGGTGTTTATATACTTTTCGATCACTTTGGAGACGACTAAAAGGAGAGAAATAGGCCTGTAGTTGCTATGAAGTGCTTTGGATCCTTTCTTGGGGACGGGTTGTACTCAAGCAGTTTTCCAGTTACTAGCGAATGTGCCTATTGTAAGATGTCTGAAACAGACGAGTCAGGACAGGAGCAAGTTCTGGTGCGCATTTTTTGAGAACAATTTCTGGGATCTCATCAAGGCCAGAGGCTTTCCTGGTATTAAGAGAAGAGAGCATCTTTCGTACCTTTTTAATTTTGTTAGTGATATCAGTCATTTTATGTGACATTAGGGACTGTTGGTGGTTGAACATTTGGAGGTGGGTTGAGAGTAGAATTGCCGGCGAACAACGAGGCAAAAAGTTCAGCCTTGCCCAGGGCGGTAGAAAGAATTTCGTCCCCTGAGACAAAAGGTGGGAACGTGCTCTTGCGGCAATTATTTCCAATAGATTTAGCAAAAGTCCAGAAGGGTTTGCTGCCACTGGAGCTTAAGAGGACTTTGTTTTTGATGTGGTTATTAAACGAGTTTTTTTGCCTCAGAAAGAATGCGGACATAGCTGTTTCTTGCGTCGTTAAATGCTTGACGGTTTTCTTGACTGGGATTGTGTAGAAGCTTTCTGTGAGCTTTGACCTTTTCAAGTCTGGCCTTGTCACAGGATTTAGAGAACCAGGGCTTTTGAGTGGCTGCAGAGGTTTTCTGTGTACGTGGAATAAATAATTCCATTCCAGCTTGGATAATTTCGGTGACGTTTTGTGAGATATCAGAGGAGTTAGGATGAGAGAAGCAGACAGACACCCATAGAAATGAGGAAAAGTAATCTCGCATTTCGTCCCAGTTCGCGGAGTTGTAGTGCCAAACGATACGTGGGTGTGATGACTGTGTGACCTCGGGTTACATTGCACAGGAAGCAGTGACCATGCCGTGGTCTGAGCGATACAGGGGTGCGGTGACTGATATCTTACAGCAGTCAGGATTTGTAGTAAGAAGGAGATCCAAGGTATTTGAGCTGTGTGTTGGGATGCGAGGAAAGTAAGTAGGTTGCTGAACCATCTTGGCTAAAGCATTGCTGACTGCAAAGGCCTCCACTGCTCTTCCTTGTGGATCAGTTTTTGAAGATCTTAGCCATTTCTTATTATGGACATTGAAGTCACCAAGAATAGTGACCTCGGAGGAAGGATATTCAGAAATCAGATGGTCGGTTTTTTCAGAAAGGTAGTCAAAGAGCTGGACAAAGTTGTTGTCAGAAGGTGACCACTAAATGCAACTGATGAATTTAGTTGCAGCCCTGAGAGAGATTTATCCATAGTATGTCTTTTCTTCCAGCTTCTAAATTGGGGAGTCTGGTGCAGGGTAGATTGCTACGCATGTACGCACACACGCCTACATGCAATCTAAAGGAAGTAAGGAGCTTGTACCCCGGGAAATTAAGGTGATTAGTGGCTGTTTTGGCACTGATTTGAGTTTCGGTGAGGAAGAGGAGTTGGGGCCTATTAGCCTGGAGGAAATGGTGGACGGAGTTCAGGTTAGAATTTAGGCCACATATATTCGAGAAGGATATGTTAAATCTTGATGCTGGCGCCCTCTGTACACCTCTCTCCCGGAGATCCGAATGGAGGGGTATTTAACCTCCGGAATCTTTTGTACAAGGAGAAGCCATCATCATTTTTGCTTATAAGGGAAACCGACTCAAACACCAGAACCGTAAATGTCCGTTGGGACTTGACCGACCACTTGATGTAAGCGGTGGTACCTCCTCGTGCGTGAAAAAAATCCTTTACTATCACGTAAAGGAAAATTCCCCTACCACCTACCATATTGCAAGTATACCACACCAGCCAACTATTAAAGAGCTGACCAGCTCTAGAATTTGCGTAAGTAGTAGTATAAAACCCTATGAAGAACTAGACGAAGCTACAGATAATTTCATAGCAACACTCCAAGAACCTGCATGGCTGTCAACACCCCATCTCGAAGAAACTAATAGAGACACACAGAATATTCCAAAAGAAGTAATGGAACTAGTGGAAGAAAAGAGAAGATTAAGAAGACATGGCATCGTAGTAGACTTCCTAGTGATAAGGCAGTGTTCAATAAGGTGTCAAAGAAATTAAAAAAGATATTACATAAAACATTTAAACGTTATTTTATATTTGTCTATAAAGGACTCTGTGGAAGGCAGCAAGAGGTGTTAGAAGACCATTAAACACTTCAGTTCCCCCCATCAAAAAATCTGATGGTCCCTGGACAAGAACTGACATAGATAAAGCTGAGTTATTTGCACAACAACATCCAAGACTTAGATATGGAAAATTTTCTGAATGAACCATGCAAAAAGGATTCCTTTATTGAAAAATGTATGCAAAACAAAGTTAAAGAAATAATTAAACATCTCAATAAGAAAAAAACAGCGGGTTAAGATTAAATCATGGTACATATACATCTAGAAATACCACCCAAAGGTATTAGATTTCTCACAATAATCTAAAACACAATACTGCGATTAAATCACTGGCCCGACCAACTAAAATTTGCTAGAATCATCATGATACTTAAGCCAGGAAAACTCCCTACTCATTTAAAATTGTACAGACCAATTAGCCCTTTATCAGTCTTATCGGAGGTCCTAGAAAAACTGATTTTAAAAAGACTCAGCGGCAGTGTATATCACCAAACCTGGTTACCAAAACATCAGTTTGGATTTCGAACCAACCGTTCCACAATTCAACAGTGCCATCGAATAGTTTATAAAATTCAGAAAGCCATTGAAACTAAATAATATTGTTCAATACTTTACAAAATTAAAAAAGAGTTACCAGATCACTACTTCCAGCTAATCAAGTCATACCTTACAAACCAGTATTTTCAAGTTAAACACGGAGAAGAACTTTCTGATAGTCATCTAATAACAGCTGGAGTTCCACAGGGCAGCATGCTGGGTCCTATCCTATATCTTCTGTTTACTTCAGACTTGCCTACCTCCAATAACACAGAAATAGGTACATTTGCAGATGATGCAGCCTTCATGGCAATACACAAAAATCCACAAGTTGCTTCAAATTATCTTCAAAGTCACCTTACCAAATTAGAAGACTGGCTATGGAAGTGGAAGATTAAAGTCAATGGGACAAAGTCCATCCAAGTTACCTTTACTACGAAGCATAAAGAGTACACCTGTCTTATCAGCTGAAGTTCCACAGGGCAGCGTGTTGGGTCCTATCCTATATCTTCTGTTTACTTCAGACTTGCCTACCTCCAATAACACAGAAATAGGTACATTTGCAGATGATGCAGCCTTCATGGCAATACACAAAAATCCACAAGTTGCTTCAAATTATCTTCAAAGTCACCTTACCAAATTAGAAGACTGGCTGCGGAAGTGGAAGATTAAAGTCAATGGGACAATGTCCATCCAAGTTACCTTTACTATGCAGCATGAAGAGTGCTCCTGTCTTATCACCTGAAGTTCCACAGGGCAGCGTGCTGGGTCCTATCCTATATCTTCTGTTTACTTCAGGCTTGCCCACCACCAATAACACAGAAATAGGTACATTTTCAGATGATTCAGCATTCATGGCAATACACAAAAATCCCAAAGTTGCTTCAAATTATCTTCAAAGTCACCTTACCAAATTAGAAGACTGGCTACAGAAGAGGAAGATTATAGTCAATGGGACAAAGTCAATCCAAGTTACCTTTACTACGAAGCATAAAGAGTGCACCTGTCTTATCAGCTGAAGTTCCACAGGGCAGCGTGCTGGGTCCTATCCTATATATTCTGTTTACTTCAGACTTGCCCATCACCAATAAACACAGAAATAGGTACATTTTCAGATGATGCAGCATTCATGGCCACACACAAAAATCCCCAAGTTGCTTCAAATTATCTTCAAAGTCACCTTAATAAATTAGAAGACTATCTACGGAAGTGGAAGATTAAAGTCAATGGGACAAACTCCATCCAAGTTACCTTTACTACGAAGCATAAAGAGTGCACCTGTCTTATCAGCTGAAGTTCCACAGGGCAGCGTGCTGGGTCCTATCCTATATCTTCTGTTTACTTCAGACTTGCCCACCACCAATAAACACAAACATAGGTGCATTTGCAGATGATGCAGCATTCATGGCCATACACAAAAATTCCCAAGACTGGCTGCGGAAGTGGAAGATTAAAGCCAATGGGACAAAGTCTATCCAAGTTACCTTTACTACGAAGCAAAAATAGTGTCCACCTGTCTGTATTAATGATCAATAATTGCCCCAAGCAAGGCAAGATATCTGGGTATGCATTTATATAAACGACTAATGTGGAAACACACATCATCACGAAAAGGAAGGAAATGGATTTGAAGATGAAAAAATTGTATTGGCTGATTGGAAAGAAATATCATTTAAGCCTATACAAGCTGCTAATTTACAAGTCTATAATTGTTCCTATTTGGACATACGGCATAGAACTTTGGGATGTTCCAGTAAATCAAACATCAACATTATTTAGAGATTTCCGTCCAAAGCTTTAAGAATTATAACTTATGCTCCATTTTATGTATCAAACCACAGTCTGCACAACGATCTGAAACTCCCATGGGTAAAAGATGTAATAACACAGCGAGCAAAGAAACATTTCTCAAGACTTGAGAGACATTCTAATGATATTACAAAAGTTATTTTAGGTGATCCAACACAAAGAAGACTTAAGCGAAAATGGCCTAAAGATTTAAAGGAACAATCTCCAAACTTCTCAACACGCTATTCAGATAGCTCCAATGGGTGTGAATCCATCACGACAGGCGACAGCAGATTGTCGGATAGAACTTTAAATATGTTGTAAAAAAATATTTTTTTTGTTGGATACAGAAGGGAGAAATACTCATGCAGACCTCATTCTCGATACCGTAGTGCCGTGGGATATCGAGGTACTGTGAGACTGTATTCACTAAAACTCCCTCCCTAGGAGTACCGGACCTTAGTCCATACCTCCGTCGGAAAGATTTCACACAATGACGTTTGGGTTTGAATGTTTCAATTCCCGCCCCGGGACAATTAAGGACCTTGGAATTGTTTTTGATGGTACTCTATCTTTTAAACCACACTATGAGCAGACTGTCAGTTCTGCTTACAAAACTCTAGGGTTTCTGATAAGAAACAGCAAAAATTTCTCACAGACTGACACCCTCCTCCTGCTCTTTGGCTGTTTGGTTAGGTCCCGACTTGAATATGGCTCAGTTGTGTGGGCTCCTACTTATGAAATACATGTGGCAAGCCTGGAATCAGTGCAAAGGAAATTTCTAAAATTTCTTAGCTTTCGTGAGGATGGTCGATATCCGTCTATTGGTTTTCCTCAGGAAAGTTTACTTCTTCGCTTTAGTCTGCAGAGTCTGTCCATCCGCAGGGAGAGCAGTTTCATTATATTTTTATATAAACTGGTTAATTCTGTGTTCGACTGCCCTAATCTGCTTCAGCAACTTAATTTCAATGTGCCTCGTATTGCAGCACGTTTTCCAGGCACATTCTATTTCCCGACTGCTCGTACACGATTGCTGCGATCATCTCCAATTTACCAGATGTGCAATGATTTCTCTGTACTGCAAGACCGCCTAGATATCTTCTCATGTAACATATCAGAGATAAAAATGTTTTTCAATGCGATCTAATTTGTGACTCTCTTTTTGTATTGTTAGCTTGATTATTGTTAGTTATTATGTTTTGTGTATTGGCCCATCCTTAATTTGGCTTTTAAGCTGTTGGATGGTGTATGAATAAATAAATAAATAAATAAATTCTGTTTTTGCCGTGGGGGCATTAGCGGGTAAGTATAAGCTTTGGACGCTTATGCTTATGTGGAAGTTGCTCATCATAGGCGGTGGCACTACGGAGAAGAGCATTTATGTGAGAAGCAGCTTTTGCGAACTGAGTTGTGGATAGTTGAGTTATAAACTCAAGTATCGAAGGCATTTCCAGATCAGAGTGAATCTGACTATTTCTGACAAACCATGGCGCACCGGTAACCATTCTCAGAATTTTATTCTGGATGATTTGAAGGGTCTTGATGTGGGTTGCGGCTGCGGTGGCCCATGCTGGAAATGCATAGGTTAAGGCTGGCCGGATGATGACTTTGTACATGAGCAATTTATTGTTCGTGGACAATTTGTTGTAAAAGGAAGCTATTTATGTGTATAGTTCCGATTGGTAATAACATGCCAAAAAAAAAAAAAAAAAAATCATCACAGTTTTCAAGAACCCCATGCAGTACATCCTTATGTTGGACACTGTGTATATAATTTATTAAGATTTATTTTTACCAATGATAGCTTTTTGAACATTATAAATAAATAAGTTATTGATGTGACTCTTTTGTTTTACAGGTATAGTAGAGAATGGCGTTACCACATAGAAGAGAAAGTGTGGATAACACAAGTTCCTGGGATGGTTTTACTTGAAAAAACTTCAACGTATGAGCGAGGCACTTATTACTTCTTCGATGCGCAGAACTGGAGGAAGGTCGCGAAGGAATTCCATCTAGATTATAGTAAGCTAGAGGTGAGGCCTGCGATGACTCAGCACAACACTTCATGAAGTCTTATTCCATGACTCTGCCCAATATAAATAAATGAAAAATGTATACATTTATACGATCTAAGTTGGTAGGATAAGAATTAACATGTCTGATGATTGAGGGAGGAAAGTGGCAACACTTCTCACTCAAAATGAGATTAAGTATTAATTGAGTTGAAAAGATTAAAAGTTATATGTCTATACAGTTTTCATTTTATTTGTAAATTTACTGTAAAATATTAATAATAAATAATGATATACTTATTGCATTTTACAAAAGTCTGTCTTATTTTAATTAACCCTCCATATACTTATATTTATAACACCACAGAAGACAAAGTCTGCATGCTGAAATCCGAAGTTGTACTTACACACGCTGGCTATCCTGGGGGTGTGGGAGGTTGAAGTCCAGGCGTATGCTGATGATCTAGTCATAATGGTTAGGGGCAAATATGAGGAAGAACTAGCAAGTACTCTTCAGGAGGCACTAAATGTAGTGAATGATTGGTGTCGGGAGGGAACAGATGCCTGTGAACCCCCGCAAAATGATCATTGTTCCATTTACCAGAAGAAGAAGGCTGGATAGATTAAAACCACCTATTCTTATGGGGGAAACGATTCCATTTACGGCACAAGCAAAATATCTGGGGGTTACCCTAGATCAGAAGCTCAACTGGGACGTACAGTTAGAGAATGTAATCTGGCATGTCCCTGTGGACATGCCGTAGAATCTGTGGAACTGGGGAACAAACCCCCAATAGATGTACTGACTCTATGTAGTGGACCAATGATAACATATGGAGCCATAGTTTGGTGGCCCAAGGCACTTCGTGGTATCGCGAGGGCCAAACTGGCTCATCTACAGAGACAAGCTTGTCTGATGATAACGGGAGCGATAAGCACCACACCATCAGCCGCTCTGGAGATCCTCCTTAATATTCCACCTCTTCACATATGGCTCGAGAGGGTGGCGAGGTGGACAACGTACAGATTAAAACAAACGGCCGACAGTATGCCGAAGGAAATCAGTCTGGGAGGATCCGGACTCCTTGATGACATTGAGGGTCATGGGATTCTGGGAATGGTCTCAGACTTGATGCCTACAAAGATCAGTAGAGATCTGTCTTTCAAGACCGTTCTTCCGGAAAGGGAGGACTGGGAACGAAATCAAATGACCCTATTGAGAGCTGATCTCTGCTGGTATGCTGACGGCTCCAAAACCAATATGGAAGTTGGAGCCGGCGCATATGGGGGCAACACCGATGCTAGACTATCAACTAGCCTCAGCAAGTATGCAACCATACACCAGGCAGAAGTGTATGCCATTGAGATGTGTGCAAGGGAAAGCATAGAAAACCAGTGCACACACAAATCGATAAAGATATATACAGATAGCCAAGCTGCAATAAATGCTCTTGGTTGCAACTCAAAAACGGTATGGAGTTGTAAATCTGCCCACAACGAACTGGGCAGCTGTAATGAGGTGTCACTGGTCTGGATACCGGGTCACTCGGACCATGATGGCAATGTTGCGGCCGACGTGCTTGCCAGGAGGAGTGCCCAGAGGGACTTTATCGGACCAGAACCGGTGCTGTGGATAACATCATGCACAGCAAAACACACCTTAAAGACCTGGACAGAAAGAATGACAAGCCAGCAATGGCAAAATCTGCCAGGATTAACTCACTCTAAGGCCTTCATAAATGGCCTGTCTGAGTCAAGGGCTAAAAACTTCTAGAGTTAAACAGACAACTGAGTACTCTAGTCGGCCTGTATACAGGACACTGCCGCTTGCATCACCACATGCACCGTATTGGGGTCGGTCAGGGGACTGAGTGCTGGCTGTGTATGGAGAGTGACGAAACAGCAGAGCACGTACTGTGTTCCTCTCTGGCGGCGGACAGGACTAGATACCTGCTCTTTGGCAAGCTAAAGCTTGCTCCGGAAGATCTGGATCAACTTTCGCCTACAAAGATTATCGACCTCTGCAGGAGGCTGGCTTTGTTGGGTCAAATATAGACCATTAGGCGTGAGCCACAATAGACCTTATGGTCGCGGTGGAGGGACCGGTATGGCCCACTCACATTCAAACCTCAATACATACACACACACATACAGAAAGAGAGGGAGGAAGAGAGAGAGAGAGAGAGAACACTATCCATAACTCATCGAAAACCGACACTTTCATATAAAGTAAAAAAGACTGTATATGGGACTCAAACCCACAGTTATAAACTAAATTTTACAGGTTACTAAACTAATGGACTTGGCTCCTCTACCTTAATATAATGCAAACAGTTGATCGTGGCATGTATGGGAATAATCATTACTTTTGAACACTCATTTGTATTACTTTTCAATATCCATATGTAATCGTTTTTTTTCCAATACTCACATGGAGTCGTTACTTTCCATATCTATATGTAGTAGTTATTTTGCAATATTCAAATGCAGTCGTTACTTTTCAATGTTCATATGGAATTGTTACTTTTCAATGCTCCTATGTAATCGTTATTTTTCAATATTCGTATGTAATCGTTATTTTTCAATATCCATATGTAATCGTTACTTGTCAATATTCCCATGTAATCGTTATTTTACAATGTTCATATGTAGTCGTTAGTCATTTATTTATCTGATTATTCTTACAATAAATATAACATATAAAAACACAAGTAAACACAACTATGCTTTTAAGTTGAGTGCTAAATCTGCCAAGTTATCTGATGCACCTTCTGCCAATAACTCTAGTTCTTCCTGAAGACGTTTCTGCATTAAACCTGGTTTAATTTCTGTGATATATTTATAATATTTGTATCACATCACTGTACAACAATACAAGGTTACTGCTATACAAGTGCATACAAAACCTTTATGCAAATTTGACATCAACTGGCTACTCTTTGGTAATTTGTTCATTGTGTTCAACTTCTATGTATCCTTATTTTATATCAATAAATAAAAATTATTAAAATTCCAAAATCCAATTATTTTTCAATATTCCTATGTAATAAGTTATTTTAATAAGTTATTTTTTCAATATCTGTATGTAGTCGTTATTTTTCAATATTCGTATAGTTGGTCTTTCTCATAAAGTGGTCAAACAATAAACTTTCCATAGGTGGCGGAGCCGAATCATACACCTTTTATTATTATTATATTTAGCAATATATGTATACATACACACACACACACACACACACACATATATATATATATATATATATATATATATATATATATATATATATATATATATATATATATATATATATATATATATATATATATATATATATATATATATATATATATATATATATATATATATATATATATATATAACCAATCAAACAACTGTAAACCGACCAATAGAAGCTCAACACGTAGGCGCCACGTATAACTTCAGACATAGACCACACAGGAACGATCAGAGGCAGTAGCGTGCTGATAATGAACCAGGGAGGTTAAATAAAATAAATTTCTTTGCTGTACTTTTTTGTGATTTTTAATTTGTTGACGTGGACTGCAGTTTCGAACCTCCCTGGTTCATTATCAGCACGCTACTGCCTCTGATCGTTTCTGTGTGGTCTATGTCTGAAATTGTACGTGGCGCCTACATGTTGAGCTTCTATTGGTCGGTTTACAGTTGTTTGATTGTATATAAAATATATAAATTTCTTTGCTGTACTTTTTTGTGATTTTTAATTTGTTGACGTGGACTGCAGTTTCGAACCTCCCTGGTTCATTATCAGCACGCTACTGCCTCTGATCGTTTCTGTGTGGTCTATGTCTGAAATTGTACGTGGCGCCTACATGTTGAGCTTCTATTGGTCGGTTTACAGTTGTTTGATTGTATATAAAATATATAAATTTCTTTGCTGTACTTTTTTGTGATTTTTGATTTGTTGACGTGGGCTGCAGTTTCGAACCTCCCTGGTTCATTATCAGCACGCTACTGCCTCTGATCGTTTCTGTGTGGTCTATGTCTGAAATTGTACGTGGCGCCTACGTGTTGAGCTTCTATTGGTCGGTTTACAGTTGTTTGATTGGTTGTATTTTCAGTATGTGTCGATTGTATCAGTTTCCTGTTTTCATTATTGTGATATGATAATTTAATAATAATAACATTTATTAACGGAAATTCCTTTTTACATACAGTATTAATATTTTCCTCAAACAAATATCTCTGAGAATTCATGCACAGCTATTATAGTAACTCTAGGCTACTCTAAAAAACATTGATTAGAACTGATAAGGTAAGACTAAGGTACTGTCAAAGGCCGGCCCTGCTCTATGGGACGTCAAGGAAGTGACCTGACCTGAATCTACTGAATTTATTGTCGAAAAAGTTTAGGTCTGCGTTCACTTGATTAGCTGACCGAGCCATACGTGTGAGGGGACTATTCAATCCATAATTCCTGCTATGAAAATCTACAACAAATGTATCATTTGACCTTGTTGCAGTCGTTTTAATTTTTATGCTGATCTGACTGAGCAAATATGGGGAATAAATTTCACCAGAAATTATTTTAAAGAATAAGCAAAGGTCAGTTTGTATTCTTCGATTGGACAGTGTGGTTAAATTCAAACGCGACATAAGATCATCATAGTCATATTTATAATTGTTACAAGGAATCCCTAATCTATAAGCTGAGCATCTTAAAAATCTGTGCTGAACCTTTTCCAGCATCACAGAGTTAACTTTATAGAAGGGGCACCAAATGACAACCATATTCTAATTAAGAGCGCACTATTGCGCTGTATAACATTTTAAATGATGTGATTGAGAGATCAGATGATACTCTCTACGTAACCTAGAAGCCTAAGTGATTTCAGGAAAATATCTAGAATGTGTTGGGAGAAACTTAATTTGGTGTCAAGTAAAATACCAAGATCTTTCACAGTAGATACAGCGGTGAGGTTTACTGAATTAATGGAATAAGTATGGTTAAAGACAGTGTGGTTTCTACTAAACACCGAACCACCGAACAAAATTATCAATATCACTCTGCAACTCAAGGCAATCAAATTCATTGCTGAAAACCTTCAGGTCATCCGCAAATAACAGGAACTGGGAAGAATTAAAGCAAGAATACAAATCGTTAATAAATAGGTTAAAAAGAAGGGGGGCACAGTGGCTGCCCTGTGGTACAGCTGATAAGACCTCAACTGAGTTTGAAATGTGGTTCCCAGTCTTAACAAACTGAGATCTGTTGACTAAAAATCTACTAATCCAGTCCAAAAGCTTGCCCCGAATACCATAGGCGTTTCCTTGTGTGATAAGTAATTTGTGATTAACCTGATCGAATGCTTTAGTGACATGTGTATATAGAGTGAACCTGATGACAATTCTCGAATGCATTTAGAATTACATTTTGATAGGACATCAGATTGATTATGACCGAGCGTCCTTTCATAAAACCATGTTGTTGCTCAATAATAACATTTTTACATGCCCAAGTTAGACAGTCGCTGACTAAAGAATCCAGCATTTTAGGTAAGGTAGATTGCATACAGATACCTCTGTAATTTTTTATATCTTGGTTACAACCAGACTTGTGAAATGGTCTTAAATAACTGGTCTTCCAGAAGTCAGGAAATACACCCTGATTGAGGGACATGTTGAAAATTAAATATATGGGGAAACTAACAGAATAGATGCATTACTTCAGAAGATAAGGTGGAACCCCATCAGGACCACCAGAGAGTTTATCCTTTAG
This sequence comes from Tillus elongatus, assembly GCA_964006375.1. Lineage (NCBI taxonomy): Eukaryota > Metazoa > Arthropoda > Insecta > Coleoptera > Cleridae > Tillus > Tillus elongatus. The sequence continues at coordinate 152,800,299 of OZ023264.1, read as the reverse complement.
TAATGATATTTGTGTGAAGATTTCACTTAGGGTTACATTAAGGGTGCTCACACCCGCTTCCATAACATAAATCAGGCTCCGGAACAGAACAGTAAGAAGAGTTATAAACTTCAGAAAACTTTTCAGAAAATAGATTTACTATGTCACCGGCTTCCCTGCTTTTTTTATCCCCAAGATACATTTCCGCTGGATAATAGTTCTGACCATCTTGTTACGTGTAAAATTCACCTTAAGCATATTAACATCATTAATTACACGTAGCAGGCAAAATAAACAAAAACACCCCATATAATTATTCGGTTTCATATTGTTATTGGTTTAGGGACAGCTGTGAACGAACATCTTTAATTTGTTATCTACATTCATTCAGTTTCAATTTCTAGAAGTCGAGATTTACCACCGAAACAGTCGACAACGGCAGAGTACACTGTCTTGTGAAGGCATGGTTGCCAGCACGTCATTAATTTATTGTCTGTCTAACTTTAGCTGGTTGGAAATTACTGAATTATGTGTTAATGTAGTGAGATAAATTCTTCCATGCAGAACTGTGGTTACAACGGTCTCTATAAGCTGTGGAAGAAGTTTATTATCGAGATTAATATTGGAAGTTAGGTGTGTTACATATGTCGAGGTCTTGCGGTCGAAGCCCGAATTTCCCCATTCGTGTAAATGTCGCAACTCTGCGGTATTAAGTTATTCGTTGCCAGAGTTTGATATTTTTGATGGAAGAACGGGACACCATTTCTTGTCGTCTTTTTTTTTGTTGACCGATAGCGAATCAGCAAGATTAGCTATGACCTGGGAGAGAAAACATTTTTGAGAAAAAAGGTTGGTTTTGAAAACGGTGGAAGAAGCAATTTAATTTGAGTGTGTGGCAAGATTTCAGCTAGAAAAAAGAAACAGGCAAGTGGGCCATTCATCCTAGTTTGGAGATTAATTTCTAGGCTGTAAAACGATTATAGTATTCTGGAGGTTTGGGAAGTCGAAGCGAATTAGTCGCATAGTACTTGAATACTATAATATTCCCGTGGTGGAGAGTAAATGTCACATACGTAAAGCCGAAAAAGCAAGTGGCTTTGTGGCTTGTTTTCAATCAGAACCGGCTTGTCTAACGGTGGTCAACAAAACACCTCGACATAACATAGAAACCCTCAGGATTTGGAGGTAATACCCAACTTGTAGTTTTTTTTTTATGTGTAACTAAGGCGTGTTTTCTCTTTCTATTTGTTACAGGGTTTTGGTTTTAGCTTTTGGTTTTAGTTCTAGTTTCAGTTTTTGTCTTGCTTTAATTGATTTTATAGTGCCTAATCGACAAGCAATAGGCCTACATATTGTCTTAAACTAACGAGTGGTCAATGGGAGAATAAGAATATTGGTATGGTACCATTTTGTGGCGCAAATTCAATTATAAGTCATTCCCAGCAACATCAGATTGCCGAGGACATTTCGTTGTTGAGTAGAGGAAGTACAGGTGGCCGGAAGGTACCGACACAGTGGACAGTAGATATTTTGTTAGCGAAAAATCGACCAGAGAAGGTTCACTGGAGATCAGACCTTACAGGTAGTAGTCTTTAAGTTGTATTGTTAATAAAGAACTCAATTTGTTTGTTTGGACTTTTAAATCCAGTATTAAGCTGTGACTCTACTTATGGTGGTCAAGTTTTGAAATTCAAAGATAAAGTTTTAACGATAACACAATAGGATAAGATACCCAGCTTTTTATTTGAACCCTACACGTCAGCTGATGATTTATATTCACATTATCATTAATATAATTGCTTTGAGTTTGATAAAGTACTATCATTATTTAGGCTACCATTTGATACACCTTTTCATATTTTAACATCTTTGTAAGCTGATCGTGATCACGAAAGGACACAAATTTCCATTTGATTTAGCTTAGTTACTTTTATTGTTGCGTTTGAATTACTTGACTTGTTATTGCTTACCATACGAACGTTAGTAGCTTAAAGCTATTTGTTTAGCAGTAAATTATTGAGATATAGCAAGCGAGTCATTTTGCGGACTCTGTTATTCATTTAACATACATGCTAGCAATTTATAGGTTATATATGTGTATATATAATACTGTTTTTGATCTGTCTGACCACTTGTAGGCATCATCTGGATTTTATAATAAACTAGAATTTTATTTTATATATATATTTGTGTGTCGTTTGTTCTGCACTCACCTCTCACTCCCGTATTAGTAACGTTAGGTGCTGTTTAGTGTTTGTCAGCTTCTACGTAAGCCTTTAAGATATTCCAACTGTAAGATTTCGTTCCCACATTTGTACATTCCGACGTATAAGCCTGCGATTTTAGGTGCAGCTGCCAGGGAGGTCCAAGGAGTTCTTGGTTGTGTTGGATTCTTGGTAAGCTGGATTTCGTAATTAACATCTCTTATAAATATCCGGAACTAGGTGTAAAACAATCAAGTGGCGCCCTCATAGAGTAACACCTTATAAAGAACCCTGCCCATCTTCACTGTATAAAAGCTAGGGGCCACCTAGATTTCCGGTAACGTTGACCTTTCTATCGATCGTCGTATGTAGGTTGTTTGACTTTCAAACGTGGTAAAGGTTTTTAGGAACAGGGATTCCTAGGATCGATTTAAAGAGATAGTGGGCGGTCACATATTTGGCGCCCAACGTGGGGCTCGATTCAGCTCAAAAAGGGCTTATTTTTTGGGTTTTTAGAGATTTTGGAAGCCGTAGTATTGGACTTGAACTTTTGTGTAGTTGTGAGAGTAGGGCTTTGGGGAGTAAAGTCGTTTGGTTTTGGCGTATTGATCTTGCCGATGTATGGTGTTGTTAGCTTTCTCAACTAATCGGGTGTGAGAGTGCAGACTGCATTTATTTTTTTTATTTTTTTTTACTGTATTGTTAGGTAGTTATCTTGATTCCAGTGTGGGTTTATTTTTTTTTCAATCATGGCTCGTCGTATGGATGTATATAGACTGGACAAAGAAGAGCTCGTATATGAATTAACGGTACGTGGCATAGCTACTGGCACGGTGGAAGATATGCGCGGTCGTTTAACCTTAGCGCGCCAAATGGAAAAGTCTGGCGATAGTCTACATTATCCTAAGTATCCATTTACGTTTGAGGAAGATCTTGGTGTTGTGCAGGGAAAACTGGAAGGCGTGTTGGCTGTCTTAGAAGAATTTCAAGGAGATAGCAAGGACAAGCAGTTTCTAAAATTGCAGACAAAGTTGGCTCACATATTGGGAAGGATAGATAATATGGAGTCTGCGGATGAAGAAAAGAAGAAGACTCGAGGTGAATTACTTGCTCGTACGTTATCGATGATTGACCAGCTCAACACCAAAGCGTCAAAAGTCGGGAGTGAAACACAACCCACTCCTTTAGGTTTGCAAGTAATGGAAGCATCTTTAGGGAATCAGTTGAAGTTCGAAACCCCTCAGTCGTGTTCTTCACCCATGATGTCTGCTGCGCAGTCGCTTAACGCGTCGTTGATTAAGCCGGTGCTCCCTCACAAGTGGAACTTGAGGTTTGGTGGAGACAGAAGAGGACTGTCTGTGACTGCTTTCTTCGAACGTGTCGAGGAAATGAGAAAGGCCAGAAATGTCAGTAAGGAGATCCTATTGGAGTCAGGAATAGATTTATTCGAGGGTAGAGCATATGAATTTTATCAGGATGCTAGGAGTGAAGTGTCCCAGTGGGATGAACTTGTAGGAAGATTCAAGGAAGAATATCAACCCGTTTTTTATAGCGAGAAGCTTCTGGATGAGATAAAGAAGAGAAAACAAGGAGCAGATGAGACCATAGGAACTTATTTGGCTATTATGTCGAAATACTTTCAAAGATTGCAATGTCAAGTCTCGGAGGAAACGAGGTTGAGTCTCCTAATGCGCAACTTAGCACCGATGTATCGTAGCCAACTGGGTGCTATGGAAATAAATTCAATCGCCCAGCTGCGTACTTTGTGCAAGAGGATAGAACAACGATCCCAGGCTGGTGAGTTTGCACATCCGCCAAAAAAAGAGCAGATTTTGGAGCCTGATTTGGCATACGTGGGTTTGGAAGAGAAGACCGAGAGACTGCAAGTATCGTCTAACCAGGGTGGGCGTAGCCAGACGAGGCATAGTCCCGTCGTCTGTTTCAACTGTAGGAAGCCAGGCCACATAGCAGCAGGTTGTACCGAGAGAAATAGACTCATCTGCCACAAGTGCAATAGGGAAGGCCACATTGCTCGTAATTGTCCCAGAGGTTTTTCGGGAAACGGAGTGCAGCGCTCTTAGAGAGTCGAGCTGATAGTGCTGCCGTTAAGTACTCGACTACTGTCAAACCTGTTTTAGATTTCATCATTGACCATGCACAGAACGATGAAAGGCCTCACCTTAGAGTGGACATATTAGGGATTACTTTGCTTGGACTCCTAGATTCCGGGGCATCGAGAACAATTTTAGGTGGACCAGGTTGGGACCGTATCGCGAAGTTGCGAATACCCCTGGACGAATCGAAGAAGACATCATGCACAGTCGCTAATGGAGAGAAATGTGAAAGTATTGGTACGTGTGAATTACCAATGAAGGTTCGTGAGCGTCTAAAGTTTATAGAGGTGATGGTTGTCCCTGAACTACCACATGTTTTGATTTTGGGAGCAGACTTTTGGATAAGGATGGGGATTGTTCCTGATCTGAGGCATAACGAGTGGCAATTTTCTAACTGTCCTGAAGTAAGCACAGTAGATATAGCTGATCAGTCAGTCTTGGAAGTTGGACAGAAGAAGCAGTTGGAGGAGTTAATCAACAAGAAGAAGACTTTGCTCGGAAATAGTTTGGGTTGTACAAATATGACGGAACATGTGATCAAGACTAATGCACCACCGATTAAGCAGAGATACTATAGGGTATCCCCAGTGCTTCAGAAATACATCGATGAAGAATTAGAAGATATGTTGAAGAACGATGTCATAGAACCTAGCAGTAGTCCGTGGGCGTCGCCAATAGTTCTTGTAAAGAAGAAGGATGGTTGTTATAGGTTCTGTGTCGACTACAGGAAGCTTAATGCAGTGACCGAACGTGATGGCTATCCATTGCCAATGGTTACAGACACGTTAGACAAGCTTCGAGATGCGAAGTATCTTTCTAGTTTGGATCTGAAGAGTGCATTTTTCCAAGTCCCTGTTGCCGAGTCTTCAAGACCGTATACTGCGTTTACCGTCCCCAATAGAGGACTATTTCAGTTTAAAAGGATGCCATTTGGCCTGCATAATTCTCCTGCAACATGGCAGCGTTTGATCGATCGTGTGTTAGGATCGGACCTGGAACCTTACGTGTTTGTATATTTAGACGATGTAGTGATCACGACTCCAAGTTTTGAAAAGCACCTCGAAGTGTTAGAGGAAGTGTTTGAACGCCTGAGAAGAGCCAATCTAACCGTCAATTGGGAGAAAAGTCAGTTTTGTAAGCCCGAGATGAAGTACTTGGGTTACGTGGTGGATAGAGAAGGGTTAAGAGTGGACCCTGATAAGGTCAGAGCAATGATCGAGCTACCTACTCCGACCAATGTGAGGGAAGTGAGACGTGTACTAGGTATGCTGTCCTGGTATAGAAGATTTTGTCCTGATTTTTCTACTGTGGTCGCACCAATCACAGGGTTGCTGAAGAAAAGTACTAAGTTTTGTTGGACTCCTGAGTGTGATAGATCTTTCAGGAAGATTAAGGAGTTGTTGATATCTGCACCTGTTCTGAGTTGTCCAGATTATTCTTTACCGTTTGTTGTACACACAGATGCATCGGGCTATGGTATTGGTGCGATGTTATCTCAGACGCATCCAGATGGTGATCGTGTGATTTGTTACTTGAGTCGTTCTCTGTCACGCCAAGAACGTAATTATTCCACGACAGAACGAGAGTGTTTAGCGGTTCTGTGGGGAATAGAAAAACTGCGTCCTTACATCGAGGGAGTAAAGTTTACTGTCATCACCGATCATTATAGCTTGAAATGGTTACATAGCCTCAAGGATCCATCAGGAAGACTTGCAAGATGGGCTGTACGCTTGCAGCAGTATGATTTTGAGATTGTTCATAGGAAAGGCAAAGACCACGTAGTACCGGATGTACTGAGCAGATATGTACCAGTGTTAGACGTCCTGAACAGTGTGGAGACAGAGACGAAGACTACAGACAAGTGGTATTTGAAGATGATAGAGCGGGTACAAACTACACCTCTGAAGTTTGGGAATTGGAGATTGTCAGGTGACAAGTTGTATAAGTACGTGAGGCAAGATTATCCAGCACTTACGCCTAAGCAAGATGTTTGGAAGATTGTCGTTCCTAAAGACCAGCGACGAAGACTCTTGTCAGAAGCTCACGATCCAGCTACATCGGGTCATATGGGAGTCTATAAAACCTACTCAAGGTTAACTGATAGATATTATTGGCCGAAGATGCGACAGAACGTTGCGAACTATGTCCGCAAGTGTACCATATGTGCTGCGCACAAGGTGGATCAACGAGGTCCCAAGGACATGATGGTGTCGCATGCTAAACCGTCGAGGCCGTGGGAGATGATATCAGTGGATTTAGTGGGTCCTTTACCACGTTCATCGAAAGCCAATAGTTTTATCCTGGTTGTCACAGATTATTTGAGCAAGTTTGTGTTAACCTTCGCTTTGAGGAAGTCCATCACCGACACGATTATTAGAAGTCTGGAAGAAGGTGTATTTCTGTTATTTGGCGTACCGAAGATGATAATGTGTGATAATGGTCCCCAATTTAAAAGTTCAGCTTTCAAAAGGTTTGCCGAGAAATACCAGTGCAATTTGAAGTTTAGCGCGAATTACCATCCGCGCGCAAACCCTACCGAGCGAACTAATCGTACAATCAAGACCATGTTGGCAATGTATGTGAATGATAACCACAAGAAGTGGGATGCTGGGCTACAACAGGTGACTTGTGCTGTGAGAACATCTCGACATGAGACGACTAGATTGTCACCGTATTATGTCAATTTTGGGCGATGTATGGCATTGTCAGGAGCGGACTACCAGAATCAGATTGATTTGGACGGCGAGGATGAAGATGTGTTGGTTGACAAGAGCAGGAACATCGTGTTCAAGGAGGTGTACAGGGACGTGAAACAGAGACTGGAGAAGGCTACTAAGAAGGCTGTAGCGAGGTATAACATGCGCAGACGTTATGAAGAGTATGAGGTGGATCAACCTGTGATGAGGAGGAATTACGTGTTGTCAGATGCAACGAAGAACTTTGCTAGTAAGTTAGCTCCAAGATACATAGGACCGTTTTATGTTAGTAAGAAGGTGTCTCCATGGACGTATGAACTTAGGGACAAAGCTGGCCAGAATAGTGGAGTTTGGCACGTGAAGGACCTGAAGCTTGTTCCTTCTGATTAGGCTTAACCTTACGGTTAATCCTCTTGAAGTAAGGGGGGGATTGTTACGTGTAAAATTCACCTTAAGCATATTAACATCATTAATTACACGTAGCAGGCAAAATAAACAAAAACACCCCATATAATTATTCGGTTTCATATTGTTATTGGTTTAGGGACAGCTGTGAACGAACATCTTTAATTTGTTATCTACATTCATTCAGTTTCAATTTCTAGAAGTCGAGATTTACCACCGAAACAGTCGACAACGGCAGAGTACACTGTCTTGTGAAGGCATGGTTGCCAGCACGTCATTAATTTATTGTCTGTCTAACTTTAGCTGGTTGGAAATTACTGAATTATGTGTTAATGTAGTGAGATAAATTCTTCCATGCAGAACTGTGGTTACAACGGTCTCTATAAGCTGTGGAAGAAGTTTATTATCGAGATTAATATTGGAAGTTAGGTGTGTTACATATGTCGAGGTCTTGCGGTCGAAGCCCGAATTTCCCCATTCGTGTAAATGTCGCAACTCTGCGGTATTAAGTTATTCGTTGCCAGAGTTTGATATTTTTGATGGAAGAACGGGACACCATTTCTTGTCGTCTTTTTTTTTGTTGACCGATAGCGAATCAGCAAGATTAGCTATGACCTGGGAGAGAAAACATTTTTGAGAAAAAAGGTTGGTTTTGAAAACGGTGGAAGAAGCAATTTAATTTGAGTGTGTGGCAAGATTTCAGCTAGAAAAAAGAAACAGGCAAGTGGGCCATTCATCCTAGTTTGGAGATTAATTTCTAGGCTGTAAAACGATTATAGTATTCTGGAGGTTTGGGAAGTTGAAGCGAATTAGTCGCATAGTACTTGAATACTATAATATTCCCGTGGTGGAGAGTAAATGTCACATACGTAAAGCCGAAAAAGCAAGTGGCTTTGTGGCTTGTTTTCAATCAGAACCGGCTTGTCTAACGGTGGTCAACAAAACACCTCGACATAACATAGAAACCCTCAGGATTTGGAGGTAATACCCAACTTGTAGTTTTTTTTTTATGTGTAACTAAGGCGTGTTTTCTCTTTCTATTTGTTACAGGGTTTTGGTTTTAGCTTTTGGTTTTAGTTCTAGTTTCAGTTTTTGTCTTGCTTTAATTGATTTTATAGTGCCTAATCGACAAGCAATAGGCCTACATATTGTCTTAAACTAACGAGTGGTCAATGGGAGAATAAGAATATTGGTATGGTACCATTTTGTGGCGCAAATTCAATTATAAGTCATTCCCAGCAACATCAGATTGCCGAGGACATTTCGTTGTTGAGTAGAGGAAGTACAGGTGGCCGGAAGGTACCGACACAGTGGACAGTAGATATTTTGTTAGCGAAAAATCGACCAGAGAAGGTTCACTGGAGATCAGACCTTACAGGTAGTAGTCTTTAAGTTGTATTGTTAATAAAGAACTCAATTTGTTTGTTTGGACTTTTAAATCCAGTATTAAGCTGTGACTCTACTTATGGTGGTCAAGTTTTGAAATTCAAAGATAAAGTTTTAACGATAACACAATAGGATAAGATACCCAGCTTTTTATTTGAACCCTACACGTCAGCTGATGATTTATATTCACATTATCATTAATATAATTGCTTTGAGTTTGATAAAGTACTATCATTATTTAGGCTACCATTTGATACACCTTTTCATATTTTAACATCTTTGTAAGCTGATCGTGATCACGAAAGGACACAAATTTCCATTTGATTTAGCTTAGTTACTTTTATTGTTGCGTTTGAATTACTTGACTTGTTATTGCTTACCATACGAACGTTAGTAGCTTAAAGCTATTTGTTTAGCAGTAAATTATTGAGATATAGCAAGCGAGTCATTTTGCGGACTCTGTTATTCATTTAACATACATGCTAGCAATTTATAGGTTATATATGTGTATATATAATACTGTTTTTGATCTGTCTGACCACTTGTAGGCATCATCTGGATTTTATAATAAACTAGAATTTTATTTTATATATATATTTGTGTGTCGTTTGTTCTGCACTCACCTCTCACTCCCGTATTAGTAACGTTAGGTGCTGTTTAGTGTTTGTCAGCTTCTACGTAAGCCTTTAAGATATTCCAACTGTAAGATTTCGTTCCCACATTTGTACATTCCGACGTATAAGCCTGCGATTTTAGGTGCAGCTGCCAGGGAGGTCCAAGGAGTTCTTGGTTGTGTTGGATTCTTGGTAAGCTGGATTTCGTAATTAACATCTCTTATAAATATCCGGAACTAGGTGTAAAACAATCAAGTGGCGCCCTCATAGAGTAACACCTTATAAAGAACCCTGCCCATCTTCACTGTATAAAAGCTAGGGGCCACCTAGATTTCCGGTAACGTTGACCTTTCTATCGATCGTCGTATGTAGGTTGTTTGACTTTCAAACGTGGTAAAGGTTTTTAGGAACAGGGATTCCTAGGATCGATTTAAAGAGATAGTGGGCGGTCACAATCTCTTTGTCTGGCATATTGCCAAAACGATCGAGTATCAGAGGCAAGATTTTCCTCAATTTTAGATAGATGTAAAAGTCGACAATTTTCTGTCAACTGTCCATATTGGACACACAGTTCAGAAAAACGCACATAATCATCTCGATGCCCTGTTGATTTAAACATTTTGTGGGCAGCCTTCTTTCGGAATATACACTCTTTCAATTCATGACTGTACCAGTGAGGAAAGGAAGACCTGACACTCTTCAGGGTCTTCAAAGGAATGAAAGTGTTCATGGCTGAGTAAAGGATATCGTAGAACTGCTCCACTGCAATATTCACGTTAGAACTGCTCAAATATGACTCACAGTCCACCGATGAGATAAAGTGGTTAATTGCATCGTAGTTTCTTCTCTTAAAGTCATATTTCACCTCGTTTACGGAAAGAGAACACTCTTCCGGGAGTGACAATATGGTAAAAGTGAACGCAGTATGATGCATGCCATTATGATGCAGCAGATCAATCACAGGTTAAGTTTTTAGGTTGGGCAAATCCGAAAACAGTAAATCTAGCAGAGTCTGGTTTCTATTTACCACACAGTTATTCTGAAATAAATTACGATAGCCAAATGATTCACAAATAGTAACGGGGGGACACTGTAAAGGAGACAGTCACGCCCAGTCTTTCATTAGACCACTTTGCCTCAGGTAGGTTATAGTCACCCGCGATAATGAAGGTATATTTGGTGTAGAGACCCTTTAGCCTTTCAATATCTAATGTATGTAGATGATACTTATCAATATTAGAATTAGGAGGAATATATATTACACCTATCAAAAATTTACTACTATTATGCCTAACTTCAACAAAACACTGCTCAATAATAATGTTAGTTTTAATCCGCTTAGGCTGTAGCCTATTAGAGACTCTATTTAATGGCTTTTATTAAGTTTTGTTTAAATGCTTGTACTTGGATTAGTTCTGAGATTATTTTCTTCCTTGTTGTTTGTTTGTTGAATGTAGTATGGTTCCCAGATTTCCGTTTTTTGTGGTCTTTAATATGTTTTATTAGTTGTTATCTGGTTTTTGGTGTTTTCTGTTGTGAATGTGTGTAACTATGTTTGATTTGGCTTTTATCTAATGCTGTGATATGTTCCTTGAATCTTGTTTATATTGATTTTTTTTTTTGTCTTTTCTATATATTTTTTAATGCATGTGTTACATTCCATTTGATATATTCCGCTTGATTTATGTAGGTTGTGTTAATGTTTTTTATTTATTTTGTTCATTGTTTTGTTATTGGTTTTGTAGCTCATTTTTTAGTCATATTGTTTGAGTGTTTCTGTTATTTTATTGATGTACACGTTAGAGGCTTGCGACTGCAAGCGGCTTGATGTTCTTTACAAGTATAAAATCCTGCCTATAAAATGAGAACGGTACTGAAAGATAAGTTACTAGATCCATCATTTTTATTATCGATGATTTCACAAGTCAGCTGGTCAATATTTTTTTTATACATAGCACTTTAAGCGTATTTCTGCATTTCTCATATTGTATGTTTCAAACAGGTACAGTCTCCTGCTTAAAATTAGACATACCTATGTTTGTTAACCATCCAAGCCTATCGTGCTTAATTTGAAAGCGGCTTGCTTGCAGTCGATTTCAGTGTAGTCTTGGACAAAAGCTAGCTTGATACACTCGCGAATTGCGAAATCGCCGCGAAACGTATTCCTACTGGTTTATTTAAAATAATATTGTAAAACTGTTGTTTTTTTTAATTAGATTTTATAAATGTATTTTTGACATCTTAATGTCTTCTCTAGTTTTAAGTTTGTGTAGCTCCAATGTTAATTAGGAGTCCCCCTTTATTATACTCACTTAGCACGTGCTTATATATGTAATATGAAAATAAAAAAGAAGTGAAACAGCAAGTGAATTTATTTACTTTAGTTCTGTATTTGATTTTATCTGAAAAATACATTATAGGCGACGAAGTGGAACGTAATTGGGTAAATTTACAGTTTACGGAACGTACAGTTTTTAGATTTTTTTTCAGAAACATGCTTAAAACGATCCTTGGATTCACAAGCCACAAGAAAGATTTGTGGCAAACCCCCAAAAAAGTTAAGGGACCAAGAATGGATAGGGGTGCTCGGCGGGGAGGAAATGCTAGAAAACCATTTAGTCAGATATGGAAAGGATGCGTTTTTCACATTTTGCAGCAATACCTTCTTTAAACCCTGCCTACCCCCCACAAAACCCATATTCGCCCAGGGCCAGTAACTTTCTTGGCGGTTGTTCCCAAGAAATTTTTCTTGTGCTTTATGCTCAGAAGGTAGTTGTATGCATGCACAAGGGGAAGGAGAACCCCCCGTGTTTTTGAGTGAGGGAGCAAAAACCCTCTTCGTCCTGGGGGTTCTTCTTCCCCTTCTGCATGCATACAATCACCCTCAGTGCATGAACCACGGGATTTTTTTTATGTTCAGCTTTCTGGTGTGTTTTTTGTTCAGTATATTTCCTGTTTATCAATTGTTCTGTATCCAAATTACTATATAAATATTTATGTTTAGAGATCATGTTTTTGCTTGTCCTTCTTTACCCTATTTCTTACTGTTCCTAATTAGATAAAGTAATGTTTTATAACTTTTAATATAAGGCTTAATCACTATAATATATTATCCCTATGGAAATTCACTACCATAACGCACTTACTGCGTTCAGAACATTTATTATATATTATCCTTACGAAAATTCACTACCATAACGCACTTGCTGCGTCCTGAACATTTTTTTCTTTTTTAATTTGGTGAATCACTTGGACAACTGTGGTACTTAGCGTAATGGATGATGGAACAGTATGGGATGGAATAGTGAGATATGAATTAGTTCCCAAAGAGAACAAATTAATTTGCCCCGATTGGGAAGCTTCAAGACACCTGTCATAGAGGCGCCACTGCAGGTACCTGCGCCTCTAGTGGCTGTTGTAGGCATTAAGGAAAGTTGCAGGCAGGGTTGTACTCGGAGATGTTCGGCGTAAGGATTCGACAATACCAGTACCTTTGACATGGTAAATCCTTTTTTGTTAACGAGGAGATGTGGGCGCTGCGGATAAGAGGCACTTGCAAACGACCTTCTGCTTTCGTATCTCACCAAAAGACAGCTATTTGTAAAAACGAATAATAGTAATTATTAGAAATATAAGTATGGGCACGCCCCGGGGAAGTGTCATTGGCCAATATTTGTTTACGCACTGTGTAAACGATTTGCCGCAATTTCTCGACTGGAAAGTCTTCATGTATGCCGACGATACTTTGTTATCTACGGCAAGACGGTGTCTTATGACAAGTGGTGTTATAGGAATCGATTAATTATAATTATAAACTATGACGATTTCACTTATGGCTTCTACGCACAGGCGTACGCTGATGATGGGCTGGTCTTAGTCACCGGCAAATTCCTCGGCGTCGTCTGTGAGTGCATGCAAGCTGCCTGTAGCATAATCGAAAGGTGGTGTGGTGAGCAGGGACTCTCCGTAAACCCGGCGAAGACGGAGATGATTCTATTTACCAAGAAGAGGAAGGTAGAGGGGTTCAGGGCGCCCGTGATGTTTGGAAAACCTTTAGCTTTAGTGCGGGAGGTCAAATATCTGGGGGTGATCCTGGACCCGAAACTAACATGGGGGTCGCAAATAGAACGAGTTGTGAGGAAGGGAGTAGCGACCCTCTGGCAGCTGCGTCGTGTGATAGGGAGGACCTGGGGAGTTAACCCCCGGATCCTTCATTGGATCTACACTGCGATCGTCAGGCCGAGAATCCTCTATGGGGCGTTGGTCTGGTGGTGTGGTGTGAACCAAACAACCAGCAGGAAGCTGGCCAAACTCCAAAGGCTGGCTATCCTGGGTATCACAGGCGCTATGAGGACGACACCCTCAGCCGCACTAGAGGTCCTGTTGATGCTGCCACCGCTTCCCATCTGTATCAGAAGGGAGGCTATGGCGTCGCATCTTAGGATCCGGGACTCAGGTAACTGGAGCGGAGAGGGAGCAGTAATAGGGCATGCAAGAGTCGCCAAGGAGGTGGAAAAGGAAATTCCGATTTCCGCCATAAAGGTGAGGGATGCCGAGGACGATATTAGGTTGACTAGGCCATACACCCTCAGGATCCCCAGTAGGGATCAGTGGAGGGAAAATGAGGTTACATTCCAGCCCGCAAGCCTGGTCTGTTTCACCGACGGATCGCGGCTGGAGGACCAGCAATCCTCCGGGGCAGGAATATACATCGAGGGCCTGGGGGTGCGCGAGAGCTATGCTCTTGGCGCATACACCACGGCATTCGAAACAGAGGCGTATGCTATCCTGTCTGTGGCCAATAGACAGGATGTGAAGATGAGTCCCGAGAAATGTGTGTGCATTTGCTCGGATAGCCAGGCGGTCCTCCGGGCAGTCTGCGCGGCCAGAATCAGGTCACCCCTGGTTCAGGAGTGCGCTGACGCCCTCAGAGGGCTAGCCAGGACGAAGGAGGTGCAACTGGTGTGGGTTCCGGGACACTGTGGCGTGGCGGGGAATGAGGTGGCGAATAATCTCGCAAAGCTTGGTTCCCGGCGGCCGTTCTGTGGCCCGGAGCCTGCGATAGGCATAAGTAGGAAGACAGTCTCTGTCGTCTTAGACAGGTGGACCGAGGAAGCAATGGAGAGGCACTGGGGGTCGGTTGATGGCTGCAGGCAGGCGAGGGACTTCGTGGAGGGGCCGGACAGAGATAAAGCTGTCTGGCTACTCGGAAGGAGTCGACCTGCGCTTCGCCGCATCCTCGGGGTGCTGACAGGCCACTGCGCCCTTAGAAGACACCTCACATTGATAGGCGTAGAGAGGGATCCCATTTGCCAGGAATGTGGCGAGGATGAAGAAACGTCCTACCACTACCTGTGTGAATGCGAGGCTTTTGGGAGTCTTCGAGCAGAATTGTTCGGATCAAGGACTCTGCAGAGGAATCAGGTAAGTACCGTCCAATTGAAGACCGTCACGGCCTTCATCTCGAGGTCGAGGCGGTTTGGCGACGGAACCGAGGAAGAGTAGAGCATGGTTGCTGGGTTGCTGGGGTTGGCAAAAAGGGCCCATTGTGGCCTACTTGCTTGGCGTTGGCCTCCCCACCACTGCTACTACTATGACGATTTCACTTTGTGCACTTTCAGTTAATCTATGAGTTATAGCTTCCCCGAATGTCAAATTTTAAATAATTAACCCTTAATCAAACGTAGCTTTTAAAATCGGATTACAATTTATTAATGAAGCAGTTGATTGTATGTAAAGCACTTTACGTTAAAATTCTCGGAGTTTGCTCTAGAGCGTTAAATGTGGCACCACTGTCTATTATTCTACAACCGCGCGAATGTATAAACCGTAGAGGGTGAAAACAGACATGTCAAAGTTGACAACCCGTCATTAGCCAGTTTATTCACAGAGCCACGTCCGTTAATCCACCTTTTTGGAAAATAATATATTTGATCCTACGTTTTTAGTTTCAAACTAAATATTATTTTATCAAAATTATGGGACTAAATTATGCACACAAAAAAAAACACAATTCTTTTTTTACAAATTTGTATTAACAAGATTGGTATAAAAATGTATACAAATCTGAAAAAAATAAATTTTTTCTACTTTAAACCTAAAACTAAAATCTACTTTGTACATGAAAGAATAAAATAAAATAAAATAAATAATAATAATAATAATAACTTAATGACTATCCATAAACTGTAGTTCTGATAAAAGTAGAACATTGTTTGCAAGAGGCTTTGGTTGCGGTGACAATAGGGTTATAACTTGTCGTTCTGTATCCACATTCGTCCTAGAAAAAATACACTTTGTTAACAACAGACCTTTGTTAATTTTAATAAAGTATATGGAATTATTATAATACACATAGAGCTGTTTTAAAAGCCGCAGTCATAATCTCCTCACAAAGAAACAGTATAGAAATGATATTTTCTTGCCAAGAAGCATTACAAAGTGTGAACTAGAGTAAACTAATCCATGACCCCAGAATTTGTCGTACTCGAGAATCAAATTCAAACCCTCAAAATTAACGGCAAATATAAGTTTTACAATACAGTATTGTACGAATTAATGTGAACATTGCTAATTTCTGTAGTATTTTAACATCGCAACACTGCTGTGACCATTTTGACAGGCGTTTCTCGACACATCCCATAACCTGTAATTCTGCGTCAAGTTATTGTCTATGTCAGTTGTTTTCCTGGTTATTGTCACTAAGTTATACATGTTTTTGTGGGTTTGGGAGAAATAACACGTTTTAGTTAGTTTTACGTGTTTGTGGCATCATGGATATTGCGCCAAGGAAAAGAGAAAGGATAATTACACTTACTGAGCACACATCCAATGCAAAGAGACATTGCTAGTGAGTCTTCCGTGAGCTTGGGAGCTGTAAATAAGATAAGTAAACAAAAAGGGAAACTGGAACAGTTGAAGTTCAGTGGAAGGGAAAATGTGGGAGAAAAGGGAAGATAATTTCCAGAGATAAATCGTGTCTTATAAGAAATAAGCTGAACCCCAGAAAAAACAAGCTATAACCTTCGGCAAGACTTGGAAAGGCTGGAGTGAAAATTCACAACTCTAAAATTCGCAGATGCCTTTTGGAAGGCAAAAACATAGAAGAATACTTGAGAAATGTCTCCTTCTCAGATGTCAGTTTCTGGTGCAGAGGTACCGCTCAGAATTTATCTGAAAAGGTGTGGATGAAAAGTTAACTGCAGCTCACTTGGTCCAGACAGTGAAACATCCAACCAAAAAGATGTTTTGGGGCTGTTTTTTATATATGAGAACAGGGAAACTTATACCTATCGAATGCGTGATGACCAGTGAAAAATATAAATAGAAAGGTGTCCAGAGAACTGGAAAAGTTGAAGGAGTTGGTTGACAAACGATAGCGATGAATTTGCTCACAGCAAACCTACTAAAATTTGTGTCTGAAACTTCTGAATCGTCCAACCTTTTGGGAAGATATGTTTATATGATACACTATGATCAATTTGCTATAACAAATAGTTGGGGCGAGAGAGAGAAAGCGACCTCGTTAATAGTAGCTCTTAGAGGAGATGCTCTAGATGTGCTTCAAGGTATTCCCAGGGAAGAACCGCTGAGTTTTGACAGCATTAGACATCAATTAGAACTGAGGTTCGGCGATCAGCATGCAGGCGTTGAGGATGGCAAGACACAAAAACTTGAACGATGCTTTGGCACATTCCTTGGAGAAAATAAAACAGATCCATCCAAGATCATGCAGCTACTAGAGAAAATAGCAGAGCAAATAAGGTCGACGTCTCATGGACACCCAATAAGAGCTCACCGTGCAAATGCCTTGTGCTGCTGGAACTGCGGCAAGGTGGGACATATAAGGGGCGAATGTTGGGCTCTAAGATCACGCGCGAGGGAGAAAATGAAGCTAAGGCCGGTAACCATTTCTCAGGTTAGCGATTCTGGCAGTGCCCTCATCTTAGATGGATACGTAAGCGGTAATAAGACCCAGATGGTCGTCGACACAGGGGTACCTAGGACGATTATTCGCCGCGACATGGTTCCAAGATGGCGACTAAGAGAGCCAGACAGAGTGTACAGAGTAAATGCAGCTGGTGGTGATCGGATCCAGGTATTTGGCGAAACTGACGTCGAGCTGCAAATTGGGATATGGAAGGCAAAGCAGAGCCATAGTCGCTGCCATATCAGACCCGATTATAATTGTCCTGGACATACTTCAGGGTCAGTGCGCTAAACTTGATCTTGGCACTAACATCCTGACTATCGGCGGTGAAGAAATAATAATGTCGCCTGGCAGTTACCTGGTAGTGCGGAAAATCACCATAGAGAAAAATAGCAACGCCTGCCGTTAAAGTGCCATTCCAGTGAAGAGAGCTGTGAGAGGATGAGACGACCCAGTTACTCAGCCAGAAGCAAGTGGAGAAGAAAGTATGAGATAAATACAAGACGAAAGGTGGTGCAAAGACCACGTAAATGTGAAGCCAACCCAGAAAAAGGCCAGTAAACACATTCGTTGGAACAGAGCCGATGTCGAAAGGATGAATAGGGCCCGCCGAGATATTTGTGCAAGTGGAAACATCAGAACAACTGCAACTACACGGAAGAACCAGTACCATGTAAGAACTTCGCTTGAAGGAAGCCCCGACAATATTGACGAGAAGGAAAACCATCCACTCTGCCGTCGGAATGCATATACGAATAGAAAGCGACCGCAAGAAGACCCGTTATGACGTGCCAGCTAATTCAGCTAGTTTTAAAGAAGAAGATCGGGTGTTGTTCTACAAGCCGGTACGACACAAGCGACGGTCACCTAAACTACAGAAATTATGGGAAGGTCCATATAAGGTGGTGAAAAGGATCAATGGCGTTGTCTGTCGAATTCAGAGCAGCCCGAAGAGCAAGATGAAGGTGGGCCATATGCACAGACTTACACCATATCAAGAAATGTCAGAATTCGATCAGGACGATCGAATATAAGAGGGGGGCAGTGTCACATTTGTCTATGAGAATTAAGTTCAGGAACTTTGTTACTTCTATGGTAGTGTGTTGGTAAGAGCGAACACTCTGGAATGATATTTCTAGAACGGACCAGAAGTGACAGGTGTAGAATAGTGTAGAAGGTCTAGAATCTCTATGGACAGTATAAATAGACGAGCGGTACACAGAGTAAGTTAGTTCAGAATGAAGTCGGTGTGGTGCAAAAGTGATCATAGAGTATTAAGCGAATCAGCAGTGTTGGTGTATAAGAAGCGGTCATAGAAGGCGATAGTGGAATATAGTTCTATGGACATTTAATAATAGGAAAGAGAAATATTTTAGTTGACACTGGTGTTGGAAAATAGTTGGTAATAATAAATTAGTATTTTGGAAAGCTGGGTTTTGTTAATCAACAAATCCAGAAACCCGTAGAACGTGACAATATAATCACAATCAATTTGTAAAAATAACGGATTAATACTTCCTGTACTTTCTTAATGTAGGAAATAATCTAAATTATTATTTTTTAGACCACCTATTACTAGTTAATAATACTATTAATCAAAGAAATTGTAAATGTAACTTACACACAAACAAAACCAGCAACATGAGTCAATATAATATTGTCCTCTTCACTCTCAGCAAAACTAATGGCTAGAATATGATGAAGTATACCAGCAGTGGGCGTCAATTTTACCAGTTTTGTGAGATGATCTTCGGCTTTCATTCCCAAAGGTAAACAAGAGTCAGGTAATGCAGGAGCACCTATTTTGAAAATTTTCACATCAGAAAACTTGACATCATAAGAGTGTGGATACATTGAATTCTTCGGAGTGCCATAAAAATATTCCCTTATACGCTGATCTCTGTATTCAGTTCTAAGAGTTTTGGTTCTTTCAACAACCTGAAAAAAAAACTGTAATAAGAAAAGTAACTTGTAAACAGGATTCAAAAGCAAGTTCTTGAACCCATACAGTTGATTAAATTTATTTAAATTAAAGGACATCTAAATACAACTCTAAATCACTCTGCTTACAAAAAAATATATTTCGGGACGCAGCAAGTGCGTTATAGTAGTGAATTTTCATAATAATTGTACACGATTATTATACAGCATATTACTAAAATTGAT